>OY751390.1:10764166-11403333 GCA_963565295.1 Epirrhoe alternata | reverse complement strand
CTCATTTCCAAACTTTATTCAAGAAACTGTTTTGTGACATATTTGGCCGGTCATTAAAGATATTCAAAATTTAGTACATCATCTTATCTGTGTTATAATGTTCAAATAGGAACGGGCAATAGGTGTAGGAAATTTGATAAATAAAATTCTGTCTTGTTATTGTTGAAATTTGTTTTATTTATAGTTATAATTTAGGTAAAAATTCTTTTGTGTCGGAGTAGATAGGACCCACACTGAGGCTAGCCGGAAACATCTTTTCCTCTCCAATCACTCCGCTACAAAATGGCGCCCAACTTTTAATTTAGAATTTCGTGATATTTTTTTTTGTTCATAAGACTGACCAAAAAAATTTTTTTTTTTTTATTTTTTTTTCTTAGTGACCAACATTAGTAGGATCGTAGTTTATTCATTACCACTCTAACAACGGTGCAGCTAGTCTTAAGTTAATTTTAAGGTTATTTATTTTGAATTTTTTTTTTTGGTTGTGTGTATGTATTTTTTTTAGAGGTGTGATTTTACATATTATTTTAACTGGTATTATTTTTTAAATTGTGTGTTAAACTGTACAATTTTTGAAAAGAAAATTATTTTGAAAATTTTATTTTTGAAATAATTTTTTTTCGAAAAATTTTTTTTTGGAAAAAATTTTTTTTTTAGCCTATCAAATATTTTATGTTACTGTACAACAATTTCACTTGTGTTTTGAGGTAGGGCTGGCATAACCAGCACTAGGGGTAATACTTTGCTTAAACAACATTTTAAGACAGTTTTTTTTATAGGTGAACTCAGTACACAGGTTTTGATTAGTGACCAATGCTTTTATTTTAACAACAATTTAGTTTTATCAACTGTACTTCACACGCACACAAACATACACACACGGTTGGAAGTTTAGGTATCCTTCTGGTTTTGCAATTTTGATTTTCTCCACAAGTATTTTGTAGTTGTTATCATTTTCTTTAGGTTTTGCAGTTGAACTGTTTGACTCAAAAATTTTATTTTTTGGGTGAAGCATTTTTTTTGAAAAATTAATTTTTTTTCAGGAAAATATTTTTTAGGTTCTATAAACAATTATTTTTTACATGGTGTTCCTAGTGTGTCCAATTTGCTGAAAGCTTTATTTTTTTTGGAATTTTTTTTTGACAACTTTTGTTTTAGATTCGGAAATCAAAAATTTTTTTTTTTTTTTTTTTTTCTTAGCAGTGGGTTTTAGTTAAGCACTCATCATGATTGCTCCAGCGATGCACGTTCATAGTTTATCAAAGGAAGAGCTACAGTACGAAGTCTCCATTAGGAGCGACGTTCCGGAATCAACGGTCGATAAACTTAGGAAACAGCTCAAGAAACTCTTGGTAGAGGTTCCGGCGGATGAGATAGCAGACGCTCCACCTCAATCACAGGAACAGTTTCTTGCAGTGCAAAAGAAGGTGCACGAACTCATCGTTAAGTGGTCAGAATTTGAGGAATCCAGAGACAATGGTAGTTTCTTGCGCGCTCGCGCTTTAGCTGGTCATTTATTTTACAGACTTAGGAGAGTTCCGGAAGGAGAGAGTGTTGACCTACGTACACTACGAGAGAAGGAGCTGATGACTGTCCAATCTTTTATCGACAAAATAAACGGGAGAGGCTCAGGTCAAGAAGATGTAGACACCGTTGTCACAGAACCTAGTTCTGAACAAACTCAGAGCACATCCGGTCAGCAAAAGGTCGTAGTGGAATGTACAGGCCCAAAGGTTCCCATTGCAAAATGGGGTATCAAATTCGATGGTATAGGGGACGTTAGGTCGTTTTTGGAAAGAGTCCAGGAGTTGAGCGCAGCAAACGGAACGAAGGAAGACAAGTTGTTTATGTCGGCATCCGAACTTTTCAGTGAACAGGGCTTGCTGTGGTTTAGAGGAATAAAGGACCAAGTTCAGTCATGGAGTGAATTGGCATCCTTGCTATTGGAAGAGTTCAATCCAATAGATTATGATTATAGATTATTAGGAGAAATCAGGGCAAGGACACAGGGAGCAGATGAACCGGTTCACATTTTTTTTTCAATCATGAACTGTTTGGTGGCGAGGCTGAAAAATCCATTGCCCGAACAGGACTTGTTGGAGATCCTTCTGCACAATATTAGGCCATCGTTTGCAGAGCAGTTAGCCTTGGTAGACATTGCATCAGTCGCATCGTTGAAGGAAAAATGCAGGAAATTGGAAGCGGCAAAACAAAGATCAGATTTTTTCGTAGAGCCTTCCAAGGCATCATCTAGAACATTGAACCCAACGCTCGCGTACAAAGGTACTAGGCCGCGATCGCATGTAGCAGAGGTATCTATCCAGCAGTCAGCAGGCAGAGCTCCTCAAACACAATCTCGCTGTTTTAGATGCAGAGGCTTAGGGCACTGGTCGAGAGACTGTAGAGGGGCTGGTACAAGTCAACAGGTCAAATGTTTTAACTGTGGAGAAATAGGGTACACGATTAGAAGTTGCCCGACATGCAAGGGAAAGGGTGAGGCGAGGCCTCAACCAACTTCTAATTCCAATCAAAAAAACTAGATAGGAAGAACCGGGGCGGTAGGACCTTTAGTAGTGGGAGTAGAGGGGTCGAAAACCGTAAATCAACTGTTTCGGTTCTGTTTTCACCATGTAATAAAGATTTACGTCCATATTTGAAAGTTACATTGGTAGACTTAGCTTTTTATGGTCTGTTAGATTCAGGAGCTAGTTTGTCAATTTTGGGTAGTAGGGCTTTGAGGATTTTAACGGATTTAGGTTATACACTTCATGATGCCGACAAGGATGTTTTTGTGGGAAACGGGGAACGCATCAGGGCTATAGGCTACATGTCGCTACCTCTGACATTCGAGAATATCACTCGGATAGTAAAATTTTTGGTGATCCCTGACATAAATTCAGATGTCATTTTTGGAATTGATTTTTGGAGAGCGTTCAACCTGGCACCCGAGGTCATAAATAGGAGCGGAGCAGTCGAGGGCAGACCCAATTGTTGCGTGGCTAGTCTGTCAGAAGGTCCCATTCGTTCCATTCACACTTACCAGTCGTTGTCGTGGTCGGAACGAGAGAAGGCGGACGCGATTGTGAGCAAATTTCACGACATTTCCTCAGAGAAAAAGGGCCTAGGGAGAACACATTTAACTAAGCATGTTATAGACACAGGAGACGCACAACCAATCAAAACAAAACAGTACCCGCTGTCACCAGAGAAGAGGGCAGCTTTACATAAAGAGCTAGACAAGATGTTGCAGCTAGGGGTTGTCTCTCCGAGCGAAAGCCCGTGGAACAATCCAGCTCTTTTGGTCCCGAAGGCAAATGGCGACTGGCGGTTTTGTTTAGATTGCAGAAAGTTGAACGCGGTCTCCAAAGGAGATGCTTATGCGATGCCCTATATTCCACAGATCTTGGATAGCTTAAAAGAGGCTAGGTTTTTGTCGTCCATTGATTTAGCGTCATCATTTTGGCAGATTCCTTTGGAGGAATCCTCAAAGGAGAAGACTAGTTTTACGGTCCCAGGCAGAGGCCTTTTTAAATTTGAAGTGATGCCTTTTGGCCTCTGTGGCGCGAGTGCAAGGCAGCAGCGCCTCATGGACCTATTGTTTGACAATGGTTTCGCGAGCGACATTTTGGAGGGTCTAGTTTATGTTTACGTAGACGATATCGTGATAGTCAGTTCGGATTTGGAGTCACACTTGTTGTTGCTGAACAGGGTTCAAGAAAAATTAAAGTTCGCGAACCTAACAGTCAACTTCGAGAAGTGCCAGTTTTTTAGGAACTCCTTGCAGTATTTGGGGTACATAGTGGACGAGCACGGTTTGAGGACGGACCCAGAAAAGGTTCGTGCAATTTTGGATTTTCCCATTCCAAATTCTGCAAAGGAGGTAAAGATGTTTTTAGGAACTGCATCATGGTATCGTAGGTTCATCAGGGATTTTGCATCGATAGCAGCGCCGTTAAATGCCCTAACTTCAACGTCAAAGAAGGCGCCACCATTCAAATGGAACCAAGAAGCAGAGAGCGCATTTTCGAAACTAAAGGAAGCTTTAGTGACGGCTCCAGTATTGGCGTGCCCAGATTTCAACAGGCCATTCTTCGTACATTGTGACGCCTCATCTTATGGGATAGGTGGCATGCTTACACAGAGATTCGACGACGCAGAACACCCCATAGCGTACGTGAGCCGATCACTCTCAAAAGCAGAGCGAAATTATAGCGCCACTGAGAGAGAGGCTTTAGCGGTCATTTTTGCAGTAGAGAAGTTTCAGGCATATTTAGGTTCCAGGCGTTTTACGGTAATTACAGATCATGCATCATTGAAATGGTTCATGCGCCTAGAAAATCCAACCGGTAGATTGGTCCGCTGGGGTTGCAGACTGTCACAGTTCGATTTCATCATAGAACACAGAAAGGGTTCAGAGAACGTGGTTCCAGACGCTCTCTCGAGGTTGCTCAAGGTGAATACCATAGGAGACACAGCGGGAAGAGTGCCGGATCCATGGTACGACGGGTTATGGAGCCAAGTACAAAGCAACCCAAGCCACTACCCAGCGTTCCGCATAGAAGGCAACAAGCTCTACAGATTTTCAAAGGCGAAGTACTCTTTAATGGACGAGTTCGAGTGGAAGGAGGTACTTCCCCTCGATAGAAGAAAGACAGTCATAGCAGAAAACCATGAACCACCAACGGCAGCACACTTGGGCGTATTTAAGACACATAGGAGAGTGTGTCTGCGATATTATTGGCCGGGAATGTTCAAAGACATCAAGACATACATCGAAGGGTGCGATACATGTGCGGCGTACAAGTCTAGCAATCGCGCAGTCCCAGGCCTTATGGGAAAACCAAAGGTCTGCCATCGGCCTTTTCAAGTGATATCGGTCGATTTAGTGGATCCATTGCCAAAATCTAGGTCAGGTTTTGTGTATATTTTCGTAGTCACTTGTTGTTTCTCGAAGTACACCTTGTTGTTTCCTCTCCGTAGAGCGACCAGCGCGCTGGTGTCGAATGCACTGGAAAACGGTGTTTTCCTGATACACGGAGTCCCGGAAACCGTGATTGCGGATAATGGAACGCAATTCACGGGGACCGAATTCCGTACGTTACTCAGAAAATACCAAGTTCCGAAGACGCACTATACACCACGCTACACTCCACAGGTAAATTTGGTAGAGCGCTACAATAAAACGGTCATGACTGCGGTCGCGTCATACGTCAAGGACGACCACCGTTCCTGGGATCTAAACATCCACAAGATCCAGTTTGCCATCAACAGTGCCATTAATGAAACTACCAAATTCTCACCTTTTTTCCTTGTCCATGGACGGGAACCTGTGGTAGATGGTTCGCATTACAAAACAACGGACGAAGAGTATCAACCGGGAATGCCAAGAGAAGAGTTTGCAGGAGAATTAGGTCTCCTGGCAGATGTTTTTGCTACCGTACGGCAGCACATACTCAAGGCACACCAGGCAAACACCAAGACCTACAACCTCAGAAGAAGGGAGGCAAAGGTGAAGGTTGGGGACATCGTCTGGAAGAGGACTTTTCCGCTCAGTGACGCGGCAAAGTATAAGATGGCGAAACTATGTCCCAAGTACGAGAAATGTAAAGTAAAAACAGTACTTTCACCTTTGGTAGTCGAACTTGAGGACATGAATGGTAAAATGTTAGGTTCATGGCATGTCAAGGACCTAAAGGTCGACTAAGTGGAGTGTGTGTATAAAAATTTTTTTTTTAGAGGATTTCGTGTTTCGCTCCTCAAACACAAAATAGTTTTAGGAGAAATATTTAAGTTCTCGTTGTATTTTTTTTGGGGACATCCATAGGAATATTGTGAGTTTTTATGATTTTGTTGCTTTGTTTAGGATAAATCGGTCGAGTTTAAAAGGCTCAACGAATGACTAACATCTTGGTTTCAGCATTAGTTCTTTCAGGTGATGAGCGTGTAAGGTTTACGGCGTACCAACCAAGATGAGGTTTAGCTACGTTAGGGCATGGGTGTACGCGCACCCACGGTGTCACGTAGGGTATCGCGTAGTATGTTTCAGTTAGTATGCAAGAAGGATATGTTAGGAGATAGAATTGCATACGAAAGATTGATGGATGCCTGAATGAGGTAAGTATGGAAGAGGATGTGAAAGGTGCAGGAAAGAATGACTACGATCTCAGAACATCATCGTTGAACCACGTACAGAAGCCGATTTCCGCTGAAAGTGACAGCTCGGCACATCCAATCTTTACAGGTTTCGTACTATTGCAGATACGAGGTTGTTTTTTTTTGTGGTTTATATATTTTTTTTTTAGAGTGAAATTTTTTTAGTGGAACATATAAGGTCCACAGGATCCTGCATCTCGAGTGACGACTCGAGTAACAGCAGAGAATTTCACCGCCGGGGCAAATCTATGTCTCCAGGCGTGTCGGGGATGTGCGAGTTTGTTGTGAGTTTTGAGGAGGTATTTGTTCTCAGACGAGTACCAGCTATGTTCTATGGATGCTGATATTTGTAAAAATAACATATTTTTTCAGATTTTGCTTGCGTTTACATTTAAGTTTTCATTAATGTTTTCCATAAACGTTGTTATGGGTTTAATAATAGTTTGTTTGTTGTGTTGTTTTTTCATTTGAGTGGTTGTTTGTCATTTGGAGTCAGGAGGACAGCGCTGAGGGCAGCGCAGTTTCACTTGTTGTAGTGAAACTTTTAACGGTGGGGGGGGTATTGTAGCATTTCATTTTTTGAGCAGTAGGAATATTTCCTAGAATTTATTAGGTTGCAGCTCCGCCTACATACTTTCAAATTTCGCGCGTTCGGCGAAAACGTCAAACCAACCACAGACAGAAAATCAACCCGTAAGCAAATAGAACGAATAAAAATCGATACAAGTCGGTTAATAATTATCAAAACATGAAAATAAATTAAGAAATAAATCCCGCTTATTTAATATAATAAGAATAAATAAAGATCGCAAAAGTTTTAATTAATCGACTAAAAATCTAAGGTCGTTATCTATGGTAAGCTTGCTCGGCTGAGCTGGTATTTTGTCTGTGGTTGTTTTGATAAAAACAGATGGTAGACAGAGATCGTGTTGAGAACTTGGTGCTCCACGTTTTGAGCAATATTCGAAGGATCATAGAAGCCAGTTTCCTGTGATTTGCGTGAGCTTGAGGCTTCTGGAAGATTCCACGCTGTGTGTTCTCCGAACAGATAAAAGGCTCGGTGAGCCGGTGGGGAGGCTCATTCCCTGAAATTTTGTCGACCGCGCGTGTCTGCCGTCACTCTGCTTCAGAGCAGATCCGAGACCCCTTGAATAATATCCCGTGGGCTGGCCGTGATCCTGAAATACTGCCTGCCAACGTAACGTCTGAGAATTTATTGGAAACCAAGAACCACGTGTCCCTGCCGTTTGTCCAAGGAGATCCCGTTGAGAAGGATCGAGAGCCAAGCAGTGGAACGTCCAGTGTCCTGCGTTGCAGACGGCGGGTGACGTGCGTACGTGGCTGTGCAGGCAGCGGTCACGAAGCCAGTTCGCCACGAGGAAACAAGGTCGGATCTTTATATTTTCTTATTTCGATATCATCCTGGAGCGTCGGTCCAGAGTGCAGGGGAATCCTGTACCGTTGTTAGAGTGTGCTGATAGGTTAGAGTGTGCTGATAGGTTAGAGTGTGCCGATAGGTTAAAGTTCTTGTTATAGTGATTAGTGTTCGTTAGATTAATTTTCAGGTAGGGTTCATATCGCTGTGAATCTTGTTTCTCGCCTTAGTGAGTGCCACGTAAATTCACATCTATCATAGGCTAGGGTGTAATATCCCTATGGTTATCCTGCTAGGAAAGGATAAAGTTGTAGGAGAGTTAGGCACGTTTTAAGATAAATAATTTGTGATATTTGGTCGCTACTCGGTGGGGTTGAATAGTGGTGTGTGCGTTAGCTTTGTACGGGTGCTGTCATACTGATGATATAGGATTACAGCCCCGGGGTGTTTATTTTGGGTTTTTTGTGTAACGCACGGCCACTGATTCATAAAATCACACCGTGTGGGTTTCATGTGTGCCTAACCTCAAAATTCATTGTTATCTCTGGAAATTGTAGTACAAAATATTTATTTGTGTAAAGGTAAATTGGTCACTAAGCTGTGAGTGTAATTTGGTCAGTCCCTATGCTTTTTGTAATTTAAGCAAAGTTTATGTATAGTGTAACAAATATAAAATTTTAGAATTGGATATATAGGGAAGAGGCTTGGTTGTGAGAAGTTGTCTCCCAACGATACGGCTAGGGTAGTCAGATTTACATTAGACGCCTATCCGTGTCCAAATCGAGATTTCATCTCGGAACCAGGGTTTTCCCATAGATCAGTATTAATTTTAATTGTGATAAGAAAAATAAAGGTGTAATTAGTGTTAAAATCTTAGTATTACATGTGAAGTATCTCATTTCCAAACTTTATTCAAGAAACTGTTTTGTGACATATTTGGCCGGTCATTAAAGATATTCAAAATTTAGTACATCATCTTATCTGTGTTATAATGTTCAAATAGGAACGGGCAATAGGTGTAGGAAATTTGATAAATAAAATTCTGTCTTGTTATTGTTGAAATTTGTTTTATTTATAGTTATAATTTAGGTAAAAATTCTTTTGTGTCGGAGTAGATAGGACCCACACTGAGGCTAGCCGGAAACATCTTTTCCTCTCCAATCTCTCCGTTACACGATCTATATTATAATAGTTTTACAAGTAAGTTCTATTATTTATTTTAACACTCATCTGTATACACATATTTACAAAACGATTTAATTGCATCGATTTTTGTACTTTAGACTTAATATAAAATGCCGAAATTAGTTACTCAAAATATAAAAATATCTCACAAAATAATAAGTTTATTCGTAATGACGCTAAAACTTAACATTTGAAATCAAAATAAATAATATTCTCTTATTCTATATTAGACCTTAAAAAATATATTAATATACATCTACTACTGGCTTTATATCAATGGCAAAACTAGTGATGTATTGTTAATATTATTATTATCGATTTAATTATCGTTTTATCGACGCAACATCGTCTCGTGTTATAAAACGGCCTTCCTTACTACATAATTATTATGCATTCAATCACACATTTATTTAATACTGCCGACAAGATCCCACGACCTCACGGTAACGTGCAACTAATATTTTGTGACGACGGATTTGCGAAAAGAATCCAAAACTGATATTTCACTTTTCAGTTAAAAGCTGTGTAAAAAAATAAAACGCCGACACAATAATTGTTAGCACATCCAAACGGAACCAGCCTCGTTTCATTTACGTGAGACTATCGACATTTCACATCCCTATTTGTTATTGCAATTTGAACCTTAACTCTAGGCGACAGCGTTCAATTTGAACGTGCCACAAGGCACTCGACACTCAATATTTGACACGACTACATAATAATGGCAGTGACTCGTTGTTCTTCAGACGCGGGGCGCGGAACATTGACATGTCAATAAGTTGTGCAAGCATTTCTTTATGAAATAGACAATACAATTCCAAAACTCTGTTATTCATAAAACAGTTCACAAATAAACTAAGATCTATGAGGATTTTAATGATGTTTTAACAAAAGTAATATTCACGATCTCAAAGAGAATTGTTTTCTGCCAACAACACTTTATAAATAACAAAGTTTCATCAATTTTCAGCTGTCCATTTCTACTATAACTTGTATCCAAATGCACTGGTTTTATTGAATCTGTTATTGAGATTCAAAAGCTCGTATTCCAAAACGCACACAGATTCATCATTCAAGCATACTCTAGGTAAAAAAAAATACGTTGTCAATATAAGAATTGATTGAATCAAGTTCGTATGAGTGGCCAATTCTGGTGATGGAGTTTTTAAGCCGCCTTCAGGCCTTCGTCATGTCTTAACCATCCATTTACTGACCGCTTAGAAAGTTTCTTAACTTCGATGACGATTTTTCTGAAACGCTCAAACGGCCTCATTAATAAATGTGGCGTAAATTTATGACAGGTATTAACTAATTTGTATTGTTATTCATAGGTTACCTGTCATAATTATACACCACGTTTACAAGTAAGGCAGAAAGTATATGACTTCGACAATTACCACGAGCGCTTCTTAAGAATATAGTGCAACGTTTTAGGATAGAAGCTTAAACCAGTATTGTTTATCGTGTCAATGCTTCTTAGGCGCGATGTCGATAGTCACGTAGAAGCGTACCGGCGCAGGCGCAGACAGGTCCAGGTGACGTCGTCTCCTTCTGCTCGCACCTATCTCCGGTACTGGGACGAACCTGAGAACACAATCATTACTTCAAAACTACTACTGTATGAAAAGATAACAGATTTTAATGTACAGTGCCACAAACTGATCTGGATTGGTGGCCAAAAGAGGAAATTAAAAAAAATTCTCGAATTTAATATTAAAGAAAGGAGTGAGTGCTGAGATGACGGCTGATAGACGAGAATGAAAGAAGAACACATGTTGTGCCGACCCCACATAATGTGGGAAAATGGTAGGAAGATGATGATGATCAGCCTAGATAGCAGTCCACTGCTGGACATGGCCTCCCCTGCCTCCCGGCATCGCGCCCTGTCCTCGGCTCTCGGCATCCAGCTCCGGCCAGCAGCCAGCAGGTCGGGCCTGCAGCCAGCTGGCCGGGTGAGCCGCCCACTCCACTCCACTCAACAACTCGTTTACCCTAGCGGTTATCGGTTCTTCGACAGATATGGCCAGCCCACTGCCACTTCAGCTAATTCTCTGAGCTATGTCGACAACTTTAGTTCTATGTCGGATAGTCTCATTGTGCATTTTATCCTTCAGAGAAACTCCGAGCATAATCGTTCCATAGCTGAGCGACTTTAAACTGGTAGACTCATCTTTTACATGATAAGTTAAACAAAGTAGCTATATTGAATGTCATCATGATAGTTTCAGAAATAACCTTAAAGTACTAGTGCATACCTGGCTTCAACTTCCAGCTGTCTCTCCATCACAGCATGCGGTTTAAGATGCTTTCTTAGCCTCAACGCCCAAACACCGTCTCTCTTGTTCAGTATAAAGTCGTTATTATCGTTTCCATAAGCAATGCGGTAATGTGGCCGGACCCCGTCCTCCGCTGGTAGGAGACGAACTAAGGGTGTTCGGTGCCACGTTTGTTTGGGAGTGGCTTTCACGACGATCAGCTCTGCTTCGGGTTCTAATAGGGAACGGCGGCCTGGGGGAATAAATGCGTTTTAAATGAAGAAAAGTTGTGTGTCAGGATCGTAGCCAGTGGAGATCCGTGGTCTCTGCCTACCCCTTTGAGAAAGAGGCGTGATTTTATGTATGTATGTATGTAAATGAAGAAAACTGAACCTAGACGTCAATGTTGGACAGGTGGAAATTACAAACGAGGATGAGGTGTTTTGAAGTTTTACGGGGAAAGTATCAAACCCTCAGGAATATGGGACCACTTGGAGAGACCTAATTCAAACATTGCCGATCTGTGGCAACGCTCTGCCATTTGAGATAATGAGCTGACGCTATGGTTGACACTTTGTGGGAGTTTACTCGGCACATCCCTGAACTTTTCTTATCCAATTCAGCTGATCCAAACAATTTCAGGGATAAAACATGAAATTTGGCATCTTTTTAAGAACATAAATACAATCTACATCTACCAATGTATAAAAGTATGTAACTTAAAAATGGTATACTTACGTCGGTTGCGCAGTTTGCGTTTCTTCATGACTGTAGTCCCGTTTGCGAAAATGATGGCTTCGTTCGGTGCTCTTCGTCTTCTTCCGTTTATCTGGTAAATCAAACTCTTTAGTAAATAACAGCAAATAAAGTCAGTATTGTGTTTGACTCTCTTCTCTTTTACACAATGGGCTATGATGGTGACGGCGATGGGCTTGCAACCCGTCGTATATTTTTAAATATTATTAAACATTTTATCTGCTGCCAAAGTAAACATGGTAATGGAACCTTTGGAATGCTGATTGCAGTGCACTACGGAGGATTCTAAGCAATCACAAAGTAGGTACCCGTTTCTATATATTAAGCGGCTAACTTCACGAATCCATTCCACTTTCTACTTCCCACCAGCATCAGACTATACCTTGCAGCTGAAGCAGCCTTCGGTAGACAGCAGCTCGTCTCCTCTCCTGTACTGGTCCTGCAGAGGGAAGACTGGCGCGGCTCCTATATCATCAGGAGGCAGCCTGGCGTCCAGGGCGGTGAGGCAGTGCCCCGCCCCCACCAGCTGGTAGCCGGCGGGACACCCGCACTCGTAGCTGCTGCCGAGGGCGGAACACCCGAAGAGGCAGGAGGCGCTGGCGCAGCCTCCGCCCAACTGGGGAATCGGAATAGTTTTGAAGATATTTTCTGTCGGTAACCTGTGCAGACGCGTGGGGCGCAGGAGCGGAATCAATGGTTGAAACAGAGGGACGCCTCTACCCAGCAACATATTATTCCATATTATATTGCGGATGCTGATGATGTTTATCCACTGGACAAGCATTTTCCAATTGCTGCAGTTTTTTAAACTGAATTAAACATTATTCATCTTGTTCTGTATGCACTTCTACTTCCATTTTCTCCACCTGCACCTTTCTTACTCATGTCATCTTTCAGAATCAATCCATCTGTATTTTACCTACCTCTACTCGTATTTCCATCAATATTCATACCAAAGACACAACTGAATCCAATAAATTTCATAATCCAACAAATTTTGTTTTGGAGCATACTATTTTTTTCACAAGAAAACCTACCAGTGACATGGTTCAGGTCAAAATTTCACAATTTTACAAAACATCTTGAATACCATAAACAATGAGGCCGTTATTAATAAACGAGCGTAAAGTTACGCTGGGTATAACTTAGGAGTAACCATACAATTTTTGGAGTTTAGACCTGGTGTAACTTTACACCACGTTTTTTAATAACGGCCTGAAAGAACATCTTCAGGTTAGAGTCGTCCTATTAGAGTACATACCTGCAGACACACAGCATGCCCCGCATCCCAGCCGTACCCGGCGGGACACCCGCACCTGTAGGCGCTGCCCACCGCGAAGCAAGGTGTGGCCCCGCACGGGGACTCCGCGCACGCGTCCACGGGGACACACGCCCCGCCCGGACCTCGGCTTGTTCCTGACAATTATTGACGATCGAATTGAATTCAATGATGACAATGTTCCATGAGGTGAAATTTTTGGAATGCATTTTGAAATGTTTGGTTATACTACCTACTAACCAATCAATGTTCATTCAACTTTTATATTTTAAGTTTCGTGCTGCAAATGTTAGTTATCTTCAAACAATTTGTTAATAAAAAGCATCTTATATACACTTACCTAGCTCAATATTGTTGATTCTATCAATATTATTGATAACTAACCTTGAGGACAGTCGCATCTGTACCCTCCAGCATGGTTCCTACAGGTAGACTGACAGCGTCCTTCCGCGCATTCGTCCGCGTCCATACACCTCGTCCCAGAGAGATCCAGCCGGAACCCTCTCGGACAAACGCATCGGAAAGATCCGAGTAAGTTGACACAACGTCCGGGTGTAGGACATACGCCTTCTTCGTGGCATTCGTTTATATCTGTAGAGAAATGTTACACTTAGAATTGGTGTAACGCAAGGACTTGTACTTGGACTGCTGCTATTTAATATATTCAAAATTGATAAAGATGATAAATTAATATTTGTAAGGTAGCAACTTAACAATATAAGTGTTTTTAAAAGTGGTACAGTTGAACAATGTAATCTTTTAAATATCTTAACGATATGAAATAAGGTTTAACTTTGTTTGAGCGGATTTATTCAAGTTTAAATGCGTGAATTTATTTATTTACAGAAACTAAGCTACTACAATATGTACATAAAATTACAAAATACAATAGAATCAGTCAAGCTATCTAAGGATCGTCGTAAAAACGATCTATAGATAGCTCAACTGATCCAGGTCACTGCCAGTCGGAAGCGTGCCCAAAATACTGGCGGCATTAAAAATTTAAATTAGTTTAAATGCTTTTCAAACATAACATCGACAGAGGTTATCTGTTACGATGCGAACCGCACACCTGTTCTGTTCGATGATATCATCAAAGATCTAACTTAAAGATTCCATACAACCATCGCGTCGATAGCATTATAGCTAAAAGTCGCATGAAATTCCATACGAGCACTTATGATTTTTGGAATGCATTTAAAAATAGATTAGATTAGAAGAGTAGAGTCTCACCGATGCAAGCGTCGCCTCGCTTCTCGTACCCTTGGTTACAGTCGCACTCGTAGGACCCCTCCGTGTTGGAGCACAGCTGGTGGCACGTGTGCGAGCCGCGGCCGCACTCGTCCACGTCGCGGCAGTTGGCGCCGTCCTCGTCCACCTCGTACCCGGAGCGGCACAGGCAAGAGTATGAGCCTGGATGGACAATATATTCAGCTTTTTGTGGTTCAACTTTGATAGCATTATCACTTAGAATAATCTTAACTAGCTGTCCGTCGCGATGCTACCCGCGGTCCCTCGGGAAAACTTCACTTTCCCGGGATAATATATAGCCTATGTTCATCAGGGATAATTTGGGATTCTAATGGTGAAAGGATTTTTCAAATCGGTGCAGTAGTTTCGGAGCCTATTCGATTCAGACAAACAAACAAATATTTCCTCTTTATAATATTAGTGTTACTATTTACATCTACTTTAGAAGAAGTATTCAAACCATTGGCAGCCCCGTGGGCAACAAGGGGTATTGAAGTTGGTGACCGACGGCTTACTAACCTAAGGTTCGCCGACGACATTGTTCTTTTTGCACCAAACGCCTACGAATTGCAAGAAATGCTACAAGATCTTAGCACGGCGAGCCTCGATGTTGGACTTATGATGAATCGGTCAAAGACGCAAATTATGACCAATAGCACGAAACGTAGGGTCACGGTAGACGGGCAAGAAATACACTATGTCGATGAGTACAGTTACTTGGGCCAGTTAGCTTCCTTCGAAAACAGGCAGGACAAAGAGATAGACCGTAGAATTGAAAATGCCTGGAAAAGCTACTGGTCCATGAAGGAGCTAATGAAGGGCGACCTTCCTATGTCACTGAAGCGTCAGCTCATCGATATGTGTATTCTGCCTGTCCTAACCTACGGTGCCCAGTCTTGGTCACTAACCGATTCTCAAAAGTCCAAACTCGGGGTTTGCCAAAGAGCAATGGAACGCAGCATCCTAGGTGTGAAAAGAATCGACCGAATCCGGAACACCTGGCTGCGTTCAAAGACCGGTATTGCTGACGTGGGCGTAAAGGCTGCCAAGTTAAAATGGGAGTGGGCAGGTCACGTCACCCGCATGCACCCAGACAGGTGGGCCAAAGTGGTGACTGGTTGGATCCCGGTGGATGGCAGGCGACTCCGGGGCAGGCCTAAAAAGCGATGGCGCGATGACCTGGACGCCTTTGAGAAGGATTGGCGAAAAATCGCAGAAGATCGCGAGGTGTGGAAGGTGACGGGGGAGGCCTTTGCCCAGCAGTGGGACAGTTTAGGCTAATTAAAAAAAAAAAAAAAAAAAATATTAGTGTAGAAAACTCCTGTTCCTTCGCGATCAATACTAAAAGCAGAGCAACCAACACGAAAATTTTGAAATTTCTGCTTTTGCTTGTGATTGGTCGATAGTGCGCGTGATCACGTGATGTCGATGGTCCCACGACATTTAACTCAACTCTTACTTTGGGATTAATCAATTCAAGTGATTCCGTTCAAGCATTATTTTTGGAAACCTTTATTTAACAAGCTAACTTTATTCTGTTTCAAAACAAATACATTAATCTATTCTTTCCTCAATTATTTCTCCATCTCACACACATCCATCACAAACTGTAGTAACGATACAAGAAGATAGTTGAACAATAGTACCTTCAGTGTTCTTGCAGAGATGTTCGCAAGGCGGAGGCCTCACGCTGCACTCGTCTACATCGGCGCAGATCTCTCCAGCGGGCTTGTAGCCGCGCCCGCACACGCATCGGAAACTATACCATTAACACATTTACGTATCAATTTCATGTTGATACATCTCATGGAATTACACAGACATTGTAAAGATTACATATAATACAGGGCAAATCATTAAGAAAGCTTCCCGCGCGGGGCATAATATAAATAAACACTAATTATAAGTTGCAACAAAATGGCGTTGAGCCTACCAGCAGGGACAATGTGAACACACTTAATAATATATATATTTTTTTTCTCTCACAATCAAAACTTACAAATATTTTATTTTTTAAATTAAATTGATTGACATTTGACCTCACTCTGCCTGATGTGAAGCAGTAGTGAGGTCTAAGATGTAGCATGCTTACCTAGAATGAACCTATTTACTCATGATTTGAAGACCCCTATATACCCCTTTAAATACACAATAAAAACAAAAAAAATTTATAGTTGACAAGAGAATGCAGGTACAAAATAAGAAAGAAGAACGCTATCTCTATAGGATTAGAAGTAATGACGCTTTGACAGCAAATGCCAATAATGAGATTAGGCAAAAGTGTTTCTTCTGCAATCGCAATAAAATTCAAAATCGTGTATCTATTATGACAACCCTTTTATGGTAATCAGGCTAAGCAATTCTAGTTACCTTCCAATAGTATTAACACAGCGTCCCGGGGCACACAGCCCCGGCATGGCAGCACATTCGTCCACATCCCCGTAGATATCCAGCGCCTGTCCCAGCTCCCCAGTCAGCCCGGGGCCTCCCGTTCCACCGGGACCTCCCAGCCCCCCGGGACCCCCCGGCCGGCCCAGATTGCTCTGGGTGCAGAGTTCCAACCGTTCCGCACTGCCGGGGATGGGGCAGAGTTCGCATTCTGGACCCCACGCCATGCCGAGTGTACAGCAACATTGTGCCCTGGGAGATAAGTATAAAATATTTTTTAAAGAATGAAGGCTATAACCGCGTACTGACTGAGCGAGCTACATCAGGCATTTGCCTCGCAACGTTTACCGAAAGGCAGAGCGTGCGTTTGCAGCGGGCGAGGCACATCCTGACCGAGGATTTACCGCGCGCGGTTGCCTCGTGAGGCTGCTCGCTCAGTCAGTACGCGGCTATTCACGAAGTTAGTTGTCGATGTGCAATAGACACTTTTGTATGAGAAAGATTCTACTTGATTGACACAGCTGAACCTTACGATCCATTGGCCATAGTGTTCAAGAACATAAAAATATTCAAAACTTAAAAACGTAAATAGAATCACGACTGAACCCCCAAGACACGGTAGACATACTCTCAGACCTTTTGTGTTAGCATTCCAAATCCGTTGTAAATGAATAAATGGGGGTTGTCAGAGACATATTCAAAAACATTTTAGCACACGCCCACATTTTGCAAAATGTTTTTTTTACACACGGTACAAGAACATATTATCGTACTCTGTAGGTAACAGTAAACTTACTTAGTAACTTGTGAAGGCGTAGCCTGCGTGGAGGCTATAGAGCGCGGCCACGGCTCCGGCACACAGCGGCCGGCCACCAGCGACCTGTGGCACATGCCCGTACGGTGGTCTGCAATTAAAGCGGTTGCTGTTTATATTAAGTACTAGTCCTAGTTGCCCTGATTCTTCACGTTATTGGTCGCAAAGGAACAAGAGTAAAATCACCTAGTTTTAAGACGATTCAAAGTGATCATAGGGTCCTACTGAATAAATGCTCTTTGACTTTGAGCTTTGTGCGCGGCTAAGTTTTAATGAAATGAAGTGGGCGAAGTTTATTTGTGGAGATGATAAAATTAATGAATTATGAAAAAATGGATCGATTGTGTAAAAGATGATATAAATTGGACAGAATTTGAAGTAGAAAGGTTTTAGGAGATGAGTGACGAGGAAGAAAAGAACATGTTGTACCCGATCTTACGTAGAATAAGGGCAGGAAAATTATGAGGAGCTTAAGCTAGTTAACGACGAGAAAATGGTACACACCGATACATTGAGTGCCGTCGTCACTGGGGCGGTACCCCGCGTCGCAGTCGCAGACGTATCCGCCTTCAGTGTTCAGGCACACGCCGGGCGCGCACCGCTCGGGCCGCTCCGCGCACTCGTCCAAGTCTTCGCACGCTTCCGCCGAGTCGTGAGCTGCGTTCGTGCGCTTGTAGCCTGAGGGTGACAGGGTAATGGCCGGTCACTATACGCACGCGTGTTTGTTACATTCAAGTTACAAAACATTCTAGTGGGTATGTGCGTTTAACATAGATGTTCATTTATTGAGCAAAGTGGGTAAGTTCTTGAACATAGTGATTCGTTTCTCAATTAAATACCTAAGTATGGTTTAAAATTTCAAGAAAACAAAATATTATAGACTTAGCTAAAGCGACATCTTTTCGTCATTTGATTCTGAATGTAACTTCGGACAATGAGCACGAGTTAACTGAGTTAAACGTGTAGATGGCGCTTACCGGTGCTTAACCGATAAATGTGAGCTTATCAAAAATATCAATTATGACGTGGATTCCGTGGCCAAGGTTGGAGGCACTCCGGCTTTGGGAGGACTTTTCATTTCTCAATTCATATTTATTCATTTCTCAATAGGTTTATTAAATGAATAATGTTAAAATTTGTTATTATCCAGAACAGACATTGCTAAGTAACCTAATATAACAGTGTCCTAGCGGGGTTGATATTATATTGCGGAATTCTATTTTGAAGACTGACTTAACATTTTGAATACACACACCTAAGAATTGAATAAAATTATTAAACAGTGCAGACAGAATTGACCTGAGATCATTACAATATACTATCATTGTTCAAAGAGTATGACTAACATCAATACAACAGTACTTTTTACATACAAAGATACACATACCTTCAGGACACTTGCAGATATAGGAGCCCACAACGTTCTCACATGCATGCGGGCACGGATTATTTTCCTGACACTCGTCTATATCTCTACAGTGTATCCCATCCGGCGCCACGTCGTATCCATACGGGCAAGTGCAGCGGAACGAGCCCGGCGTGTTGTGGCAGCGGAACGTACATGACGCTCGCCCCTCCGCGCACTCGTCTATGTCCACGCATGTCTGGGGATGTGAGCTTTATTGTGAGAGGTGTAGGGTAGAGTTTCGTATGGCAGAAATGGAAATGCGGGGCTATCAAAAACATACTGAAATCATGATTCACAATTATTATCGTAGGGTTGAGAGGGTTTTCAGAGCATTAGCACAAGTTTTGTTTTACATCCTCGGGTAAGCAAGATCTTTGAATCAACCAAGGTAGTAATTCGATTATCAATTTTATTCTCAAGTGTACAAGGAGTTGGTGCGATGCCTTTTTTCAGGAAAGAAAATTCTTAATATTATTAGTTGTCCTACACCTCTGACAGAGCAGAGGAGATAATTATTGGGCTATCTGCATTGCGATTCACACATCAGATGAACGAAACCGGTCGGCTGCACAACCGACCAATCAATCGCAGTTCAGGAAACGTCAGTTTTGGACGCACTGCATCAAGAAACAGTTTCGTCCCGCAGTGCCGGTCCAGCGGCAGTCGCCCCCTCACCTGGTCCGGTCCCTGCGTGAACCCGCGGCTGCAGGTGCACTCGTCCCGGTCCACACAGCGGCCGCCCCCCGCCGCCAGCTCGTGCCCCGCGGGGCAGTCGCCCCCTCACCTGGTCCGGTCCCTGCGTGAACCCGCGGCTGCAGGTGCACTCGTCCCGGTCCACACAGCGGCCGCCCCCCGCCGCCAGCTCGTGCCCCGCGGGGCAGTCGCCCCCTCACCTGGTCCGGTCCCTGCGTGAACCCGCGGCTGCAGGTGCACTCGTCCCGGACCACACAGCGGCCGCCCCCCGCCGCCAGCTCGTGCCCCGCGGGGCAGTCGCCCCCTCACCTGGTCCGGTCCCTGCGTGAACCCGCGGCTGCAGGTGCACTCGTCCCGGTCCACACAGCGGCCGCCCCCCGCCGCCAGCTCGTGCCCCGCGGGGCAGTCGCCCCCTCACCTGGTCCGGTCCCTGCGTGAACCCGCGGCTGCAGGTGCACTCGTCCCGGTCCACACAGCGGCCGCCCCCCGCCGCCAGCTCGTGCCCCGCGGGGCAGTCGCCCCCTCACCTGGTCCAGTCCCTGCGTGAACCCGCGGCTGCAGGTGCACTCGTCCCGGTCCACACAGCGGCCGCCCCCCGCCGCCAGCTCGTGCCCCGCGGGGCAGTCGCCCCCTCACCTGGTCCGGTCCCTGCGTGAACCCGCGGCTGCAGGTGCACTCGTCCCGGACCACACAGCGGCCGCCCCCCGCCGCCAGCTCGTGCCCCGCGGGGCAGTCGCCCCCTCACCTGGTCCGGTCCCTGCGTGAACCCGCGGCTGCAGGTGCACTCGTCCCGGTCCACACAGCGGCCGCCCCCCGCCGCCAGCTCGTGCCCCGCGGGGCAGTCGCCCCCTCACCTGGTCCGGTCCCTGCGTGAACCCGCGGCTGCAGGTGCACTCGTCCCGGTCCACACAGCGGCCGCCCCCCGCCGCCAGCTCGTGCCCCGCGGGGCAGTCGCCCCCTCACCTGGTCCGGTCCCTGCGTGAACCCGCGGCTGCAGGTGCACTCGTCCCGGTCCACACAGCGGCCGCCCCCCGCCGCCAGCTCGTGCCCCGCGGGGCAGTCGCCCCCTCACCTGGTCCGGTCCCTGCGTGAACCCGCGGCTGCAGGTGCACTCGTGCCCCGCGGGGCAGTCGCCCCCTCACCTGGTCCGGTCCCTGCGTGAACCCGCGGCTGCAGGTGCACTCGTACCCGCCCGGCGTGTTGGCGCAGGTCCCGTTCCCGCAGATGCGCGGCTCGGCCGCACACTCGTCCCGGTCCACACAGCGGCCGCCCCCCGCCGCCAGCTCGTGCCCCGCGGGGCAGTCGCCCCCTCACCTGGTCCGGTCCCTGCGTGAACCCGCGGCTGCAGGTGCACTCGTACCCGCCCGGCGTGTTGGCGCAGGTCCCGTTCCCGCAGATGCGCGGCTCGGCCGCACACTCGTCCCGGTCCACACAGCGGCCGCCCCCCGCCGCCAGCTCGTGCCCCGCGGGGCAGTCGCCCCCTCACCTGGTCCGGTCCCTGCGTGAACCCGCGGCTGCAGGTGCACTCGTACCCGCCCGGCGTGTTGGCGCAGGTCCCGTTCCCGCAGATGCGCGGCTCGGCCGCACACTCGTCCCGGTCCACACAGCGGCCGCCCCCCGCCGCCAGCTCGTGCCCCGCGGGGCAGTCGCCCCCTCACCTGGTCCGGTCCCTGCGTGAACCCGCGGCTGCAGGTGCACTCGTGCCCCGCGGGGCAGTCGCCCCCTCACCTGGTCCGGTCCCTGCGTGAACCCGCGGCTGCAGGTGCACTCGTGCCCCGCGGGGCAGTCGCCCCCTCACCTGGTCCGGTCCCTGCGTGAACCCGCGGCTGCAGGTGCACTCGTACCCGCCCGGCGTGTTGGCGCAGGTCCCGTTCCCGCAGATGCGCGGCTCGGCCGCACACTCGTCCCGGTCCACACAGCGGCCGCCCCCCGCCGCCAGCTCGTGCCCCGCGGGGCAGTCGCCCCCTCACCTGGTCCGGTCCCTGCGTGAACCCGCGGCTGCAGGTGCACTCGTGCCCCGCGGGGCAGTCGCCCCCTCACCTGGTCCGGTCCCTGCGTGAACCCGCGGCTGCAGGTGCACTCGTACCCGCCCGGCGTGTTGGCGCAGGTCCCGTTCCCGCAGATGCGCGGCTCGGCCGCACACTCGTCCCGGTCCACACAGCGGCCGCCCCCCGCCGCCAGCTCGTGCCCCGCGGGGCAGTCGCCCCCTCACCTGGTCCGGTCCCTGCGTGAACCCGCGGCTGCAGGTGCACTCGTGCCCCGCGGGGCAGTCGCCCCCTCACCTGGTCCGGTCCCTGCGTGAACCCGCGGCTGCAGGTGCACTCGTACCCGCCCGGCGTGTTGGCGCAGGTCCCGTTCCCGCAGATGCGCGGCTCGGCCGCACACTCGTCCCGGTCCACACAGCGGCCGCCCCCCGCCGCCAGCTCGTGCCCCGCGGGGCAGTCGCCCCCTCACCTGGTCCGGTCCCTGCGTGAACCCGCGGCTGCAGGTGCACTCGTACCCGCCCGGCGTGTTGGCGCAGGTCCCGTTCCCGCAGATGCGCGGCTCGGCCGCACACTCGTCCCGGTCCACACAGCGGCCGCCCCCCGCCGCCAGCTCGTGCCCCGCGGGGCAGTCGCCCCCTCACCTGGTCCGGTCCCTGCGTGAACCCGCGGCTGCAGGTGCACTCGTGCCCCGCGGGGCAGTCGCCCCCTCACCTGGTCCGGTCCCTGCGTGAACCCGCGGCTGCAGGTGCACTCGTACCCGCCCGGCGTGTTGGCGCAGGTCCCGTTCCCGCAGATGCGCGGCTCGGCCGCACACTCGTCCCGGTCCACACAGCGGCCGCCCCCCGCCGCCAGCTCGTGCCCCGCGGGGCAGTCGCCCCCTCACCTGGTCCGGTCCCTGCGTGAACCCGCGGCTGCAGGTGCACTCGTGCCCCGCGGGGCAGTCGCCCCCTCACCTGGTCCGGTCCCTGCGTGAACCCGCGGCTGCAGGTGCACTCGTACCCGCCCGGCGTGTTGGCGCAGGTCCCGTTCCCGCAGATGCGCGGCTCGGCCGCACACTCGTCCCGGTCCACACAGCGGCCGCCCCCCGCCGCCAGCTCGTGCCCCGCGGGGCAGTCGCCCCCTCACCTGGTCCGGTCCCTGCGTGAACCCGCGGCTGCAGGTGCACTCGTACCCGCCCGGCGTGTTGGCGCAGGTCCCGTTCCCGCAGATGCGCGGCTCGGCCGCACACTCGTCCCGGTCCACACAGCGGCCGCCCCCCGCCGCCAGCTCGTGCCCCGCGGGGCAGTCGCCCCCTCACCTGGTCCGGTCCCTGCGTGAACCCGCGGCTGCAGGTGCACTCGTGCCCCGCGGGGCAGTCGCCCCCTCACCTGGTCCGGTCCCTGCGTGAACCCGCGGCTGCAGGTGCACTCGTACCCGCCCGGCGTGTTGGCGCAGGTCCCGTTCCCGCAGATGCGCGGCTCGGCCGCACACTCGTCCCGGTCCACACAGCGGCCGCCCCCCGCCGCCAGCTCGTGCCCCGCGGGGCAGTCGCCCCCTCACCTGGTCCGGTCCCTGCGTGAACCCGCGGCTGCAGGTGCACTCGTGCCCCGCGGGGCAGTCGCCCCCTCACCTGGTCCGGTCCCTGCGTGAACCCGCGGCTGCAGGTGCACTCGTACCCGCCCGGCGTGTTGGCGCAGGTCCCGTTCCCGCAGATGCGCGGCTCGGCCGCACACTCGTCCCGGTCCACACAGCGGCCGCCCCCCGCCGCCAGCTCGTGCCCCGCGGGGCAGTCGCCCCCTCACCTGGTCCGGTCCCTGCGTGAACCCGCGGCTGCAGGTGCACTCGTGCCCCGCGGGGCAGTCGCCCCCTCACCTGGTCCGGTCCCTGCGTGAACCCGCGGCTGCAGGTGCACTCGTACCCGCCCGGCGTGTTGGCGCAGGTCCCGTTCCCGCAGATGCGCGGCTCGGCCGCACACTCGTCCCGGTCCACACAGCGGCCGCCCCCCGCCGCCAGCTCGTGCCCCGCGGGGCAGTCGCCCCCTCACCTGGTCCGGTCCCTGCGTGAACCCGCGGCTGCAGGTGCACTCGTGCCCCGCGGGGCAGTCGCCCCCTCACCTGGTCCGGTCCCTGCGTGAACCCGCGGCTGCAGGTGCACTCGTACCCGCCCGGCGTGTTGGCGCAGGTCCCGTTCCCGCAGATGCGCGGCTCGGCCGCACACTCGTCCCGGTCCACACAGCGGCCGCCCCCCGCCGCCAGCTCGTGCCCCGCGGGGCAGTCGCCCCCTCACCTGGTCCGGTCCCTGCGTGAACCCGCGGCTGCAGGTGCACTCGTGCCCCGCGGGGCAGTCGCCCCCTCACCTGGTCCGGTCCCTGCGTGAACCCGCGGCTGCAGGTGCACTCGTACCCGCCCGGCGTGTTGGCGCAGGTCCCGTTCCCGCAGATGCGCGGCTCGGCCGCACACTCGTCCCGGTCCACACAGCGGCCGCCCCCCGCCGCCAGCTCGTGCCCCGCGGGGCAGTCGCCCCCTCACCTGGTCCGGTCCCTGCGTGAACCCGCGGCTGCAGGTGCACTCGTGCCCCGCGGGGCAGTCGCCCCCTCACCTGGTCCGGTCCCTGCGTGAACCCGCGGCTGCAGGTGCACTCGTACCCGCCCGGCGTGTTGGCGCAGGTCCCGTTCCCGCAGATGCGCGGCTCGGCCGCACACTCGTCCCGGTCCACACAGCGGCCGCCCCCCGCCGCCAGCTCGTGCCCCGCGGGGCAGTCGCCCCCTCACCTGGTCCGGTCCCTGCGTGAACCCGCGGCTGCAGGTGCACTCGTGCCCCGCGGGGCAGTCGCCCCCTCACCTGGTCCGGTCCCTGCGTGAACCCGCGGCTGCAGGTGCACTCGTACCCGCCCGGCGTGTTGGCGCAGGTCCCGTTCCCGCAGATGCGCGGCTCGGCCGCACACTCGTCCCGGTCCACACAGCGGCCGCCCCCCGCCGCCAGCTCGTGCCCCGCGGGGCAGTCGCCCCCTCACCTGGTCCGGTCCCTGCGTGAACCCGCGGCTGCAGGTGCACTCGTGCCCCGCGGGGCAGTCGCCCCCTCACCTGGTCCGGTCCCTGCGTGAACCCGCGGCTGCAGGTGCACTCGTACCCGCCCGGCGTGTTGGCGCAGGTCCCGTTCCCGCAGATGCGCGGCTCGGCCGCACACTCGTCCCGGTCCACACAGCGGCCGCCCCCCGCCGCCAGCTCGTGCCCCGCGGGGCAGTCGCCCCCTCACCTGGTCCGGTCCCTGCGTGAACCCGCGGCTGCAGGTGCACTCGTGCCCCGCGGGGCAGTCGCCCCCTCACCTGGTCCGGTCCCTGCGTGAACCCGCGGCTGCAGGTGCACTCGTACCCGCCCGGCGTGTTGGCGCAGGTCCCGTTCCCGCAGATGCGCGGCTCGGCCGCACACTCGTCCCGGTCCACACAGCGGCCGCCCCCCGCCGCCAGCTCGTGCCCCGCGGGGCAGTCGCCCCCTCACCTGGTCCGGTCCCTGCGTGAACCCGCGGCTGCAGGTGCACTCGTGCCCCGCGGGGCAGTCGCCCCCTCACCTGGTCCGGTCCCTGCGTGAACCCGCGGCTGCAGGTGCACTCGTACCCGCCCGGCGTGTTGGCGCAGGTCCCGTTCCCGCAGATGCGCGGCTCGGCCGCACACTCGTCCCGGTCCACACAGCGGCCGCCCCCCGCCGCCAGCTCGTGCCCCGCGGGGCAGTCGCCCCCTCACCTGGTCCGGTCCCTGCGTGAACCCGCGGCTGCAGGTGCACTCGTACCCGCCCGGCGTGTTGGCGCAGGTCCCGTTCCCGCAGATGCGCGGCTCGGCCGCACACTCGTCCCGGTCCACACAGCGGCCGCCCCCCGCCGCCAGCTCGTGCCCCGCGGGGCAGGCGCAGCGGTAGGAGCCGTCGGTGTTGATGCAGCGCCCGCCGCGGCACACGTCCGGCCGCACCACGCACTCGTCCAGGTCCTGCAGAACACCGCATGGATGCTAGTCTCCTCATGTACGGTGACACTAACTTATCTGAACCGGTGAGAGGCGCTGATCACATTCGGTGTTGGCGGAACAATAGTTAGTACTTTTGACCACCGGTCCAGATAAGTTTGGGGCGCTGTATGTTGATGCGATAACAATATGACCTTGTTCGATAAACGTCGCGAGATGCGTGTCTGGTGACGTCAATACTTTGCAAAATGGAAACCGAAGGATCATCGCATTATCAAGACTGACAATTTTTTCTCAGAAACTGTGGTTGTTCTTGACTTAAAAAGTTTACCCCTGTATGGTAGGTACAATTGAAACATACCTGAGTGAGATTCGGTCTTCCCATTCCTCCTTGACATATTCTCAAGAACTCAGCAGAATCCGGTGCGGGACAGCGTTCACAATACCTTCCCCAAGCGGCACCTAGTAACCATAAAATTCATATTACAATCAGGCTCTTCCTTCTTCCTATGATAGACAAAATTAGCACATAAAGGTGCGAATAGCCAAAACAATCATTGACCAAGTAATGGGATAAATAAAGCTAAAAATGAAGACGATGATACAAAATCTGTCAATAGATTTGATAAGCACAGGATCGTGGTAGATGACACATACCCAGCTGTGGGTCAGGCTGTGGATGATGACACAAAATATCGAATGAATCATACCTTCAGAACAGCAGCACTCCGGCCGTGACAACTCCAGTGGTCTGGCCTTATGGCACCTTCCGTTCTCCCAGTCTTCGTAACAGAGCTCACGACGCTCGTCGATGCACATCGCACTGACGGTGTCGAATACCCAGCCGGTTGGACATTCGCAGACGTATCTAATGAATAAGGTACAGTTTTATATTCATGAGTTCAAAATATCAGTTTAGACTGGACCGTTATTATCACAAAGTGTGATGGATTTCATATCAACGATGGATCTAAGTCAGTTGCGCTTGAGACTACAAAAATTGAGTGTTGATATCAAGTTGAATATCAAGACTAAGGACTTTAAGTATTTTTAATAAGTAAGATTAGTTTTACCTAAGCAATAGATTTTTCAAAAACAAACAGTGCACAATATTTGACAATTTCAGAAAAAAAAATCTTAGTATATTTCGTTAAATTACCCTAAACGGGTGGTCATTATTCGTTTTCGATTGTTGTCAATGAATTGATAAACTTACCCTCCATTGAAGTTCCGGCAGTCACCTCCGGAGCAAACATGTGGTATCTCCTTACATTCGTCGCGATCAACGCAGCGCTTGCCAACCAGTCGCCAGCCCATACCGCAGGCGCACTCGTAACTAAATCATAAACACTTTTTTTAACACCCTTGCTCGTAAAGCTGATGTAATTCCACCGGTTTTAGATATGTAAAGCGGGTCATAACAAACGCGTGTGTTATCAAAGCAAATAGTTATGTTATAGTCCATACAAATTCCATAACAGCATTATTTGCCATTTCAAATATGGAACTGATCGCCCCGCCGAGCTGGAGTCGTGCCTCCAGCTAGTGAGCAGCGCGCTGCTGTTGCTATTCAAAGGAGAACTAATCGCCGCGCGGCGCCAGTAGGCAGTCTGTTAAAATGGCGGGAAAGCAACAGTGTGCATTCACAGATTGAGTATAATTAAAATGTTTTTTTTTCTGTTTCCTCGCAAATGTGTTAAAAAACGTCGTACGATATACGTGCGTATTGGTTATAACATGCTCGGCTCAATTACGCCCTCGCCTGCGGCTCGGGCTGAAATTCCGCCTCGCATGTTATAACCATCTTTACGCACTAATATCGTAATGTACTATTAAGACACTTTTTGATTACACTGATTAATGGAGCAAAATTAAAAATTTCTATTTGCTTTATTAGAAACATTTTTTTGTTTTTGGTAATTGATATGCATGCTCTCAAAACTTGGCAGATTAAAGTCTAAACTCCTAACAGTGTTCAAAGCAAATAGTGTCAAAGGCCAATAGCAAATTTTTTACTATTTTCGTTAAATTTCTTACCCGCCATTGGTATTGGTACAGGAAGGCGTTCCATCTCGTCCACAAGGGTGAGAATGCTCGGAACATTCGTCGACGTCCCTACAGTTCCTGCCGTCAGGAGTGAGCGTGTATCCCGGGGAACATTCACAGCGGAACGAGCCGACCGTGTTGCGACAGCGACCGTTACGGCAAACCATACCGCCTTCGCGGCACTCGTTCACATCTGAAGTGATATGGGATACATTGTTTTTAATTTAGGAAAAAGTGCTAAAGAGAACTAGTGAAACGACAAGAAGAAGAATTTGGCAAAGCTCATGAGAAAGATTTTTTTATTCTTCAGAAGAAATAATTTTCTTAAGTGAGACTTACTCAATTTCTCAAGTCACACACAAGGAGTAAAAGTGAAGTCTATCTTCCCAATCTCCAATATCCTCTCATAAAGATGTACTGACCGACACAGTCGTTATTGGAGCCGGGCTTGAAGCCCTCGTCGCAGTGACACTTGAAGCCGCCGGGCGTGTTCTCGCAGGTGCCGTTCCTGCAGAGCGGGCGCGGCCGCGCGCACTCGTCCACGTCGCGGCACACGCTGTCGCGGAGAGTGTAGCCGGCCTTGCACTCGCATCTACGGATACAACGAGCTTTCATTTTCTCGTATGCCCAACATGGTTTTGATATAATATCTAAAAAGCTCTACCAAAACATACTAACTCTAAACCCAACCAAAACCAAATACGTGACCCTCGAAAACCTGGACTTCCGAATGATTCCAAGTTTAATATACGAGCGCACACTATAACATGTTTACAGGCTAACCCATCAACATGTGAATGTCCAATTTTGGAAATGTGCGACTCTATTAAATATCTTGGTGTAACTATTGATTCACATTTGTCCTACCAACCTCACATTAACTTACTAACAGCCAGAATACGAAAGCTTATTGCTGTTTTTAAAAACATACGGTATGCTGCCAACAAAACGCACCTAAAAACCATGTATTATGCTCTATGCCAATCCCTTCTAACTTACTGCATAGACTCTTGGGGTGGATCCGCAAAGACATATCTACTTCCACTGGAAAGAGCACAGAGAGCAGTGCTCAAAGTTGCATTCTCCCATCCTTATAGGTTTCCAACAACTCAACTATATTATAAGGATTGCGAAGTCTTATCCGTAAGGAAACTTTACATACAAAAAGTTGTCCTTAAACAACACTGTCAAACTCCTAACACAAACCTTGCAAATAAAAGACGAAAACATAAAATTTTTATCACAAGATTTTGTAAAACCTCTTTTGCTCAGCGTCACACAATTTTCTTGGCAGCTCTTTATATAATAAAATAAACATGAATCTCACACTACTTAATACCACTTATAGAGAATGTAAAACTAGAATAAACAATTATCTGCAGAGCTTAGAATACCATCAAAACGAAAATCTTTTATTAGAAGTCTAATTCAATCTCATAAAAATTTTGTTCTCTTTCGCATTGTAACAGCCGAAGCAAAGATCCCTCATGTCTATATTACAAGTAGATAATACTTAGTTAGAGTGAGGAGTCCATGTCAAGACTTTACAAGTTAAGGTGACAAATCCTTCTTAAATGTACCTACTTAACCTTTTTAGTTTAAGTCACTTAAAACCTGATTGTAAAGACTTTTTTTTGGAAATAAAAAATATTATATTATATATTCATGATCAAATCTGGAGTTATTTAATTATTTTGAAAGAATCACATGATTTAGAGTCGAAGAAAAAGAGTAGCGAGAAGAGAGTACTGGGCTTGATTAGTACTGTTTCTAAGCTAAACCTGAAACAGTGTTTGTTACCCTGGGTCTTCATGGTTATTGGTCGTAAAAGCTTTCCTTCTGGACCAATACCAGTTTCAGTATAAGATGTGAATCACTTATTCTAAAAGGCCCCCGTTCTACTGAAAAAAATCTTTAAACTTTGACGTACAGACTAAGAGGCAGAGAAGACGTTACAATGTTTGCTTCAGGTTTTACACGTTAACCCTTACCATGTCTGCGACAGTCTAGACAAATCCTTCTCAGAAGGTTCTCTCGGCTTCTAAGAAGGCTTAGGGATAACCCTAAGATTACAGCGGCAGTAGTATTTACAAACTGACCTGTAAGATCCGACAGTGTTCCGACAGTCGCCGTGGTCACACAACGCTCCGTCCAAGCACTCGTCGACGTCTTCACAGTCGTCCAGAGAGTCGGCCAGCGCGTAGCCCGCCGGACAGCGGCACTCGTAGGCGCCGGGCAGGTTGACGCAGGAGGCGAGGCCGCGGCACGCGCCGCGCCCGCGCCCGCACTCGTCTATGTCGCGGCAGATGTGGGAGGTGTTGTCGTGCTCGTAACTGGAAGATAAACGTACTGAGGTTGTTTCATCTTTTTAAACACAAAACTTAGGTGAAACTGAGAGAAACACAACAGAAATTGTGATTAATGGCCTCAAAGATACATTTTTCAATTCGGAATACTTCGTCATAATTCCAGACCAAGTTCATAGGTTGAGCTTATCGACTGAATACACTGTAACTCGTAGTAAGAAACGCCCATTCAACATATCGGATTTGTCGCATTAAAGTACCCTGTTTTGTTCGCCCTGTTTGTTGAAGACACTTTTTACTTTGATGAGACATGATTACACCATGTGAAACATAATAATGATGATGGAACTTTTCAAGCACAAGGATAGATTTGCCCTACAGGTAGACTTTTAAAGTACCAGGATGTCAGCTTACCCATGATCGCATCCGCACTGGAAGCCGGTCGGCGTGTCGTGGCAACTACCAGGCTTGCATAACGTCGGCATGATGTCGCACTCGTTGATCGGCTTGGTTTCGTTCGTCATCGGGTTTATGTACTCGCCTGGTTTGTCGCCGCAGAGTACCATGTGTTCCTTCAAAATATTTACTCGTTAGTAGATAATGACAGAACTGACTTTCTTCAATTCTAGCTGTAGGATTTAATTGCAAACAAAAATAAAAATGAGCACTTATTTTAAATATTTTTGACATTGACAGTGAACCTCCGTTATTGTTTTACTATACCTGAGAGCCTTTATCAGGACAAGCTTCGCAAGGCGCACCCCAAGCTCGACCAACTGAACAACAGCAAAGATACCGGGTTTGAGGTACGCCCACCGCACCACCGCATGTTCTGTCTCCCTCATCCCACTCCATATAGCACTGTCTCTGTCGCACATCCACGCACTCCTCTGAAAATATCATATTTAGCTATATTTGAGACTTTGCTAAGGCATTAGATGTTGCCAGTAATTGTTACTTTGCGATTACTACAAACACATATACACACAAAACAATTTTTTGGTTCTCACCTTTAACAGATTTATAAATTAGACTTGAAAGAGCTAGATTTTACACTTTAACTAACCATATTCTTTATTTAACAGTACTACTGTACTGTTAAAACAGAGTGTTGCGCAAGGATCCACACTCGGCCCCAATTCATTCCGAATCTATAAAACTGACGATCAACTTACTTCCATTAGGCATTGCCACGTATCCTTCTGGACACAAGCAGACATAAGACCCTGGCAGGTTCCTACAGACACCAGGGCCACAGACGCTTGTGTCAGCGCATTCATCGATGTCTTCACATTTGAGTTCATCCGGCGAGAGCTGCCAGCCGTCGCCGCAGGTGCAGACGAAGGAGCCAAAGGTGTTGGTGCAGGTTCCGTGCTCGCACAGGGCAGGGTGCGCCGCGCACTCGTCTATGTCCGCTAGTGTTACTACGTATGATGGCTGGGAGATAAAACACACGTTGAATAGAAATACCTTTAAATGAAAGTTGTAGATTTAATTGAATCTGATAATAATTGTAACGGAGAAGATGATGTGATGAGTTTTGAAAGCATATAAGAAAGATAATACGGCTCAGAAGATCAAGAAAAAGGTCATTTTAATTTACTCCCTAAACAAAACAAGGTCTTTGACATAGACATAAACACACATTTATACACCACTTTGGCACACAATACAATCACTAGGATAAAAAGATTCAAAATAAAAAGAAGAAGCATAATAAAAATTTCAAAGTTGGAGAATTGTGATTGTGTGTCACAGCAGCAAAAAGGCCTGCTCAGTAAATCGCAGACATTTCTGAGAATAAAATTACAATGCAGAATGTTTGGTAAACATAGGTTGATACGTGGAACATTATCACGCGCATTTCCACTGACCAATCACAAAATCCGGGCAGAGAAATCAAGATCTCGAAATCTTCGCTCGAGCATTGTGATTGGTTGATCTGATAAGCTCGTTGACACCTTGCATGATACTACTAGTAAACTTACAGGTTCAAGCACAGGTTGGTACCCCGGTCCTCCGGGACAGAGCTGCCTGTACGCTTCAGAACCAGGTTCGGGACATAGGTCGCAGTAGTTACCCCACGCCGCACCTGGAAGTTAGCATTCAACTTGAAATTGGCCGATTATGTCCTACTTCCAGTCCCTTATAAATTTTTACCGGGAAATACACACTATAGTCGGTCCAACTTAATAGGCCACATTTTGACGTTTGTCAGTTTGAGCTTTCTAGTGAGGTGACCTTCTTAAAAACTTCGATTATGTTCGAAGTCCGTATCGATTATTATTCGAATTATTATTCGAAGAGGCCTATCGTTAACTGATTCACGTTCAAAATAATTGTTTAATTTCATCACTAGATCGCGAGATTGACTGTTTAGCGTTTTCCACGTTTTGACATAGTAAAGAGGCAAGTAAACAAGACTGTTGTTAGGTATTGTTTACTAGTTCAGTTTATAACCTAAGTTTATTAAAAAAAACAATAAGTATTTAATGCGCCATCATCATCATTAAAGGTGAAATATTCCCTTACGAGAAATCATTTCATTCGGATTCTAACCCTCAAATTTCGATTATTTTGGGTAACATACCTAGTGTCAAAAGCGAACAAGGGTTTACTGACGCAACATTGTAACAACGTTCAGTTCTCTCTAAAACAGAAATTGTTGTGAAACATAATATGTTTGGATGGTGTAATAAGGAAATAAATCATAAAAACACCTTCTTTTGTCGTTAATACAATAAATTATTAACCGCAATTGAAAAAAAGTTAAGCAATTGTGCAGTACTAACTTCGATAAAATAGTAGTATTTTATGCCCGCCGGTACAAAGTTACGTTGTTAAATGTTCATGAAATGTCAAATGTGGCCTATTAAAATGGACCGACTATAATATTGAAAATTTGATTACCTACAGTCTTGTTTTTGTATACATGAAATAGATCTAGTTTAGTACTTATTCTTGACTATGAAAGTATTATGATTTAGACCAAAACGGAGTCTTCTTTGATGTTAATATATTGTTGTTCATAGTTATGTTTTACGCTTCACAGGCAGGTTGAACTTTACAGAACGGTTATATTACCCAAGTTGTATGAACTTACCAACGGAACAACAGCAAGAGGCCATGGTGCCGTCTTCTGAGAGCTCGTCGTTATCGCGACAGTACTCGGAGCCTGAGCGCAGGTCCACCTTGCCGTAGCAACGTGCCTTGCGAGAATCTAAGGAAAATTGTAACTAATTATAATTTAGTTAGACATGGACCACATACTGACGTGTGTTAGGACCATAGCTAGTACAAATCCAAGGTATACCTTTCCCCATTGGGAAAGAGGCGTGATTTTAGGCATGTATTATGCAGAGCAAAAACACAGTATAAATGAATATTAATGTAATAACGACGATAAAGAATTTGGTACTCGTGCACCAATTAACATTTTTGTCCAAAAATGTAGTACACTATGCCAATATATACTCAATACCGTAAAGAAAAACATCGGAACTGGCATCTCGTGAACCTAAGAAGTTAGAAAACGAGTCAAGTGCACGAAATAATTATCTTTGAAGCACACTTTAAAAGCCCATAGTTACGAGTTGGAAAAACCCTCGTGTTACCCGGTTCATGAAACGGATCATGTTATTATTCTCTCGCTTGCACATTAGTAACGACACTTGTGTGCAAGCGAGAGAACATGATAAGAGTTTATATAACACCCCCTTGTGACAATACATACCAAAGCAAGCGGTGCCATCTGAGACGAGTTCGTAGTTGGGCGGACAACGGCACTCGTAGGAACCTTGTGTGTTCACACACTGTCCGTACTGACACGACTGCGGGGACTTGCACTCGTCCACATCCGTGCAGTTGAAGCCGGGCATCACTGGACAGATACACTTCTATTATAGTCTTTTTCACGCCGGAACGTATGCAAGACACTTCAAGATAATGTCAAAATCAGTCTAATAGTAATGTCCTAAAGTTTAATCGAGATTATCAAAATCGATTTTTGTTTCACTACTATCAATTCATCTCAATCTCGGACGAACTAGAAGATCTCAATCGATTACAAGGTTCATTCATAGACAAAATTACTAAACCAACGATTATTTCTTTACTTATCGATTCATCAATTGTTTCGATTTTCATTTTTGCACTCTCTAATAGATTACGTTCCATTTTACTCAGTAGGTACTGTTAATTGGCGGAGTTTTTTAGAAAATGTTTATTGTTTATTTATTTATATTTTATGGCTTGTTTATGATAATTTATGAAATAATTAAAAAGGAAATAGACAAAAACATTTTTTTTGTATGTTTTATCGTTTAATTTTTTTTCTTGACTTTTTTGTTTCAAAATTGTTGTGAGCCACACAACGTGAAACGAAACAAGTTCAATGTGTCTTGCATACGTTCCGGCGTGAAAAAGACTATAGTTCTTTGTACTTTATGAGCATCTAAACTTATATCCTCAATTTTGTTTGACTGGCTCCCCACTGGAGCTCGACTTTTTAGTTTTAAGATGGATCACATAAATAATGCTAGGCCCCAAACCGTGTTTGTTGCCCTGATTCTTCAAGGTATTGGTCGCGCAAGAACAGGAGTAAAATTAGTTTTAAGACCATTCTAAGTGATCCCAGCGGTCCTACTGAATAAATGCTTTTTGACTTTGACTTTGATTGAATCATTTGAACCAATGATAATGTGGGGTCCCTTGAATTTTGCAATTAAGCAAAGAATAGCGAAAAGATATGCGAAATATTAAAAGTAATTGAAGATATCATTTTCAACTGTAAATATATCTCCAAACAATAGCTATTCAGTCGGACAAAGAAAACTTATAATTCAAACCGCACTCGCTTGCGTTGCACCAAGGCCTTATCACCTTCATACCCGTTCTAAGCGAGCGAGAAGTTGCACCGAAAAACAGCGATAAAACAAGAAATAATTTTAGCAGATCCATAATAATTGCGAAACACAGTAAATTATTCACAGTAATGTAATTGTGCAAGCACGTTATCGTGATAGAGATACGTTTGAACTGGCCGTCTGTCGCGCTTCGATAACAAATGTGGCGCAAGTGACCCACAAACTTATGGGATACTGCGCTTACTCAACGGGAACCGGCCTTTATTAAATCGTCTTTCTTTTCATTGTCTTAAGCGTGATTGTATTTTAGATTGAAAGGTAAAGCTACTTGAATGAAGCTATAGTTAAGTACAAATACATTTCGGAAAAATTTAGTAAAAACTTAAATACCATGTCTCTTTATAAACACTTTTTTTTAAAGTTACATTTTGCTAAATAAAAGTTTTCAAAAAGCCAGACACAGGCAATTTAGCTTAATATAATGAAAATCATAAAACCGAAATAATTAAAACAATATTTTAAACACTTGAAAAAACCCATTTGTCAGATTTTTCAGAGCTTTTTCAGGAGTTAAACTTATTTTCTAGTAATTTTTTTATTAAAATTCTTAAATAGATTTAGAACAAGTCGGAGAAGGGCACACAAGCGATACTTACAATCATCGATACTGTCAGACTGGTACCCCTTGTCACAAATGCACTTGAACATGCCGTATGTGTTCACACACCGCCCGAACACACACACGTTGTCGAATGTCGCACACTCGTCCATGTCTACAAACAAATATACAGTTTAAACAATACTAACAGGTCAATACTAGGAGTAACAGTGTGACTCGATGGGGAAAAAATCCCAAAGAGTCACAGTACCTATTACACGATTTAGGTACTCGTTGGGACCTATCAATATAATTAGAATGCAGAAATAAACATAAATACAATTAAAAAAAGAAGCTCCATTTGCGTGAAGAGTTCGATTTAATCAGTCTTAAGATCAGTCTCAAGTCTTTTATGGTATTCAGATATGTCAGAGGTACGTTCAAAAACGTTATTTTGGCACATGCCATTTTGCAGAGAAGCATTTCATACAGCAGGTTACAAGACAATCGAAGTCATATAGAATTATTAAAAGAGTTTAAAGTAATTTTTATTAGAAACTTGAAATAAGATCTGGTTTATCACAGTGAAGTTCTCGGCTATTCGTGAATTCGCGATTATTTTTTCATCTAAAGAAAATACTTGTGAATGAGATTCATAGCCTGATTCTTTTCGAATAACTTAGCATTGAATTTTGAACAACATCAGACACAATGTGTCACCTGAAAAGCAGCACATACCAAGACAAGACTTCCCGTCAGTGGACCTGCTGAAGCCGACGTCACAGTCGCACTCGTACCCGCCCGCCGTGTTCCCGCAGTGCCCGTTCTCGCAGAGCGTCGGGTCGTTCGCGCACTCGTCTATATCCACACATGCATATCTGCAAAACATTGCTGATTATATTATTTGATTAAGAAATGAAAAGTCTTGGATTCCGACGGGATTCGAACCCGCATCGATCAGACGATCCTCCTAAAGCCGGAGTGCCTTACCGCTCGGCCAGAGAATCCTAGTTGTCAGTATCCGAATCTTTGATAAGCTCATATTTACCGGTTAAGCTTTTCATTTCTTAATGAAATACCAAGTGTGGATGAGCACTATAAAAATTACAAAAATTATATTACTTGATTTTTGCCCCTTTAGAAAGATTGGGGAAATCCGAAAATATCTGATCAAAAATTTAACATTTTGCACATACAATTTCTGCTCTTATTCGAAAAATCCGTAGTTTTGAGGATGAAGTCTGTTGCTTCTAAACTATGTCTGTTAAGAGAACTCTTGATAAAACTTCAAGCCGAAACAAAGACACCATGTGCTCTTATCAACCTTACACTAAGTGGTGCAGTGAAGTTGGAGTTGGCTCAATTGACTCCCCCCCAAACACAACTGTCATTTTGCCCCCCGTTCGATTCCATGTACTCACCCGTCGCCCTTGTATCCAGTGTCGCAGGCGCAGCGGAAGGAGCCGTCAGTGTTGGTGCAGGTGGCTCGAGGATGGCAGCCGCCATTGTTGGTGACACACTCATCTATGTCTTCGATTCCATGTACTCACCCGTCGCCCTTGTATCCAGTGTCGCAGGCGCAGCGGAAGGAGCCGTCAGTGTTGGTGCAGGTGGCTCGAGGATGGCAGCCGCCATTGTTGGTGACACACTCATCTATGTCTTCGATTCCATGTACTCACCCGTCGCCCTTGTATCCAGTGTCGCAGGCGCAGCGGAAGGAGCCGTCAGTGTTGGTGCAGGTGGCTCGAGGATGGCAGCCGCCATTGTTGGTGACACACTCATCTATGTCTTCGATTCCATGTACTCACCCGTCGCCCTTGTATCCAGTGTCGCAGGCGCAGCGGAAGGAGCCGTCAGTGTTGGTGCAGGTGGCTCGAGGATGGCAGCCGCCATTGTTGGTGACACACTCATCTATGTCTTCGATTCCATGTACTCACCCGTCGCCCTTGTATCCAGTGTCGCAGGCGCAGCGGAAGGAGCCGTCAGTGTTGGTGCAGGTGGCTCGAGGATGGCAGCCGCCATTGTTGGTGACACACTCATCTATGTCTTCGATTCCATGTACTCACCCGTCGCCCTTGTATCCAGTGTCGCAGGCGCAGCGGAAGGAGCCGTCAGTGTTGGTGCAGGTGGCTCGAGGATGGCAGCCGCCATTGTTGGTGACACACTCATCTATGTCTTCGATTCCATGTACTCACCCGTCGCCCTTGTATCCAGTGTCGCAGGCGCAGCGGAAGGAGCCGTCAGTGTTGGTGCAGGTGGCTCGAGGATGGCAGCCGCCATTGTTGGTGACACACTCATCTATGTCTTCGATTCCATGTACTCACCCGTCGCCCTTGTATCCAGTGTCGCAGGCGCAGCGGAAGGAGCCGTCAGTGTTGGTGCAGGTGGCTCGAGGATGGCAGCCGCCATTGTTGGTGACACACTCATCTATGTCTTCGATTCCATGTACTCACCCGTCGCCCTTGTATCCAGTGTCGCAGGCGCAGCGGAAGGAGCCGTCAGTGTTGGTGCAGGTGGCTCGAGGATGGCAGCCGCCATTGTTGGTGACACACTCATCTATGTCTTCGATTCCATGTACTCACCCGTCGCCCTTGTATCCAGTGTCGCAGGCGCAGCGGAAGGAGCCGTCAGTGTTGGTGCAGGTGGCTCGAGGATGGCAGCCGCCATTGTTGGTGACACACTCATCTATGTCTTCGATTCCATGTACTCACCCGTCGCCCTTGTATCCAGTGTCGCAGGCGCAGCGGAAGGAGCCGTCAGTGTTGGTGCAGGTGGCTCGAGGATGGCAGCCGCCATTGTTGGTGACACACTCATCTATGTCTTCACACTCTGCGCCGTCGCCGCGCCAGCCGTCGCGACAGCGGCATTGGAAAGAACCCTAAGGATTTGCAAACATACATTCTTCTTGGAACGTTTAGTCGCAAAGGAACAGGAGTAAAATCACCTAGCTTTAAGACGATTCAAAGTGATCCCAGCGGTCCTACTGAATAAATGCTCTTTGACTTTCGACTTTTTGAGCCCTACTAGATGTAGGTATGTAAGCATCACCAATTGGTACCCTGTCAGTAAGCGTCACCAAATGGTAACTCCCATAGTGAGGCGGTTCGATCGACGTGCTTCTGGGGGGATGCCAATTGGTGACGCATAATGACGGAGGCAGTTAAGTTACCAGTTGGTGATGCTGTTCAAAGCTATAGTCTATTGCAGCTGTATCTTTCACACATTGCTTATTTCTGTAAAATACAAGCATAGTCAAATGTCTTTTGAAAACTTAAATCACTTGGAGTGAAACAAAATGGACTCTAAAGCTATGAGAATAAGGTACACACCGGCAGGTTGATGCAGTCAGCTGCGGGATGACAGTCGCAGGTGCCCAGCTCACATTCATCATCATCAGTGCAGGCGGGACCTTGCTCCGGCTTCACGCTGTATCCGTCCGGACAGCGGCAGACGAAGCTGCCGATTGTGTTGCGACATTCACCCGCTCCGCAGAGTTCCGGAATCTGTTTAATTTCAATAAATTTGCAAAGGAAACACTTTGACGAGTTTGAGGCAAAATCCAAGCAGAATAGCTCAAATATCGACTCAGTTTTAAAGACGTCTTTAATAAAGGATAAAGCTTCGGTCAATGCACGTCGAACGCAATGGGATCGTCAAAAACGAAATTGGAGACTAGGAAACGTGAGTTTAATGGAACTCGCGTTTTCTAGTCTCTCGTCTACAGTGCAGGTAAGAGCGGTTCTTCACTATCTGTCGATACGATATCGGGGCAAGTAAAATGTATGTATAAACTAGAAAGCTCCGATATCCGGTATCGGGCCGGACAATGCGAAAGACAGGTACATATTTCATACATTTTACTTGCTCTCGGATAATTTTGAAACGCTCTGACACAAAAGCACGGGCATCCCCCTCCATTTTCTTATTACCAGCAGCCTTATTGTCTAACTTGAAAACCATTCCCAGTTATCATCCCAATCGAGCTCAACCGATCACACAATACGAAAATGACGTGTTTTGTCATTTTCGTGTTATATCAATCTGCAGATTCCCATAACAAGCTTTAGTCGTACAAGAGATGGCGCTGAGAATACTGACATCTGCGCACTCATCTATGTCGATGCAGGTGGGCTTCCTGTCGGCGGGCGCGGGCAGCAGCCCCTCGGCGCAGGCGCAGGCGTACCCCCCCGGCGTGTTGGTGCAGCGCCCCCCGCCGCACGGCCGCGCGCCGTGTGCGCACTCGTCGATGTCGCGGCACGTGCGCCCGTCGGCGCGCAGGTGCCAGCCCTCCCTGGATGTAACAGGACGAAACGTATTCATTATTACCGTCTGCTCCCATGATGTGCCAGACTCCTACGTACAGATATTGTACATGTTTACTAACAAAACTGTGGATAAGGATTTGCTGAATTTTTGTCCAAAGGGATTTCATAACCTCTTTTTTTTTTTTATGGAAGAGGGGCCAAACGAGCGAGTGGCACACCTGGTGATAAGTGACTGCCACCGCCCACGGACAACTGCGGCATCGAGAGGCACTGCAGATGAGTTGCCGGCTTTAGACGTAGGAATAGGCTCTTATCTTGAAAGCGCCCAAATCGTATCGATCTGGAAACGCCTCTGGCGACAGCTCTATAGATTCTATAGAATCCCGAACTCTTAGCATAAAAAACCGTAGCTAACATTAGTAGCACTTTTGCCTCAAATGACATTTGTAAAAAAAAAACAAATCTTCTTGCGTGTGGTACTGGTACAATTGCTGCTTTATCCCTGACTTGTAATGTTTTTATTACCAATAAATTGATTATCTGATTAAATAAAATTTGAGTAAAACCCCACCACCCTCACTCCATCGTCCGTGGCATCCATAGAGTCCTTCCATGAGCAGGTGGCCCTACCACCTGCTCATGGAAGCAAAAATTCACAAGCACACAGTGCAAAAATTCAGGTAGCACATTGTTTGGATAGGGACTCAGCAGTACAATATCTCTGGCTGGGATCGCGATAACCCCAAAAAAACACGATGATCTCAATCGAGGCGTAGCGCGTAGTAGGTATAGTACAGTATAGTATACCTGCAAGTGCAGTGGTAGGAGCCGAGCGTGTTGACGCAGTTGTGTTGGCAGCGCGTGGCGTCCTCCGCACACTCGTCGATGTCCTCGCAGTGAGACTTCACCGAGGACTGCGCGTAGCCCTCGTCGCAAACGCACTGGTACGTGCCCATTTGGTTCTCGCACGCGCCGTTACTGCAGATACCTGAACACAATCATACAATGTTAATGATGGCTCACTTAATAAAGCACATTGCGAACATTGCTAGGATACTATAGAGTTACAATCTGACACACAAAATGTCCGCGCCAAGACTCGAGTTTCTGTTTTTGCGTACAAGCGACATTACTTATACAAGTGAGATAAAGTCTACATTCGAGCAAGTGTCATCCAAGAACGGTGCTCGGACATTTTTTGAGTGTTGTCAGTTAGAGATTGTGACTCATTAGTATCCTAACTCAATGATTGCGAAGCAAAAATGGTAACGGGCTGGACAAATCGCGCGTAAAAAGTTTATTGATGCAAGAAACTGGCGAGACTATGGGGGAAAACGATTACAGGGGAGACTGCAAATACGTTGGTATGATGATGATATTAAACAATCAAATAACTATGAATTTTAATTATAAACCCACGGTAGAAGATATAGATAGCAGATTTAAACACAGATAAAATAACAGCATCAAATGTTGCTAACCGTACAATAAAAATGACGCAGTAGCTAAGAAAATCTACTGTGGCACACCCGCAACACGTTGTGACAATCTTACACTTTACACCAAAACCTTTTTATCTAAATCACCAAACAAAAAAACCTTAAAACACACATTCATATCACAAAGCTTATCCTAAAACTTACCAGAAGTGATGGAGCATTCATCAACATCTTTACAAGAGAGTCGATCAGGCGAAAGTTCCATGCCCTGTCCGCACGCGCACTTGAAGGAGCCGGGAGTGTTGATGCAGCGACCGCCGCGGCATAGAGACGGATCCTCTGAGCACTCGTCTATGTCTGCAATGGTATAGTAACAGTGAGACAACAATAATGAGTGTTGTCTAAAAAGAAAACTTTAAACTTAAAGTACAAAATAACAATAAGATGAGGTTTTTTAAAATTTACGGGAACAGTACCTATCCTGTAGACATCAATAACCGTGCACCTAATAAATTATTTTGTGGTTTCAAAGGGCGTAAAAGCGCGTGTTTTTGATTAAAAAAACATTGTCATGTATTCCCAAGCCACGGTAAATATTCTTTCTTTCTCTAAAATCGCGATCTAGCGATAAGACCGCCAATTGCAACCAATACCTATATAATAACTCTATTATAAGTTACCTTTCCTACTTTTTGTTAGGTACATTGTGTTGCAATAAAGCTTTTTTCATTTCATTTCAGATCTTTGAAGATGTTTAAAGGTCTAATTTAACAAATTTAGCACATGCACACATTTTGCATAACTTAGCATTCCATAATGACAACTGCAAGCTCATCGCTGCCTGTTAGAATACTTACTAGTTTTCGCACGATATACAGGGTGAAAAGACAACTACCGAAAACATAGGGGTAACAGTATCTTCAAACGCTGTTTTCTCCGGATATGTTTTTTTTCGGAAAATCCTTTTGGATTTGGTTATTTGTTGGGATGCTGTACCTATTCCTTTCGGCTTCGATAGACGTCTTTTTACACCCTGTATATAATGAACTAAATGATTAACGATCAAGGGTGTAGACTGTAGAGAGCAACTCACCGACGCAGACCTTGGAGAAGTCATCAGCGCGGTGTCCCGCCTTGCAGTGACAACTGAAGCTGCCCTCCGTGTTGCGGCAGTCTCCCGCGCCGCACACGCCGTCCACTATGGCGCACTCGTCCACATCCACGCAGGTGTGGTTCTTAGAGTCCTGCGATGTATATTGTTATTACTCTTGTAGCGTCTCAAAGAAAACTGTCAAGTGTTGGACACGGAAAGTGAAGTGATTTTTTTCAAAACAGGCCAAGAGTTCAAGTACAAACTTAGCTTCCTACTAGAAAAAAGTATTTCATCCACAACCTGACTTTGCCCACTGCTGGGTACCTATAGCTGGGTAAATTGTGGAACTCATTGCCGGGCTCTGTATTTGCCGAAAAGTTCAATATAGGTCTTCAAGTCAAGAGTAAATAGGTTCCTTCTAGGTAAGCATGCTCGATCTTAGACCTCACTACGGCTTATTATTATTATTAATACATTTATTTCAGACCAGGTCCATACAAAAATACATTAAAGAGAGCCAAAACAATTACAAACCATAAACTTCTTAAAAAAACAAAAAGGCCTCTCTTTCTTTATGCCACTTTGTACGGTCTCGTACTTACCTCATTCAGGTGCGGCCCGCGACGCATACCAAATCGTCTGCCCATCTCGCTTCATTTCATTCATACCAACCAAAAATGTTTTATGGCGGATTTTACTATGGTTACCTGCCAGGATTATGTGCACCATCCCAATAAGAAGGAACTCTCAAATGATGAAGGAAACTATCGTGAGGAAACTGGCATGCAATACCTAAAAGGTTCGGAAAACATCAGTCGATTGCACAACTAAATGAAAATCCTTTCACCAGTTCGAAACTCGAACAAGTGACACGACAAGAAAAAGAGCAATCTCCCAACCTCACCAAGCATCTGTAAGCACTCACCCGCTCGTACCCCGGGAAGCACTCGCACATGAAAGATCCGAGCATGTTCTTGCATCGGCCGTGGCCACACAGTCCGGGGAACGCCGCACACTCGTTCACTTCCATCTGTCCCGGGATCAGCCCACCCTTACCCGGGGTCCAACCGTCTGTTACATTCCAGCTGTTTGGACCGGGACTGGTAAAGAGATGATCAAGTTTAGGGATGGTTTCTTCTGAAGTTATCTATTGATGAGCTACTGCCGCTTTTGGCTAGTAAAGGTAATAATATCCCTACAAATGACAGCTGATTACTGCTAAGTGACGATGGTGAAAGTCGTATGCACGATCCCTGACACTTTTATGAACAAGACGGTACTAGGAAATATATACTTATTAACACGAGCTCCAAACGACAAGAAAATATCGTGAGAAAACCGACAAAAGCTGAATGTGTGTATCGACATTTCCTTCCTAACAAGTATTCCTCTTCCCTTAGTCTGGCTCGTCCGCTAAATCCACAAATCTCACATCATCTACACGTTGCAAAGCTATCCAAATAAAGGTATCAAATCATCATACCCGGCAGTCCCCCACTCGTTCCCGAAGTCGTCCCCACCAGCGACATGCGACCAGATATCGGAGCCGTTACCGCGCGCGTCGTACGGCCGGTCCCAGATCTGAGGCGGGCCGCTCGACTCCGATATGCAGAGGTTGCGGAACGCATCTGTACCTGGATAGGGGAACAAAATAACCTGGAATTATGGATGTAGTTGTCTAAAATTAAGAATTGGATTTGAATCAAAGTGAAGCTAATTTTTCAGTATGAGCACAACTTTCTTAATTCCTGGATTATTAATTTATTGTCAATGAAAATTACCTTTGCTAGGGCAGATCTCGCAGCGCTCAGCGCCCCAAGCCTTCCCTAAAGCGCTGCAGCAACACACAGCTTTAAGCACTTCTGTATGAAGCGCGCCAGAACAGCGGCCGCCATCGAACTCCGTGTAGCAGTAGGAACGGCGAGTGTCCACGCAACGGTTACCTAGGAAAACGTAAATGTATACGTAGAAAATTGAGGGCAAAACGTAGAGACTAATGGTGTTGTAGTGCACATTTGTGCAAGAATTCCAAGGATTTTGTAAAAAAAAATGTTTTTAATTAAGTATTGGTTTAATCCAAAGCTTTTGATACAGTTAATCATCACAAAGCCAGTCTTCTAGTTGGAAGTAGCAAAGCGTGTAGATGATCACATTATCTATGTGCTTTTAAAAGTGGTTTAACTATCAATATTACTTGCTTTCAATATCCAATTTAAGACATAGAGATATTCTAAATATGTAGTGCCTCAAGGCCCCATGTTAGAACCACTTTTATTCCTTGTTCACAACATTAACAAACTTCCATATAACAGAATAAACTATGGTTGAAAATCTAGCAAATAATGCCAAGAGAGTTTATCGAGGACATATGACCTCAGATTTTCTAATCGCATTAATAAGAATACTCTGGAAATGAGCACTTACCAGTGGAATCGAGAGTGAGTCCCGGAGGACAGTCGCAGCGGTAGGAACCATCAGTGTTGACGCAGGTGCCTCCGAGGCAGAGGTCCGGGTCGAGCAAGCATTCGTCTACATCGCGACAAGATGCACCATCCAACTGTAAAATGAGACCGATGTATAAGTCCTACGAACTTCAATGCATCTTTTCCAAACACTACGCGTCCACTGGATCAAAATCAAAGCGGGGAAAAAAGAACCCTATTGGGGAAGTTTCATAGTAAGTAAAGCATACATTGGATCGGCAAATAAATACACAATGCATATTGTAAATACCAAATGCCTCGCACTTCACGTATGCATATTCCGAGCCCTTGAAGGCGTAGCACCAATTCGGTGCGAATCTTTTGCTTTGTACCTATAAAATTTTGTTAAAATGGCCTTTCTAGAGATTAACTGCTATCTAAAGCGTCTTAATTTTTCACGTAGATATCATACCTTCATCATTCATTTGACATTGCATAAATTCAAAAACTTCAGGGGTTATAAACCTGTTTGGAATCAGGGGTTGTAAACCTTTCCCGCTGCACAAGTGCCGTCCGTTACCTTGGCGAATCCTTTAGGACAGGGGCAGTGGTCCTGGTCGCAGGGCTCGCAGGGCGACCCCCAGGCGAGCCCCACGCTGCAGCAGCACTCCTGCCGCAGCAGCGCGGCGCCGCCCGCCGCCTCGCACTGCCCGTCCACCACGCGCCGCCAGCACGACCCGCGGCGGTTGTCTGGGTGACAGATAAACAAATAGAAACGCTAGCCTTCATCTGATACTACTTACGTTTGAGTTTAGCCGATTATGTGTATTGTCGTAGTTGTAGAAAAGATTTTTATGCCTAAACTGTAGTCTTAGATCATCTTCAAGGGATCTGGAATACATAATCTGAGAGAATTTATAACGCGCCTTGGGGATACAGCAAGGACAAATTAATTCATCCTTGGGATGCAGTCGTGATCCTGCTTTTTATCTATTCTACAGAAGAAAAATTGTGGTCATATTAAGCAGGTAGACAAGGGTATTTTAATCCGACGGAGAGCTGACTTTCGTCGCTTTCATCATTGAGTAAATGTAGTTTCGTAGCAGATTAGTTTACTTCCATAAACAAATAAAATCCTAGAAAAAAGTTTTATCATCGTGGTTTTTTCACTGCTCCTGTAATTTTTGATGACTTTAATAACTCACCGAGACAATGCTGCGCAGTGGCGTCCAGCACAAACCCGTGTTCACACTCGCACTCGTAGCTGCCGTGAGAGTTGATGCAGCGCCCGTTGTCGCAGGGGTTCGACTGCTCTGTAAGTCACAACTACTGTCAGGACTTTCAACTTTATTGCTTCACTAATATAGTTTCTTTTAAGTAATTATTGTTTTCTGAAACTAGATTAAATTGAAAATCAGTTCGAGAAAGATTTGTCTCCTTGAGTTGTAAAAATGCATAAGAAATCATTGATATTGTTTTTATGAAGACATAAAATATTTACTTTTGATTAAGTGGTTTTTAATTTGATATTAATTTTAATATTAAAGAGTAAGCAGTGCCATGAATTTGATAGCGTGCTGTTTTATTTAATTTTATAATAGGTTTAGATGTACGAATATATGAACCAAAGCAATGGTTTGGTAATCCCTGTTTGCAAGTTGTTGGTTATAAGTTTAGGTTCAAGCCTTCCTCCTTGCCAGATTCAGTACTATCAATTCGATTCAATTCATGCTAGGCAGTAGTAGCGTTGCTTTATTTACATAAGTAGATAAATAAATCAGATTTAATGTGACATAGGTGTATATAAATGTAGCATTATAAGCCTCTGGAAAGCGGTATTTTCCCCGGCAGCTAAATTATAACTAAAGCATTGTATAAAGACCGAATTCATTTAATGAATGTATTGAAAGTTGTGTTGTTCTGTGTTACGATTTAGTGGTACTTATAATTTTTTGTAAATTGTAATTGTTTTAATGTCGTTTGTAGCCAGACATGTATAGCCTTTAAGGGCGTAGAAATATCCCAGCTGAGGTTTAAGTTAAGTACCAGATATCTGAGTGTGCCTTGACTACTCTCCTTGCTTTTGATTTGTAGAGTTTAAAGTGATATGCATGTCAGTAGCATGTAATGGCATATTATTGTGTGCAGCAATGACCTGGGTCTAATTTATTCCTTCTTTGCGTGTGACCTGTAAAGTATTATAGTGAGCGGGATGTCCCCACCGTCAGTCACTGTTTAACAATATCTGTAAATAGCATTGATATGTGCGCAGCGAGGCGGGTGACAGAGAGCTTTGCTGCGGGTGACCCGTAGAGCATATCATATAGTTATGTGTGTGCAGGTCGGGATGACAGCGTGCCCTATGAGATGTTCCCTCCTGGGGGTGTGACCTGCAGTGTATACAGTGAGCGGGATGTCCCCGCGGTCGCTGTGGACGGGCTCACCCGCGCACTCGTCCACGTCGCGACAGAGCTGCGCGCCGGGCTCGTACCGCGTGCCGGGCGGGCACACGCACGTGAAGCTGCCCCCCGTGTTGCGGCACACGCCGCCGCCGCATAGCTGGACGACAATACAATACAATACAATATATCTTTATTGAAAAATACCTAATAACAACAATATACAAAATGAAATAAGGAGAAACAACGGGAGACGATTGGGTGTATCATATTTTTAAAGTTTAAAGTTTTACCACACTTAGGTATTTGAGAAATGAAAAGTCTTATCGATTGTGACGGGATTCGAACCTGCAACGATCAGATCCTCCTAAAGCCGGAGTGCCTTACTACCCGGTATTCATGCCCGGTAATTAAGGAGCAAGGGGGGACCGTCCGTTCGCCCTAGTTAGGGACTCGTAACTCTTATTACCCCACTCCTTGTGTGTAAGGGACCCTGAATGCCGTGTAGTGTGATACCCGCTTTACTTAACTTCGGACAATGCAACATGAGTTCACTGAGTGAAACGTGTAGATGGCGCTAACCGGTGCTTAACCGATAATTATGAGCTTGTCAAAAATTTCAATTGCGACAATTAGGGTTCCGTGGCCGAGCGGTAAGGCACTTAGGCTTTAGGAGAATCGTTGCAAGTTCGAATCCCGTCGGAATCGAAATTTTTTATAAGACTTTTAATTTCTCAACAACTGTGTTAATCCATTTCAAATCAATGTAAACGTCGAATAGATATCGAAAATCCATTAAAAAAACTATACTTAAGAACTACATTCAACAGATTTCCGAAATAAATCTGTCTGTACAAAGATATCTATAGATCATACAAAATATTATACCACTCGGACTCGCATCTCTTTTCATCATCACTAGTCGATTCATGTCAAAGTATGGCGAGCACTAAAACACAAAAGAAGTCTAAACTTACCGACTGCTGCATCTCGCACTCATCGATATCTTTGCAAACGGTATCATCTACAGGATGAAAGCCAGGGTCGCATATACAGCGGTACCCCGGCTCCAAGTTCTCGCAGGTGCCGTGTGCACAAACTCCGGGTACAACTGTACACTCGTTTATATCTGCCCCACCATTATCCCTTCCGCCCCCCAGGGCACAGAGGGCTGTGTATTCTTCACTGCCGGGGAAGGGACAGGCTTTGCATGATACTCCCCATCCGAGGGATAGACCTGGGTTAAAATGGAGATTAATACTACTATAGACTATTCTGTGATCCTAGCGGTCCTACTGAAGTTTTTGACTTTGACTTTGAACAAAATGACAAAAACTCTCTTTCGATTCTGTTTTTAGTAGAGTCATTCAAATACTTTAAAGAAGTCGAGTTGTCAATACTGGAATGGAAAAACGAGGAATAATTTCCAACAAAAACCAATACCAGTGTCCTTAAATTGACTTACATTTTGTAAGGGTCATTCAAGGTCAGACTTTACTTACAAAATATGTTATGCTTAAAAGTAATCAGAAATTACCTTTAGTAGCACTACAGCAACATTGAGACCTGGTGACCGGGTTCTGACCGGGGCCGGTGCAGTGGCCTTCTTCGAACTTCTCGTAGCACAAGTCTTGGACTTCATCTGAAAGTCGAACAGAAGTCATCAGGCATCATCAAAAGGCTTTCTGATTAAAAGGGTTCTGAGAGTCTTCCAATTTATAGTTTATATTCACCAGCCTGCTTTATCATAACCATCTCTATTCCAGAAAAGAGTAAACATTTATATTGTTTCATCGTGGTTGTAAAAGAGATGATAACCTAACCTAAACTTTATTTTAAATGTAATCTACTGGATGGATATGGAAAGCAGGCCGTACACGAGCCACACAGCCTTGATTTAATACTAAGATTTAAATCTGAAAGTGATATTTACCTAGACAAGTCCTTCCGTCATTACTAAGCGTGAACCCAGGTCGGCATTCACATTTGAAAGACCCGGGTGAGTTGTGACACTTTCCATTCCTGCATATATTTTGTTCGGTACATTCGTCGACATCGACGCAAGCGCCTCTAGCGGCAGTGGGCCGGTAACCTGCCTCACACACACATTGGAAGGAACCTTCGCTGTTCACACAGCGACCACCCTGGGGAGAAAAATAAAATACAGAATAATACAGGGCAAATGATGGGTCCTTGTGGTACTCCCAAATAGATGATAACTTTAAGTATTCTAATTTCAAAGTTCCTACAGGAAAACTATGTTAAAATGCAAAGGGCATTCAATCAATACACAAAACGTTTGTTGTTATCGCTTGTTCAAATCGTAATCAAATAAAATAATGTTTAATACAATGTTCATGATATCAAAAGCATCGTCCAAGTCCAAAAAAAGGTATTCCTTGTCACTGCATTAATCTAGGTATTCCAAGCCTATTCATCCTAAAAAAAGCTAGGCCAAAACCGTGTTCCTTGTCCTATTTCTTCACGGTATGGTCGCGAAGGAACAGGAGTAAAATCGCCTAGCTCTCAGAATATTCTAGTAATTTCCTAATAAATATACTTAAATGTTTTTTTGAATAAGACGTACCTTACAAACACTCTTATCCGCGCACTCGTCTATATCCACACAGTACCCTCTAGCCGAGGACTGGAAGCCGGCGTCGCACAGACAGTCGTAGGAGCCGGGCTTGTTCCGGCACCGGCCGCGGCGACACACGCGCGGGTTGTCGGCGCACTCGTCCACATCCACGCAGGCCGCGCCCGACTCTGTGGCCAGGTAGCCTGGGTTGCATGTGCATTCGTAGCTGGAAGATGTATGAACATTTGATGACATTGTTTTAACATATTTTCATTTGCGTTTCTAAGAGAGCACTGGTGGTCTGGTGAGTTTGAATCCGCTCGTGCACGAATGAATTCTGTTGAAAAAATTATGTGCCAGTACAAAAACATCGGCATGTCGGAGCCTCTGAGGCGCACATTAAATCCTTTCACCACACCGGTTCGAAAGAACTAGTGACACGACAAGAAGCTCATTCTTTTGTTCTCTATGGTGAAGGAAAATTTGAGGAAACCAGTTAGTATTCTCATAGGATGGAGTCAAGAGCTGTTCCAGGGAACTCCTCAGAAAATAGGCCGATTGAGTTGAACTTCGTAGATTAAGTATCATCTAAAATTTTCAAAAATGGTAACAGCGAGCTGATCTGATGATGGAGAACCGAACTCAGAGAATAGGTTGATTGAAGTGAAATTTTGTACTTACATCGGTGAGTTCAATCAGATCACGGTAACCCATTAAAAGCTTTTTTTTTATGGAAGAGGGGGCAAACGAGCAGGTGGCACACCTGATGGTAAGTGATTGCCACCGCCCACAGACAACTGCAGCATCAAGAGGCACTGCAGATGCGTTGCCGGCCTTTAACCCTTTTTTTTTTAGCTTGTACTTGTTGAAGTTTTTTCAAAAAAAACTTATTAACTTTTAATCTTGTAAGCCTTACCCGCCATCGATGTTGGTACAGACTCCATTGGTGCACATCTCTCCGTTAGTCAGTTCGCATTCGTTGGTGTCGCTGCATCTCAGACCGTTCTCTACGGGATCGAAGCCGGGCGGACATCTGTCAACATCAATCATTATCATTGAATACCTATTTAGATTTTTGAATTTAACTTTTTAAACTTTCGTGATTTGGTGACATAATTATTATTTTTAAACCGGGATTTATCACGTACCTATTGTTATTATTTCTTTTTTCCGACGTTTCGGACGCATTGCAGCGCCCGTGGTCACGGATGAACTGACCACGGGCGCTGCAATGCGTCCGAAACGTCGGAAAAAAGAAATAATAACAATAGGTTACCCGGTTTAAAAATAATAATTATTTTTGAATTTGTAAGATATTTGATTTCAATAATTTTTTGAAATTAAAGTGTCAAACTACACTTAGGTATTTCATTGAGAAATGCCGATAAACCGATAAATATGAGTATCAAAAATTTCGATTGCGACGTGTAGTGGTTCCGTGGCCGAGCGGTCAAAGGCACTCGGGCTTAAGGAGGATCGTCTGATCGTGGCGGGTTCAATCCTCATTTCTCATGTGATTTCAATCTAAAAGACTCGTCCCGAGACAATAATTGTATCATCATTATCTTTACCATTATCATTAGCCTTTACGCCTTTCACAGACGATTTAAACAGTGTGTAAACTTCTGAGCCAATTGCAAAAACATACTACACTGTGTTTCCCTTCTTTGTGGTGTTACCTGCAGTCAAAACCTCCGGGTTTGTTGATGCAAGTGCCTCCCTTGCAGTACTCAAGCGCACATTCGTCTATATCGATACAAGTCGGGTTCCCATCTATCTCGGTTGCTTCGGCGCCGGACCAGCATTGACATTGGTATCTGAAAACAAATGAAACTATTACGTTCTATGGTACCTACGAAATAGTATCTGCTATAAGTTACGAGCACATTCTAAAGATGGGATGGTCTCTGACTACCCCCTTAGTAATTTTTAAAGCATCTTGAATGATGACCTAAGAGAATATCTACGAATAGCTAGGTTTATATCTACTAAGCTATATTCATCATCATCATCATCTTACTGTTCTTGCTTGTCCCACATCTACTGCTGCACATCTATGCTCAAGTTTAGAAAGTGATGATGGTTCAAACATACGCCAAAACGCTTCCAGAAATTGAAGGTGGCCCCACACCATTCAACTTGACCTATAAATCATATAACAAACAATTTCTCACCCTATATCCTTATCAATACAGTCTCCAAGCCCACATATCCTGGTCCTGAGCATGCACTCGTTGATCTTGGCGATAGCGTGGGGTTCTGGCCCTCCTATCTGGTTGCCCCCATCGCCGCCGGAGCCCCCGGATGTAACGTTACGTCGCCAGTCAGGGGGGATCAGCCCACCGCCGCAGAGGTGGGTCCATTCAGCTTTAGAGGAGAAATAATTTTAAATCTAGAGATCTAATCTTAGCGTCTTACCATAAAACGTGACATAAAGTTATTCCACCGAATAAATCAAAAATAACCATACATTTTGACAGTTTACACTCAGGAATAACTTTATGTCACGTTTTATGGTAAGACGCTTAGGGTTTTAAGAATTGCATATTGCATTTAAATGCACCTCTAAAACAATATCGTCCTCAAAAGGGGGTAGCAAGTTACTAAGGTCTATTTTTGAAATCTGTCGTGGAATTTTATGCATGTTTGATATGGACACAGGTCATACTATAATGTATGGAAAAGAAAAGGGGCAATACGGAAATGTCAATCGATATGAGAGCCTGTTGGCCCCCTAAGGCCATCAGCATTTAGTCTGAAAATGGGGAAAACTCACTAGCGCCCCGTGGGGGGCAGGGGGTACAGAGGTCCCCCCAGGCGCGCCCCATGTTGTACCCGCAGCAACAGTCGCGGTTGGACAGCGGCACCGCCAGGCGGTCAGCGCACTCGCCGGTCTCACTGAGATACGTGAAGCAGCTGCCTACTCGACCATCTGTAAAACAATATGACACTGTTATGTGACGAATAAGTTGTTTTCACCTTACTAGCTCAAAAAGGCCTTTTGCCGCGTAAAAACAGTGAGCAAAACTCTAGTTTGCTCACACTATGAGGAAAAGTGATTTGAATTTAGAATGCTGCGAGCAACCAATGAGAATCGAATATTACAAGCCGCAGCGTGCGCACTGGCCAAGTGGCGGCGGCCAAGAGGTCTGGTTCTTGGACTTTAGCCTGCCACTTGCTTGAGGGCAAAAAAAAAGCGGGAATTGGTTTTCCTTACATCTTGTATTTTAGAAATTAAAAGTCTTATCAAAATTTCATATTTATCGGTTAATATCATCGCGGGTTCGAATCCCGTCGGAATCGAAAATTTTGATAACACTTCATTTCTAAATGAAATACCAAGTGTGGATTAGCACTATTAAATTACAAAAAAAAATTGTATTTTTTCGCTAGTAAGGTGAAAAGTTGTATGTATCACACGAGAGCAAAATATTTTGTTGCTTATGCTTTTGAATCTCTCACTACACTCAGGATTCTAACATAGAATCACTCGCTACGCTCGTGATTCAAATATAGAATCCTTCGTTTGTTCGAGATTCAAACTCAGCACTCGCAACAAAAACGAATTTATGTACTATTTCCCGTGACCTGTGCTTTTATCTCGTTTCAGCACTTACTTCAGGGCCTTATTGATTGATTTATGAAATAGCCTATATCCTTTCCGGGGATGCAATCTACACAATATTCACGTAAAACTTTATAAAAATTTGTTAAGCGTGAAAATGTAAACTTACCAATACAAAACTTCTTGTCCGGACTGGGGATGAAGTGAGGATTGCACAGACAGTAGTAATCGCCTTCCGTGTTCACACATTTTCCGTTCTACAAACAGACAAAACGAAAACATTAATTCAATACTTAGGTATATTTTGAGCATAGTGATTCCACGCATTGTACCCAAATTAGTTACAAATCTGGCCTCCTACAATGATGTCACACGCTTCAGAAGTACCTACTTACTTACCTCAACTAAGCATTTCTTGAATTGACAATCTTTCTACCATGAGAAGTGGAGGTCCAGGATCCAGAGTTAGCAGCAATGGGGAATATATTTTTACTCATGGACTTAAACAAGGGTAATACTGTGGGGGAAATCAATTAGTGATGAGCCCTATGTAATATTTGATCTAGCAGAAATTTTCGACAAGAAAAATAACTTAGGCTTTGTCGTCTTCACTGAAGCGCCATTAGGGTCGATTCACATCTGACCGAAGAAACACTCGAAAAACACCAAAGAAAAACACTCGACCGTTCACACTCGACGGACTAACGTATCATCGGTCGAGTGTGAACGGTCGAGTGTTTTTCTATACATTTGTCAGTTCTGGCGTTCCGCGACCGATAATACGCGACGGATCTTCGGTCAGATGTGAATCGACCCTTAGAGATCTTGGAGTAAAGGGCAGAATTCATTGCAACATTTAACGTAACGCTGGCTTGTTCTACAAAACTAAACAGCCGGGTCTCTATCTACGGATTTCTTATTCCAGGAACATCGGCATGATAGTCGGAGTTTGGTAAAAAATGTGGACGGCGCTGCAACTTTGTCAGGGTCTTTGGCACTCGATGTCCTCGCGATTATTGACGTGTTGGCACTTACACGAGCAGGTTATGCAGGCTCTACATTACTAGCAAAGTTTATCGAGGTAAAGCGAATACGATAGTGTAGAACGGTAATTCGTTTTTTTTCGTGCAACTTCGGCTCGTTCCGGAGGACTTCAGATGTCGGTTCTTGCGCCTGATTCAAAGCGTCCTTGCGAGGTTACACGAGCAATTCACTCTTCTCACTTGTTCACTTGAGCAATTTGACGAGTAGTGTAGAGCCTATTAGCTCGGGGGCTCACCGGACAGATGTCGGGGTCCTCGCATTCGTCGATATCCTCACAGTTGTTGGAGACGCGGTGTCGGCGCTGTCCCGGGGGACACTCGCACGAGAAGGACCCCACGGAGTTCACGCACTTGCCGCCACCGCACAGCCCCGGGATGGCTGCGCACTCGTCTATATCCTGAAAAACCAATGAATAAGTTTAAATAAATATTTTAGGAATCATAAACTAAAGAGTTCTTGAAAGCATCTGTCATAGCTAAAAGATAGATTGACTATTTATGGTGTGTTTAGAAAAATAGAAGCATCAAGTACTTGAATCAAATATGCCTTTTAAGGCAATGGGGTCTGCAGCTCCTGTTCGATTATCATGACTCTCCCACTTGTTCGATCATAGACCTTGAGGTACCATATTTCTATGGCAATTAGAGAACCTACAACAGCTAAAACAACGGATACGAGTTATTTCAGATTGTCACAAAAATGTTGTAGTGGGATGTATAACCTGGCACTCCTTGGTGGCGAGGTTGCGCAGATGCCCCTGCTGACAGTCGAGGTCCCCGCAGCGCTCGCAGGGGTGCCCCCAGGCGAGCCCCACGCTGGCGCAGCACAGCTGCCGCGTGCACACCACGCCCTCCAGCGCGCCCGTGCACAGCGCGCCGCGCCGCTCCGTGTAGCACGGCCCTGCGGACACGGGACACGTGCTAATGGCAGCACGACACTCTGACGGCGTGCTATCGATCCTAGGTGAAGAGCTAAATAGCGCTCCAAGTACATATTACCCCCCTCGATAGTACGTACATCTTATATGCTTGCACTCAAGCGGACTCTCAATGCGAGCATTAGACTGAAGTTTCAATTAAAGTTTTTATTAGAAATGCAATTAAGTAGCTCATATTCAGACTGAGGATTCTGAATGCGGGGAAATTGGAGAATGTCATTTACACATTTTCGAAGTCGCATTTTATAAAGTAAGCTGTTGCAGTTCCGGCAAACAATGATCTTGAATCGCAAAGAGACCTAATCTATCATGTCTCGTAAGAGTGAGAGTTAAAGGGGGGGTCCAACAGGGGGCCCCTTGGTACAGAAAGGCCAAGGGGCCTCCTTTACTTTGCACTCATATTGGGATATTATAATTTATAACTAGATAAGAAATTGCTTCTAAATTCTCATCAGCTATTTGTCTCCATAACAAACCTGAAAACATGTTATACTTAACATAGATTCTTCAAAACTTACCCGTTCTCCTGTCGATCTCACAGCGAGTCCCGGACAGTCCGTGGAAGCAGACGCAGCGGTCCGGGGCGATGCAACGCCCTCCGTGCAAACACGGCTCGCGGCATATTGCTACAATACAAGTGACATTTTAATAGTAGATTGTTACACAAGGGTCGTAAGTAAGCTATTACAGAACAAGATCCAATTTGGCGCCAGTGCGAGCGCAGCTCGCATAGGGCGCTAATGGATCGCGTGCACCCGAGATATTTAGTCACACGAGCGAGCGCAGCGAGCGAGGGTGAATATAGTTCGAGGGTGTAATAGCTACTTGCAACCGAGGTAAGCATTCTACTTTATATCATTCTTGCGAGGTAAATAAAACATTGGTAATGCAAAATGAAATTTTACGGCTCTGAGTTCCAAGGAGTTTTGCATAGTTTGAAATGTATGGACATCTTCAAAGGATCTGGAATATAAAGATCTGAGAGAATGTCTACCGCGCCTTGGGGATACAGTGGTGACCCTGTTTTTGTATGGAAATTAAATGCCGCCATGTTCAGTGTTTTTTTTTCAGTAAAAACTTTTCTTACCATTTTATAAGAAAAGAGATTGTTTACCAAGGAGTTTTGCATAGCTTGAACTGTAATGTGAACATTACAATCAAGCATAGTGCGACGTAATGTTGCCTTGAATTGCAAACACCAATTTACAAGGAGACTTTCCACCATAGTAATCCCTAGTTACTGAGCAAGTATGATATAAATATTTATATTGACTTGTTTTCATGTTACTGTGTTGGAGGTAAGGACCCATAATAATAGTCATAATAGTCATTTATTGATAATATTACATTATAGGTCAACACAAAAAAACAATACATAAGTAATAACGAAATCACAATACCTAATGGCTACTGGTTATAAGTACCTAACCTTTAAATTATCTACTGCATATGAACTCATCATAGGCGTAGAAAGTCTGCTCGATAAGCCAGCTCTTTAACCTTTTCTTAAATATATTCATATTTTCAGCACTAGTGATGGTTTCCGGAAGTTTGTTATAAACCTCCGGACCCATGACGTGTGTTAGTCTAGATGACTTTGTGAGTGTCCGCGGCAATATCGTTAGTTTATGCCTGTTGCGTGTGTGGTATGCATGCAGGTCGCCGTGCGTTACCCACTTTCGGATTGATACGCCAGGATAGTAAGGGCCTTATCACACTGGTTGACGAGCGAATTCGCAACGCATTGCAAGCTCAGTGACAGAATGAACTTAGCCTAAATCGTATTTTGTTGTAAAACGTCTGCTTTATTTGGGCAGGTTGGCTTTTTACGAGGAGTGCACTTAAGATCCTCACCCCTATTTCAAAAGAACTACTAGCCCAACAAGAACAGCTGTATAAACTTACGGTCAGTACAGAACTCCCCGCTCCATCCGGGCGCGCAGGCGCAGGTTCCGTTGCTGCAGGTTCCTCCGTTCATGCAGATACGACGACAACCGCCCGGTGTACGCACTGAATACAACATTTATTGACCATAAACATTCTGCACTTTCAAAGATTCCCTTTCCTATCATAAGAACTAAAACAAGTAAGGTGTGTTTCATAACGAAACATAAGGATGTGTTCCTGGATCCAGATTTCTGGCCAACGGGCATCGTTTACCGTCGCTTTAGGGAGGCAGCGCGAAAGCAAAATCCCTCCAGTGTAGGTTTAGTTAATAAGTAGGTAATTATTCTATTATTTATGTGTCCATTATACATAGTTGTATATCTAAGATATTTATTTATAGCAATAGTCTAAATAATTTTTAATATATTTGTTAATACCGTGTATTTTATAAAAATCTTTTTACTCGGTCTACCGCGATACAGGCTTGGCCTAGTGCGGGGTCCGTTGTAAATTATTTATGTATGAAATAAATAAATTAAATAAATAACGGAGATAAAGTTTTGATTTTGTACCATAATTAAGACGTCACACATAGGTACTCTAACTTTTTATAAAACACACGCAGTTCACCCGCGACCACAGTGGTAGGTAGCAACGCAGCCAAAACGTCAGGGAAAAAATAGTTTTAACGCGATAAATCCTGTCAATCTACTTTTAAGTTTCAATTAAGCTTCTCACCTGGATAAGGCATCATACACAATCATAAAGTCTCAACGCCGCATCACGACGTAACAAGTGTCAATCGTAAAGGCAAACGCTAGTAAACACCCTCTCACCTGGATAAGGATACAATCCGCCGCCGCCGCCGCAAGATGGCGCTTCGACCCCGCCCGGGCAACGACACATGTTGGGCGCCACGCAGGAGCCCGGATTACCGCAGTCCGGTCTACATAATGCTGGAAAACATCCTTTATCATCACCTTGTACTAATACTAATATACATCTGGATTAGGCAGAGGATCGTATTGGATAGCACAAGCTAAGGGAGATGCCTAAGAATGGTCGGGATTGATTGATCTGATTTAAATTCATACTATTTCAGAAGAAAATACAGATCTGTTTGATGATTAGCATTAGATTTTTGATACGAAAAAAACAAAATTAACAGAGTGATAGAAATCATTGTTGTTACTTATTCACCTGTTGGTACACCAAATTGATAATAAGCTGATTTGATTGAAAATAACCAATGGCATTGCTTTGTACAAGAAATTCATCTCAAATTTCCCAGTTACCTACGCGTATAATGACAAAAACGATGTCTCCAAACAACAAAATTGTACTTTAGTACAAAAAGTCAACATTAAATAACATGACGACGTATGAGATAAATTTGAGTAATAGAAGCATTATCTACATATGGCGTTACATAAGATACCGCAGATAAATAGCACAATAACTCACGGACTATACATAGAAGTGAGTTAGGCCTTGACGTCCACCCGGGACAGCAATGCGTGCTGTTTCTACTCCGACACACGTGTGGTCTGAAAACATAGACAAACAGGACATAAAAACTCTTCTGTATCTATAGAAAAATCATTATTTATTGTCATATTTTTTTTTATCGAAATAGAAAATTAGAATCATCTAATAACTAGTGCTCATAGTTTAATAGAACAATTAATTGTTTGTATGAGAAATAAATGTCTTTAAACCTAATTACATAGAAATCCAACCCTTTATGAATTTATAAGGGTTTATAATCATAATACAATCTATTATTATGAGCAGCACGACACAGATTAACATAAACGATATCACGTTCATCTAGCATCCGCCCGTGATTCACACAACACCATAAGAGTCGACATTTTTGTAACTATTAATTTGCAACCCATTATTCGCTTCAATAGAGCGGCCAACAAAAGATCACAACTACCTAACACATAGTAAAGAATTACGCAAGCTTTTGAAGATGACCGATTGTCGAAACAACCTTGCAATAATAAGTTAGACAAGTGTATCCAAGTGCGATTCGTTTCGCTAATTCGAAACTAGACTAATTTCTCACGGGTCAGAGAGTATCACGCGTCCTTAGACTTTGTCAATCAGACCTTGTATCAAAATAGTGGAATCGATGCAGTTATGCATTGATTGAAGATGTGCTCAATACTTATCTTCAACTGACTCAAAACTAAAAGGGTCAGTGTTATCTGGTCTTACGTAGGTAACTGTGATTTATTTTTCTGCCATGTTATTTTTTTTTGTAAATAATTAGGTCTCAAGATTATTTTTGGCTCCCCAACAAAAAACACTTGATAATGCCACGATAAAGCGTCCAAAAACGTTTTACATCCGTTTCTGTTCTTGACCATCATTCAAGTTGAATCATCTTCGCGCGATTTTACGCTATCATTTCCTCAAACGGCGTGAGAACTCGTACGAATCTTGCACAATGCATCAGAGACCTTGGCTTCGGAAACCACCTCATCATACCCTGTCCCACTGAACCCGAGAACTTGCCGGTTCCGCTCGTGACCTGGTCAACTCCCAAAATTATAAGCGTGAAAACTCACCCACGCATGTCTTCCTACACAAGTAAAGTACTTCACAGTTAGTGTCAACACTTTTTGTACCTACAAACTCTGATGGAAATAAATAGCGACAAATATTCGTATAAAGACAATCAAACATGAAGTAGTTAATACTTAAAATTGGAGCATCGAAGTTTTTGCAACTACGAGAAAGTAGAAGGAATTCCTAAAAGCAAATGAGTAGGTAACGATTTGAATAATTTTACGTTTTCAACAAATATCTCATTTGAATAGAAAACTATCTAGAAGGGAACAGCATTGGAGGAAGAATGCTAGAAATGTTAATGTAATCCAGGGAGCATCGCTCGGAGCTCCCTGGAACGGACGTGCGACGAATACATTGTTACAAATCGTGCGTTTTACTTCACACCTTAAAAGAATGCTGATTGTTGGAAATTGTGAACTTTTTACGAAACTTTTATTCTGATAGTGCTAAGAGAAGAGACATCACAAAATCAGCATACGCAATTCAAACATTCGAATATGTTACTAACATACTAAAAGTGACTTTGTGAATGGTAAGTGTCGAATATCATTGTCACTTATTCTGATTCATAACACATTGTTTATGTTCAGAACTGCCGAATTGTTATAAGATACGTTTTGGAACAAGTTTGTGGTAAGTAGACTGTATCCACTCTGTCAATACGTTTCACACTGAGTACGAAGCTTTTCTTTCAACTAGCATGTTTCTGTTTCATATAACAATATTGATTGGACTTGTAAGTTTCATTTAAATTGTGCTCAAAATGAAACTTACAATTGGTTGCATGATTTGAAATTAACATGTAGATGTTAATTTCATTGACCAGTGACCATTGATATTGGAATGAAACAGGATTTAATTGAAATTAACTATCATTTTAGCTGTTTATAACGAGTAATGTTTTAACAAGTTTATTATGATTATCTGCCTGCAGAACTTTGTTTATCTTTACACCAAAAGTAGGTATTCAATGTCCTTGACACTACATAAAACTCCAATGGAACATTTCAGCCGCCAAAAATAATAAGATAATATTATGAACTGCACGAATTAACAACATATAAATTATTGAAGTATCAATGTCGGTCGGTTCCCTTTAAGAAATATTTAATTTAAGATCCTTTTGGCATCACAAGATTTTCATACTATAAATCGTGATAAGCTTATAGTCTGCCACGTAGAACTCTACTTCCAAAATGAGATTTTTTTTTCTTTACCTTGAATAATCCCCTAGATATCTCTACAAATCTAAAGATATTGAGTTCCTTTAGAGCATCTATCACATTCCTGTTGGATACATTCACTAGAATATATTTTTCTAAAAATGTACTTACCCTACAAACTGATTAGGCGTCCTATCATCTAATGTGCGAGGCCCCCGCTGCCAATGCCTGGGGCGGTGCGTGCTCTGCTGGTAGCGAGGGTCGGCGCTGGCGCCTAGGACCAACAGCGCCGGCAGGATTCGCCACAATGTCATCTTGGCACCATCACCCTGGAAACAAATATTCCAAGTTTTGTATGTGTAAACGTACCCTATGTCTACACAAACATGACATCTTCAAAAGATCACATGCCTGAAGATCTGAAAGAATGTTCACCGTGAATTGGTTGCATGATTTTAAATTTCAATTGATAGGAAGCTGAAACAAATTGGCTAACAACCCAAATATAAACCAGAAAGTCCAAAGAAATATCTCGAAGGCATTGTTATAATTAAATTAAATTGCTTTCTTGTTACAAACTATGATAAAGCTCAGAGTGCTGGCATAAAAAAACACATCAACGTCGTAAATGGGGCAAATATTGCGTTGCAGACTTATCAACGAATGCTATATATTTAACAAGTAGCAACTGTTTATTTATCGGGTTACAATTATAATTAACTGAGATTGACACTTCGAAGCCTTCGATCACAAATCAACTTGGAGATCGGTGCTTTAAGCTTTTTAAATCATCCGTGATTTCTAAGTGACTTCTCTAAGATGTAAGATAAGGTATGGTATTATGGCAGTTCAGGTTTGAAGAAATTAAAATACTGAAATACGGAGCTTTTTGACATTAACAAAGCGGTGTAGGTGTAACAGAAAGAGCTACACAGATAGAGGGACGTGCGGGAGCGCGGGGGGTCAAGGAATCTGTGCCGAAATGATAACGAGGGCCGACGACCCGTCACTATTGCACTGCATTACAAACAATGCTATAATTAGTAGAAAAACAATAAAGAACTGAATAATCATCCATAATTTGGATCTGAGAACATAGATCCCACATAGAGTGGGACAAAGGCAAGAAGATGATGAATTTGGATCTGAAATTATATGATTCTCGTTAAGGTATGCAAGGAAGTAATCTTCTAAGACCATTCACTAAATCTACAAGCTTGCATTTATAGGCTCGCAACAATGCAAATAAGGAACACATCGATTATCCGACCAGAAATGCAACACACTGACCCAATAACTCAAGGAATCGTGACCACAAAATCGGAACATCTTTAAGTACTATCAACTCAGTAACAAGTCTTTGAATTCATTGTCTCCCACAAATTACAGTAAAACTTGCAGCAAATAAACAGAACCCACGTAATAAATAAAGCTTACAAAGTAGCTAAGAGCACACATAAATTTTTATGATGAGAAAGAATAATAAAAGGAAGAAATGCACATACAACTCGTAAATCGCAAACAAGGCCAATTGCTTGATTGAGTTGAGGAACGCACATCTTGAAGATAAGATAGTTAAAGTCAATCAAGAAGTTCTATTGAAGATTCAAAAGATCTTAGAACTCTGTTTTGAGATTGAGTATCTCGATTACCAATATATTTTTTTAACCGTATGACAGCACAGGATCTACCAGTGAGTCACGGACTCTGAATGCTGCCGCCCACGGCGCGCCTTCCTTACTATCTGTCGCTCCTAGTAGTAACTGTATCTTTATTAATCAAATTGAGATTTCAAGTGGAATGCTCACGATCTTTGGGTAAACTAAACTATAAACCAGAGTATGATGCTACATATTGCTTTCTTTTAATCTACGTTCTTTTGAGCTCGGTTAAAAAACTTTAAAGCCAAACCAACGGCAGAGACATCAAATATGAATATTTACTATAAACATTTTTATACTATACAGTTCTTATCTACATTCTTATTGGAATGTAACAAATCAGAATAAATATACGAGAGGTCAATCCGATCTGTTGACCCACATTACATAATACTCCCAATCAAACCAGAAGTCCTTCAACAATAAACTATGACGCTTTGAATGGAACCTAATGAGCTTTCCCTAACCACTTCAGAATAACTGTGTTAGATAAACAACATCCAGAAATTGGAATCCTCAAAGCATTATAATACCGTTTTAAATTAAAGATACGGCCTAAAATAACAGTAAAATTAAAATGCTATTTTGATGAAGATTATGTTTACAAGAAACTGATAATATCAACGTAGCATAAACAAGATAGAACATTGTGGCTCGCAAAACGATTACAACCAGAATCCTTAGAGAAAGAGCCAACAATGTTATTGATGATAAAATGAGTAGTCATGGTGCTCGGTCAGCTGTGGTCAAGCGACGCAACGAGGATGACACGACAAAACGTACTCGATGGAGACAACACGCGCATCGCTGAAGAGACATGCGGTAAGGATACAGTCCTTACGGTATCGACCATCGAATCTGAAGTTAAGATACGTTAAGTAAGATACGATAAGTAAAGATATGAAAACAGACAATTTCTAAAGATTTGAGGAAATACCGAAAGCTTTTCTTGAAATCACTTTAGTGATTAGGGATGCTTTGGTTGTTTTAGAATGTATTGTCTGACTTGACTTACGAAATACCTATAAACATTTACCCCTAAAACTATCCGGGAGCGTACATTTACGAAAATAATTTATTTGCATATTGATTTGTATAAATAAGGATAATATTCCTCTATCGTAAAAGGAATCGCCTTCGCTCATATAACGTAACCGCAGCACGGCGAGTGTTCCCAATTGAGGGGTTATTAACGCTGCGCCCGCGCCGCTAACTTCTAACGACCCGGTGCATATAAACAAACAAACTTAAACTGCAATGATGGGTAACCGATGCGATGAGATTTGTGCACAGTCTCACGGTAAGAACACTAAAGATATATTATTATATTATACCAAATGGATTTCGTAAATAAATACCTATATGTTTAATCAAATTCTGATCTAATGAATTCATACACTTTATTAGAAAAATTAGAAAAAAACTCCTATGTGGTCTACGAGTATAAGGGACCATTCAAACTTTTTTATTTTTAACAATAATTTAACTCAATCGATAGTCAAGGTATTAATTAATAAAATAAATCACCGTACGGCTTGGATAGAACGTTATTAATTACCGGAATATAATGGTAGGAGAGTTCTGAAAGGTAGAAATAACTGCTATAAAATAATGCAAGGAATAAAACTATACAAACTTATTTATATAACTTGTAATGATTATTCGATAAATAATGTCGCACGATCATTTTTTAGGGTATTTTCCGGTATCATCGACAAAAGCATAGAGTTCAAACAGTCATCGAACTCTGCTGCCTGAATGCAGACAGCAAGGCGCCAAAACATGATTTTGACAGGTAGTGATTGATCTATTGATAAATCCCATGAGCCCTTCCACAAACCAGTTATGGTCAATGTTGTAACTGTTAGAATCTGTATTGAAGCTAATCAATTAGTGACTTTCAAAATAATCAGAAGTAGCTAGCTTAAAGCTGAATGGTGTCAAAAGCATGCCTATGTATTTATGTCCGTTAAGAGAGCTTGCAAAGCTTTGTAAGATAGTTATGGAGTAAAACCCAGAAGCTGCCATAATGAAGCTATAAAATAATCTAACACTGACTGGTTCAAACCGTTGAAATAAATATCAAAGTCCGTTATTAGAAGATAAGGTTTTTCATCAACCTAGAAACGAACAAACACAGGATACCCGATAAGAGCTAAAAGTAAACTAGATTGCAAAATAAAATTAACAGGTGTCATATTATGCATCAATCATCTTGATTGATAGCAAGAGAAGCCGGGTAAACAAACTGTAGCAGGACCGACGACCCCGATTCGCTATAATTAGTAGGTTATGTTCCTGCGTAATCTCAGGCTCACATTCATACTTAGGATTCGCTTTCATTATCTCATAAGGGCTACTTCAGGATTACCTCAGGGCTTTCAATTGGAACCTATATTTTATTTAATATACAAATAATGTTCTTTATTTATAACATTACACACGCAAGACAAAGTGATCAGGAGAGTTGTAATAGAAAATGGAAAAAACTGAAAGAACTTACAGAGTAGGAACGTAAATTGTCTAGCGGGACGTGTACCTAAAATTCGGTCTATTTTACAATAAACAAGATAAGAATATATTCGCGAGTATATGGTCGGCACCGCGGGTCATATATTCTCGGATAAACTTCATAAGGCCTTATCTATTCACGCTGTCAAATATAGGTACGCGAATGACGAAACTGACTCCATACTTTATCTTAGTTTTCATAAATGTAGGTCAAGGCCATTTCATTAAAGAAAAAGTATGCATTTAGGTAATTGGGAATACCAAATTTTATAAATAACACCTCTTTAGAATGACTAACCTCTACTAAACTGAGCTGGTGACGAAGCTAACTAAGGTCAATCACGTGCTAGTGCTTATCAAAACTAGTTTCACCTATACACTATATCCCGAAAGTACGAAAAAATACATTCTAATAAAATAAACAGGAAATCAAAACGCGCGTAACCGACTTCAGTCACAGCGGGCTAGAGTGCTACTGTTGTGTTAATGTGAACTGCTTCCGACACGGATTTAATTTCTACGGATTCGTCTGAATTGAGTTCACAGCGATCGATTTTATATTTGATATATACGATTCAGTATCATTGTTTTCGATTGGTCATTTTTACATTCGAATAATTAAAAAGAAAAAACTTATCTTCAAAATCTACATCATCTTCACCAGCGTATAACAATTCTGATACCAACAATCCGAAATTGTAGAGTTGAGAAAGGTAATTGGAGCAAACAGAAGAAAATGTAACAGCAACTCCTATATCTTCCAATGCTTTCAGCATGTTACGTGCGATATCATTTCATAACCATCAACCTATCCTGACATAAGGAGGGCATTCATCCACCACCAGGAAGCGGTGTGCGTTTCACTGTGATCAAAGAGCCACTCAGATCGATGCACTCGCTTAAATGGCTAAGTGCTTGTCTGTACTAGTGTAGATTGGAAAGGTGTTGTTCGCAGAACAAAGAAAATTTCTTCAAATTGCTAATTGATCGATAAGAAATGTAGAAAAAATTCACCAGCTATACAATTTTATAAGATGAGAGAGACAAGTTAGCGACATAATAAAATCAAAATACAGACATTGTTTGGATAAAATCTTAGTAACTATCGATTTAAAGATTTAGAACAAGCCATTTATTGTAACAAACATCAAGCTTAATCATTTGAAATGGGAAAAGAGAGCATAGTTGTAAATAACCAGAGTATGCCGTCAATAAAGTGAGCATGTAGGTCACGTTGCATCTGAGAAAATAATCCAAACATATTAAAAGGCATCCATCAAAGCATCGTTAGAGGCTACGAAAATGTAATTAAAGTTCCGGGAAAACAAAATGCAGTCATCAACTTAATCAATCTAAAGACGTACCTAAAGCTTTCATTTGAATAAGATTGCGATGATATGGACATTGCGAAATAATAATAAGAAAATTATGTTATCATATCACAACACTAATGTTAAAACATGAATTTCTATTTCTGAAATCAAGACGCAGCAAACATTTTCACCTATCTTTATCAAATATTTGTTATTAAATAGAGTAACTAACTACGAGTACATTACAGTTCTCATGACAACATTTTGAAAGTATTATCATATCAGTTTTTCAGCAATGCCTGAACAGGCAAATATTTTCTATTCTTTAGCCAGCGTAGGTTTAAAACTTCCTTATCCTGGCATTGCAAACTGATATTTAATTAATCCAATGACGGAATTAAAAACGAATGACCTACACGACACTTGCAGTAACTGTGCCAACAACAGACGCAGACGACAAAACATCTGTGCAGACAAGAAAAAACAAACAATGTTTTTGATAAGAATTTAGGTTGCAGCTTTGAACCTAGATGTACAGCAATAACAAACGTACCCAAACAAGTCATTCAGAAGTGACGAACGATAGATTTCGAACATAATTGATACAATTAAGGTTGTAAATGTTACCTACTATCAATGTGAAAATGGGACATTTGGCAAACGTTTGAGCTATATTTGTAGTAGGCTGTCTATTAGGTAAAGTAAAACGTGAATTTACATACATTTGAAATATCACGCTTTTATCCCGTTGGGGTAGGCCGAGACTACCTTTTCCGCTTCTGCATTTTTTTTCTCCATTTTCATCTGCGGTCGGTCTTTTGACCATAAGCGGATTGCTTGAGTGATTTCAGTAGCATTAAGAGTGAAGAGGCCAGTGCCCTTTCTCCTCTCTCATTTTTCATCTGCATTTTTAACACGATTTTTCTCCCCACGGTTACATACAAGCTCGAAGGGGAAATGTTGGAAATGTTAGAAAATTCTTGTAATAAGTTTCTATAAAGTGAATCAAGAGAACATGATCTCAATCTAACCTGGCACACTTCGACACGCATGCAATAGCTATTAAATTCTATGAAGAAGTAACTACCAAAAGCCCTGTAATCTTAAGCTCCTTAAACTTTATAGTCAGCGACAATTGTGTTTGTAGTGACACTTAACGAGCGGTTGTTATTCATAACGACTGCCAATAAAGCGCAGTACAATAGAGAAGTAGTTTGCAATGCAAGAGGTGCAGGAGGCCAATGTCGACCAGTCTATTAATCTTCGAAATTATATGCTGCAAATTCATGTTATTTCTGAAAAAACCGGAAAGGTTCACGACTGCAGTACTTCGCATTTAAATGAATTCAATGATGTAGGCAGTAACCATACCTAATTTCCCTTACTATAAGTTACCTAATAAGATTTACTTAATTAGTTATATTTCTCGCTCGCTGTAAAACCTGTATTTCTGAAAATAAACGTTTTTATTATTTACTAGCTGCGCCCCGCGGTTTCACCCGCGTAAGTCCCGTTCCCGCGGGAATATCGGGATAAAAAGTAGCCTATGTGTTAATCCAGGGTATCACCTATCTACATACCAAATTTCAACCAAATCGGTCCAGCCGTTTTTGCGTGAAAGAGTAACAAACATCCATACATCCATACATCCATACTTACAAACTTTCGCCTTTATAATATTTATAGGATTATTATTATAGTAAATAACCAGAGTAGAGTCACCTAGCTTTTAAGACGATTTTAAGAGATCAAGGTTGTATTTTTGAATAAATGCTATAAGTACCTAAAATTGTCTTTGAATTTGAACAAAAACTATTAGACATGATCTCAAAGTTTAAAATGTTAAATAACTTTTGTCGTCTTGAATAAGCTCTACTTTTGCTGAACCAAATAATTCTTATAAAAGTCGAAGCAGGCGCAGGAATGCCAGTAAATATTCTAATCGAGTATCGATAAAAACATTGTATCATTTATGTTTTTGAGAATAACGGTGCCCTTAGAGAAGGAATTAATCATAGTGTTCCGGTACTGGAGCCCGCCTCGCAGGTACTTGTACGTACTCCGGGCAACAAGGATCGTTAGCTATAATAAATTGTTCAATAAAACCATAAACCTGTCTGTATTATTTTAGAACGTGCTTTTAAAATATTGCAATTTCTTCATCAGTATTTAAGTTTTCGTAGTCAAAGGCTGGTTACAAGTAGTTTCATCAAGTTGGAATGCGCAAAAAATGTGATAACTTGTTTAATAGACATTTTAAAATATTATGCTGATGACCACCTTGTAGTAAGTGTTCAAAAGTGGTAAATGAAGGGAAGCTTCAAATAGATATATTGTACAGTAATAATAATTGTGTTTGGGTATCTCAAAATATGATAGTCACTGTTGATTAGGAGGAACACGAAATCTACAGGACAACCCTTGACACATTATGTTTTACATGAAATAACCTACGCCAGATCTCATAGGACATCAAAGACCTTTGAATTTTTACCTTTTTTTTTAATTTCCCTCAGTAGTTTTTTTCAAAAGATATCTTTATATTGCTGTAGGATAGGTCATCTTCCGTCATTATAACATTACAGCAAATTACCCATATTTATAGCTTAAATTGCACGCATATTCCTTGCACTTTTTGCTCAAGATCCAAGGCGGAACGAAACGAAGTAATGTTGTATAGTAAAAAGACCCTTTTTGATACGAAAAAGAACTTATGGAAACTTAGTAAGTACTTAAGTAAGTAATTCATTTTTGTTCTATTTGCACTGCTAAGTCTAAATTGTATCAATATTGCATCGTCTTGATAGAAACATAGTAAAAATAATTAAATTATCATTTCAATTACATCTAGAGGCCCTTTTTACATTTTCCGAAATACACATTTCGATATAAAAACATATTTAACTCTAGAAATATAAAACTATGAGTGACTAGGCTAAGGTAAACAGTTGATTTCATAGGCAAGTCAAGGATCACAGGACATTTGATATTCCTTCAAAACATACTAATTAGATAAAACACTTATGTGTGTAGGTAAACACAAATATGTTGAATAAACACAATAAAATAGTTTAGCCTTGGCGAAGGCTTTCAGGCCGTCAGGCGGTTTCAAAAACATCATTGCCAGATTTTGCCACTAGCTCTTATGAGCTCTCACTTACGTAAATAGGTGTTTTAGATACTTGTATTTTTTTTTAATAAGTCCTAACTTTGCAAAGCAAGAAAATTATGATTTAGTCAAGGTTTATCTAAGTCAAATAGGCTGGAGGAAATGTCCAAAGTATATATACATAAAAAAGGTATGTATTGAGTTTTAAAACAGTTATCTGAATATTATGTAAATTAATTAAATCTATCAACCCAATGTAAGATATCTTATCGGTATGGACCAGAAAAAAATCACAACTTGGAGACAAAAATGTTATCAACTTAAAAACGTAATTTGAGCAAAATAAAATTGTAACAGTAGCAAAACTCGAATTTACATTTATACTCGCATGTAGAAGTAGACTAGATAAAGTTACAACTATGCTTACAACAATTACAGTATCCACATATCACAATAAAGGAGACGTGAGGATTCCCACACGCGCGATGTTAGCCACGGACGTGATACGCGATTGCGCAAAATCAGCCTTCAGTTCCTCAGTGATAAGGGACCACTGACCAATATTTAACCCTGGCCCTATTATGGACGCGCAAAACTTGTCTCATTTGCAGGAAGTGGCCGACGGATAATTCAGCTTATGTCTACTTTTCGACTTGTATATACTTGACTTGTTGGTGTTGGATTGATAAACATTTGATTGATAGTTGTAGATGTTGAAATGGCGCGCAAAACAAGAGCTTTCTATAACTTCAGTGAAACTTTTAAAAGTAAAAATTATAAAAATTATAAATAAAGACGCTTGATACAGCAAAGGTATTTGAATTAAAATTCAGTGATTACCAAAACTTTTTCAGATAAATTACAGAAAAAGTTCATAAAAAATAAACCGAAAAATCTGAAAGAAATAGCGTAATACGATACCAAAAAAACTATCGATATCCAGACACGTGCGTATCCTTGAAAAAAATCACAATTACCATGCCACTGGATTATGTGCTGCGCTCTGTGAAGCCGCGAGGGAGTAGCGCTACCGACCGCTGCGCTCTCCCGACTGACAGCACCGCGCTCTGCCACTGCCACTCTGCTCAACTGACGGTCCCCGGACAGATGAACTAAACCACGAGCTTTGTACAACAACTACTGTGTAGGATGTGTCTTGGCCGTTTGATGCTAATTCACACAATGTTGTTGCACGAAGAGATTCGAGTTTAGTTGACAATTTCCACACGAATTCATCCCTAGTACTTTAAAATAAGTATCGACGTTTTGACTGCGTTACAACAGGAAAACTTATGTTCATCATAGACTTTTACGTCTCTTTCAAACAGTATGTTAATTTTTGGGACAATAATTTTACCAAACGGACAGCCCACAATTAAAGCAGCCAAGAGATCCTAGAGTTGGATACGCTCTGCTTGCCCCTTAACTTTTGTATCTGCTAATGAGTCAAACCTAACCTCTCCTTTTTTTATCGCTGGGTAAACTGCGTTATGCATCCCCTCCGCCGGGGGGGCGAGAGGGGTATGTTTCCTACTAACCTAACCTCTCCTTTCCGGCATCGCCTGAAATGGAGCGTAACACCAACACTCCTCTTCCACTGCGGGCCCACCGCCAACACATCCACGGCGCGCCACCGTTTGGTCGCGGAAGATAGGGCGAACGGCAACGACACACCGCAGGGAACAGAAATTACTCCGTCCTCCGCACCCTCCTCAGACGCATCCAGAGCGGGCCCAGCCGCAAGCCCACTCGGAGCGTCCCGCCTGGGATTCCTTTTGGCTTCACCGTGTCCCACGTCACGGCTACTGAGCCCCCCCATCGCGACAAGATCGAAATCCATCGGGGGGGAAACCTAACTAATCTATAAAATGGGATGCTGGTAGATAATAAAAAATTCAATAAGTAAATCAGAGCGTAGAGCATTATTACCCACACAAATCAGTTTAAAATTTAAATTGATCGATGATTGAGCTTTGAAAGTGATAAAGGCGACTTGCAGTGTCACAAGACCGCGGCACTTAGATCTGTTGTGCTTCCGTTACAATTAGTATTGTTCGCGATGAACGATTGCTGGACGGCCGCCCAGTATGATCTATCTTTCTTCAGAAAATGCTTAACAGAAATATAAGTCATGGATCCGGAAGGAAGAAGAAGAATAGAATAGAATAGAATAAATTTTTATTGTAAACTGTTGAATTTAACAAAGATGGTCGGTTTGTTATCAAATAAAATGTACAAACGGTTTGCCCTTTTCGGACGTACAATATTAATAGTATGTTAGTACTTAAAACTAAACAAATGTTAGGTAAACTATTTACATTCATTCTCCATGTAGTATTCTTCCAAATTGTAGAAGCCTTTGGTAACTAACCAGTTCTTTAGTTTGTTACCAAAAGCATCACCATTTAGCGATTTGAGCGGAAGAGGTAGATGATTATATATTCTAATGGAAGAGTAGAAAGCGCTTTTGTGGAACATACTATTGTTGAACATAGGTAGATGTAGGTTTTTGAAAGAAGATTTCCAGGGGTTTTATTAGTCGAAACTTTACATTTGAGAGCCCTCCATAACTGAAATATAATTAATGATTAAACGAACTTACCTGTGAGTGAAGTTCTATCATAATTATACGAGCGTCTGGTCCGAATAGATTATAAGAGTATTATGTATATAAACTACTTGTAGTCTCGCGATTAGTGAGCCAAATCAACACTGAAGTTAGGAAAGAGCTTTGCTTTGGATGTCATTGTCATCCTTTTAAAAAATTTTAGGGTATCTGTGAATCTGTAGGCCAATGTCATTTAGTTAGTAGTAAAATCCGCAAACAGATCCTGGACCTCATTGATGTAGTATAGTATTACCGTAATGTTACCTATATTGGGAGTGTTGCAACCACGATGGGTGGGCGGGATACTAATCTATTCGGACCAGACGCTCGTATAATTATGATAGAACTTCACTCACAGGTAAGTTCGTTTAATCATTAATTATACCTCGCGTCTGTTCCGAATAGATTATAAGAGTATTATGTATATAAACTACTTGTAGACCTTGAGAGTTTTTACGGGAATAACATCAATGAGGAATTCAACCCATGCAGCCTTGCGAAATAACAATGTTTATATTTCGACCATTTATAAGTTATGTAGATACCTACCTACCAGGTTTGGAATAAGGATATACCTTAACTATATACATACTTCGTCATCTTATATGTGTATTTAATTTAATGAGTTTCTATTGTCAAGATTGACCACAATAACAAATTATTATCAATAATTCAAACGTTTATAATAATTTTCAGCTAATAAAAATTATTAATAGATACTACTTATAATAGTTTTCAATGATACTATTATAATAACGTGTCGTAGATACGCAGAGTATTTAATAAACTTGGTAAATTGATTATGAATCAAATTTAGATACCTATATGTACCTACTATGTAAGTATGTAGGATTATTAGTAAGTAAATAAATAACATTATTAGCCATTAAACTAACACGTCCCAATGAGTAATAGATAAAGGTCTATGATACGGGCAAGCAAAGGTGGAGAAGCAGTCGATCCAGCCTTCAGTAAATGTCTATTGGTGGATGGTAGGTACCTACGGATTTAGGTACCTATCGACCGACAGTGATGCCGAGTGAGTGCGCGTGCAACTCGTGACGCGCGCGACCACGGCTGTTCTATGTACTAACACAGCCGAAATGTCGGAAAAAAAAAAATGGTAAAAACGCCATAAAAATTCTGTACTTATAACTAAAAATGAATAGGTAACTTTACTTTATTAGGTAAAGTTTATTTTAACTGAACTGCCACGATACAGGCCCAGCCCCGTGCAGGGCTCGCGGTGAATTATTTATAATATTTAATCGTAATAAATTGAATTAAAGTCCTATAGGTTGGTTCTTTTGACGTAGTTATAATCAAGATTTAATAATCAAGGTTTGAGTAAAGCTTGGTTCTTGAATAAAAAGCTTAATTTTTTAACATTTATTTCGGATCTTATTTTAAAATAAATAAATCTGAACGTATTGTTTGGACTAAAAACCCTTGCGAGTAGTAGTAGCATTAAGGTTCGTCGTTCTGTCAAGCAAGACTTTCTTAGGAAATTTAATTTTAGATAGAATACCTACAAAGGCTAAAGCTGCAAGACAGGATTATAATATAATATCAAGGTATCTTAGAGAGTGAGTACTTATACAAAATCGTATATATTTCGAATGTTGCATTTTTGACGAAACACACTTTAATTTTATATGAAAATATTAGCCATTAGGTAAATACCTAAATATTTAATATTGGCCCTAAGACAGAACTCTAATGTTATAAGGATGCGAGATTGACTCGAATTTGAGGTAGTTGGCTACCTAAGCTATTAAAATACGTCCATTTAAAGTATCTTAGAGCTTGTTCACATTGAATACGGAATCGTGTTTTTTACGATTCGTGTCGATCTATTTTATTTGTCATAATCATAAAACATTCACGATGACTTTTGACGAATCATCAAGGGCGTATCCCGTGTGAATGCACCTTAATTGTAGGACACAATTATATGACTTTTATTTAAGTAGGTAAGTACCTACTTCAAAAATAATAATAATAAAACTTTCACAAAATAAACCCACCACTTTAATATATTAATAATAACATATTGTTTCATTGAACTGGCTGATAGTGGTGACAATAAAATATTATTCAAAGAGAATTAGGATGCTTAATCTTGATAGTTTTGTTGGCCATAGGGCGCGCCGCCCCGGCAAACCAACCGAGATTCCTCGAGCTTAATCTGCGATTATATTTCCTTAATGATTTATCATTCAAAATACTTAGTGGCAAAAAAAAAGGTTGGTAATAGAAAAATAGATAGATCTATGGCAATCTATGACCCTGAATGGATCTATGGCAAACGCCTCTGGAAGTCATTATATAAATGACTTAATAGGTGTCCAAATCATATTTACGCGACTGGTAAATTGGGTCCTAGCTGATTGAAATATAATGTAAATAAATATGTTGAAAAAATATTACACGAATGGATAATAAACTTAAATACCTATAATAGAAAAGCCACAAAAGGGTCGTTTCATAATAAGTACTTGGGTAAAGTATTGAATAACACCTAGTACTTCTACCACCTGCTTATATGTAGCTAGGTATAATAAATATATTTGATACCAATCATTTTATTCGTGTAGAAAAAAATCCGAGGAGCTGTCAATAGATGCGAATGCCTGAAAGTTTTAAAGAACCTTAAAATTATGTTAGGATTTCTAATGTTGTAAAGGATTGACCACTGACCGCTACCCATACACATGATTACACCCCATAGTTGAGCGTCAGCAAAATTTTAATGATGCTGTATGTTAAAATTATCCATAAACTCATAATAAAGGCATTATAATATGAATCAGGTAAATTGCTGTATCGGTTAATTATTATAATTACGAGCTCTCGAACATCATGACTTTTGAGGGTAGGTACCCTCGTTTCACACCATTTTACTAAAATGGAAAGATTCGTATATCATATTATAAACATTTAAATATTTTTTCCACCTATGTATAATAACCCCAACCTAGGCTGTATTCTGTGACCTAGGTAGGTATGTAAACGAGATGAGAAAACGACGCATGACGAATTGACGATCGAATGTCGAAGTTAAGGCATGTAGATACTTATTTAAGTTGTATACAACTTAAAATTATCAATCACTTATAATTAAATATTATAAGGGTTTAGGGAAGAAGCACGTTTCTCCATATTATCGTAAACAAACTTTATCTGTATCTGAATAAGACTGATTATCGGGTTAATACACCGGTTATAAAGAAATGTAGGTAATTTTACATATTTCTTATTATTATAAAAAAGAATGTACTGTCTCCCGTAATAAGAAGCGCTCGTGTATCGGCCCGCCGATCGGCGGGCTCGGCATGTATGGCGGCAGTAATACCAATGTATGGCGGCGGCATGGGGGGGGGGGACGTTACTTTCTAGGGCGGTGATCAATGAGTTAATCGAAATTAAGCAACGTTCCGGCCCGTCAGCATTTGGATGGGTGACCGCCATTGGCACTTTCATTTATGAAATGAGATTGTCAGCTGAGCGCTTTCGCGCTTCGGGGGGCCCGTCAAAACGTCGGTCCCAGCCCTTCAAACCGTCAAGCCCTGACGGAGGCTACAAAGGCGGCCCAAAAAACACCGTCACTAGAGCCGGGCACAAACTATAGGTTCGATGCAGTACATACTACATAAATCATAATACTGGCATTGATCAAAATATGGAGGCAAATATCTGTACTCATCTGGAGGTGCTAGTAGCGAGGAAGACGTCCCGTGGGCTCGACGAGAATAGTGGCGGAAGTACGTGCGCGCGCTTCGTCCTTCGCGCGGGGCGCGTAGGGCGTCGGGTTGCTTCGCGTTCCTTGGCGCGGCGGCGGCGTGGTGGCGGCGCGGCGCGGTGAGACGGCGCCGCGGCTATTGCGCCGACCGGCCTTGTCATAATCAGCCATTTATTGGCCGAATTTGGCCTTTTGATCAATTCCTCCAAGTATAGTTGACGGTTCAATTTATTTCATTACAGCAGTCTCCTACAGTAGGGTATACTGTTATCATAAATAATACCTACAAAGGTTAAATTTCGAAGGTAGATATTTTGAAAGTACAAAACTCGCCTAATTCATTGGCTCTTCTGTAACGATGTAACGGTCGTAGGTAGGTATGTAGGTTTAGTCGGCTAGCGAATTTGCCGCTTATGCACCTACTTAATAAGGTACAAGAAGTACCTAATAATGTTAACTTGAAAAGGTTAGGTCATAGTTCCCAATGAAAAAGACGCCAACCGTAACTTCGGTGCTTCGAGACAGCCCCAGTGGCAGCTCAGATTGCAATTAAAAATTGTAGGTAAATACCTACGCGGAATATTCACATAGTATTCTAAATAGAATGTTGGTATGAAAGGTATGGTTACAAACCCCAATGGTAGGAACGCAAACCTGTTTTATTGCATCAAGACATGCATAAAATGTGTGTAGGTAAATACCTGGACACGATTTTCCATACGTCAACACGTCTTTGTAGAATCCTCATCGATACATGTAAATAAATATTAAACCCACCTTCAAGTCTCTCAATAAAATGTAGTCTTAAATACGAACATTTTGAAGTAGGGTGCTTCAAGACACAGAGGCTATTCAATCACTCGATAGTGAACCTTATTATCTGTTTAACATCATGTTTTATAATTTCATATGCCTAATGCATTAATAGGGTTAGAGTCGGTCCAGCCGGGTTGAGGTGACGTTGGATACGTCCAGCACACTTCAAGAAATTATCGACACTTTTTTCACATTCACATACTTTGCACTGCAAAACCTTTCCACTAAGACTATTTTGGAATGTTTTCACGCATTCCAGCACACTGCGAAGAAAGAAACACAAGAAAGTAAAGTGTTGAGTTGAGCACTAAAAAACGAATGACATTGGCCTACAGATTCACAGATACCCTAAAATTTTTTAAAAGGATGACAATGACATCCAAAGCAAAGCTCTTTCCTAACTTCAGTGTTGATTTGGCTCACTAATCGCGAGACTACAAGTAGTTTATATACATAATACTCTTATAATCTATTCGGAACAGACGCGAGGTATAATGTGATGATAGTGAATGAAGCAACATCGTTTCCAAATGAAAATACGTAATCTTCAGGTTGAACCGTTGATTTATGTGTAAAAACTTTCCATTACAAAGCTCAGCAATGGATTAATGTAAAGATCGGGTCAAGTCAATATGTTTGTGTGTACTTTATTGGGTTAGAGTACTCACGTATAAACCACTCGGTAACCAAAAGAAAACAGAAATACCAAAGGACGTAGTACAGAAAGGTGTAGTACAATCAACTTCCATTACCGTTTTATTTATTTATTATTCAAATTTTTGGAAAACTTACAGCTAGGCAAAAACGTAGGTACTAAGATTATAAAAAACACACCTACTTGACGTAGGTACATGTTTACTTAAAGCCAATTACAAGTTTCCACTTATAGAAAAGGTGTGTGTAAAGACCAAAGTTCTAATAAAGACGACAAAAAAAATAGACAATAAATAAAATAGAAGACATACCTACTTAAATAGTTATGAAGGTTTTATGCCTATCTTAACATTTTCACCTTCTTATTAAACTTATTTAATCAGTATATTATGTTAAAGAAGTTATTACCAGCATTTGGCTATTATTTGAGCCAATAATGATGATGATAAACATCACTATCAAAAAACAGGTTTCATAATTTTTTATAACATCCTGATCAAAGTGGCAGATATTGATTTTTTTAAGAAACATCTGTACCCATTTTAATGTCCAAAAAGATATTGAACATTTGTTACTGCTACACTTTTTTACACAAAACCCGTCGATATACAAATAAATTAGGTCGTTATTTTAAATTATGGCTACACGGTATACGCACCGTCTAATGGGCCATAGGCACACCATACCGGCCATTCAGCCATTGACGCCCCACTGATAATTAAATGGCTTCATTTACATAAAGATATTAATTGTGGCCCGTGGCCCGTGCCCGCATACATTCTGATTATTACCAAATGTTGATACAGTTCTGATTGCATTCCTACTTTTAATTGTTTTTCTGTAGGTAACGGTTTCAGATACGAACCGCTAACTGAAAATCCTACGACACAAGAGAGTATTTTTCTAAATATTTGTATGAAAGTATACAGGGTGTAAAAAGACAACTACCGAAAACTGAGGGGTTGCAATCAGACCATGATTCTAAACTTATTAAGCGAAAAAAAAACGCACAAATATATTTTGACGTAGCTTAGTCATTTTATGTTATTTTCGGTTATTTACTACTATTACAACATAATAAGACAATACCTACCTAATAATTTCATTAATAAAAGAAAAAAACATTTAAAACTCTAAATCCAGCAATCTACGTAAAAAAACGCGCCCAAAACATACGCAAACAGTACTCTTCAAACGCTGTTTTTAACCGACTTCAAAAAAAGGAGGAGGTTCTCAATTCGTCTGTATGTTTTTTTTTTTTTTTTTTTTTGTATCTTGTCACGCGATTACTCCGCCAATTGTGGACCGATTTTCAAAATTATTTTTTTGTTTGAAAGGGTATGCTCCAGAGGTGGTCCCATATAAATTTTATTCCTGAGGGTTTGATAGTTTTCCCGTAAAACTCTAAAAACCTTCCCTCCTAGCCATTGTAAATCGAATCGACATGCATTATGTCAAATTGACGCTTTACTAATGCCAGGAACTCACGTGCCGCGAAACTTGACATAAAATGTATGCAGTTTTGGTAATTAATGCCCTTCGACGCCGGTGGAGCCTAAGCATTATCTGTCGATTTGATTTCTTTTTCTTATTTAGATTTTTATGTATGGCTTATTGATTCCCTGAGTCACGCCGTGTGTAGAGTCGAACATTGAAGTCGGTTTTTCTTTTAGTTTTAAAACGTAATTATCTCCGGATATTATGCATATTTCGGAAAATCATTTTGGATTTGGTTGTGTGTTGGAATGCTGTACCTACCCCATTCGGCTTCGGTAGACGTCTTTTTACACCCTGTATCTACTTCTTGGGCAATTCTCATGCATCTGGATTTTATGAGGCACCACAAGAGCTGTGTCTCGGTCAGGGAATCGCGACGCGATGACTTTTTTTGGGATAAACTACAAGTTATTTGAAGAAAACTGCCCTAGAAGGCATTGTTATATTTTTAAACGATCAATACCTTTGTTACGTCATAGTATTATACAAATCTATATTCTTTGCAAATGAGCCTAACATATTGTTCATTTAGTAGCTGGAAACTGGGTGTTAATTTATGTACATTTATTGAAAATCAGATATTTTATTGAAATGAAAAGAACTCCCAGACCGGACAACCGCCCATGGAGACGACTGGCGCAATACAAATTATTAGATCAGAATTAGGCTGGCCGCATACATACGTTTTCCGGATTCGATTTCTGAATTCGTTTTCCGTATTCGCACATCTGAACGCATGGAATCAGTAGAAAATACATTAACTGGCGCACACGTTCGCTTTTTTTTCGAACGGAATAAATTCCGCACGTACGTTTCGTGTGCAAGCCGGCGCGTTCGGAGAAACCTACTCGAAAAAACCTAATGACGTCATGCGGAACGCAGCGCTTGCATACATTTTGTTTGTGCCGGCGCACACGTTCGGAAATTTCTATTCAGTTACGCGCCCGCGCCGCGCGCATCGGACATATTCTCTGTATTGGTTACGCATAAATTAGCAACAGGATCATGTGTGAGGCAGAAGTTGAAAAAGCAGAAATGCAATTGCTAAAAAATAAAATTGAAACTTATTATTAATAATAAGCTGTATTTGATTAATTTAATATCATCAATTAATCAATTTATTTTCCATCGTCGTGCGTTCGCCACGCTATCACTATCTGTGGATACATTCCGAATGAAAAAAAACGAACGTTTGCGCTAGTCTCACGGAATTCCAATTCGAAATTACGCATTCGGAAAACGAATCAGGAAAACGTATGTATGCGGCCAGCCTTATCAACGACAATTTACCTATTATGATTTTAAGGCATTATTTACAGTGAATTTTATTTACTAATTCAGTTACTAAGGAATATCTTTCATAGGTATTTGGACAAGTAATCGAGTTTCTTTTTTTTTACTTTTATTCTTAGTAGGAGTATACCCATTGCCCAGTGCCCACTATTACATCACAAAGGTACCTACGACAGATTTATTAAGATTCTTTATCAATTTCGATTCTATCCTAACCTACAATTATCCTGACAAGAGATTGATTGGGTTTTGTAGTGCCGGCTTCCATTTTAGTGGTTTCAAATGCTTCAGTTGACTATACATGGGGTGCGTGGGATACTTGTTTGGGGCATGTTGCTTTTGGAATGGCTGGTTCGTCTGTTACATAATTGGGGCTTTGTCTAGAGTTAACTAGTGTTCATTGTAAGTGTTAAAATTGTGGTTACTTTTACAGCCAGAGAAGTTTGCGTTTCTACAACTTCTGGGGGACCATATGTGTTGTCAGTGATCAGAAGAACATGTTCAGTTAGTGTCACTAACTGGTAACCCCCCTAATAGGCAGTTTGTTCATGCGAGCCTCGTACAAGGGAGTTAGCAGTTGGTGAAGCTGACTGTACAAGAGACTTTTAGGTTATCTTTAGAATTTTTGTTAACGTGAAAACTCTTGGGTTCACAATAATTAGGTCACACTAAGGAGGCTGCAAACAGAGATTAGATACCGAACACAAACAGCGTGTTTATACAGCCTGCGTGCGCGCAGGCAGAGACGCGTGATCGTGCAAACGCTAATTAGGTAGGCTATTATGAAATTGAAAATTACAAGTCCAAAAAGCGTTGCTAGCTCTGTTTTCAAGGATGAAAAAAGACTAAATTTACAGAAATTATCAAGCATTACAATATTCTTTTACGGTTTCTTAAGAGATCCTAAAAGACTGAAGCACGATACAACTATTACCTATCAGTATACCTACGTGACAGGCTGCGAAGTGCGAGTCCATATAAACGAAATTTATCAAAGTGAATGAAAACAAAAAGCTGTATAAATTATCACTGTTTTTTGCATACTTCAGCGCTTACGCACAGAGAGAAAAATTCACTCGTCACCTCTAGGATTACTTTAAGAGCGTGCTAGATAACATATCTTGTTTCTATGTGTACGTATGGAATGCCATCCTTTCAGGTTAATTAACTCGCTCTATGTTCGAAACTTTATGAGCCTGTCGAGTATCAACGATGAATTATAATCTAGGTAATTTTATACCATCTAATCTAAAAGGTGCCTCTTTGAGGTGTTTTCCTTTCGCCACACTTGTTGGAAAAACTAGTGATTCTATAAGAAGAAAAAGAAAACCGTATTGTTTCGATGTGCCGGCTTTAAATTCACTCACTCGCTTTTTCAGGCGTTGAAAAATGTGAAAAATGCAATGACCTACGTTTTTGACCAATGAATAATCAAAGTCATAGCTCTCTTTTTTATTCAATCATCAGCTAGGTAACATAGACGTCCAATTTTTACCATTAGCATCCAACCTATAGATAAATAGATGGATAGATACTTTATTTGAAAAAACACACAGAGAGACATATCTAACTATACGATCTCGATGAACAATTGTGATATATCTTTTATCAAGTGTAAACCAAATGCTGGAGAATTTTAATCACTGACAAATATGGCTCTATCAGACAAATTGCTGGCAAAAGGTGAACGTCCCTAATAAGCCGCACAATGTTTTCTACGAGTAGGTAGGTATAGGCTGTTGAGAGCCAGCGTTCACTTTGAACATCACGTCATATTTACGGAAAATATATGCCAAAGCTTTATAAATGCAGAATTTGACGATTACTACAAAACTAACGCATAGATAGCGTTCAAAACCTTCGAAATCGTTTCGAAAGCGCTTGTCGATAGTGCAACATGCCTAAAAAATTTGCATTGTGAGTCTCTACATTTTCGTTGTTATCTATAGCGTAAGCAATAGTAGCTTGACTAGACCGGCAGATCGCTTTCATACTTTGGTTTGGGTAAACCACCAAGCGCCTGAAAACTAATACCTCCATCCCCAGATTTGGACACTACTTTTTAAGTAATGTTGTAGCTAATACCGAACGCCTATACTAAGGTGAAATAACCATAACTATGTTAGGTCAGCTGTGTACACCTAAAACACATTCGATTAGTATGTGGGTCACTTATTGATATACACTGCGCGTTTTATTTATGAATCACAGTAACATCGAACCTTAGGTTATTCTTATTACCATACCTATTACTTAGTGGGAAATAGGTAGGGATCCTACGATCACGCCTGATTCTTCATCATCGTGTCTTGCCCCTACTTTAATTTGGCACCACTTAGATACTTACTTGGGTTTTCTTTTTCTACTCTGTTCTAACTTTTATCTAAATATATCATCATCATTGGCCTGCCCTTATCCCGCTCATCCGGGGTCGGCACAACATGTTCTCCTCTTCCACTCTCCCCTATCACTCGTCCACTCGTATATATTTTTACCAATTGTAATAATAAGTATTACCAATTGGTGACGCTGACTGTACCTGCCTATAGGTAAACATAAATATATTTGTTTTAATAACGGGACGAGATCGCGTATAGGTTTTCGATAATATTCGAACTATTATCTTACCTCGACGTTTCGACCGGGTTGCACCGATCGTGGTCACGAGGGTTCCCTCGTGACCTATACGCGATCTCGTCCCGTTATTAAAACAAAAATGAGTTTAAATCGTGTGAGTTTAAAAAGTGAACATAAATATAAATAGTATGCAGCAGGAGGCTACATAATATAAGAAGCTTAGGAAGGCTAATTACTAGTTTCCGCAAATAATTCTTAGTACTTGTACTTAGGTACCTATACTTTCTTCCCCATATTATCGTCTTTACATATTTTTTTTCTATATTGTTAACCCAATGGCCTCCTTAATAGTCCCTCCATCTTGAATATCATAATACAGTCAACAGACATCCATGATTGTAAATTCAAATTATGGACTAAAACTGAAGATTTACGACCAGATCAAGGAATGAAAAACCCAGTGAACAGAATGATCTCATGGCACATGTTTTACATTTTGAGTACTGTCGGCGGTAAAATAAACTAATAAAATTCAAGTAAGCAGGCTCACGACTTCTTACTTCGAGGACGAGAGCTATCCGGGTAGATCTTCAGATATCAAGAAAATGTTTAGGAAGAATGCAAAGGCCAGTATACATTCCATAAGTATGCGTCGTACGGTAGGTTTCCTAATACCAAAAATATGTATACCGCACATAGAACTAGGTAACATAGAAATGAGAAGACTGGCACAAACCAGATAGAAGCCTTAAACGTTTTTGAACTTTACTGTACCACTTAGGTCGGGACGCGAATATTTATAACATAACAAGTGTATAAATAAATACATGATTAAATGTAAACAATTACGTACCACCGCGGCAGTCTCAAAAGTCGAGGTTTGATAATGCTATACGAACATAATAATATGGCAACAGATGAAAATGATGAATTCCACGAAACAAACAATTCAGTTGAGCTTTTTTAATTTTATACATTTTACTAGCTTCTGCGTGAGGCTTTGCTCGCGTAACCGTTACTAAATTGTGTGTGAATCATCTGGTAACAAAAACTGTAGGTAAGTAGGTTAATTAAAAACTGCAATATAATATAATATAATATAATATGTGATACATTTTCAGAGGTTACCTGGTCACAGGAACACCGAGGTGAGACAGGTTGATAAGCGAGATGGATAGATAATTTCAGCTTCGCAAACATAGAAGGGCCTTAGGCAAACAGATTCGGGTAAGCAAAGGCGCTAAGAGACTTATAAAGATAGTACAGTAATCAGTAGTTGTAGCCACTGGAAATCAATGAGGACATCAATAGTGAAGAATACAATACAGTTAACAATACCTATCAACGAAGCCGAGTCAGATGTTTTCTGACTCGGCTTCGTTGATGGGTACTATCTTCCAGACAGAAACGAAGGAGTGGATCATCTATGATAGAAGATGATATTGCGATATGCTCAAATAGAATTTGTTTAATAAGAATAAGAATAAGAATATATTTATTTGACACACACAACACGGTTACAGGCAATAAAGACAACACACATACAGGCAAAGATAACAAAGAACGAGACGGGGAACAAAAAAATTAATAACTATATAAAAAACAATAAAAAAAGAAGAGATAAAAAAAAAAAAATTATAACAAACAATGTACCTATGCTGTGGTGCCAAACAGGTCCAGTCTCAGCTTCGGCTTCTAATAGAATATTGGTCTTTCATAACATAACCCAAGACCACAAGAGATGGAGGACAGCTGGCAAAAAAGGATCGATCCATTCTTCAATGAATACAGCATTACATTACATAAGATGTTTATGATGATACTGTGATAACACCGCAAATTCTTCACTATTCTTACCAAGATACAAAGTAAGCAAATATTAGCTAGCAGGCCTCATCCTACCAGCATGACATCACCATCCAGTTGCATACACATGTGTTACTTGCGATTAATAATTAAACAAATATTATCCCGGTATCTCTTTACTTTACGTCAGTTACATAATATTGCCGTTCCGTCTTGGATATTTGCGGTATAAAATACTATTGATAGGTACTTAATAAATATCGATATCTAATGTATCTCTTTCAAGAAGTAGATACGAGTATTTTCCAATTGCAAAGGTTGCCTATGCAAAAACTTAATTTATTTGCTGTTCGTATTTGAGTGATAGTAGTGGATGTTCTGCTAATGTTCCCTGATGATGGTATTTTTGACGGGTATTGTACCTACGTGGCACTGTGGCGTCGCGTTAGGTCGCTTGCTTAGTAAAGTTGTTCTTGATAGAATTAGAATGGTTCGAAAAAACTAGTGACACAACAAGAAGATTGTTGAACTACACCGTTCTGCTCAGCCTCAATATGAATTAGTCATAAATGAGGGATCTTTATTTAAAATGCAAAGCCTCGCTAACATGTCTGTTGCTATTTCATGACATGAAATTGATAGAGGCAAAAATATTATGAAACTTTGATAATAAGGTTAGTCAAACAAGTCAGCCAACTATTTTATATAATTCAGATAAATAGATAGACGAGCCTATGACCGCATAGCAATAGAAACCCAAGGCTATAGATAACGCTGTTACATTAATGGCTGGTTAATTGGTACAGATAACTGCAATTGAATTTAGCTATCTTAATGTGCGCGTAGTTGATAGAATATTGCAGGATTCTGGGAACGGCCGCTTTTGAAACTCGCACAGACATCACAAAAGGTTCCTTCACACTAAAACCTACAAGTTCTTATGCCAATATAGGAGACCTTCCCTATATGTCATCATGATCTTCCTGCCTTTACCCCACTAGGAGCTGTCACTCGTCATCTCAGCACTTTTCTTACACACATGGGTATTCGCATTCGAACAATCTTTTCTAAGGTACATACACCTACAAACTACCAAAATCTTTATTGTTCTTATCTTTATGACTTCAATGACGAAAATGAGCAATGACAACCAGAGACTAAAACCTGTGTGCCATAGGTAACTAGGGCGGTCCCCCCCGATGGATTCCAATCTTGTCGCGATGGGGGGGCTCAGTAGCCGTGGCTGATCACGCTGATCACCGGTGAAGCTAATAGGAATCCGGTAGGAGGGCTCCTCCGCGCGTCCCTCTGGTTTAGCAGAAGGCGCAGTGGACGGAGCGATAGTGGAGGTGTGCGCCTCATGGCGCTTCTGGAGTTGGTGTCCGGCGTGTACTAACACTACCGTCGGGCAGGCCGCGAGTGATTTTATCTCTCGTTGCCACCGCTCAAAACTCGTAGCCCCGCAACGATGAGCCTTCGGGTTCTAGCGGGAACGAGGGCCTTGGCTTGGTCGCCCGGGCCGCGAGGAAGACAACCTCTTTAAAAAATCACCCGAAACTAGTTCGGTGGACGCGGCGACAAGGTTTAGATCGGGAGACTTACTTTCTCCTGTCTGGGTGAAAGTGAGTCCTCCGGTCTGGGCGGACGGATGTTCCGCCTGCTACCGCGTCCTAGCCAGGGTACCGGCCGACCCCCGTGGCGAATTTTAGGCTTCCCCGGCTACAAGGGCACTGGCCGGGGTGACGAGTATTTCCCTACTACTCGTGGGTTTAACTATGAACAAACAAAAAACAAAAAATAAAAATGAGGACGGTGGCCGTGAAGGCGAAGCTGGAGGCAGTGACTGCCTTGTGGTCTTTGGACCACGTTTTGACGAAGGGCGGGCCCGCAGTTGCAGGTCCACCTTCCGGAGACCGGCAAAGCCGGCCATGTTGACGAGTGGGGGGGAGGAGTCGGACTGTTCCATCATGTCCGTCTCCTCTCAGGCTTCTACGGTGTCGGGAGTTTCTCGAACCGGTGAGAAGCGAGGGCGCAAGCCCGAAAGGGATGAAGGTGTCGCGGCAACGACGAAGCGCGCCATGTTCCTCAAGGACAAGGGGGAAGAGGACGATGTCTTCGACCCCCAAGTCCTTTCGGAAAAGAGGAAGACGAAGGCGAAGCTGCCGAAGTCGGATGAGCTGGCATCCGAAATGCGGGCACTCACCACACCCGAGCTGGTCGCCGGTGTGGAAACGGAGCTGATGACCGTGGAGAAAATCGCCGACAAGTCGAAGAACTTGCGCGGCGATTTTGTCAAGGGTCTGCGGACGTCAGCGCGACGGGCTGAAGCCATGTCTGCGGAGTTGGCGCAACGCACGGGCGTCGACGCAAATGTTGAGCGCCTGGAGCGGGAGAATGCGGAGCTACGAAGCCAGCTGGCTGAACTCTCCGCCAAACTAGACCAGCTGACGGAGGCCTTCCGCCAGCAGGCCACCCCGGGCGCAAAAAGTGCGGAAACTCCGGCAGCGCCGTCATCTGCTGCCGGAGGGACGGAGTGGGAGGGCCAGTTCATGGCGCGCATTAGTGCGCTCATGGACAAAAAACTGGCTGCGATAACGCGGCCCTCCCAGGCCGCCGCGGCCTCTGCTGGCTCGGCTGGGCCCTCCCCAGGGCCTTCGAAGGCGAAAGGTACTCGCCCTCCGCCTGCATCCAACCCACCACCCGTTTCGTCGCGTTTCACTGAGGCGCAGGGGCCTTCGGCTCCGGATGCATCCTCATGGGCGACGGTGGTGGGAAGGAAAAAGAGGGGGGCAAAGAAGCCCCAGGAGAAGGATCCACCGCCAGTCACAAAAGCCGGCCCGAAAACCGGTCAGAGTAGTGGCCAGAAAACCAGTCCACAGGCTGGTCCAAGAGCTGCTCCGAAGACTGGCAAAAAGGCAGGCAAGAAGACTGGCGGTGGAAAGGGAGGTTCCGTGCCAAAACCCGCGCGGCCACCAACTTCCGCGGCGATTACGGTGACTGTTCCGGAGGGTTCGGACATCACCTACGCCGCGGTCATGGCGGCCGCAAAGGCGAGAATAAAGTTGGCCGAGTATGGAGTAGACCAACTCCGCTCCAAAAAGGCCATCACTGGAGCATTGATCTTGGAGGTGTCAGGGCCTGACTGCGCCTCCAAAGCCGACCGATTGGCCGAGCGCATGGGCGTAGCCCTTGCTGATCTGGGCGTGCGTGTTGCGCGCCCAGTGAAAACGGGTGAGCTGCGCCTCAAAGACCTCGACGACAGCGTCACACCCCAAGAGGTGCAGACTGCTGTCGCCGAGGCCGGAGGCTGTTCGGTCAATGACGTACGGGTGGGCGACATTCGCCGCTCACCCACTGCCCTGGGCACGGTATGGGTCCGTTGTCCACTAGCTTCCGTGCGGAAGCTAGCAGCGGCAAAGTACGTCGTCGTCGGTTGGGTCAGGTCTCGGGTGGATTATTTGACCTCGAGACCCCTCCAGTGCTTCCGGTGCTTGGAGTACGGGCATGTACGCAGCACGTGTCAGAGCACGGTGGACCGCACAAACCTGTGCTACGCGTGTGGCGAGCCCGACCATCGGGCGAGCCATTGCACGCAGCCGCTCAGGTGTCCACTGTGCGCTGACAAGGGCTGTAAGGCCGACCACAGGATGGGAAGCAAGAGCTGCTCCCGTCCTAGTGGCAAGAGGAGAGCCTCTCCTCCCTCGGCCCCAGCACCGGAAGGCAGGGCGGCCCCAACAAAGGGGGCCGCCCAGTCGGGTCAAAAAGCCCCGCCCCAGGAAGGTATGGATGCCTCGTAATGGATCACACCATACGAGTCATCCAGGCCAACCTCAATCACTGCCGGGCGGCTCAGGACCTGGTCCTGCAGACGTTCGCGCAGTACTCGGTTGGCCTTGCCGTAGTGAGCGAGCCCTACCGTATCCCGGACCATCCTCGCTGGTTCGGGGACGCATCGGGCCTCGTCACCATTTACTGGGGCGGTGGCCAGGGTGACCCCTCCTGTACCCTTCTGGAAAAGGGACAGGGTTTCGTGGCTACGGAATGGGGTCACCTAGCCGTTGTGGGCTGCTACATCTCCCCCAACTGTACCCTCGCTGTGTACGAGGCGTACTTGGGCGCGGTGGGAAACTGCATTCGTAGGTGCCTTCCGCGTCCTGTCCTTGTCCTGGGTGACTTCAACGCTCACCATCGTGAGTGGGGGAGTCGCCAGGACAATGCAAGGGGGAGGACCATTGTGGAATGGGCGGCGGGTATGGACCTCCAGTTACTCAACCGGGGGTCTGTAAGCACATGTGTGCGGTGGCAGGGGGAGTCGATCGTGGACCTTACATGGGCGACTCCCTCGGCCACCCACCTGGTGTCGGGATGGAGAGTGGCGGACGATATGGTCACTTTATCTGACCACCGCCACATCTTCCTAGATGTGGCCCTCCGTCCCCCCGAACGTGCGTCCCGCCGCGACAGCAGCCCGCCGCGACGATGGTCCCTTAAGCGGCTCGACAGAGATCTGCTCGAAGCCGCCGCCATCGTCGCGGCCTGGCCGGAAGGCCATGAGATCCTGCCCGATCCTGTTACTGAAGCGGCCTGGTTCCGGGCTATGATGACGTCGATCTGTGACGCATCTATGCCCCGAACCACGCCCACCCAGTTCCGGGCGGTGTACTGGTGGTCGGTTGAGCTCGAGCGGTTACGCGAGGCGTGCCTGCGCTCCCGACGCGAGTACACCAGGACCCGGAGAAGAAGGCGAGCCCTTGCCGAAGAGGTGGATGGAGCATACAGGGCCTACCGAGACGCTACCAAGGCGCTCCAAACCGCTATAGCGGACGCCAGGTCTCGGTCTTGGAGCGAACTCCTCGAGGGACTGGAGAGGGACCCCTGGTGCCGCCCGTACAAGGTTGTACTGGGCAAGCTCCGACCATGGGTCCCTCCGTTGACGGAAACCCTGGACCCTGTGTTCGTAGGGGGAGTGGTTGATACGCTCTTCCCTAGGGTCCAGGACAGTCCCCATACCCCCGTATCTTCGTCGGACCCGACCATCTGGGTCGACGAATTGGTGGTATCCGACGAGGAGTTGGACCGAGCCGTCAAGCGTCTTAAGGCTCGTAATACAGCGCCTGGCCCTGACGGGATTCCGGGTCGGGCCTTGGCGCTAGCTCTATCCGCCGGACTGGGGGACAGGCTGAGGCGGCTGTTCGACAGCTGCCTCCGCACCGGTGTTTTCCCCCAGGATTGGAAGGAGGCAAGGTTGGTCCTCTTGAAGAAGGACGGCAGGGCCGCAGACTCTCCTTCTGCGTACCGTCCCATCTGCCTGCTGGACGAGGTCGGCAAATTGTTCGAGAGAATAATTGCCGACCGTCTATGCTCGCATCTGTCGCAGGAAGGTCCCGACTTGTCGGAATACCAGTTTGGTTTCCGACGTGCGCGTTCGACAGTGGACGCGATTCTCCGCGTCCGTACACTGTCGGACCAGGTAGTGTCCCGGGGCGGGAGTGTGTTGGCGGTGTCCTTGGATATCGTGAACGCCTTCAACTCCTTGCCCTGGAGGGCGATCAGGGAGGCGCTCGTGTATCACGGAGCGCCCCTCTACCTGCAGCGCATAGTCGGCGCCTACCTGCGCGACAGATGTGTGCAGTATGTGGGCAGGGACGGTACCCGTATACGGAGGGAGGTGTCATGTGGGGTTCCACAGGGGTCCGTGTTAGGCCCCCTCCTATGGAACCTCGCGTACGATGCGGTCTTGCGCGTCGATCTCCCACCCAGCGTACGAGTGGTCTGCTACGCGGACGATACACTCGTACTTGCTGGCGGAGACTCCTTCGACAGGACCAAAGAGCTCGCCGATATAGGGGTGGCATGTGTCGTGGACAAGATCCACGAGCTGGGTCTGCGGATAGCGCCTCACAAGACCGAGGCGCTATGGTTCCACAAACTCCCGAGGGGGAGGGAACCACCCAGCTTGTCGGTTCGCGTAGGTGACGTTGACGTCCAGGTGGGGCCGTACCTCAAGTACCTTGGCCTCACTCTGGACAGTCGCTGGGACTTCGGGGAGCACTTCAGACGCTCCGTCCCCCGGATCCAGAGGGTAGTGGGTGCTCTGCACAGACTGCTGCCCAATCTCGGGGGACCCAGGGAGGGTGTTCGCCGCCTGTATGGCGGGGTCGTGCGATCGATGGCCCTCTACGGAGCGCCCGTCTGGTCGGGGAGGCTGACGGGTGTTAGGCGCTACAGGCAGCTCTATAGCAGCCTACAGCGTCCTATGGCCATTCGAATCGCGCGAGGATACCGGACCATCTCGTTCGAGGCGGCGACCATCTTAGCGCGGTTCCCGCCCCTTGACATCTTGGCGGCGATGGACGCACGTGTGTACGTTCGTCTCCGCCAGGACGATGGGAGCGGAGCCGCGCCTGCTGAAGTGCGGGTGCAGGAGCGCCGGCGTGCACTCGGGATGTGGCGCGAGCGGCTCGACGAGCCGCGGAGCTCGCGCCAACGCATCGTCAGCGCAGTGGCGCCAAACTTCGAAGCCTGGCTGGGAAGGGAATATGGGAACGTCACCTATAGACTAACTCAGGTACTCACCGGACACGGTTGTTTCGGTGAGTACCTGAGTAGGATCGGACGCGAACCGACACCACAATGTCACCACTGTGGGTCAGACCTGGACTCCGCTCAGCACACGTTGGAGCACTGCTCGGCGTGGTGCGAGGAGCGTGGAGTCTTGGTCAACAGGATCGGGCAGGATCTCAGTCTGCCAAGCGTAGTTGCAGCTATGCTGGCAGACGACACGGCCTGGAGGGCCGTGGCCTCTTTCTGTGAAGCCGTTCTGGTCCAGAAAGAGGCGGCTGAGCGGGATCGTGAGAGGGCCGATCCCGCTCGGAGAAGGAGGCGGAGGCGGGGCGCTAACGGCCGTCCCGCACCGCCTGCCCCCCCGTGAGGGGGGCGGAGTGGTATCCCCTGCCAAACAGGGGACTTTCCGGGTCCGCGGGTGGCTGAAGTGGGGACTTCGACTGTCCACGATGCGGACCCCGGGAGGGCGGCGGCGCTCTGTGGCGAGCGCCGCCGTAAGCACCGCGAGGGTGCCGGGCGTGGCTGTGGGTGCCATTCCCGGGACAGTGCTTAGGCAAAATGCGAGAGGGGCACCGCTGTGTTCCGTAGGAGATCGCGGAGCCCCTTGACAGGCATGGAGGCCGGCCACGCGTCAGTTTTTAGTCGGTGAGAGTCCGACATAACCCTTCCGCTGTCCCCACGGCGGTCGGGTATCCATAATGGATTTTCTGACGTTATAAAAAAAAAAAAAAAAAAAAAAAAAAGGTAACTAGGGCGGTGTGAATTGGTGCCTTATGGCTTGGTGTGGGTGGTGGACAGGGTGCAGACACTGACAAGGGATACAAATAGTGTTAGCCAGGTCTCATACGCACGAGACTCAATAAAGGCCAATAACTAGCTGTGGGTATTAAATCTACGTAAACCAGTGGGCACTGAAAACAGAGCCATTCCCATAAATCATCCTATTGAATCAAACTCATGATTGCTTCACAATTGACGTTAATATGAGTCTTATTTACATTTTGTTTACTTTGCTATGCAGTACTTACCTACATGGTCATGATACAGTTAGGAATATAAGTGACTTAAGATTATTGGCACTAAAGCCTGATTCTCAAATCTAGTAGGTAGGTACCTGGGAAAAGCATGTAAGCTAAGATTTTCACAGCGTCTGGACCACATATCCCTAAACTCAACGAAACGCTGCCGTTGTAGTGCTTGGGACATTGTTTTTGAGATGGAATAGCCTTGCCTTTTCCCACCATACAGAAATTACCACAAGCGGAGCATTGCCAAGGACTTGTGTCCCTATCTCTCCCTGATCTAGCTATTATACAATCAAGGATGCGCCCCCGCGGAAGGCTGCCACCTGCCACTGCACTTATCACCATCGTGATTGCAATTTACCACTTGCATTCGCTGCCGTACTAATAGCATGGAAATAAACTGAGTTAGATTACTACAGTGTTGCTATTAATGTTTCGGGAGGCGATTTTGAGCACTAGCTGAGCTCCAAGTATGTCCTGATGATACCTACTTCAGGCTTTAAATGGACCCATAGTTTTTACTTGAGAACCGATTCTAGTAATAAAACATTACCTGCACTAAATAACTCACTCGCACAATATTACAACAGGTAAAAACCTGATCCAATTGTCGCATGCCGTTTTTGTTTCTACTAACTAGGTACCTATTTCTAACGCGTGGACGCACTTTGCCCTAGGATTTGACTAAATCGTTCTAGATTTCAGTCCTAGACCTAAATGCACATCCGATCAGCGCTCATGAAGATGGAACGAGCGATTGAATCAGGCCTATCTCACGTGAGATGCTGTGGGGGTTTGTAATGATCCCTATTTATAAGTTTCCTGTCTTTTTCTGACTTATTGCTTTTGTCGTTTTTCTTCTTCTTGTCGTGTCAGTAGTTCCTCTAAACAAGTCTGGCGCCTCAAAGAGGCTTTCGTGCACTTGACGAAATGGTTTTATGAGTTTTTTTTCTGATTTGGCTTCATCCTACGGGCAAAGTTCACGCAGGTAGTATTTGGACAAAAACACTCAATGATCACGAGAGGACGACCCACGATTCACACCACGATAAGTGCTCTAACCATGCTCTGTTTATCCTTTGATCCTTGATAAGCAACAGTTACCTACTAAAGCTTATCCAGGCAGTCTTTACGTACAAGTTGAATGCCAGCGGCGTACAAGCTCGCCAGCCGATGCCATTCAAACCTACACAAAGCGATTTCTTTGTTCTAGGGACTCGGACCTTACGATTCCAGAAATAGGTCCGCGTTGGCGTGTGAACACTCATTGCAATCAGCAGCTGATGCGAGATTACCAATCAGCAACACGAAGGAATGCGTTGCATTGCATCATACACATTGTATCCTTTTGTACCAAGGACAGCGGATGCTTCAGATTACGCCAAGTTGATTTCTTGATCACCTGCTTTGAACGAATCCACCATCAGTGAGTTGTTAGTAATCGGAATCAAAACGACTTAAGTACCTAGATTTAAAAAGATGATGCCCGAAAAGAACCTACACCGTGTTTTACTTTTTATGACTACTATGACATAGAGGCGAGAATAACAAATTATTATGAAACCAAGGGGATATATTATACTATCTACTAGAGACTATATGGCAGGAATATGTACATGAGTACACAGGACTAAATCGGGTTTAGGAATGATTACAAAGAAGACACGCAAGCCTCGATCAGATCTTTATTGAATTCACTTTGTATACAAAACTTACGACCTATGAGATACATTATCCACGTTGCATGCAAATTGCTTCAGAAGCAGGTGACCAAGAAAAAACTTTATAAAAAAGGAATCTAGGCAGTTTATCCATAATTTCCATACATTTTTCGCTGAACACATCAAGAAAACATTACTAAATCCATGAATCTCTTCAAAGTACCCATGTAGTTTTATCACAATCATTATAACAGAAAGAAAAATAGAAAGCAGTAAGTACTCTATCTAGGCAATTATTGCAAATATCAAACTACTCAGTAACGACAATAATAACAATTGAATTACCTGTTAATCCTGTCACTTATGGAATTCCAACTTCTTTCTCGGGCACGTGTTAAAGGTGTACTTGGACATGCCTCTGACCAGCAAAGGTTTCCTGAATACCTATAGATCTGAGAGTATGTCTACCATGCCTGCGCACATCGTGATCTTGTCTATTGTCAAATATCGATCCTAACCTGATTACGTACAACAGGCGGTCCGCTTTCGTCAAGACGCTTCAACTCGCTATTGGGTTTCAACATGTTTATTTCGTTACCCTTATACAGATACGCTTTGAAATTCTCCACTTTCTTCCCGTCTACATACATATAGCTTCGGAAACATATCTCGCAGAAGAACGCGGGGTCGAATGGGACCCTTTGCGAGTTGGTGACGATCCATCGCGCAGCGAATTCGGCGCAATTATTGCAATACAACATCTGGTTCTGTGACACAGCTGTCTGACACGGGTACGCGGACAGATGTAACGGGTCTGCGTTGTTCAGTAAACGGATCTCAGAGAATAGGAATACGTGCTCGCAGTTACCTTGGTGGACGTACACCTGAAACAAATTATGTTGTTGTTAGAAGAAAAATATTTTCATAGGAGGCAAAATATGTGTCAGGATCTTAGCATGTGGAAATTCTGTTGGATCTGCCTATCACTACGTGAAAAAGGCGTGACTTTTGGTCTTGTAATATGTGTTTACGTATGCGCAAGTATTGGAAACTGCTAACTTGCAATTAATCTACATAAGCGTAATTTTACCTTGATGGTATCAAACGAGATTATAAGATTTCTCTACTTGCTGCACGTTTGCAGCATGCCAAACAGACGTTATCGGCTGTTATTTGCTATTTTAGGGAAAGGGTCGGAACAAACGGCGGGACAATGAAGGAGGCCTGTATCGAAGGCGCCGAGCCCGCGTAGTGCCGCACTCCACAGAGACGTACCTCAGGATGTGCCAGCCGCAGCACGAGCTCGGCCACGCACACCTGCGCCATGTCCCGCACGGGGAAGGCGCCGAGCCCGCGTAGTGCCGCACTCCACAGAGACGTACCTCAGGATGTGCCAGCCGCAGCACGAGCTCGGCCACGCACACCTGCGCCATGTCCCGCACGGGGAAGGCGCCGAGCCCGCGTAGTGCCGCACTCCACAGAGACGTACCTCAGGATGTGCCAGCCGCAGCACGAGCTCGGCCACGCACACCTGCGCCATGTCCCGCACGGGGAAGGCGCCGAGCCCGCGTAGTGAAGCACTCCACAGAGACGTACCTCAGGATGTGCCAGCCGCAGCACGAGCTCGGCCACGCACACCTGCGCCATGTCCCGCACGGGGAAGGCGCCGAGCCCGCGTAGTGCCGCACTCCACAGAGACGTACCTCAGGATGTGCCAGCCGCAGCACGAGCTCGGCCACGCACACCTGCGCCATGTCCCGCACGGGGAAGGCGCCGAGCCCGCGTAGTGCCGCACTCCACAGAGACGTACCTCAGGATGTGCCAGCCGCAGCACGAGCTCGGCCACGCACACCTGCGCCATGTCCCGCACGGGGAAGGCGCCGAGCCCGCGTAGTGCCGCACTCCACAGAGACGTACCTCAGGATGTGCCAGCCGCAGCACGAGCTCGGCCACGCACACCTGCGCCATGTCCCGCACGGGGAAGGCGCCGAGCCCGCGTAGTGCCGCACTCCACAGAGACGTACCTCAGGATGTGCCAGCCGCAGCACGAGCTCGGCCACGCACACCTGCGCCATGTCCCGCACGGGGAAGGCGCCGAGCCCGCGTAGTGCCGCACTCCACAGAGACGTACCTCAGGATGTGCCAGCCGCAGCACGAGCTCGGCCACGCACACCTGCGCCATGTCCCGCACGGGGAAGGCGCCGAGCCCGCGTAGTGCCGCACTCCACAGAGACGTACCTCAGGATGTGCCAGCCGCAGCACGAGCTCGGCCACGCACACCTGCGCCATGTCCCGCACGGGGAAGGCGCCGAGCCCGCGTAGTGCCGCACTCCACAGAGACGTACCTCAGGATGTGCCAGCCGCAGCACGAGCTCGGCCACGCACACCTGCGCCATGTCCCGCACGGGGAAGGCGCCGAGCCCGCGTAGTGCCGCACTCCACAGAGACGTACCTCAGGATGTGCCAGCCGCAGCACGAGCTCGGCCACGCACACCTGCGCCATGTCCCGCACGGGGAAGGCGCCGAGCCCGCGTAGTGCCGCACTCCACAGAGACGTACCTCAGGATGTGCCAGCCGCAGCACGAGCTCGGCCACGCACACCTGCGCCATGTCCCGCACGGGGAAGGCGCCGAGCCCGCGTAGTGCCGCACTCCACAGAGACGTACCTCAGGATGTGCCAGCCGCAGCACGAGCTCGGCCACGCACACCTGCGCCATGTCCCGCACGGGGAAGGCGCCGAGCCCGCGTAGTGCCGCACTCCACAGAGACGTACCTCAGGATGTGCCAGCCGCAGCACGAGCTCGGCCACGCACACCTGCGCCATGTCCCGCACGGGGAAGGCGCCGAGCCCGCGTAGTGCCGCACTCCACAGAGACGTACCTCAGGATGTGCCAGCCGCAGCACGAGCTCGGCCACGCACACCTGCGCCATGTCCCGCACGGGGAAGGCGCCGAGCCCGCGTAGTGCCGCACTCCACAGAGACGTACCTCAGGATGTGCCAGCCGCAGCACGAGCTCGGCCACGCACACCTGCGCCATGTCCCGCACGGGGAAGGCGCCGAGCCCGCGTAGTGCCGCACTCCACAGAGACGTACCTCAGGATGTGCCAGCCGCAGCACGAGCTCGGCCACGCACACCTGCGCCATGTCCCGCACGGGGAAGGCGCCGAGCCCGCGTAGTGCCGCACTCCACAGAGACGTACCTCAGGATGTGCCAGCCGCAGCACGAGCTCGGCCACGCACACCTGCGCCATGTCCCGCACGGGGAAGGCGCCGAGCCCGCGCCGCGCCGCGAACTGCCGCACCACGGCCGATGTGTCGCGGCAGCCGGGGCTGTTGTCCACGTAGAACACGTTGTTTATGAACATGAAGTTCGATGGGAACGACTCCTGCAATTTAAGTGACAGATAGCATACACGTTCATGGTCATGAGACTCTATCCACCAAGCGTCAGATATTGTCTCGAGTTATTTATGTATTCCAGATCCTTTGAAGATGCAGTTTTTAGGAAAACAAATACTTTTATATTCATGTGAACGAACATTGCGAACAAATAAGTGCAGTGATTATCTGTGGACGATGGACATCCCTAAGAGCCCATCCCTATGCGTACGCGCATCCGGCCGGCGACGCCATTACACATGTACATTACACATGACTGCAGACGCCTTCAACAGGACATTGATAGAGTGGTTGAGTGGGGCCAGAGGAACAAACTTCAATTTAATATTGATAAATGCTCGATCTTGTCATTTAACAGAGCTAGAACACCTCTTCACTACAACTACAATGTCAATCAGACGTTGTTGAAGCGCGTCGACTCGGTGAGGGATCTGGGGGTTCTCCTGGACACTAAACTTAATTTTCGAGAACAGGCGGTTAGCGCGTGTAAAAAAGCATTTAGGAGTCTGGGATTTATACTTCGCACTGCACATAGCTTTACAAATACAAAAGCGCTAACAAGCTTGTACGATGCATTAGTCAGGAGTCAGCTGGAGTGCAATGTTGCTGTATGGGCTCCTCATGAAACTAATTACAGTCTCATGATGGAGCGCATACAAAATAAGTTCGTCCGATACCTATATTGGAAAAGATACAAAGTGTATCCTTTTTATCCATTGATGTATCCAACCCTGTTTGTTCTAGGCATGGTTGGATACAACAAGCTGGAAACTAGACGAGAAGTGGCGCTTATTTTGTACGTGGTGAGAGTGCTCAGAGGCAACGTCAACAACCCTGGCATATTGGAAAACATTGGCTTGTCCGTGCCCAACCGCTACGTGGAGCGGCGTCGGCGGCCGCGCCTGCTCGCAGTGCCTCGCGGTAGAACAGATCTATTGAACAAGGCCCCTCTGACGCGCGCCATGCACACGATCAACATAGTGGCGGAAAAGACGGATGTGTTGCATGCTTCGCTGAACGAAGTCAAAAAGGCTGCACTGTTCGTATTGTGCTATAAGTAAACTTTAGGAATAATAAATTTTGACATTTTAGGTTCTATTTGAAATTGACATATTTGACATTTGAATTTTGTAAATAGGTATAGTAATATTTTAGTAGAGTTTTTTTGTATTTTAATTTTAAAGATGAGTTTGAATTTGGCCACACTATTGTATTAGGTTAAGCCTGTAAAAATAGTTAATAAGTGGTGAATAAATAAATAAATAAATCTTCTTCAAAATCTTCAAAACATTCATCTAGACTTTTGGAAGCCGTGATAACTCAACTCACGCACATATTTATTTTGTACAACCACTGTACTCTTAAAACTTTCCGTTCCAAATGTTCCGCGCTATTACATTTCCTGGAAGAATCCCAATCCCTAACAATTTGGCGACCGTGACAGGACGCAGAGTGAGCAGGCGTCGGTTAGTATTCTTGAGCGGTTGGTAGTATCGGGGTCTATAAGAATAGTAACTGGTTTCCTCACGATCTTTTCCTTCACCGTTAAAAGAGCGCATATAAATTTTACGAAACGCAAATCAACCTTCGGATTGAAAGTCGAGGTACAACCCCATTCGGACAACACGGACAAACTACTCTACTAAATAAATCTTTATTACCTTAGAATTAGCAGGTGGCAATAGATCAGGATGCTCGGACATATCCAGCCTGAGATCCAGATCGTTCTGGCACACGATTTGGTCGCGCAGATCTGTGAGTGGCTGTCTGCCCACCAGTACTATGTCTCGGTTGAATACTGAGTGACGGCCACGGATCTATAAAAATATATCAAGTTAATACAACAGGCTTAAAAGAATCAAAGGTCTTTACATTTTTGCAGGGAGATATATACATCATCAGGAATCAGGATCTATAACTGCACTCTGCTAGATGCTGTAGTGCTTGAATGAGACATTGTTTGGAATTTATAAATAAAAACATTAGGTAGTGCATAAGAAAATATAAATTTTCGGGAACATTGTAAAAAGCGAGTGCCACAAAATCGGTACAAGTCACACCCTGAGGAAGGGTAATTGCCCCCCCGTGAAACTGGGCGACAACTACCTTCCACACAACGACACCGTTAAATACCTGGACCTACACCTAGATAGACGACTAACCTGGCAACATCACATAAAAAACAAGAGAGCGCAAATGAATATGAAATTCAGAAACCTAGCATGGATACTGGGAAGGAATTCGAAGTTATCCATAGACAACAAGCTGCTGATATATGTATAAGGTCCTACTGAAACCAATCTGGATGTACGGTATCCAACTCTGGGGATGCACCAGCAACTCCAATATCGCTACAATACAGAGAGCCCAAAATATGATGCTCAAAACCATGGCAAACACTCCGTGGTTCATCACGAACACGGAAGTACACGAACACCTGCAAATGAGCACGGTTAAAGAGGAAATCAGAGCGACTGCTGCAAAATATTAAGCGCGCCTAGCACATCACCCCAACAAGCTAGCAGCCCAGCTGCTCCAACAGAGCTACCAAAAAGACTGAAGAGAAAAGACATCCAAACGCTAGACCAAAGAAGCTAGCAAATGCCTAAGGAGTCGCGCTCCAAAAGTGGAGCACGAGCCACAAACTACAACAACTGACAACACATCCGCTTATAGTCGCGAGACTGATTGCAGATCAACACAGAAGGAAAAAAAAAAAAAATCGGGTACGGAACCCTAAAAACTAGCTGTGCCCGCGACTTTGTTTGTGACGATTCTCCCGCGTCTCTCGCTAATTTGTTTGGGATCAAAATACTTCGATAGCGTGTTCTAACTTTACGTGTGCTATCTAGTTCTGTTTTGGACACTAATTTCTGTATTTTGTGTTTGTCTTAGCCAGAACAAACAGACTGCCAATTTTTTTTAAGGTTAGATTGTGTTTTGCATTCATGAAAAGTTATTTCACATACATTGATTAGAGTTCTGTTCTGCCTGGAGAACACAAAGGGTCGGTACATGCGCACGCGGTACAAAATGTCCTTCCCGGGCTCCAGGTCTGGGGGCTTCTCCGGACCCTGAGGTTTCTCGTCAGATCCTTCCACGCCTTCCTGTTAATAAACACCGACATTATTATAAAAAAACTTGTTGATTTGGTGGCGAAATAATTCATACTTTGAACATTTTTCTATACTAGTGACGACCTCTCTGGCGCAGTGGGTAAAAGCCCGCTTGGGACGCAAAAGGTTGCAGGTTCGATCCCCGCCGCGGGATAAATGTTTGTATGATCACTGAGTGGCAAATATTTATCTCGGGTCTGGGTGTTTCTATGTATAATATGTATGTATTTACAAACAAAAAGTATATAAGTAGTGTATACAAGTGGGACAACGGGAGGGCTATAGACGAGTAGGTCGTCCGGCAGCTAGATGGGTTGACGACATAATAAAAACAGCAGGTCGAACATGGGTCAGACTAGCGCAGGATAGGGAGGGTTGGCAAGAGCGAAGAGAGGCCTATGCCCAGTAGTGGGAAGAAAAAGGCTGCGGGTGATGATGATGATGATGATGTATACAAGTAGTGTATAATTATCAGTTATCTGGTTCCCATAGTACAAGCTATGCTTAGTTTGGGGCTAGATGATGCTGTGCGAAATGTCCAGCATTATTTATTTATTATTATTTATATTTTTTTTATCTGAGATGTGGCAATCATTAAGTTTCATGAAAATCAGTTACATCATCACCAACCTATCAACTGTGATGTGCCATACACCATAATCCTGTGCTGAATACTTTAATGTAAATCAGTAAAAAAGTAGATGAAGTGATGAGTTAATAAAGAAAGATGCCTTAATATTTATATATTAAGGCATCTATATTATATTTGCCATATATATTTTTGTATATATTTATAGGAGTATTGTATATAGGTAGACAGTATTAGTTGTGATTAAGTTACATTATTTATTAATTTATTTATTTTTCCCTAAGCTAGCCGTCGACATCTTTAAATCTGTCCTGTCCATCCAAAGGTTGCCTGGAAGAAATCGCTTTCAGCGATAAGGCCGCCCATTGTTATACCTAAGTTTAATTTTTTTCTGTTCTTCTTTATTTCTCTTTGTCTATTGTTATTATTAGGTATTTTTCAATAAAGATATATTCTATTCTATTCTATTCTTCTATTTTACCTGATTGTGCAATGTTAGGAGTCTAACACCTCTATACTTTAATTTCCTTGAAAATATCTGGCCGATATCACAAGTTATCCTGGTTTGCAGCTTCTTAAGAGTGAGGAGCTTGGCCTCCTCGGGTATTGTGACTGTACTATGTTCTTCATCCTGCAGCGACACGGCTGCGGTGAGAAGGAATGGACTTGGTCTCTGAGATGCCATCTCCATTTCTCTACCAGTTAATAGAAAGTCAGGGCTGGAATTACAAAATACTGTGATGATTAATGTGTTGCACATGTTTTCTAGAAAGCGAGAAGGTACAATGTACTATATACAGATATATACAGATACAATGTACGATATACAGATAATTAGGAAAAATTAAGAAACAATAATTGTCTACTAGGTTTCTTTTAATACTTAATAGCAAAAATTAATTCTGACCTGCAAAATGCCGACTCCTTAGCATACTCCTCATCAGATAAACCAACAAACTGTTGGCAGGCTTTATCTTGAAAACTCTTTAAATCAGCAGTATTCTCCGGCTTGCCGAATATTGGAAAGTCTTCAAAAACTTTTGATAAGTTTGAAGCAATTATAGGTTTGGTTACAATATCGTTAACAACATTATGCCATTGGGGACCTGTTTGTTCTGTGAGTATTTTGTACTTTTTATATTTTTGGAATTTCTTGGACTTCTGTGAGTAATGGGGACGTTTTGCAACCTTTGGCTGATCTTTAGATTCTGTTATTTCAGTTGGGAAAGAATCTTCATTTCTTCCTGTGTCTTTTGCAACGCTTGATGTACTGGATAACAATTTTCCTGTATCATCTTGGGTGTCACTGATTGAAGGATTCACAGTAGGTGCTGCTACATCGATTTTGTTTTCTCTAACAGGCAGTTTGGAGTAAATTCCGCTATATGGAGGGCGATGTCCCATACCATCTTTCAGTGGTTTCAATTTAATATTTTGAAGTATAACAACATTTGGAACAACATCTGAAAATAAAATTCCATTTTATTAGATTCGGTTTTTTTGTTTTTTGTGTTTAGATTTTGGTCGCGTACTGACTGAGCTAATAGCCTCGGGCGTTTGCCTCGGCGAGGCAAACACAAACGTCTTGATTGCTCGCGGATACTGATACGCTTCTAAGCATCGACTAAATCGGACAAGGCTCGGGCCACAGCACTTTCGGGGCGAGGCAGAGCACGCGTCTGTCGTGGCCGCCGTGGGCGAAGAATGACCTGAGGATTTGCCGAGTGCGGTTGCCTCGTGGGGCTGCACGCTCTGGCTCAGGCTTCTACAGATATCTTTGAAAAGTAAACAAATCAGCATCTCCGAAACGTAAGTACCTACCTTTTGCTGGCGCATCTTCCATTATCGATATCAAAATCAACTGAAACTTGTTTGAATAATATTTTTCTTTGTCAATCCTATATTTTGAAGAAGAAAACTGTTAAACTCAACTCAACGTAAACATCTCAGACAAAACAACCAGCCAAACCAAACCTGAAAATGCCTTTGAAAATCCGGACTTCTCTCGTCTCTCTTTTCAATATAAAATAAACTTAAAATATTTTATCTCTTTGATTTTACCTCAGAGTAACTATCTATGTCAATGTCAATCAGCCAGCTGTATTCGTTCGCGAGAATAATTTTTTATTCTGTGGCTGTACTCACACACATTTCACAATTCACTCCCCTCCCGCCCCGCCCCTGTGTCCTGCCTGTCAAAACAAAATAAATAAACTTTTCGTTGCCGATTTGTGCAAAAGTTTCGCAGGCATTTTACAAAATGCTCACCCTTTGGAACTTATTCGAAGCCTCTCTTTTATGTCTTAATGCCGTCTGCGTGCTTCATGAAGAAAGATTCATGCAAAAAAGTATGTACAAAAGTGTTACAAAAAGAAAGGTTATCATAACATCCCAACTTCCCCTTGTGTGATCCTATTTACTTAGCTAATTTAGTCCAGAGATCTCGTATAAACATGCTATTCTTTCGCCTTTTTATGCCTAAACTATAGTGAGCTACCAATATGTTAGAAAGCAACAGATGGTTTTATTTTTCTGCGGAAACTTAAATTTAGAGTAAAACCACTATGGTATGGTGAAGAAGCAGAAGTCTGTCTTATTGTTTTCTTACTATACAGAGCTTTTTTTTCAGTGGGTTGGGGTGCAAATACTCAAAACCAAGGATATACGGACCAGTCTTCAGTTAAATTCCAAATATTGAACTTAGTAAGATCAATCCGAACTGTTACTCGAAGTAAGTATCACTCAATCTTTTTGATGCCAATTTTCTATTCGCAAATCGTTATTTGATATTCATAGGTATTTATTTTATTATTTAACATAATATACCTATTTCTGTTTCAGTTCCGCTAATAATCCTCAATGTCCTGACAATAATATTTAAACTGTTGCTTGGATGAACTACAATGCTGATAAGAAAAATATTGTCCTCTCATAAGTTAAAAGTTTTTATTTAATGTATCTTTTTAATGTTTCCTAATACAGAAATAATTATTTTTGACTTGATATTTTTACTCCTAGTACAAACAAAAATAGTGTAGTGTGTGTAGTGTAGTACAAACAAAAATTTTTCTGGAGTTATAGCATTCCTAACTGTATTCTGTGGTTATAGTAGGTAGTGTGGGGGGGGACACTACCTACTATAACCACAAAATACACTTGGTGGGGACCACTCTGTGGTGGGGACCACTCTGTGGTGGGGACCAAGATTAACCAAAAGAAGTGAGGAATTGGAATTGCCATAGATGGGAACTGATACCCATTTCTTGATATTTTATTTCTTACCTACTGTAAAAACTTTCAAATCTTCCCCACATGAGGTAGGCACTTATAGTAAAATATAAACATTTTAAAATTACATAGATTACCCAAAATATAAACTATATACCATAGTAAGTAGGTAGGTACTCGTTTTACCAGACTGTTATAGCACAGAATAATTAGGTATAAGAGGGAGAGCCGTGTTGGCCGAATGGGGTTGGGCCTCAACTTTCAATCCGAAGGTCGTGGGTTTGAATCCCGGCTGTGCATCAATGGATTTTTCGTTTCGTAAAATGTATTTATGCTTTAACACAAGCTGTTAACGGTGAAGGAAAACATCGTGAGGAAACCCGCAGCTTAGTCAACTCCACACGTATAGACTATGTATTGTTATTCCTGTGGATAAGGCCGATTATGCTGAGAGAATGGTTTGGGGATTGTTTGTTTCAATTGAATAGGTTCCAAATTTATTTATTTATTTAAGGACATCCAACGGAAAAATCACAAAAGTACCTATTATCAATTTCTTAACTAAGCTACTTATATCTAGTGTTTTCCCAGTTATAGGACGCCACAGCATGCACTATAATATGGACTCAACTAAACTAAAATAGGCATTTCTAACATTATACATGAATGAGTTACAAAGAAATGAAATAAAAAAACAAATATTAAAATAAGCATAATAAAACAATGAGATCAAAAGAAAAACTGAATAAAATTGTTTGGGACTTAATAAGTATTACATACGAGTAGGTGTGATTAAATCACAATTTAGGTAGGTACTTAGGTGGTTTCTGTACCTAAAGACTAGGAACTAGTTTAGGTAGATACATTATTTGGTTGATAGGTTGCTACTTAAATCACTGAAAATTACTTAAATACGGGATACATAATGATTTTAAATGTGGAACAGGATACTACAATATTGTTTTATTTCGCTTAGTGAAGTTAACAAAATGTTGCGCAGGATTTTTTTTAATTTAGGCAGAGTATCGGTGATATCGATATCATTCCTTTTGGATAGAGCGTTGTGGACCGATTTGAAAAATTCTTTCACCTTTAGAATTCTACATTGAACGCTATCTCGGACCTCGGACGAACTAGAACCTACCTAATCTGTGACTAGAACTACTTAATGGTCGAAGAACGCTATCTTTATTTTATCCATCGAGAGTACATTATAACTCAATGATTTTATCATAATAGGGACCGCGGGTAACAAAGTACTCTGTGGTAACACCGCGACCGACCGACGGACAGCTAAGTATCCACCACAGACAGAACAATATCTCTCAAGTGGTGCTTTAGTTAACAAGTTGACAAGTAAACCGGTGTGTAACAAGTAGTGGTTTGACAGCAACAGTAATAGAAATAATCCTATTTTTCCTGTGTATTTTTCTGTTTCAAAACAGAGAGTACAAATTTTTATAAAGATTTGCATTGCATGGGCCATCGAGATAGTACATTATAACTCAATGGCATGGGCGGATCCAGGATTTTTTTCTGGGGGGGCACAAGAAACAAAAACTGACAAAAAATTCACAATTTATTAATTTTTCGTAGATAGTAGGTACACAAAAATATCGTCTGGGGGGGACACGTGCCCCCGTGCCCCCCCCCCTGGATCCGCCTATGAAGATTTGTATTCAGATCCCACAAACCCTCCAACTTTACCCGATGTTACTCCATACTCATGCCCTGATGATATACCCTACATTACAGGATTAGAAGTACATAATGTCATAAGACAAATTAAATTTAACAAATCGCCAGGTAACGATGGAATAACCACCGAGGCCTTAAAGATAGGAGAAAAAACTCTTCTTCCACACATCACTAACCTCTTCAATTCCATTTTAAAAACCGGATCTTTTCCGCACTCTTTCTGCCACTCTAACATTATTCTTATACACAAAAAAGGCGACAAAACAGACATCAACAATTAAAGGCCCATAAGTTTAGTCTCCCATTTATATAAGGCATTTGTGAAAGTCCTTGAAAATCGCATTTCTGGACAGCTAGACTTGGAACAACCACCTGAGCAAGCAGGCTTCCGTCGAGGCCTTTCCACAACCGACCACCTTCATGCCGTAAATCTCATAATTGAAAAGCACAATTAAAACCATTTTATCTGGCCTTCGTAGACTATACGAAGGCATTTGACAGCATCTCACACTCGTCTATTTTCCAATCCCTTACAAACCAGCACATCCATCCCACCTACATTAATTTACTTCGCAATATATACTCCAATAGCACAGCATCAATAAAGTTAGAATCAATAGGCCCATCTTTTAAAATTTCCAAAGGTGTCAAGCAAGGAGACCCACTATCACCAAAACTTTTTACCAGTACCCTGGAAGAAGTGTTTAGAAAGTTAGCGGCTGGATGGGAGGGAAAGGGAATTGATATCGGCGGAACGAAGTTAACAAACCTTCGCTTCGCCGATGACATTGTCCTATTTTCCACATCTTCTTCGGAGCTACAAGACATGCTTAAAGACCTTAGCATTTCAAGTCTTGAGGTTGGACTTCAGATGAACCGGTTGAAAACTAAGGTCATGAGTAGGTAGACGGGGAAGAATTGCAGTATGTCGAGGACTATATCTACCTTGGTCAAATAGTCTCCTTCGATTCCAGGCAAGACAAAGAAATCGCTCGGCGAGTTGAGAATGCCTGGAGGAGCTATTGGGCCAAGGGAGATCTTATGAAAAGTCCAGACTTTCCATTGTCACTCAAGCGAAAATTAATGGACACATGCATTCTCACCGTCGGTACGGTGCGCAAACTTGGTCATTGACACAACATCAGAAGTCCAAACTCAAGGTTTGCCAACGAGCGATGGAGCGCAGCATTTTGGGTGTCAGGTTAGTGGATAGGATCCGCAACACCGAACTGCGCTCCCAGACACAAATCGCGGACGTAGCTACGAAGGCCGCCAAACTAAAGTGGAATTGGGCTGGGCACGTCTGTCGCATGCCAGGTGAGCTGTGGGCGAAGGTAGCCACCGAGTGGCGCCCCGACCCAGCGAGATGGCGACGCGGCAGACCGAGACGGAGATGGCGGGATGAACTCGACAAATTTGCGAACGATTGGGAGAGCCTTGCGCAAGATCGAGACGTCTGGAAGGAGTGGGGGGAGGCCTTTGCCCAGCAGTGGGACAGCAATGGCTAATAATAATAATAATAATTTTTCTGTTTAGTAGCCCCTCTCTCCACACTCCGCGACCCCCCCTGCCGTCGAGGTTTAACACTTGTGTAAAGTGTAAATCAGCCAAAGTATCCTTTATGGTTTGGGATCTGCAAACCGTGATAAGATGCGTTTAAATGACGCGGGGTAGCACGAGCCTACGCGAGCTGAGCCGTCCGTGGAGATGTGGCTTGTTCGTCGCGCGCTCTGTACCATACTATCTGTATAAACGGCGCGTATTAACACGAGCCGAGCCTAGATGGCGCGCGCGCCTTTGATCCGTGTCAAAAAAACCGACAAGTGATGGCCCGTGCAAACTTTGCCGAGCTGCGCCGAGCCTAGTTGTCTTAGATGATCAAACGCGGCCGCTCCGCTCTAGTTGTTTAAACGGCGCGCCGTTTATTCGCACCTTTAAAAGAGTTGAGTTTAAACTTTCATAAGCAAAGCGTGTGGTATAGGCTCGGAGTAGTAGCGTCTGTCCACAGATTATGTATCGTTAGTTTATCTCTGTGGTTTGTCTCCGTGGCTGGCGCTGGCGCGCCGCCATTTTGTTTTTTATCTGTGGATTTGAACTTTGTCAAAGACAAAAGTGGGCAAAACGCCGGTCTTCTTTTCCGCTCCGAAGCGTCTCGTTTCTACGCGGAATATTGGTAAAATATGGCAGCAAATAACTATTTTGGGTTTACTCATGGAGGAACCCAATATGGGTGAGTTTTTACATAATTTTCAGTGTTTTCAATTCGATGAAGTCCGAATAAAATGAGTGTTCAAGACGTGTGCGACTAAAGTGCCTTGTGCTCGTGTTTCACCTAATCAAAATGGCGTCTCAGGAGTATCGATCGTGGTACTATGCATTGCAGCAGTACGATCGTGAGAATGTAACGAGGTTGGTGGGTTTTCAGCGCTGCCACAGCAAGTGCTGCTTATGGCGGTCAGACTGGGTACGCCGTAGCACCTGCAGCTACCGCGGCTACGTACGGAACACAACGCGCTGCCGCGACGGGCTACGACACAGCTTATCAAGCGGCAGCAGCCACTCAAGGTATCTCATCCATTTCATACTGAAATTGCACCTTCGGGTACTCCTTTACAAAGTACAATTACTACGTTACAGCGAAAATACAACTAAACTTGGGTACTACTAGGTACATGATTTTAGAAATCGATATCAATGCGCATTGCTATGGCACAGACGGAAGAGCCCTTTCGTCTTGTATTATGGTAACTCTATAATTAATTAAAAAAGAGAGATATCCCAAGGTAGGTATGTGTGCTAAACATTGAATATCTATTTCTCTAAACCATAGTTCAAATAACGGGACCAGTTTTTGGTTCAATGACCATACCATGACTCATTTACAAAAAATAACAAGTAAATTACCATTGAACATCCAGTTCAGCTCCCTATCCAACTAATAACTAAGACCAGTGCCGGTAGATTGACAGCGACTAATTTATCAAAAAAATCCCAGCTAAGTGTTGATGAAAATGCAGATACCAAAACAATAACAAAAATGTTACCTCAATGCAATAAACTTTTTGTTTGTTTGTAAATACATACATAATACATAGAAACACACAGAATCGAGATAAATATTGGCAGATCATACAAACATTTATCCTGCAGCCGGCCATTGATTGTATTGTATTTATTTATCCATAGACATATTTACATGTTCTTAGAAGTCAAAGTAACAAAAATTTTAAAACAGCAATTAATAGAGGTACACTTTAACAAGTTGAACCCGCAACCTTCTGCGTCTCAAGCGGGCTTTCAGACACTGCGCCACAGAGGTTGTTGTAGTTGTTCTCTTTGAAATGTATGTGTCACCAACTTTAATCAGCCGTTCATAGGTCAACCATCAACACATTAGTATGTAAGCTGAATTTCGTCTACTTACAACTAGGTGACTCTACTCCTGTTCCCAAATACCGCGAAGAACCAGGGCATCAAATCAGTTCTGGGCCCAGCTGTACGGTTTCCCCATACATTGACAATTTGCGCATGCGGCACTTTAATTTTAGCTAGTATTTTATATTATTTTACATTAAAACGACAGTACGTGACCTACTCGCGCACAAGACACTAGTCAAGGGAGAGATTAGCCTACTTAATCCTTCACTTGTTACTTAACTATCTAAATAAACTTTTATTAGTAAATCTTGTGTTTTACCATTACATGCTCAGTAACATAGTGTGAACAACATCTACTACATCCTACCTGTAAGGCCCCCCCCTGTACACAGGCTCTGTAACCAGCTTTTAGGTGATCCATTTCAAAACTATTGTCAAGCTCTTATGGGGAGCCAGTCGAACAAAAATGAGGCTCGTCAAAGTAAGATTGCAGTACAAAGAATCATGCCTCAAGGTTGGAAGTCAGTGTAGGATCAGGAGTCCTGATGAATGTTGAGGGCTCATGATAGTTTGCTACAATGAACGGTGTCCCCCAAGCAGCGGCTGCGGCGCACGCGCACGCGCACGCCGCGGCGGCGGCGGCCTCGGCCTACGACGCCAGCAAGTCTGCATACTACCAGCAGGCCGCGGCCTACCCCACGCCGGCGCCACCGCAGCCACAACCTACCTACGACGCCTCAGCCGCCAAACCCACGTATTCCACTACTGCCACTTACGCTCAGGTTTGTTTATTCATCTTCATTATCAGTCACTTTTGATATCCTATCTAGTTTTTGCTTACCATTGTAAGATATTTGACATTCCAAATCGACTTCAAATAATTATGTAAAGTAATCAAAACTAAGAGTGTAGAAACTGGCCTTTATCCATATTAGAAGTAAAGATTTCATATTTTGGTGGCTCTAAAATAGTGCTATCTCTCATTTATATCAAGATCTAGCTTTTGCGCGCGGCTTTGCCCGCGTGGTAATAACATTTTGAATAGCCTTTATGCTATTCCAGGTCACTATCAATGCATATACCAAGTTTCATCCAAATCAGTTCCCTGGTTTAGGCTTTTTCAAATGTTAAAACACGGTCCTAACCTAGGATATTCCAATCCGAAAAAATGGCTCTTGATGTCAGAAAACATGGTGGCAAGCGTCCGAATATACATCAAACAAACGAAAAAAGGAACGCTAATACGGCTCCAGGTGTTATTCTCAAATGAGTTACTCCACTGAAGTTACATTGACTGCAAATGTCAATAAAGATTGGAAGCATGCCAATGATGATAATAACAGGAAGCTTGTTGATATTTGATACATTTATTACATAAACAACATATTACAATTTATTTGTTTATGCTTACAAACTAGATTTAGTGGAAAAGACCTAGCAAGAACCTGGCTAGTTTTTTGATTTGTTGTTATTTTAAGAAGTGAAATTACACATCTTATTCTGTCACAGACTAACAGCGGATTACCTAGGGTAATAGGTAGTTGGCAGAGCAAACCTATTTTTTAGGGAAACTGTGTATGAGTTAGAATAAAGCTAACTGATATGTAAACACTATTACCTCACAATTTTCTGGTCTATTACATAATATTTTCTCTCGTGAACTGCTATAGCAGAATTTCAGGTTTTTTTACATATGTTTAAGTCCTTCTATGAAGGTAGAGTCAGTCCCCTACTGCTGTTCGGTTGGACTCGGCTCTGTACTGACGCTTGTGTCGTGTCCAATAGAACTTGATCTGCGTGCAGGGCGGCGCGCGCTCCACCGGCGCGGCCAAGCCCGCGTACGGCGGCGTCTACACCGCCACCACAGCCGCCGCCTCATACCAACCGCAGCCTTACCAGGCATCGCAGCAGTCGCAGCACCAGACTAAACGTGAGACACATCCAAACATTATCAGAATATACACTAAACATTTCAATATCTTGCTGGATATGATGAGACTTGATGACGAGTCGTAGAGGCCGCTTCTCAACGTTGCGTGCGCGTTGTCGTCGAGTTATTCGACTCTTCGCGCGGCGCGGCTGCGGTTGTGGACTCTGTGACGACATGGCAATCTGATCCATTACAATGTTGCAAATTAACTTGATAAGAAAGTCAAAATGGCTTGCATTAGATATGAATATAATAATTCTTTGTAACAGATATAATGTCGCAAATATTTTTTTATTATCTTTCTGATTTAAAGTTTTCGGATTCGATATCATCATAACGAAATTAGCTTTCTCTCGCATGTTGCACTGACGTCTTACCGGGGCGGGTGCATGCCAGTTACTCGAATGAAATAAAACGTGTTATCTGTGCAGAGCAAGCCACAAGCCGCGGCAACGCAGCTTATGATACCGCTCTGTATAACGCAGCCAGCATGTACGTCGCGCAGCAGACCAAGGGAGGCGGCGGCGGCGGCGGCTCCACCACCAGCGGGTTAGTACCTCATAGCTGCCTTTGTTACATTACAGTACATGCTGGATCTAATCTAGGCATTCGTGGAGTGTCGACGAAGGCCTGCTTTGGACGCAAAAGGTTGCGGGTTCGATCCCCGCCGCGGGACAAATGTTTGTATGATCCACAGATATTTGTCTTGGGTCTGGGTGTTTTCTATATGTATGTATTAGAAACAAAAAGTATATGAGTACTATGGTATTTATTCATCTCCCAAATCTTCTGTTTATAAAGGCTTTATTTTCCTTTCTTTCTGCTTTAGTTTATTTCAATATCAATGAGCCCACAGATAAGCAAACGAGAATGAACAAGATCTCTGTCCAACATAATAATGACTGAAATTGCAGCGGCGGCTGGAAGAACTACAACAACAAGAGCGGCGTGAATCCATCGGGGCAGCAGCGCCGGCCCAAGCCGCCGCCCAAGGCGCAGCAGCTGCATTACTGTGACGTCTGCCGCATCTCCTGCGCTGGGCCTCAGGTACGTGAACCTGTCGGGGCTGCGACGCCGGACCAAGGCGCAGCGCAGATGTGAGCAGATGTGTGTGCTCACCTACACCACCTCTTAGGCCGATTTGAACGAATAGTAATTAATTATACCAGATTCGAGACAGCAAAGCTTTTTATATCTTCAAACAAACAATATTAAATTTTATTATTAAATTATTTTTTGTGATGATGTAATCACGTGAAAAGCATAGGGTAATTTATGCGTTGTTAAAAATAAAACATGTTACACTAAGGTCGATGTTCAACACCTATTTGTAACAGACAGAAATAGATTTATAAATTTTAATGTGAAAAATATTGGAAATGATGAGACTTGATGACGAGTCGTAGAGGCATTGCGCGCGCGCGGCGCGTTCCTATCCGTCGAGTTATTCTACGCTAGGTTATGCGTCGCCGCTAGCATCGTCTCAAAGACGATATGGCACTCTGATCCACCCTAGCTGTTGTCAGAACTTGAGTTTTGGGTAACAGTCTTATTTTGATAAGAGTAATTTCTCATAACTGTTAAGTAGCCTCAATCGGTTGTGTTTCGACTACTGGGATGTGCTATGATGTTTTGCAGTGGATGTGTTTGATATCCTGTTATCATAATCATTAGTCCACAGCACTGATGGAAACGGGTTATACTAAGCATAGCACGCATCCTCCAATAGATTTATGCTATGGAATCATAGCATATCTTACTTGTTTCAATACATAGCTTAAAGCATCAGTGGAAATGGTCACATAGATTTGTAGCAAAACTTTCATATCGAATAACACACTGAAATTCGGAAAATAATTTCAGAATAAACGGAATACCATCGCAGCTTAGCTGAATAGCAAATCTCTAATGGAAAAGCACTTTCATTCTAAAAAATAAGTGAAAGTATAATGTTCCATATCCAGACGTACAAGGAGCACCTGGAGGGGCAGAAGCACAAGAAGAAGGAGGCGGCCGTGAAGCTGGCGGCGGCGGGCTGCGCCACCGCCAGCGGGCGCGGCGCGGGCGGCGGCGCGCTGCGCTGCGAGCTCTGCGACGTCACCTGCACCGGAGCCGACGCGTATGCGGCGCATGTGCGCGGGATCAAACATCAGAAGGTAACATGCTCTGCTCTGCTCAAACTTGTACAACATATAAGAGTGGACGAAACAGGAGGACTATTATAAACTTTAATTCCTTGCAGTTGCAATTTTATAACCCGGTTCATTCAACAATTGCTGCGCTTAACATAGTCTGTGACGGCACTGGTGTGCTACCAGGAGAGTTTATAGTAAAACCCCCCTACCTTTACAGCCAATGGATCTAGGAATTCGTAAACTTACCGGTTGACCACTGGATCTAGGAATTCGTAAACTTATGAACGAGTTCGTAAACGTAAGTTTACGAATGAGGGTCTGCTGCTAACTTCGCTAACTTCACGAATGCCTTGGACAATTTGTCTTATCATGTTGTTGACCTACCATCCCGCTCAGGATTTGTTTTGCAAGTTTAAATAATAACTGCAACCTCTTTTAGGTGGTGAAACTTCACACAATGCTTGGCAAGCCGATCCCATCTACAGAACCAACAAAGATCGGTGGTAAGTTCAAAACTGCTATTAGAAGTAGAATGTAGAATTTTCGATGATAGAGCCCAAAAACGACACTATATTTTAGGTTCATTTTTGACAGAAGTTTAAATTGTTTCCATTTTTGATCTGTTTTCTTGGGATTGTTCATTTTATATCAATAAAAATTTCCTAATATTTATTGTCGATATGAGCTGTGTAGACGTAGAATGTATTTTTCTTTAGATACCTGATTTGTTTATTGTTTTTTAAATGAATTGATGTGTACCTGAGCGCTCAGACCCGCTCCCCTCTGAGGGGAGGGGAGCGGGTCTGCGCACGCGCTGTGCCACCCCCGCGCCACAGTGTCATATCTGTATCGACGACGCGTTACTTGGCCGAATGTTGTTACAGTCAAATTTTCTCTTTAAGAAACACTAACGATACCCTAACATGATATACAGATATGGAGTGTGACCGTTTTGTCGTGAGCCTTTTTATACAAACTCAGTTATTTTCCTCTTTTTGTAATTCTGGAGCATGTCGGAAGCTATGTCGCTTGTTGACTGCTGAACCTTGACCTCGGTAGTGAAAGATGTCATAAATGTATTTTTAAATAGAGAATAACGATCCGAATCGTAGAAAAGGCTCAAGCCCTTATTCACGAATACCTGACGAAATACCTAGTTGGGCAAGCCAAACGTGATAATGATAAATTGTTAAAAATAATAGCCCTGACATTATTCACTGGAATCTTAACAAAGCCTTTGGTCATTATCACGTTTCCCTGGCCGGAACCTAACACGATTACAATGAGAAAATTTGACTTTTCGACTCAGCCAATGACACAACCAAAAGAACGATCGCCGGAACGCCGAAGATAGCATTCGTGGCGTCCGGGGGTCTAAGTACAGTTAGCGGTACAAAAGAGTGCCTATCCGAAGGGGACAAAGACAAGGACGAGGATAAAGAGGAGGAGGAGGTGGAGCCAGAGGTGCAGCCAGTGGGACAGGACTACATCGAGGAGATCCGAGGCGACGACGGGAAGGCCATCAGCTTCAACTGCAAGCTCTGCGACTGCAAGTTCAACGACCCCAACGCCAAGGAGATGCACATGAAGGGACGCCGGCACCGTCTGCAGTACAAGAAGAAGGTATGTTATCATCTCTTCATTGCTCGACACACGTGTATGAGTTGATTGAAAGAATTCTGTGATGTCAACTAAAATAAAGTCATAAGATTTTGTCTACACCTTAGCAGTCAAATCAGCAGCAAAATTATCAAGTCACTCTTTCTACTCCAGCATACTTGAGAGTCGAGACTTTGTAGTCCCTAATTTGTATAGAGCATTCAATGATTACTTAGTAAAAGGTTTGAGGCGCGCGTCGAGCCTGGCGGCCCTCGGGCTGCCAAGAGATCCGCGCGTCGGATGATTAAGGCAATTTATGAGAATGCTTCTGAATTCAAACTAAAAGACGAAGTTAGGTATTTTGAGGGAAAAACTTTTGTCAAGCAGTGGAACACAGGTGGAATGTGCAGATGCAGACTGACTTCTGACTGAGCTCAAACATTCTAATGAAAAAATAGTCCCATCAATTGAATCCTTTCTTAGTCTTCGCTGCATCATTAGCGGGTTTTGAAACGAGCTTGTTCTGCAGGTGCAACCGGACCTGGAGGTGAAGGTGAAGCCTTCGATGCACCAGCGCAAGCTCGCCGAGGCCAAGGCTCAGCGTATGATGGTGCGTGACGATATGTGGGGGCGTCGCCGCCTGCACGACGTATGTATCCGGTGCAACACTACACAAGTAGCTTTGCGGACACAAGCATAGGGACACTGATACTCACTGACAATATAACTCTGACATTTTTCATGTATGATTGTAGTTCCCTGTTATTTATAATGGACCTGGGATGGCTACTAAAATTACCATCCCTTTTACATGACAGTGCTCATTTTATAGTCTAGCCTAAAATGCTAGGTCATTATGAATGATTGGGTCTTTAATATTAGTTAATAAATAACAAATGTAGATAAAACCTGTAGAGATTTAGCTTATCTTAGTATTTTGAGATAAGATAATCAGATAATCAGATAATTTGAAATCCATTCCCAGTTGTCATCCCAACATAGCTCAACCAATCACATAACACGAAAATGACAAAACACATCATTTTCATATTGTGTGATTGGTTGAGCTCAATTGGGATGTTAACTTTGGATTTCAAGTTAGACAATAAGACTGCAGGTTGAGGTGCTACTTCTAAAAAGGGAGGAACTAAACACTGGCGAATTCGGTATTATCCGTTACCGCCCAGTTGTGTTGATGTATACTAACTTCAAGCTTGTGCCGCATCTGCAAAGCTATTTGGCGAGTATTGTACTGCCCCGTCTGGGCGGCCGCTTTGGGCCGTGAAGCGCTCGTAAATAGCTCGTTCCTATGGATCATTAACGAGTTGATCGCTTATGGTATTTGCAACTTAACGCTTCTAAGGTGCTCGCCGTGTCGTGCCCACAAAATTACGTGTCTGAAAATGAAACAATGCTACAGTACGGCCGGCGGATCTAGACCGGCGTTAAGTTCGTCGCAACGCTGCGCAGTAGTCACTTTTAGGGTCGAATAGGTGGTAAGACTTCAGACTTCAGACAGGTCTAGATCCGCCGGCCGTACTGTATTTATTTTACGTGTCATCTGGTATTTGGTAATTTTGCTTTCAGTAGTCACATTTTGAAACACATTCGGATATGATGAGACTTGATGACGAGTCGTAGAGACGGCAGCGTGTGCGCGGCGCGTCCCTAGCTCTCGAGTTATTCGAAGCTCTGTGATGCGCCGCCGCGCGCTCCGTCTCTGAGACGATATGGCACTCTGATCCGACTCACACTTGCTAAGTTATCGCTTGTTCATTAAACATTGGCTTTAGTTGTATAGTATCTTAGATGAAATGGTGTGAAAATGTATGTAAGTCGTTATTGAAGCAACACTATAAGTGTGTCAGTGCGATGCTAACTCTGGTATCCCACAGGGCATGGACGACGACGAGCGCATGATGTACTGGGAAGGCGTGGCGGAGCCCTACTGGGGCCGCGGACCTGTGCCGCCGCCGATGCATCACCACCATGTAAGTGAAACATTACTCACTTACAAACAGGACCAATACTATGGGAGAAGGAGCCCCTTGGGTATAACAATTTACAAAATACATAAATCTGCGAAGTATTTGTCTCAGTGGAAATTTAGGATAAATCTTTCTCTATTTGTTCTTGGCCCCCGATTTTTGGACCGCTGGGATCGTCTACCGTCGCTACAGGGAGGCGCAAACGATAAAGAAAAATCCCTAAATATTTAGTATTAAGTTTTTTCCTTTCCTTTTTACTTTTGTTTTCCTTTTTTCAAAATTTTTGTTTAGGTTTTTACCTATATAAATCAGTTGAGTAGGGCACTGGTGACTTGTAGCACAGGTTTTTTCTATACCTATTTCAGGCACCAGTCTCTCACAAAACAGGTTTTTATATCTACAATCATTTTGGATTTTTAATGTATTTTTTTAGATTCTTTATGTGTATTTATTTGTAAATTTTGTTTGTTTGTGAGAGAAAATAAATAAATTTATTATTTATTTATTTGTGTCATTAGTTGTGTACTTGGTTGTTTTGGTAGCATCAGTACAGTACAGTAACAATATATATGTTTGATCAGGGCGGCATGCTAGGCTACGGTCCGGTGGGACGTCGTCCGGAGACATCAGATGACCGACACGTGCTGGCCAAGCATGCTGAGATCTACCCCGGAGAGGCGCAGATCCAGGAGATCCAGCGCACCGTCTCGCACACAGAGAAGGCGCTCAAGTCGCTCTCCGACGCGCTCGCTGAAGCAGCCAGGCCTAAGGTACCAATGTTATACATTTGAAAGCTTGCGAGTTGTATTTCAATCTGGCTTATAATGCAACGTTTTGATGAAAATTGGAATAAAGATGCGAGTGTGTTGGTAAGCTGCAGGCGATCCCGAGGATCTTAATGAGATCACCGCTCGCTACACTGTACAGAAGACGCTCTCTTACATCTCCACATATTGAAAATCGATATCGCAACATTTTGTTCCATACGATGGTTGCGTTTTGACTGCGACTGTAAATATTGTATTTTTTACAGGGAAATAAAATGGCCATTAAGACTGAAGACAAAAAGGATGACAAAACGGAGGGCAAGGAGGATGGACGCGACAACCAGCTGTGAGTTTCGAAAACTAATACTAACCTACTGCTTGATCAATGAATAATGCAATTAACTCTATCATTAACATGTAGCTTCATTACTTGTTTGTTTTCTGCACTTGTTATTTTTGCATTGTATACAGGGGTGGTAACGCTTGGCGGTCCTATAATGTAGAAGGCATTAAGAAAGGCGTGAAAATGGAGACTAAAGATACTAACACGTCGTGAGTGAATTTCATTCACCGTTATTGTAGATAGAGTAGTTCGAAACTGTTTAGTTATCGTATTTAGTATGTACGGTCAGAGTCACCAACTGACAACCCCCCTGCAGGGTTAACAATTGGTGACACTGACTGTACATTGTAGTGGTGGTTGGTTACCCCCACACTTGTGTAAGTAAATGAAGCGTTTTGTGATTCGCTGTTAAAATGTGTAAAAATTGTGTAATGCGCTTATTGACTTGCCGCCAAGCAGTATGGCTCGATTAGTCTTTATCATCAGCTGGACTTATTGTTAGCAACAAATTCTGACGCTCGCCATTCGGATGTAAACTGCATGTTCATTTTTTATTATTGCAAATGATTATTACTTATTTTTAAAAGCTTTTAATTAACGTGCAATGTTTGTATGTTTGAATAGCCTAGTGCAGAGTTGGTGGTAAATTATTTATAATTATTGTAATATTTATGTAAGTTTTATGAAAAATTGAATTGAATTTTTGTATGTTTGTCCGGGTCAAATCTTGCAAGCTGAATTTGAGCTGTTTTTCCAATTGAGCTGAATTTTGAGCCCTCGGTGACAATGAAATAACATGGTAACAGCGAGCTGTTCTGATGATGGAGTCATGAGCTGTTCCTGAGGAACTCCTCAGAAAATAGGCCGATTGAGTTGAAACTTGGTTCGTAGATCAAGTATCATCTAAAATTTTAAATATGTTGACAGCGAGCTGATCTGATGATTGAGAACATAACTCCTCAGAAAATGGTTAATTGAAATGAAATTTTGTACTTACATCGGAGTTCAATCAGCTCACGGTAACCAATTAAAAGCTTTTGTACTTATTGAAATTTTTATCAAAAAAACTTATTATCGTAAGACTTGCAAACAAAATATGCGCTCAAAGGCACATTTCATTTTATTTTGTATTTAGTTGCGGCATTCTTCTATGTGCTACGTCAATGATTATTAGCTGTCGAATGTTTGCTTCTCAATATTCAAAGTTTAGTCATCAATTCGTAGTAGTTGAACTGGGGCCTATCACTCTGCAAAACTACATTCGATATGTCTCAAAACCCAGCTCGATAAAACCATTTCTACATAATCTGTGTCAATTTATTTATAGTCTTTCGACTTCATTGTGTGCGTAAATGTACGTTGTTTCGGGGTGCGTAAGCGTCGGAACACGGAAACGTCTATTGACGAATGAGCGCTATGTATCTTACGCACACAGAAACAAATAGACACACACAATTAGGACTATCCCGCATTCGTGATGAACTTAACATATCGTTTCTAGTTAGAGTAGAAGGCCCGTGCTAGAACAGGTTATAATATAAGTATCATTATGTTAGGTTCTCGTTCCTGGGCGAGGGAGAAGGCGGCGCGACCGCAGGCGTGCGCGCCTTGAAAGGCGTGATGCGTGTGGGCCTGCTGGCCAAGGGACTGCTGCTGAAGGGAGATAAGGATGTGAGGCTTGTGGTGCTCTGCCACGACCGTCCCACCGTCACCCTGCTGAGGCGGGTCGCCGCTGATCTGCCGGCGCATCTCGCCAAGGTCAAGGTAACTATCCAGGCCTTCTTCGCTTCAATCTAATGGTATCAATCCTTGCGCCGCGCTTAATGCGTGACCTTTACATCTTTACTGCTTAAGCTGCGAGACGATGTTTTCCTGTGCCATTTAAAGTTGGTGTACAACTCGCAATTTACGAATTGAAAATACAACACCTTAAGCGAACACGGCTCGCAAGATGTTACAGAAGAAAGTGCTCCATACTCGCTAATGTTTGAGCTTCACTTTTAGCTAGCATATAGGGTGTGTAGATATAAGCACGTGTGTTATGCAGGGCGCCGCGGAGGAGCCACGCTACCGTGTGGAGCTGCAAGCGGCGGAAGGCGCCGTATGCGTGACGGACGGAGCTGTGTCTGTGCGAGTCAGCCTCACCTCCGCCGTCATGCGGGACCCAGCAGGTCAGTACGCTACACCCTCCCTCAGCCGCTCCCTCTCGAGCCCGCCGGGGAATTGCTTATCAGAACAAACTATCTGTACCTCTTTATTTAAGTTTTTTGATCTCTCACACCTGAACTTTACCTGTGATCATTTTGATGTGCGAAAAAAAGATAATTTGTTCAATAACCGCCCGGCGCCAGCCGCCGGGCCCTGTGTTCGATGCTTATTTTTAGGTGTTAGCATAAGACGGCGCGGGAAGAAAAGGATTTTTGATCATCTCCCGAGATATCACTCGGGCTCTGCTCCGCAGTGGTATATCGTTCTACTGAAACGGAGCAAACATTCTACCCGATCGCTATTGTTGTATTCCGCCCTACTAAATAATAAATCTAGCTCTCCATCGAGCTGCTTAGGATAATGTTGCCCTTTGCGATGGATGTTACGTCTCATATTAGGTAATCTATAAGAAAGTATGAAAGATCCCCGCTCGACGTTATGTCGGGATGCGACGGCGAGTCCGTTGCAGTCCGACAGAATAAGGTCGCCCTCCCCCCGTAGGGTCATGCTAACATGTTTGCCCCGTTTTCGTCGATACTGTGATGGTCAAACACCCTTTGTGTTGTCGCTAGACGGCGGCGACACTAAGCGCGACGACAAGGACGTACTCCCGCGGCAGAAGTGTTTGGACGCGTTGGCCGCCCTTCGGCACGCCAAGTGGTTCCAGGTACTGCAGCCTATTTATAGTTATACCGACATACGTGTGCGCACTCCACACCACCCCACATATCATTTAACTACCTAACCCTCGTAGCTCACGAGCCTCACTCTAAATATTATCTGATTACTGACCCCTAGAGGGAGTGCGCACGTTATCAGTTTAGTCACATGTTTGTTTATTTTCTCACTATCGATATTCAGTACTTACCTTTTATTTTGAGCATCATTACGATTCGATCTCCCCTAAACATGTGGCTACAAGTGCTCGTCGTGTACCAAGCTGCGTTTCCCCGCACTTGTCTGGCCATCGGGAGCGATGACGGAAACGCAGTTTTTTTGTGTGATGTTGACTTGCCACATTTATTGCTCTGGATCCCTTGGATGCATAGTTTGCGAGTAAAGTGAAAGCGAGTGGAGCAATAAATAGTGAGTTGTTGTCGGGCCTTGGGTTCCGTCTGACCCCCCTGTGTGCAGGCCCGCGCCGCCAGCATGCAGTCCTGCGTCATCATCATCCGCGTGTTGCGGGACCTCTGCCGGCGCATTCCCAACTGGACGCCGCTCAGCCCATACGTGAGTCACATCACATCATATTTATATTATACTATACACTACTCTACACATTCTAATCAAACATCATAGGCAAGACGCGGTAGACATTCACTCGGATCTTTTTGTATTCAAGATCCTTTGGTGAAGAACCGAAACGGATCTAGCTGTTGAAGCACTCCTCTTGTCTCTTTGAGTGTTCCTCTTGATGGACATCGTCGAGTCGCTTCTTTGTGTTGTAATTCCCATGTTATAAAACGTTACCCAGATCTACCGCCGAAAGGAAATCAAGCCTACTACGACAGCACCGAAAATTTAGAGATTTTTGCTATGGATGTTAATAATTATGCTGTTACAAGTTCTTTGAAACGAGGGTGGTGGATTGTATGAAGTTAATGTTGGATGCAGGCGATGGAGCTCCTGGTGTCGAGCGTGATGCAGTCTGCAGGCGGCGTGCTGTCGCCGGGAGAAGCGCTGCGCCGCACCATGGAGGCGCTGGCTGGAGGCCTGCTGCTGGAGTACGGACCCGGCCTCCGGGACCCCTGCGAGAAGGAACTCGTCGTACGTAAAGCTATCTTGCATAGCTCTCTCTATATAACATGTTCTATTGTATCCATAGCAATTCGTACTTCAGCGGAACGCATCCGCGACGACACATTTCCTCTGTTCAACCGACCGTAAACAATAGCAGTGCAGGAAACGTCAGCTTAAGGAGAATTCCACGGAACGGTTTCAGATCAGAGCTCGTCGTACGTACACATACCTTGATAGCTCACAATATAAAACTTGTTATATCCTATCAATACAAACCGTTACTGTAGGTCTCTCTACAGACTATGATAGAGAATATAGCCTGTCCTACCCCTATCAGGCTCCATCCCATCCTATCATAGTCCGTGGATGCGTCCTACCTTATGCTTATGTTTGTGTGACTTGGAGGAACTCAACCTAATAAAATTATAATTTACATAGTTTTTTTATTTTGGATTGTGTTTAAATGATTGTTTGTATCTCTCAGGATGCTGTGGGTAACATGCCAGCACAAAAACGTGAGGATTTGACTGCTTCCGCGCAACAATTCTTGCGGCAGATTGCATTCAGGCAGATTCACAAGGTACGTTTTGGTATTTCTCATGTAACTCAACCCTAAACTTGGAGAATTCAAATTAAAAAATTAGACATCAGTCTCCGCTATAAAAACATAATTGACGTATTGTTGTTTGTTTGTAAAGGTGCTGGACATGGAGCCGCTGCCGAAGCTGAAGCACGTGGGCGGCAACACGTGGAAGTTCCCGCGCAAGCGCCGGCGCTCCAACGACGCCGAGGGCGACCAGCCCAACGGTAAACACGACATACTTGTATCATCCGACATACAGGTGGAATGTACAGTGCCACCTGTGCCACAAACTTATCTAAACCCGTGAGAGAGGCGCTGTTATCGCATTTGGTGCTGGCAGAAAAATATTTTTTACAGTCAAATTCGTTAGTTCCTCATTTGGCCACCGGTCCAGATAAGTTTGTGGCACTGTAAAGAGCAAAAGCGTCCAGAAAGCTCTAAGCTGGATGATGGTTTGTGTAACCAAACCATCATGAATAATGTTCTTGAAGAGATTAAATCGTATATATATTTAAAACATAATGAGAGTGAAGTAGGCAAAAAATGGAAAGGATCGTAGCAAATGGAAAACAGGCATAATTTATGTATGTAAACAGCATTCATAAAGAATTGGATGTGATGAGACTTGATGACGAGTCGTAGAGACGGCAGCGTGTGCGCGGCGCGTCCCTAGCTCTCGAGTTATTCGAAGCTCTGTGATGCGCCGCCGCGCGCTCCGTCTCTGAGACGATATGGCACTCTGATCTGGTACCAATCATAGCTCTTTCTACGACCTCTGTAGCGCAGTGGGCGAAGGCCCGCCTGCGACGCAAAAGGTTGCGGGTTCGATCCCCGCGGCGGGACCAATGTTTGTATAATCTACAAATATTTGTCTCGGGTCTGGGTGTTTCTATGTATAATATGTATGTATTTACAAACAAAAAAGTATATAAGTAGTATATCAGTCATCTTAGTACCCATAACACAAGCTCTGCTTACTTTGGGGCTAGATGATGCTGTGTGAAAAGTCCAGCATTATTTATTTATTTATTTATTTATTTCTATGGTTTGATTTTTGAATTGTTCTAATGCAAAGATATTTGTTTACAGGAGAGGGGAAAGTGGTTAAGACGGAAGAAAAAATGGACGCTTCAGAGAACGCAGGAGCTAAGAAATAATCTCTGAACTTAAGAAATTAATTCACTAACAACCATAGACTACTTTGTTGATAGGTTATTTTTTTCACACCATAAACTTCTTTCCGATATGATGTGAAAAAAGAAATAGGTTTAGTTACACTCAGTTTTAGTACACGTTTTATTATCTGACGATATTTTGTATTTGTGCTTTGTGTATTCATACACGAATTTATTTTCGGTCACATTTAAACTTTCTACTAACACACGGTGATGATCTGTCCAAAACATAACGCGATAGGTAGTCCCGCGGTTTATTGTAGTGTGTATCTAGTTAGCGTAGGATCTAATATGAATATTGTAATAGTAATTACGACAGGGATGTAGCGCCCCATTTGGGTTGGGTTAGTGAAACTCTTGTGAAACTGCATTGAGTTGACAAGACGTAGGTGGGCCTTGTTTGACCAGTGCGTGCGTCCTTTGTTTCAGTTCGTGGCGATAGGCCACTGGCCAGGCGCGTTTGAGGTTGAGTATAATTTTAGGTAACAGTATTTGACTTTCTATATTTTGTTCCCTAGTGTAAACGTAAGTGTTTACCTTTGCAGGTGAATTATTTTAATATATGATCTATTTACTTAGTTTTAAGATGTATATTTTCCATTTATTTACAAGACAAGAATTCACAGGGACGAAGACGTCACGGAAAGAAGACTTTCCGTGACTGGAAGTGAACCTCTAGATATGCCTCAGAGGCGTGGATTCAGATGTGAAATCGTATTATGTTTTGAGCATCGTTAGCTGGAATGGCTAAGGTTGATGATTGAGAGCCCTAGCGCCTAGTATAAAAATTATTATAATCTAACGTTTTCGAATGTTTGAAGAGCACACTAACGTTATAAAAGTGTAACGTTGGATTTATTTATTTTTAGGTCTTTGTGACAAACTTATAGATAGTTTTGTAAAAAAATCTAATTCAGGTCTACCAATCTGTAAACATTATTTCTGTATTCAACTTCTTTTATATTCTTTGAAAACTGTACTGTGAAGTATGTCAATAAAATAATGACGAAACTATCGAGTTGTTTCTTTTATTTATTGTAATGTTTCATCCCATGTCAGTTCATGTACTTTATGGCTCCAAGTCTAATAAATAAATAAATAATGCTGGACTTTTCACACAGCATCCCCAAAGTAAGCAAAGCTTGTGTTTTGGGTACTACATGACTGTTATACTACTTATTTACTTTTTGTTTGTAAATACATACATATTATACATAGAAACACCCAGACCCTAAATAATCTAATGGCTAAAGGATATCATTCCTTTATTCCCAGGACCTCCTGGGAATAATCACCTCAGATTCCCAATTTTGCACAATTCTAGATCATCGCATTGCCAAATTTTCACATGCTCAGTTCTTCACAATATGCCCAACTCCCAAGGAGAGAGCTATTGCCTAGAGAGCCTTGGATGAGCAATTTTTTTGGAAAAACTACATTTTACCTCTCGACTTCGACTTGAGGTTAGACTGGGGAGGTAGAATATGTCGATGACTACTTGTACCTCGGTCAATTAAGTATCCTTCCAAAGCAGGCAAGATCTCGAAATCGCAAGACGCGTTGAGAATGCTGGGAAGGCTGGGCCATGAAACAGTTAATAAAAAGTACGCTTCCATTTTCACTAAAAAGGAAGCTCATGGACGTATACACTGTACCTATTCTCCCCGTCCTAAGCTATGGCGCACCATTGAGTTAAAATGTACTATAATGTGGCGCACAAACCTGTACCCTTATCATGAAACGTGACAAAGTTATTTTTCGGAATAACCATACATTTAGACAGTTTACACTCAGGAATAACTTTATATCAGGTTTATTAGTAGGCGCCTTTATAAAAATAAATAAAATAAAATTTGTTTATTTCCGACTACAAAATGGTCCATAGTTTGTTAGTAGTACAGGAAATAAAAAGCTTATTTTCTAAGGTTAGTAAAAAACATTTAATAACAGAAAGAGACAGCACAACACAGCCGTATGCCGAGAGCGAGCAATTAAGGTACCTAATCCCTATTTGATCACTCTCCGCACAAGGCACTTCCAGAAAGGAGAGGTGTAACTGTCTGCAACAGTGTTCAGGATGCTGTTGTGACTACCCCGGATTCTGCTTATCAAGGATGCGGTTTTCTTACGCCAGATGGCATGAAAACCATCTGTGTAGTTTTGAGCAAACATCCCTGATGCGCTGCAGTACCGAGGCAATCTCAACAGCATCCTAAATATGTTATTATACTGTATTCGTAGGGTGTCTAGCGATCTTTTAGTATGGCGGACCCATAGGTTTCCCGTGTAGAAGCTCTGACAGAACGCTTTAAAAAGCGTTACCTTGACTTGGTCAGTACAACGGGAAAACCTACGGGCCAACATATTACCCCGAACCGCCAGTGCCCTACGCTCCCTTTCAATGTCTACATCATCTTTAAGGTCATCGGTAAGAAAATGCCCCAAGTACTTAAATTTAGTCACTTTATTAAGTGCTAAACCATTATCATAATTTGGTACTTATTTTAAATTTTATAACGGGACTTAATCGCGTAGTAAAAAAATTGGTACTTATTGTCAGGACACTTACCGCTGGCCTTAAAGACCATGTATTCACTCTTTTTAGCATTGTAGGTGAGGCCATGCTGCAGTGCATACCCCTCACAAACCCTTAGCATTTCCTCGAGACCCCTCATAGTGGGGCTGAGCAACACCATATCGTCAGCATAGCTGATGTTGTTTAAACTAACACCATCTATCCGACATCCTACTCGCAAGCTGCTCAGCTCCACTATGAGGTCATTTACATACAAATTAAAGAGCTTGGGAGAAGTGATCCCCCCCTGCCTCACCCCACACTCTAACCTGTACGACTCTGATACTACATGTACTTTATGTATAACTCGCATGACTTGAAATCCATTCCCAGCTATTATCCCAATCGAGCTCAACCAATCACACAATACGAAAATGACGTGTTTGTTTGTCATTTTCGTGTTATGTGATTGGTTGAGCCTGGGATGCTATCTGGGAATGGATTTCAAGTTAGACATTATGGCTGCTGGTCTCGTGACTGATATTCAACAAAAGTCCAAACCTATATTATAATACTCTATGGTCCAAACTCGGGGTTTACCAGCGGGCGATGGAGCGCAGTATTTTTGGAGTCCAAACTTACAGACCGCGTTCATAATAGTAGGTATACTCGTACTGCGCTCCAAAACGTAAATGTCGGACAGCAAGCGGGTAGACCGAATTGGGATTGGGCAGACCACGCCGTAGATGGAGAGACGAATTGGATGCCCACTTAAAGAACTGGTCTACGGTGGCTCAAACAAAATAGAGATGAATGGAGAGGGAAGGGAGGCTTTTGCCCTGCAGCGGGAGACTACAGGCTCCTATTAATAATAACTACATTTTCAGTCAAATTCTTGGATTTTAGGAATATTTACTACCTACCTACATCATTGCCAAAGACCACTCACTACCTATTTTTATTTTTTATTTTCAGCCCACATTGTCCCACTGCAGGGCAAAGGCCTCCCTCCTCATTTTCCAGGCTTTTCTGTCTTTAGCTATAGTTGGCCAGTCTGGTACCTAATCCAAATCGTCCCGCCATCTCCGTGGTGGTCTGCCGCGCGGACGTCTTCCGTCGGGCACCCATTCAGTAACGGTTTTTGCCCATAAGTCGTCAGACATGCGGCAGACATGGCCTGCCCAGTCCCACTTGAGTTGGGAAGACTTTTTGGTGACACTGACAACCTTAGTTCGTTCGCGTATTGTCGAATTTCTGACCCTATCAATCAGTCGAACTTAGGTCGAACTCCTAGAAAACTGCGTTCCATGGCCCGCTGACAGACCTAGAGTTTGGACTTTTTTTGAAGTGTCAAAGACCAAGTTTGCGCTCCGTATGTGAGGATTGGGAGAATACATGTGTCCATGAGTCTGCGTTTGAGGCAGAGTGGAAGATCGCCTTTCATCAGGTGTTTCATCGACCAATAGCTCTTTCAGGCATTTTCAATACGACGGGCGCTTTGTAAAATACCTGGCAGTCTATGAGATCGGTACATACATATAGGTACCACTTTAGAGTTCCACAAACGTATCTGAACCTGTGAGGGGGGCGCTGTTATAGCATTTGATGTTGGCAGAAAATAAATTTTGAAGTAAAATTCGTTAGTTGCTCTTTTGGCCACCGGTTCAGATAAGTTTGTGGCACTCTACCTATCTTGACCTAGTTTCGGGGCAGTGGTCCAACTGCTCTGTCCAATTTGTTGGACTACGGGCCGTGGTTCAACTATGTTTGCAGTTGGACCACGACACCATAGTAGAGTTCCCAGGTCCAAGTAAAACAATTTCAAATAATACAACTGCAAATGTAACATTTCAAATCACAATGACTGATACCAACAATTTAATTGGACCTGGGAACTCTACTATGGTGTCGTGGTCCAACTGCAAAGATAGTTGAACCACGGCCCCTAGTAAAGGCCCGTAGTCCAACTAATTGGACAGAGCGGTTGAACCACTGCCCCGAAACGTCTTGACCTGACCCATGAAAGAATCTCTCTGCCTAGTTAGGTTAAAGTGAAATCAAAAATAAAACAAAAACAGTTTGGCAGTTTGTATATATTTTAACTATTACAGAATATTTTCTTTACAATATATTTTTTGTACAACGATGAAGACAAAAATTCGCATGTGTTCAATATAATAAAATGCAACACAATGTAAGTAAAAAATTGTCAAAAAGTGACAAAAATATTATAAAAAACAACAAACGTTAACAGGCCGTTTAGCGGCGAGACAAAATATTAGTTTCAATATACAACTACTTACCTATCTACATTAGGACATTCCGAAAGCGAAGACTGATACAATTTTCAATAATAATGAATATACCTACTTACATAATTCACACACGATTCTTGATTTTGCATTTTATTTATTGAACGCCAGAATTGAGTTAAACATGGAATTTCACAACCAGTGCGATTCTCAGTCGAAAGCATGAAGCGCGCGAAGCGTTTCATCTGCAAGCGAGGTTTAATGCAGGGAAAGTTCATCAGATTCAAGCACAGATTAGGAGAAAACCATCACAAGTATGTTCTTTATCATCTCGTTACATCTATTGTACTTATTTTGACGAGTCTTTTTCCCCAATGCCAAAGAAAGGCTACACGAGATATCATGTCTGGTGCTGGTGATTGCAGACAGTCTAGGACTTGTGTAACAAGATGGGCACTGTGGAAAAACTTCTGAAGTTAACCCTTAAACAAACGCGAGCCCCTGGCCATGATATTTAAAAAAAAGGTGTGGTTTCTGGGTAATTAGGGGTCTCTGATTCCATTTCTTTTGGAAAAAATCAAAAAAAGGGGGTGGAAGGGGGTGATTTTTTGGTGGTATGTATATTACCATTGTCCATGTAGGACTTGAAATTTTTTTCGTTGGTGGTACGTATATTACCACTGTCCGTTACGGTCTGTTCATAACTTTAGACTAGTTGTTTCCCGTGACTACAGGTGTAAAAAATAATTAGCCTGAGAATATGAAAATAAATAGGATTTTACCTACGTAAAAGGTTTTTTCCACAATTTCCCATTTATTTATGATTGTTATTTTAGTTTTTGTTCTCATCTAGTCTAATTTTATATTAAACTTGTTAACTTTTCGTCTGAGATGCCATTTAGAGCCCTGCTGTGGTTTGGAAGATGTTGTTTCCTTGAAAAATGATTCTTTTAGGTTTTTTAAACATGGTAATTTACTAAAACAAACAATTTACTTTCAAAAGTCACACTATACTTACACACATTTGTATGTATACAATTCGATTAAGAACTTTACCTATATGGACAATGGTAAAATAGATACCACTTACAGTCTCTACTTTGAGTGATCAAAAACTATGCAAACCTTGATAATATTCTCATTATTATGCATGTAGGACCTCTTAAATATAATAGAGTTTACCTATTTGAACTCCAAGAGCACCTACCGAATTCTTCGCCGAACAAAAATTCCAAAAGTTTGAAAGTGACACGCAAAAATACGAACTAAATGTCAAATTTGGCGCAAAAAAAAAATTGACATCATTTTTCACTGACAGGCAAAAGTGACAAGGATAAAGTTGCCAGCCTAATAGATAGCAAAAATATCAGAGATTACAATACTTTCAAATTCAAGTCCTGCCAAACAATAGAAAATAGTTTTTTTTGTTATCAACCTAAGTGGTACATATATGACTTTTGTTTGATTAAGGGTTAAGTTTAATAAGATACCACGCGATAAGAATATAGTCGTACTTGCGACATTTGGTTAAGCAATATCACTAACTTTGCACCAAGTAGTGGTTTAAAAATATTTTGAATTTGAAATAAACTGCCAATTAAACCAATATCGAAATAACCACTACAACATTAAAAGTTTAGAAGGAACATAATTATGAACAACTTTCAGATATTCTTACATGATTTGTCATGTCTCATTCATATTTTTAACATAGTTATAATTAAAATTCCTTCAAAACCACACCTGAACTTCAAGTTACATTTTACATTTATACATTTTGATTAAGAATCTTTATCAATGGGAATATAAAACTATTTTCTCGTGAGAAATTAGTTTAATATCAAGAGCCGCACATAAGCAAACCAAATACCAATTTTATATTGAGTGCGTTCAGTTCAGAAGCACATGCGCGCATTGTTGGCACTCAAAGTGTTAAAGTACGCGCATTGGTGGCACTCAGTGTTAAAAGTAATAGTTACAAAGTATTATGTAAATGATTGTATGATACAAGCTCTTAAAATATTTTGATTTCACAAAAATATGTGTATTGTATTGTCTTAATATTGAAACGGGAGCAATTTGAAGAGTTCCTATCGCTTAAACCTTAGTAAATCAGAAGGCACACCTTTGTATTGGAACAGTACCTACACTACTGCTCCCTGTCTGTTTACAGACGGATTTAATTTTACAAAAACTAACTTCAACAATAAAATATTCAGATAAGAGGATACAATGTTAGCTAAGGTGCCTTCTATGTATCTATTTCGCAAAATAATATTTATATATTTATGAAACGCCTGGACAACAGGGACGCGGACCGGTGGGCGTCCGCACTCTAATCTGACTCGGGACAAGTCAACGTAAAATGATTTTTTAATTTTTATGTTTTTTTTGTATATTTTTTTTACTTTTTTTGTTTTATTTTTATATTTTTTTGGATTTTTGATTTATATTTTTTGTGTCAGCTTTTTATTTTTTATAACTTTTTCAAAAATTAAACAGTTTTTGAGACACCTTCGTTATCATTAACATCATTATTCTAATCAGTTTTCTTATAAATAACACGTTTTTAAAAATTATTTATTGTACTTTATTAATTCAGCGCGTCGACGTGCCTCTTATGTAAAATCGTTATAAAACTTATACATCCTATAAATATTATAAAGGCGAAAGTTTGTAAGTATGGATGTATGGATGTATGGATGTTTGTTACTCTTTCACGCAAAAACGGCTGGACCGATTTGGTTGAAATTTGGTATGTAGATAGGTGATACCCTGGATTAACACATAGGCTACTTTTTATCCCGATATTCCCGCGGGAACGGGACTTACGCGGGTGAAACCGCGGGGCGCAGCTAGTAATACATAACGCTATATAAAAATTGCCAGGCATTTTTTTATAATGAAACATGTGATGTGTGCTTCATCGGGCAGCTGCCGGGGTCGGTGACGAGTCGACAAACATCCTCTAATAAATTATTTTAAACTTAACGATCCTGAAACTAATCTAGCGGCTAGTTAAAAACAAACTTAACGAAATAACATCGTACTGGCATCTGAGAAAACATATTAGAGTGACGCCACGAAACATATCTAAGTAAGTATGTACGTTAGGACTAACTGTGATCGACTAGAGCAACTAGCATTCATTTTCTTCATTGAGCGCGACGCAAGCGAAGTGTCGCCGCGCGAGCGTCACCGCAGCGCAAATAAAAGTTGATGTATTCATATAAGCTTTAAAGCTGATAATTCATGCTATTTCATGCTACGGGATAAAAAAATAAAAATTAAAAATAAAATCTAGAGACTTCATTCAAGTGTTGTAGTTGATTAAAGTTAATATTTTAATGTTTATATTTCTGTATTTAATATTTAAACTTTTACATGCATCAACAATTTACTTTTAGTCAGTCGAGGGATACACTGGATAATTTTTGTCCTATATTTAGAAATTGGCATCTCCTTTAGACTACAAGAATATTTTAATAATATATTTTGTATGTTCATAGATATGCATTAGGTCGATTTCGAGTAACTAGGACATACACTCACCTTATTATTGCTTTCGGGCAGTGACACTAGCAGTAGACCATGCTCATTATATACAGAACATGGCTACACACTAATCTATTCGTTTATTTTTACATATTTTATTAAAAGGCTAATAAGGCATATTCATTACGATAATAGGAACCTTGTGGAAACCAGAAAAAAACATGAAGTCATTTAGTTGGAATATTATGACAAAAGGATCAGTGTTATAATTCTGGTGACCAAAAGGAACCTTCCATGTAAGCTATTCAATGGATCACATACTCCGCAGACTGAGAGTCACAATTTAGAATGAGATCTGACCGTCAGTGAGCAGCGCTGGGTCGCAGCAAAACAATTAGAGCACCACTTGGAAGCATATCGTTACATTGTCAAGAAAATACACTGAAACTTGCAAACATACAACCTCAAACGTATCACCATAATCATGTACAGCCAGCAACAACAGCGGCCACAAAATAGGACTTATCTACTTATATTTAAGTTCAGTCACTTCTGTTACCGCCTGTACATTAAGTTTCAGTATATGACTATTATAATTTGATACTGTGTACTATTATTTGAGCTGCAAAATTTGCATATTTCGAGCAACAACACTAAATTTAGCACCATCCTCGTACTCCGCCCCAAGCGTTACTTCATCATAACCTTTTCTACAATGTATATCTTTTTTTTTTGTCATTTACTCTTTACTCATCACAAAAATACTATTTACAAAAACGAACACGACATTAAAATGAATATTTATGGTTTTTTTTTCAATTTCTTAATATTTACATTAAATAACTTACAAATAAACAATAAATATATTAAAAAGGAACGGACGCATCTTGCGAGGTCGCCGCTCGCTCCGGTGTTCGCTAGGTCAGTCTTGTCCGGGGGCCGGAGTTAGCTCAGTGGAGTATTTGGTTTATATTTGGTGGAGCTCGGCCCGGCCTCAATATATCTTACAAAAGAAACCACTACAAAGCGATCCTGCGATCCGGCACCGCGATAAACTTGCTCAAAAACCGGCGACCGGCCCGATCGTAACGGCGACCGGACGGCATGGCACTATGGAATGTGAACATATAATTTTCATAGTGGCATTCGTTCTATCCTATCGATGGTATAAATATATAATCTGTGCAATAAATAAACATTTCTCGCCTCCGGGAGTCGCCGGGCGCCTGACAGCGGGCTCCTTGTGACGCATATCCGCGGAACACTTCGCAGATACAATATCGCGACGTGATGGCCTCCGGGAAGTGACGCTACGGATGCCACAGGAACGCAACCCGTGATGTACGTGACGGTATCGGTCGGCGTTGGTTTACATATTTAACGGACGCTCTAACCGGCAGATAACCGTGAAAACTAACGCCGACGTGATACCTCTACCTGCAGACAGTTCGTTTAGGCAGTTACAAATACCGTATTTCATCTTGCTTCTAAATCGAAGTTAAGAATAAACAGCCTGAAATTCCTAGTCTTAGTTCACGTCATTCAGGCTATAACATCGTATTTCAGGTTACCAGGTTACATTGTAGCCCGCAATGTCACGTTATAGATCATAACATCACAACATCAACATCATCACGTTCCAGACAATAACATCACTAAACCAAAACGTTACAATATAGAAAGTCACGTTCTAGACAACATTACATTCCACAGTTCAGCTAGAGCATAACGCCACAATAGCACCTCACGTTAGCCTGACAGTTCCACGTCGCACTATCACATAGTCACCAGTGTCCACTCCAGGCCACAATAACATGCGGTCACAAGTGGGGTGGGGCCGCACCGTCACTGCGGGGCGGGGCGGGGCGTGGCGGGGCGAGGCGGGGCGGGGCGGGGCGGGGCGGGCTCACCGCGCGGGCGGCCAGGCGTCGGCGAGGCGCAGGCCGGCCGAGAGGCGCGCGGCAGACGTACGGAACGTGCTCACTATCTTGTCGAACGTCTCCGGGTCGTACACTGACCGGGCCGTGTTCGTGAGATCGAACGGCTCTGGAATAATAATGATGCTGGATTATTTACAAAGTATTTATTATCCAGCTCTTCAGACTGCGTTTTGGAAATGCATGCTGTAAACTTTTCCTGTAAATCCTAATTGCAGATTTACTAATGTTTGTGACACAGGGATCAAATTTAACGAAGACATGTTTAGAGGGGTGATTTTGATATAAAATAATCTTCTAATTGATGCTTATCGTTCAGAGGGTCGACGGATCCGATTCCGAAATACAGAATTTGAGAACCGTGTTTATTAATAGAAATACTATATATTAGTCACCTTCAACACAGAGCAGTTTCCACTGGTGCGGGTCGTTCTTGGCGGCGCGCACCGCGCGGCACTCCGCCACCGGCACGCGCGCGCCCGCGCGGACCGACACCGCCATGCGGGAGTACCTGGGGGATACATCCGGACCGATCACACAACTTGTCTATTACTTATGTACACATTTTGTTTTTACAAACTAACATTTATTTTGAAGCAAGCTTATTGCAGCAGATTGTGTAATTGGACGCTTGAACAACTTGCGACTAGACCTCGATGGATCCTAAGTGATCACATTCCTCTAGCTAGGATGTTTGATTGTTAATTTGAATGTGACGAACACCATTGCAGCGTTTCAAATGAAAGCATAACATATTATAACCACGCTGATTCAAAATAACTAAAAGTAAGTTACTACTGATGCTATACAAATCCTAGATTGTTCTTATCGGATCTATTATGATCCTTCCTGGCGATCCTAAGCGCTGATTAGATATAATGGTGTTTGTATACTCACGGGAAGTCGGCGTAGTACTGCAGCATGTTGAGGAAGAGTTCGGCTAGCGTGCAGCGGTTGTGCGCGCCGCCGCCCGCCCCTCCCGCGCCGCCCGCCCCGCCCGCCCCGCGGGGGAGGATCGCCGGGGACGTGCCGCCTGCATAGTGCATATAACATTATTACAAATCTAACTAATCCGACACCTTTGACGAAAAAAAACTATAGTTCTCGGGTCATTGGCAAAGATTGTCTATCCGTCTGTCCGTGCTGATCTCTCGGCTGAACCGTTTATAGACATATTCGAACAGCTAGGCTACTTTCATCCCGGAATTCGAATGGGATCGGAAACCAAGAAAACTATCATTAGTTTTCTTGGCTTGTGCAGGGGAGGTATCCTTCTCTGCACTTGCACGATGCTGAGTGGTAACCTTTTTTGCTAATAACATGAATGTAACTTGTACCTTGTCCTACCACAAATGTAGCAAAATAAACTTTTACTTTACTTTTTCTTGATTTAAATAAATAAATTTGCGATAAGCTCATGCCATAATGCAAAAAAAATCACAGTAAAAATCTATAATTTTATATGAGAATATTCCTATAATAATGTAATGTAAAGTCGGATGAAATCTGTAATAAACTAACAGCTATCATTCATCATCTCTCATCTGAACATGCCTTTCTAAAGTGTTATCTTTCATTCCATAGCGCTCCCTTATCATGTGTCTATCATTCAATTTAATCTACACATATTACGCAACGTTCTCATTTTTATGAACGTCATAAAAACCAAATATCAGCATTATCTTTCTCCACAAGCGAGACAATATTTTTTTCCTTTAAGTAATCTTTTGCTATATTTACCAATTTTCTGAACTTTCTTACGGAGATAACTTTAGTGTAACAATGAATTACTTATAAATAATTAATGCTGGACATTTCACACAGCATCATCTAGCCGCAAATTAAGCAAAGCATGTACTATGGGAACCAGATATGTGATATACTACTTATATACTTTTTGTTTGTACATACATATAACACATAATGTGTGTAGTATACTCACACTGCAGGAAGTGTATGACCATGAGCGTGAGGGAGTAGGAGGAGAGCGTGCGCAGGCGCGCGTCGTTGATGTCGTGCGCCTGCGCCCACAGCTTGGTCACCGCCACCAGCGGCCGCACGCGCCAGTCCACTGCGGGGGAGGGGGCTTATACTTCTTCTATAAGGCGGGCTGCTCTTCATTGTTCTAACAACTATACTAATGGTCTGTAGCCCGCTTTAGAACATATCAAACATAAGTGTGTAGGCAAAACTGCGAACCGACAGTTGAATTCAATCTTCAAAATATCATTAAAATAAAACTGTCAGTTATAACTGTCAGTTGAAACTAATGGTCTGTAGCCCGCTTAATAATAATAGTAGGATAAAATAGTAACAAACTCCTTGAGAAGCAGTGCAGCAGGTTGGTGTTCCTCAGGCCGACGACGTTGTTACAGTTGAGGTCGACGCGCAGCCCGTGCCGCGCCTCGCGGAACTTCAGGATGGGAACCTTCGCCTGGATCAGCTCCGCGCCTGAATCATTATAAGCTTTGATGACTATTGATATCATTCACAATAAATACGAAAATGGCATGCAATCGAAAGTGGTTTCGTTCTACAAGATTAAGTCAAAAAGTATTTATTAAGTAGAAATGTTGGGTAGGATCTCTGCTTAGGATGGGAAGCTTTCTTACTTGCAATGTTTGAATGTTTATCAATTCATGTTAGCCATATTAGTCCAATTGAGATGAATTTCGACTCATACACATGCAATAATAGGTGACCGCAAGATGCACTGATGATGGATTTAGAAGCTATTTATCAGAAGTCCTCAGTAAAATACCCGTATTCGCTTGCTTAGTCACAGTATACTAAGCTGGTTTTGTTTTTTTTTTAACAATTGATGATATTTGTATTGATTGAAGTCATCATCTCCCTGCCCTTATCCTACACTAAGTGGGATCGGCACTCGGCACAAGGCTCCGTACAGGCACAGGTCCATGTCGGAGGACTCCAGACCGAAGTATCACGTGTACTAACCGGGGTCGATAGTGCGTACATAGTCCAGCACGTGGCTGAGATGCAGCAGCGCGTGCGCGCGGGGCTCCAGGTGCGCCGGCGGTCGCACGTACAGGCACAGGTCCATGTCGGAGGACTCCAGACCGAAGTATCACGTGTACTAACCGGGGTCGATAGTGCGTACATAGTCCAGCACGTGGCTGAGATGCAGCAGCGCGTGCGCGCGGGGCTCCAGGTGCGCCGGCGGTCGCACGTACAGGCACAGGTCCATGTCGGAGGACTCCAGACCGAAGTATCACGTGTACTAACCGGGGTCGATAGTGCGTACATAGTCCAGCACGTGGCTGAGATGCAGCAGCGCGTGCGCGCGGGGCTCCAGGTGCGCCGGCGGTCGCACGTACAGGCACAGGTCCATGTCGGAGGACTCCAGACCGAAGTATCACGTGTACTAACCGGGGTCGATAGTGCGTACATAGTCCAGCACGTGGCTGAGATGCAGCAGCGCGTGCGCGCGGGGCTCCAGGTGCGCCGGCGGTCGCACGTACAGGCACAGGTCCATGTCGGAGGACTCCAGACCGAAGTATCACGTGTACTAACCGGGGTCGATAGTGCGTACATAGTCCAGCACGTGGCTGAGATGCAGCAGCGCGTGCGCGCGGGGCTCCAGGTGCGCCGGCGGTCGCACGTACAGGCACAGGTCCATGTCGGAGGACTCCAGACCGAAGTATCACGTGTACTAACCGGGGTCGATAGTGCGTACATAGTCCAGCACGTGGCTGAGATGCAGCAGCGCGTGCGCGCGGGGCTCCAGGTGCGCCGGCGGTCGCACGTACAGGCACAGGTCCATGTCGGAGGACTCCAGACCGAAGTATCACGTGTACTAACCGGGGTCGATAGTGCGTACATAGTCCAGCACGTGGCTGAGATGCAGCAGCGCGTGCGCGCGGGGCTCCAGGTGCGCCGGCGGTCGCACGTACAGGCACAGGTCCATGTCGGAGGACTCCAGACCGAAGTATCACGTGTACTAACCGGGGTCGATAGTGCGTACATAGTCCAGCACGTGGCTGAGATGCAGCAGCGCGTGCGCGCGGGGCTCCAGGTGCGCCGGCGGTCGCACGTACAGGCACAGGTCCATGTCGGAGGACTCCAGACCGAAGTATCACGTGTACTAACCGGGGTCGATAGTGCGTACATAGTCCAGCACGTGGCTGAGATGCAGCAGCGCGTGCGCGCGGGGCTCCAGGTGCGCCGGCGGTCGCACGTACAGGCACAGGTCCATGTCGGAGGACTCCAGACCGAAGTATCACGTGTACTAACCGGGGTCGATAGTGCGTACATAGTCCAGCACGTGGCTGAGATGCAGCAGCGCGTGCGCGCGGGGCTCCAGGTGCGCCGGCGGTCGCACGTACAGGCACAGGTCCATGTCGGAGGACTCCAGACCGAAGTATCACGTGTACTAACCGGGGTCGATAGTGCGTACATAGTCCAGCACGTGGCTGAGATGCAGCAGCGCGTGCGCGCGGGGCTCCAGGTGCGCCGGCGGTCGCACGTACAGGCACAGGTCCATGTCGGAGGACTCCAGACCGAAGTATCACGTGTACTAACCGGGGTCGATAGTGCGTACATAGTCCAGCACGTGGCTGAGATGCAGCAGCGCGTGCGCGCGGGGCTCCAGGTGCGCCGGCGGTCGCACGTACAGGCACAGGTCCATGTCGGAGGACTCCAGACCGAAGTATCACGTGTACTAACCGGGGTCGATAGTGCGTACATAGTCCAGCACGTGGCTGAGATGCAGCAGCGCGTGCGCGCGGGGCTCCAGGTGCGCCGGCGGTCGCACGTACAGGCACAGGTCCATGTCGGAGGACTCCAGACCGAAGTATCACGTGTACTAACCGGGGTCGATAGTGCGTACATAGTCCAGCACGTGGCTGAGATGCAGCAGCGCGTGCGCGCGGGGCTCCAGGTACGCCGGCGGTCGCACGTACAGGCACAGGTCCATGTCGGAGGACTCCAGACCGAAGTATCACGTGTACTAACCGGGGTCGATAGTGCGTACATAGTCCAGCACGTGGCTGAGATGCAGCAGCGCGTGCGCGCGGGGCTCCAGGTGCGCCGGCGGTCGCACGTACAGGCACAGGTCCATGTCGGAGGACTCCAGACCGAAGTATCACGTGTACTAACCGGGGTCGATAGTGCGTACATAGTCCAGCACGTGGCTGAGATGCAGCAGCGCGTGCGCGCGGGGCTCCAGGTGCGCCGGCGGTCGCACGTACAGGCACCGGTCCATGTCGGAGGACTCCAGACCGAAGTATCACGTGTACTAACCGGGGTCGATAGTGCGTACATAGTCCAGCACGTGGCTGAGATGCAGCAGCGCGTGCGCGCGGGGCTCCAGGTGCGCCGGCGGTCGCACGTACAGGCACCGGTCCATGTCGGAGGACTCCAGACCGAAGTATCACGTGTACTAACCGGGGTCGATAGTGCGTACATAGTCCAGCACGTGGCTGAGATGCAGCAGCGCGTGCGCGCGGGGCTCCAGGTGCGCCGGCGGTCGCACGTACAGGCACAGGTCCATGTCGGAGGACTCCAGACCGAAGTATCACGTGTACTAACCGGGGTCGATAGTGCGTACATAGTCCAGCACGTGGCTGAGATGCAGCAGCGCGTGCGCGCGGGGCTCCAGGTGCGCCGGCGGTCGCACGTACAGGCACAGGTCCATGTCGGAGGACTCCAGACCGAAGTATCACGTGTACTAACCGGGGTCGATAGTGCGTACATAGTCCAGCACGTGGCTGAGATGCAGCAGCGCGTGCGCGCGGGGCTCCAGGTGCGCCGGCGGTCGCACGTACAGGCACAGGTCCATGTCGGAGGACTCCAGACCGAAGTATCACGTGTACTAACCGGGGTCGATAGTGCGTACATAGTCCAGCACGTGGCTGAGATGCAGCAGCGCGTGCGCGCGGGGCTCCAGGTGCGCCGGCGGTCGCACGTACAGGCACAGGTCCATGTCGGAGGACTCCAGACCGAAGTATCACGTGTACTAACCGGGGTCGATAGTGCGTACATAGTCCAGCACGTGGCTGAGATGCAGCAGCGCGTGCGCGCGGGGCTCCAGGTGCGCCGGCGGTCGCACGTACAGGCACAGGTCCATGTCGGAGGACTCCAGACCGAAGTATCACGTGTACTAACCGGGGTCGATAGTGCGTACATAGTCCAGCACGTGGCTGAGATGCAGCAGCGCGTGCGCGCGGGGCTCCAGGTGCGCCGGCGGTCGCACGTACAGGCACAGGTCCATGTCGGAGGACTCCAGACCGAAGTATCACGTGTACTAACCGGGGTCGATAGTGCGTACATAGTCCAGCACGTGGCTGAGATGCAGCAGCGCGTGCGCGCGGGGCTCCAGGTGCGCCGGCGGTCGCACGTACAGGCACAGGTCCATGTCGGAGGACTCCAGACCGAAGTATCACGTGTACTAACCGGGGTCGATAGTGCGTACATAGTCCAGCACGTGGCTGAGATGCAGCAGCGCGTGCGCGCGGGGCTCCAGGTGCGCCGGCGGTCGCACGTACAGGCACAGGTCCATGTCGGAGGACTCCAGACCGAAGTATCACGTGTACTAACCGGGGTCGATAGTGCGTACATAGTCCAGCACGTGGCTGAGATGCAGCAGCGCGTGCGCGCGGGGCTCCAGGTGCGCCGGCGGTCGCACGTACAGGCACAGGTCCATGTCGGAGGACTCCAGACCGAAGTATCACGTGTACTAACCGGGGTCGATAGTGCGTACATAGTCCAGCACGTGGCTGAGATGCAGCAGCGCGTGCGCGCGGGGCTCCAGGTGCGCCGGCGGTCGCACGTACAGGCACAGGTCCATGTCGGAGGACTCCAGACCGAAGCCCGACATTGTGGAGCCTACCACGTACAGGCCGTAGCGGGGGACCAGCGTCTGCAAATGTATGGGAATGTTAGGCATGCTTCATTTTATACCAATCGTCAATATGTGTAAAATTGACTTTTACTACAAAAGTTCGCACTACGCTTGCCATCCCGTGGTCCCCATTTGATTTGTTTTACAACAGCTTTTGGTTCTCTAAGTGATATAGCTATGTCACTGCCACATGGATTTATGTCCGTGACAATCTTTCATATCAACAATGTGATGGTAGGTTATTTTGTGGATGTTTGTGTACCTTTATGGTGATGTACAGATATCGCCACAAGTTCATCTTTTTCCGAAACGTTTCCTCTGTCTGCTGTGACTTAACGAATTTGTCCCACATCTCTTGCGAAAGGGTGTCATATTTTGAGCCTGAAATAAAACAATCATTAGGAGATTGGCGAAATCACATGGATATCTGTCTACTCCATTAGAGAGCTCAGAGAGGTTTGATGATACTAATGATAGTGACCACAATATTAATTTGATTTGACTCCCCATTGGAACTGGATTATGGTGAGATTGAGATCACGGATCACCCTAAAGAAAGCAATGCCACAATCCGTGTTTGTTGCCCTTCTTTTTTTTTTTTGTTGAACAAACAAGAATCACCTAGCTTTTGTAGCGGTCTTAAACTCATCAGAATAATTGCTTGTTTACTTTACTATACTAGTGAAACTTACCATTGAGCAGGTCATCGGGGGTGAACTTGACTTGGAACGGGTAGGTAGCGTTGAGGTACCTATCGGGCGCTATCCGCCGCTGCGTGCGCACGTCCCGGTAGCCGCGGCGCGCGCGCCACTCGCGAGTGTGTCCCGGGGGCGCGCGCGCTCGCGAGGTACCCTCGCCTGCCATCTCGCCTTCTGAGACAATACAGAACAAATGTGAGCTTAGCAACAGTTTTACATTGAATAATCGTCTTTGTGAATGTTCCTGATTATATTTTTAAAAGGCTTTTATGACCTACACTAAGTATATCGCCGCGGCACAGCTAAGCCAAACGCAGCAATTTTTGTAGTTTTTCAAATGATGAAGCGTCATTGTTAAGTGTACATTAGTAATATCTTTCTGTCTTAAAAAGTCATAATTTTTGACAGGTCCTGCGTGCAGTTTAATATTATTCTTATTGATCATGACACCAACATTACTGTATTTTTGAAGATAACTAATTTTAGAGTAATCTAAATAAAATGCCTTGATATTCAACACAAGTACGAGTACACATGTTACAATGAAAGATTAGCATTTAGTTGGACTGAAACCCTAGGCATGCTAAAATTCTGATCTATGTTATAATTAATAATCCTATGTCTACCTATTCTGTAGACATACTTAAATGTTATATGCCTTCATACATTATAAAGGAATTTCATGCTATTTGCTAAACCAGAATATATTAGGAGCACAATCTTTTGATTATAGTGAGGCATGTTTACTTATCTCTGGCGTGGCCAAGGCCAAATCTGTTAGATATTATTTACTAACTTATCTAATATTGGTTTAATATTATTGTGTACTCATAAAATACAGTCTAAAATAACTAAACAGAAAATTATTTTCTCAAAGCGAAAATACTTTGATAGGAATAGAATAACGACATAATAAATAAATAATGCTGGACTTTTTCACACAGCATCATCTAGCCCCAAAGTAAGCAGAGCTTGTGTTATGGGTACTGTTATAATGCGTTTTGTTAATCTTAAGCGCACTAAGTAATGTGTTGTAACACTTACTCTTTACTTTAAATTATTTGAAGAGACTTCTTACATTTTTACAGATAAGAACCTAAGCAAAATCAATTTGTAATGAATGTTTCAATAAATTCTATCATGTTATTAATATATTAGCAAGGCTGAAACCCCATGCTGCACGCCTAGAACTGAATTGAGTTAATTTACTACTCAAATAATAGCCTTCCTGAATCCTAATTGACCTTCTTGAGTAGTGCAAATTTTCTTGGTAGTAATACTTGCAATGGCATGACAACCTATACCATAACATCACAAACTATTGAGTAATACAATCATGATGTCAATCAATGATTCATTGCAATTTTACATATGACTAGCAAGATTTTAATTGTGTTAGTAAAAGCAGAAGAATTTTGTGTTAAGCATTTAATTTTTTACTGACATTTTATTCAATAAATAAAAAAATTCCCAAAATTAAAATATTCATTCCTGTTAAGTACATGATTTGTAAGTAAAAGCCTACATGATTTGCTTGCTGTTTCTATGTGTGAATAAACAAAATAATTGAAGCGATGAATGTCTGGGTTCGATTCCCGCAGCAGGACCAATGTTTGTATGATCTACAAATATTTGTCTCGGGTCTGTGTGTTTCTTTCTATGCATAATATGTATGTATTTACAAACAAAAATGTATATAAGCAGTACATTAGTCATTACTCATAACACAAGCTCTGCTTACTTTAGGGTTAGATGATGCTGTGTGAAAAGTCCAGCATTATTTATTCCTGATGCTCGCAGTTTGAATAACAGTGCATACCTACATGAATTGTATTTTTATAAGAAATTAGACTCAGAAGCTTCATTGAGTTGACTTTGAGCAAAACTATTCATATATCCTATACACTCATCATCATCAATGGCCTCATTCATCTATGAGAGATGGTTTAAGCAGCATTTGTTTGAGAGATTCAGCACTTATGTAGATGGCTAGTAACCTCTACACTATGTTCATAGTAAAAATTAATGTAATTTGGTAATCTATTCAAATCTACTTGCATTTGGTGATTTGGTAATTTGAGGGTATTTCTAAAATAAATGGTTACAATCTTCTTCTTCCTGCCCTTATCCCACTAAGTGGGGTCGGCACAACATGTTTCTTTCTTCCATATCCCTCTAACCAAAATAAATTGTTACAATGTAGAATGGAAATTTTTTTAATCTACCTACAATGGTAAACCTATTTAAAATTATCTATGTGATTGATTTATTTACCTATAGATTCGCCCTTTTCTCCAGACTTGTTTGATCCAGAGGCATTGCTGGACTGACTTGAGTCGTCAGATTCATACCCGAAGGCAGAGTCCCCGCTAGCCTTGGGCGTGTGCTGGTGGTCCCGGCGTGGTTGCCAGCGGCGCGGCGTGCCCTGAGCGGACGCCGGCGCTACGCCGCCCATGATTTGCAACACCTCGAGAGGATACTGGCGCGGCTGCCCACCCACCATGTACACTTGCCCCGGCCCGCCGAAACCGTTACCGCCGTGATACATCATCGGCGCACCCTCGGTCATGTCACCCTGATCTGCCGACGAGGTTATAGTTTAGATAGGCCGGCGAGTCACCCAGTTTCCGACACCTCAGTTAGCATACTGACCTGCAACGCAGTTGAATTCGACGTAATAGAACGACTATTGCGTCATAATAAGCGTAGTGATCGGCAGGTGCACCGTGCGACGTTGGAGACGATTATTTCTTTAGAACTTGGATCCAGAGAAATTCGAGACGTTCGACTTGTAGGACGTCTTCACGAGCTCGTTCCAATGGCTGCTGGTCGGTAGCGAATTCGATTACGTGTCACTGGCCTTGCACAGTACAGACAGAACGAGCTATAATTATTTCGGCACCGGTAATAATAAACTACCCACGAATTACGGCAAATCTTGTAAAAATCTAATGAAATAGATCCGCCATGACTTTTGAGCAACACTAACGACATCTGACGGCAGTCACTGAAATGTGACACGTGATTTTTGCTTCTTTTCTTCTTACGAATTTTCATGTTCTTTTTTAAGCCAGTGACTTTTAGGGAGGATCACGATATTTTAATTTTTACATTACTAAATACGTCATACATCATGAAGTTTCTCAAGTTAAGATAAATGGATTATTATTAAAATTATCACTATAATTTTTTTTTGTAAACAGAGATAAGTTTTACTGGCAACTTTCTGTCACTGTCACATTGTGACTGCACCGATCTAGAGCGTAAGTTTTCTCGTTTGTCCTTGTTTTCTACTCACAAAAGATAGGTTTCTCCTTGTCATATGATTACATGCATTTTTTCAATCCGACTGATGATTACATTTGACATTACTGTTGTTGATTGATTGTCAGACAGAATGTGAAGGTTATTTTGTTGAAGCTGGAAAACATCTGGAAAAATTAGCAAAATTTGCCAATAAACACAGAAATAAAAGTTTTTAACTCTAAATCTTTCAAAAATGGGTTTTGCAAGACTAATTTACACAGTCCATGAGTCATAAATTTTATTTAGCGAGTGATGACGTTGAACGAAGACTATGTAACCCTAAAAGTGCAAAAAGAAAGAAACTTTGTCGTTTCATTGTTTGATTGTAATTATCTTTATCTAAACCTTGCCGTACACCTCTGATTATGTCACATTTCGGTGATTTTATGGACGGTGTACCCGTTAAGATATCAGAAAAATACAAGCGACCGCCGAAAATCGAGTTACCTTACTCGGTAAACGATTGCAACGTCCGTGCTCAAAATGTGGTCGATGCTGCCAAGTACTGCACCACTTTTGAGACCAACGTTTTGGCTAAACTCAAAGAGCTCCGAAGTGCGAAAGAAACTAAGAAAAACGAGCGAAGGCATAGGTTACAGCTGTTGGAGGAAGCGAAGCAGAAAAAGTTGGATGCCATCGCGGTCGCTGAGGATGAGGAGCGCCTCAAGCAGCTCAGCGTGTCGGAGGTGTCCTACCCCAGCACCGAGGAGTTCAGTGCCTTGTCTCCCGATGAGAAAGCTGATATAAACTGTGATACCCCAACAACTACTGACAATACTGACGATACAACAACACATGATAACAAATTCCCTGTGTGTAATCCTACAGACTCCCAAATGAATATACTGCAGCCTGTCCAAGTCAAATGTAACTATCAAGAGAATAATAGTTTAATGGATGACCCTATATCTGACCCGTTACATGATCTTAGGCTAAATACCAAAATAAAAACAGCTCCTTACAGTCATAATGTTGAAACATTGACATTCAGAGACTTTGAGAACGACACATCCAGCCCATTTGATATGGTAGAGCTCAAAACTATCAATGACATGGAATTACTTGCTCAAGTGCTGCAGAACCAATTGGAGACATCAAATAGTTGTAATCAACAACAAACCAATGTCCCAGACATGTATTACTCTGTACCAAACTGCTCATCACAAGCTCATATTGAAGGAGTCACATTCATGCCCAATACATACATAGAACAGCCCGTGCAAGGGCCGAGCATGATGTATACGCCTCAACATTACCCAACCAATGGTTACTACATTCCTACTGATACGGAGAACATGTATGCACCCAACTATCAGTACTATGTCCCTGCTCCGTACCAATCAGTAGATCCATACTACCAGATGCCCACAACATCTGATATTCAAGTGCCTAATGGGTCTACGCACATAGCCCAATCCTACTACTGCCAGTATCCTCAAGTGCCTGTCAATTATCAACCTCCAGCCTACAACTTGCCAGTGCAGAATCAAGACAACCACACGACATCACAAAATATTGTTAAATCTAGGTCCAGGAGTGTACCTGATATTGTAAGAGAACTGAACGAGGAAATATTATTAGCCAAGCAAAGGTTGAATGAAAGGTCTTATAACCCGAGCCCTACACCGAAAACCATTCCACAAGCTCCCTCCAGCAGTGCAAAGAAAGATGATAGAAGGCATAGAAAGAAATCTGAACAGCTTCCGAACCCGTATGAGAAATTATCTACAAAATTGCAGGAAATGTGCAAGAAAATACATGGAATGGGCTTCCCGTTAGACAGGGTTGCAAGAGTCTGCACACTAGTTGGGGATAGTGATAAAAAGGTGAGTTTTAAAGACTAATCATAATTTACTTGGCCTAGCTGTGGCACATATGTTAACATGTTCAATAGTTTCAACTTTTTATACAGGAGCATTATATCTTTTGAAGCACAGAGGCATTCATTTATTTATGTCATTTTGTAGAAGTCGCTTATTAGATGACCCCACTTAACCAACATGACTCATCAATTAAGATAAGAATGCAACTGAGATTCACACTGCATCCTACTTTATTTTTTTCAGTCATTGAAAAAAGGATGTCATTAAAGTATAATTATACCTAGTAAAATTTTTTAAAATAGAAGTGTGCCCAACAGTTGCCTTTAATTGCTTTTTCTGTTTAGATAAACAAGTTGTAAAGTTTTTTCCTCAAGCCAGACCAATCAATAATGTCTTATTTTATGTTTATTTTCCAGATAATTGAGGGTCTTCTAATACTGGGCGATCTGATGGACCTCGGCTTTTCCGAAGGGCGAGTGTCGGCCGCGCTCGCTAAGCACGAGTTTAACCGCGACAAGGCATTGGACGAACTTGTCTCGTAACACATGCTAAGGCAAGTGAAAGTCATGTGATAATAATGTTTGATACAAAAATGATCCATATTGTATACTCAATAGAGTAGAATTTACGTGAGCTGTATAATGTCTGTATGTTGGTTTGGTCGTGTTACTTATCTGGTTTGATTCCATCCATGGTTGCGAGATATAGGAAGTGCAGTGATAGATATAACTTCTTGCTATCATAAGCTATATTAAAGTAAAGTTTATTTATGTCTATAAATTTGCTGAAAGTGCGGTGACTTGACTTATAAGAATGGGGCCATTCTTAAAATACATATGTATATTATATTTTAACTCTGTATTTAGTTAATTTAATAATTTTGGTTTTTATTACGAAAATCTATTGATATAGCTAGAAATTATCAGCATTTATACATTAGCTACAAAAAGTACCTAATGAAACATTATTAATTTAAAAGTAAAAAGTTTGAAACTCAAATTTAAACCATCAATAAACAAGAAAAAGCATTTTGTTAAGTATTTTTGTATTAAGTACAGAAATAAAAATGACTAAGTATTGTGATTTAAGATATCAAGTATTGAGGAACAATATTAAAAATATAATTTATTCATAGAAATCTATAACCCACTTGAAGTAAAAAAATATTGTTGCTCTAAAAAAAATCCTTTTATTTTCTTCCTATACTGAAACAATATTGCAAAAAAAAGGCTCTGGATAATGATTGTTTTTTGAGGCATGATGGCAGTAATAATCTAATTAAATAGGATTCAAGGATTGAGAAAAAATCATTTAAATGTCCTAATAATGTCGAGATTATTAAATTATTTAATAAAATAAATCTACAAAATACAACAATCCGCCATGATAGCTGTACACCAATCAGAGTGCGTGACGTCATTACTCAATATAATAGACCAAAACTGCGCCTTAAGTTTCCTTTGAGGTGTGTAGGCACGTAGTATTTGCTATTGGCGTTAGGCTTGTGCTTGCTCGGTCAGTACAGAGAGCGCTCCGTACTAGTACGATCGTTGTGAAGAACTAGATCGGACTTCTAGTACTATTAGTACATCTAGTACAGTAGATCTTCGGTTCTATAATGAGTCGCTCGGTCGGTCGGTCGGTCCTGAACTACGTACTAGCTTTGTGTTTTGTAGGACATGAACGATGTTCGTACTAAACTAAAGATCGAATGAAACGCCCGCCACCGTGATATCTATGTCTCTTTTATTACCGCTTACTCGCCTAATGAGTCTATCTCTGTCTGCGCTTGACAAACCAATCAGACACTGACATGTGAATACATTTCTAACAGTTCTTTTTCCGAACGATCGAATGAACTAGAGTCCTAATAGGATCGTGTAGTTCTTTTCATTCCGTCCTAGTACAAGGGTAGATACGCATGCCGATTTGAACCCTATTACAGTGCAGGAAGGCGCAGTTATGATAATTTCCTTAACGAAACGATCGAATGAACTAGTGTACTAGAGTACTAATAGTCCTATTAGGACCGAGATAAGTGAACTAGCTCAACTAGTACACTTGTGGGAATGAATTCCTATTAGTACTTAGTTCAGGAACTACACAAGCCTAATTGGCGTGGTGAGCTGTGAAGTCAAAACAGTCGCCATGACACCGACGAGCGTTTTGGCGTGAATTTTAAATTTGACTTTTATGTTTGAAAAACCTTTATTTTCTACTGATTTTTTTCATATAACAAATCATTCTGAACAGCATAGAACAGAATTTGAAAAATAGTCATCATGCCTATTAAACTATTTTATTATTATAACTTAAAGTAACGAAAAAAACTATTTTAAAACAGTTTTTTATAATATTCCTCAATGATTGATAATTAATATTTTCTTGCCATGATTACTATGAAATCAAAGGTGTACCTTGCAAAATGGCTTTTACATGCGTAATTTATAAGATAGTGCCTAAATATTTGGACTGTCCTATCAATTTAAATTAGCTTAAAGGTCCTATTAGCCGTGCCATACAAGTCAGACTCTTAGCTAAGCTACTAGGAAGCTGTATTCTTTAAGTCAAGTGGCACTCCTAAGATAATATCTACCATTTGATAAAAAAAATACATTCCCAAAAATCTGCTCAGAAGGATCATATTAAAATATCATATTTTTAATAAGAAGTGTATTAAGAATCATATTTTTTATTTCTAACGATGAAATGCTAATTCGTTAGAAATAAAAAATATGTTCTGAGTTGACAAGACAATGTAACAAACAAGAAATGACCCGATTTTTAACGATTGATTAGAAGAAAAGAGGTTGACTTGTATGGCATATTTAGCACATCAAAATTGTAAAATTACAAGTTAAACTTAAAAGTAGCACTTATCCCTAAAACAATAACTATGATTAGAAGTAGGTATGTTAATATGTAAATAATCTAACGTGCAATTTGTTAATTTAAAGTTTTAAATGATTTTTATGAGATTCACAGACTCAGTGTATCAGTACAGATACACAAACATAATGAAAATAGACTTATTAAAAAAAAAATTATACATACAGGTTTAACTGCCTTTTTTTTATTGTCTGGCAGAGAAAGTACAACACGGTTATCGGATCAAAGCATTCGTGAAGTTAGACGTTTGACGCATTTCAGGGTTCTGTACCTCAAAAGAAAAAACGGAACCTTTATATGATCACTTTGTTGTCCGTCTGTCTGTCTGTTTTCAATCTATTGTCGCCTGCGCATCAAATGGCTGATTTCACAAAACTCAGGATACATCGGCCGTAGTTTATTAATGTTTGGTGACGTCATAGCTCAGTGTCACCATTAATACTGCGTGAAGCAGTGTATTTTTATTTGCGTGAAAATTTAGCATTTCCTTATGAATTTCTTCATCAAAGATTGGTTTAAAAAAACAACTACCCTACATTATCTTCAGTTGAAAATTGAATGCACTCTTCATGAAAATTCTCACTATTGTTATGAGAATGTTTACTGTATTTCAGACACATTCGTGAACTCTTATAAGCTATAAGAAATTGTGGTTTCAGTGTTCCAGTAGGTTACCTATTAGGCATAATCTAGGCACTTAGTGTGTAGGCTCATTATTTTTGTATGTAAACTATTAGGTATTAAAAGAAATTTTATTTAAAAGTTTGTTTCAAACTGTTTTTATTTATTTATAGAAGGTTAAATTGTAAGTGAGCTTGCTGGTAGTCGGATGTTTTATACATACAGCTTCACACAAACAAATGTATAATATAAAATGTTATTTTCAAAAACTTGTTTTATTACAAGATCTCTAGTCCCGTCCCGTTGAGGCAAGGGCTGCCTCCTGACGCTGTAGAAATGTATATGGCATATTCACTATTTCTGCTTAGTCCCTAAGTATTAAAATTTCATTTTACAATTGTTGTAAGTACAATGAGTTTTTAACTTATATATCTTTACTATAGGTATGCTCTTGATCGTAAATCACCTAGTCCATTGGAATACACCCCCACAAAAAACATTTTAGTTGGTGATAGATCTGATTTCAATTTTAAAACAATTCAGTATTTTTGGTCCTAAGTTTTTACCTTGACAAACTCTAGGCTTAACAAATATAATAATAACCTTATAAAATCTATTGTGACGTATTTTATGTATCGTCTATTTTTATTTAAAACATTTGTTGTGACGCACCTGTCTGGTTAAACTTGAGTCAAAATAATTATTTAAATCGGACCATCCTAAACAAGAATTTAAATTTGGTTCCTAGCTACTAAAGCATCTATAATTCATGAATATTTATTATATTATTTTGAATTGTGGCTGCATTAATTATTGAATTTGCATTCGGCATAGGAACCCATCTGTCATGCAAATGATGGAACACGTGGATGTAGGCAACATCTGCTCACAATCATGTGCAAGGTTTTAAACCTTACTGCCTTGTAAGACGGGCGTCGTTTCTTATCGTAGGAAGATTCGGTTATCTTGTTCCATTTTTGGTAGCGGGTCAATGCCAACGACTCAAATCTTGCGATTTTGTCTAATGCTGCGTTTAGGTTGACCGCAGTTCATACCTACATCCGCGTTTCTCAGTTAAATGTGCCTATTTAGAGACATTTATCTAGTGGTAAAATGTACGAAAGTCGTAAATGCAAATTAGCGGAAACCGGGCGAACTTGAGCTCAGGATCAAGGGCGTTCGTGTACCCTGCTGTCGATGTCAGCAGTCTGCGACGACGCGAAACCCGAGCGTACGCGCCACAGGTAAAGGAACCGCTTCCGCCGTCTCCAGTTCCCGGAGACACGTAAATAGGTCATCAAATGAAGTTTCCGCGAGCCGCTGACCCACCGGCAGACAATAGGCAACCACCGCATTGTCTATTGTCAACGCAGACGATGAATGGCAATGGGACAAGTTCGCAGCGTGGCACCGGCCACCGCGCCGGCCGCCGCCGACAGGGACGGCGCGCGGCGCGCCCCGCTATGTGCGAGCGAGGGCTCCGAGCCATGTCCAGTCGCGCAGTCAGTTCTGTTCCTCGATGCAGTCGCTCGCAGGCCGGCGCACGAGTCGAACGCTACCACGCGAGCCCGATACAATCAGCGCCGCGCGTAACATGACCGTCTCGCATGTTCACATGCGCCGCGCTCGCTCCGATAACATCTGCGAATCCGATATTCGGCCACGATAACACGATAGGGTTCGATTTCGTTCGTATCTCGCGACAGTGCGTCGGCGTCGCGCCATGTGATCGCTCCCCGCCGACGGGAGCGAACCGAACAAAAAAGCAGCCCGCTGATGTCTACCCCTCCCGACTACAAAAAAGGGATAAAAAGGCCGTTCCCGGAATGCGCACATGTGGATGCCGGGTAACAGTGGGCGCCTTCGTTGAGCCTTCCTCAGTTGCGTTGCGATGGCTCGGAGGAGCAGGTGGATGCATCTGGTGGCGGGGGTGGTGGCCGGCGTGACACTGGGCGTGTTTCTGAAGCTGTGTCTGCGGCCGTCGTCGCGCGCCGGCATCGAGGCGTGCCCGGCCGCGGCGCGGTATGCAGCGCCTGCGGACCCGCTCGCTCTCATCGGCCTGCTGCCCAACGAGACGGTGCAGAACTCCAACCGGACTCTGGTGTTTGTGGGAGTGATGACCGCGGAGCAGTACCTCACGACGCGGGCGCGCGCCGTCCACGAGACGTGGAGCGAAGACTTGCCCGGTCGGATCGCGTTCTTCAGCTCGGAGGTGTCGCGCGCGCCGGATCTCCCCCTCATCCCGCTGAAGAACGTGGACGACAGCTACCCTCCGCAGAAGAAGTCCTTCATGATGCTGCTGTACATGTATGAAAATTACGGGGACAGGTTCGAGTGGTTTATGCGTGCGGACGATGACGTGTACGTGCGCGGTGATAAGTTGGAGGAGTTTTTGCGTTCAGTGGACAGTAGGAAACCGCAGTTTATAGGTCAGGCAGGGAGAGGGACGACCGCCGAGCGAGACGCGCTAGCTTTGGACTACAATGAGAACTTTTGTATGGGTGGTCCGGGAGTCCTGCTGTCGCGGGAGACCCTGCGGAGAGTGGCGCCTCACGTGAAGTACTGCCTCAAGCACCTTTACACCACGCACGAGGATGTGGAGCTCGGGAGGTGTGTCGCCAAGTTCGCTGGAGTATCCTGCACTTGGAGCTATGATGTGAGTACCTTACATTTCTAACTGCAATTTTAATATCGTGTTTATCTTTAGCGCAGCCGGTTTGAATACTTTCCGTAGAATTGTCGGTATGGTATTAATTGAACGCAGATTATAATTATTTATTTTTGATACTGCGCAAAAAAGATTACAAACTACACACAGATATCATTTTATAGGATATGATTAGATTAATTTAGGCTGAAAATACAGATTAGATTGAAGACAAAACGAAACGATAATAAACCGGCATGATGTTCCCCACGGCATATAGGTAGGTATAACTCATTCTTTTCCTAATGTTCTAGGTCTTTTTAGGATATCTACGAGGCACAAAGTCAAAGTCAAAAAACATTTATTCAGTAGGACCGCTGGGATCAATTATGCCGGTATTCACAAACATTATTTCCGCACAGGGTACCAAAATCAGTAGGTTTTTGGGACACTGTGCGTCCGCGCGCACTGTGAGACCTCCTAGTAATGTTTGTGAATACCGGTATTAGAATAGCCATAAAACTAATTTTACTTCTTTCTTCCGCGACCAATACCGTGAAGAATCAGGGCAACAAACACGGTTTGGAGCCTAGCATTCTTATAGGTTCATAAGTTCTTATCTTAAAACTAAAAAGTCAAGCAATCAAAGGATCCAATCAAACAAAATTGAGGCTCGTCAAAGAAAGTTTAGATTCTCATAATAACAGCCAGCACATATAAAAGTTTAATAAAAAAATAATAGGTATACTTACTTATCCAGAAATCCTTCCAAATAATTGCTCAGAAGTTTAGTAGAAGTCTGATAGAAAAAAGTAATACCTACATGGACAATATGGACATGCTATAAAGTCCAGACTAAAACAGCAGTCTTAATAATCGTTTCAATCCTATAGGTGAATCACGTACGATACTGTCCCGCAGACAGATGCTGTGGGAACAATATGTTGATTATTTTAAAACTGCCAGTTTATTCTGAACGACGTGAAGGAGAGCACGAATAGCTAACAATCACTTTGTTTCTCGCCACGTACTGTTGGTCAAAGTAATTGCATGAAAGTATCTTGAGTAACATGTAAAACATCTCTATTTGTTACCTTTTGTATTTTATATCGTCCATTATTTTTTGTGTATAAAATCTCGTTGTGTGTAATTCTTCTCAAAATAAATTAGTACTTATTCCTTCTCCTCCTCGAGTTGTATGTATTCCTCAGTGCTGAGGGTCGTGACCTCCTTTAGGTTTCACTTTCTCCCTAATTATGTTTCTCCATCTTCCTCTGTCCCCGGCAGTATGAAGACCATTGTCAATGTCAAAGTCAAAAATCATTTATTCAGTAGGACCGCAAGGATCACTTATTTTACTCCTGTTCTTTCGCGACCAATACCGTGAAGGATCAGGGCAACAAACACGGTCTGGGGCCTATCATTCTTTTAGGTGATCCATGGATCCATTGAGTTGGAGCAAGTCCCAAGCTTTTTGTCATCCAAATAATCAGATATCCTAAAGTAGGCTTTTTTACAGAGATGACGTTTAATTGTATTTTTAAATTTAGTGATTGATACATTTTGCAATTAGCTTGGGACTTTGTTATAGAAGCTTACACATTGCCCTTTAAATTTTTTTTTTTAATTAGTGTCTAAATATCATTATTAAACCCTAATAATATTACAATCTGGCCAAGTAGGCCAATGAGTAATTTTTCTCTGACAGTTTTATACAGAAAAATACAACTAAGAATGTGTCCAATGGCACTTTTCTTACTGTCTCTAGTTAAGGAGAAGACACTTTGTTCTTGTGTTCTTTAAATGATTTCATAATTTTATCTAATCTAGTAGTGGGAACAGCGAGTTTATCCTTATTTCTAGTGTTTACATCATGATTATCCCTTTTTTTCTTAAATGATTTACTATTTTTACGAACATACATCAGATTTTCATATATGTACTGACAGGGTACTGTCATTATGAATATATCTTTATTATTTTATGTGAATCGTGGTGTCGAGAGTTCCTCTACCTAATTAAATGGCTTGACTGGTTTCGTTGTCCCTACTTTTGAGGTCGCATGGATAGTTTTTAGCTATAGTTGGAGTTTCATTAGGATAACAAAAAAATAACAGGATATGTGTTTGCTTAACACAACTTACGTTTCTAAAGGCTATGTTATTCGGCGGTTTATGATTAATTGATATTTTTTGTGTTAATACATGTTTTTATCCAATCTTCCTATTACGCGAGATGAAAATGTCAAGGCTAGGTTTATGTTCCGCGTCATTATAGTTTTTTGTTATAGAATCCGATCCAACATTTAACTAGCCTTTAGGCTATTCCAGCTCGGACTATTACCGTCTGATCTAATTTTTTTTGTTTTTATTTTAATCCACTTGTAACAGATACGGATTGAAATAAAAACAAAAAAAAAATAGATTATACCAATTACCAAGCATTAAGATTTGCAACCGACCTTCTGTGTAACACAGAGATCGACAAAAAATATTTATGATTAGACTCTTCTGTCTTGTCGAAATAAAAACCGAAGAACCAGTGTAAAATTGCACCAGCGTGTAATATCCAGTGCCTCCTACCGTTGCTGGTCAAGGACCCGGCAAATCACTATCATCTGGATCCTTCTGATATTAATCATGTAATTAGCATTTCTCGTGCGTGTGCGCAATGAGCTCGGATTCAGAGCGGTGGGACCGGTCCTGCGGGAATCCGGTTTGGGGTTTTTTGCAGCTTGTATTTTAAAACATCAGAATACATAAACTGGAAAATACATAAATGCAAAATCCATAAATAGAGACTTTTTAGCATGAAGTTAGATAAAATTGTCGTAAAATTAGGAAATACTAATGGATTGAGTAGGTAACATAATATTTTTAATAATATAATAAATAATTTTTCACACCCGGTACAAGAATACCATACATTTTTTCGTCTCACCTTCTTAACAGAAAGAAAACCATTACTCCCTCCTAAAAAACAAAATGGCCGGCGGGAGGTAAAGTTGTATGGGATTTCATTTCTCCCTCTGAACCTCATGTGAACAGATAAGTAATGAGATTTGAATTTCGAACTTCAACATTTCTATTAAAATTTTTACTATTGAGTCCACACCCAATAAAACTTATACGAAAAAAAAGAAAAAATGTGGCAACTAATCTTTTTCTTCCGAATTTATTTTTGATGTTTCTATGAAAATGTTTAAAATAGAGACCTGCACCAAGTAGAATTTATTCAAATTTAAGGAAAAAGTGTGGCTAATGCCTCCAAACTATAGAGCGATCTAATGTTGTTGCATATTACCTAATGCTAAAATATTTTTTGAGAACGAAAGGACGACCTCAATAAAATATTTTTTGAGAATAAACGGACGACCTCGACTCCTTCGATAGCGGGTGGTGGGAGCTATCAAAGAAGAGAGATGGTTGGAAAGAATTGGGGGAGACCTTGGCCCAGGAGTGGGACAGTGTAGGTTGAATAAAAAAAAACGAATAGATTATTATTATTCTACCTATAAAACCTGTTCATTAAACTTGCTTGCTATTTTCTGGGTTCACTATTTTTCTCGCAGTACCTATGTGTGAAAAGCAGAGTATTCACCTCGGGGTTAAAGCTGTCTTAGTCTTGGGCGCTCTTGAATCCCTCGCTGTCTCAGGATTCTAGTCATTAACTCCCTCGTTGCACTCGGGAGTTAACTATAAACACACTCGCTGTCGCTCGGGAGTTAACTAAAGAATCCTTCGATGCGCTTGGGATTCAATATGGCGCCCGTGACATAATACACTGCTTTATCCCCTTGGTGAATAATCTACTATGGTAACGCCTATTAGGCGATAAAGTTATTGCAACTATGTTGGGTTTATGGCAAAGTTTGCCAATTCAATTTGTATTTTGACGTGAAATGTTTATAGAAGTGCTCTACTATTCGTACTTTTATTTGCGTCGGTCGATACATCAAAGCAAATATTTATTTTATCAATGTCATTGCGCATTTTTTTTTATCAATTTAGGTTTTTTCGTAAAATTTGTTATCACTAGATTCTAAATACATACATAGATTTATGTAGGTACCTACGTATGGGTTTGATTGACGGATTTGGTAAATCTAACAGGTAATAAAAGCGAAAATGCGAATCTGTACGTTTGTTTGTGAGGTCAAAAAGCCGCTGCTAATGAAAAAATACAATTTGATATGCTCTGTATCGTGAAAGGGCTTACACAGTTTTTAGGGATTATGATGGTGCATTCTTTGAACACGTGTGATGTGGTTTCACTTAGACAACGCCCCTAAATTACGCTACGCTCTTACACACATACCTACGCATAGTACGTATATCTGATAGGCACGGCGCATAAATTAGGCGAAATTCTGAGCGGGGGAGGTCTATAAATAAAACTCCGTTATCTTAGAGACAACTGCATGAACTAGTATTCATCTACAAGGTCACCTCGTCCTATGTAGGTAGGAGATACATATTTTACATCTATTACTCCCACTTAGATCTTGATTCAGTTAGGTGACCGACTGGCCACGTCAATGAGAATTTGCGTCGTGTTTGCCACCATATTTTATAGTGGTAAGTGAGATCCCCCGTCATCAGATCAGCACTTTCCAAAACATGAATAAAATCAAAATCTGTCGACAATGAATTTGAATTTCTTGAATTTCTTTTTTCAAAATCAGGCTATCAACAAAGGAATTTTATCTAATATCTCCAATTAAAAAAAAAATATTAAGTACCTATCAGAAAAGTTATTTGGATCAACGATTCGAGTAGGTAGGTATATCAGTTGCCAAACGGTTGCGAAGAGTGAACGACCACAACAAAATGCAGGTGAATTTCCATACAAAATTGCTGGTATTATGAACTTGTAATTTAGGAACCTCGTGTTTTTATCGAGGTAGGAACTAATTTGGGAAATTCCATCGCTTCGGTAGTTTGCGGTCAAGACTCTCAATGCAAATAAAGCATTCACTTTCCTGGTAAAATGTGATGGTTTTGGGCACATTCAAGTTTGTTTTCCTGCTCGAGAGTCGAGATGATAACAGAGTTTACAGACTGATGTCAAACACTAGGTCGTTTGAGCTAACTAAGCGCACTAAATTACGTAATTTTGACACGAAAAGAACCATTACTCTGATATTTTTAGTGATTTTACTTTTGTGTTAGTTATATTATTTTCTTTGAAATGTAAAATAAATTAGTTATATTATTTTCTTTGAGCGGTTGCCCAAAACAGAAATTAACAAGCTTATTGTATAAAATAGGTACCTACTTACTCACATAAAAACACCCGTGTAATGTGTATGTAGGTAGGTAGGTACTACAGTTACATTTAAATCGGTCCGGTTTATTGTGTAGTATTCAATGTAGTAGGTACCTACTACGCTGACATGAAAATCAATTTAGGCGCATGTCTAAGAGTTCAATGGCCTGTAGTAATTAGTTCACGATCAGATGACTCACTTGGCAATGAAATTACAGACGGACATCATGAGGAAAATGTTCTTTCACGAATTTGATTTAAGCTAGGGCATTGTTCGTCCTAGGTACCTAAGTAAGTTCGTATGAGTCAGTGACCAATCCTTAGGTTAAAACTTTATTCAAGCAAGAGTTTTGAAGTTTGAACTCTTTTGTTCTGATACTCACGCTTAAAAGGCAGTTGATAAACTATTTTTAACTGAAATTGGTACAGTCTACTGTGTTCAACCTCAGAATACAGGTTCAACACTCTCAGTGGACGAAAAAAGTCTCCATGAGGCACAATTGAAAACTTTGCACCACACTGCGGTTCTAGAGAACTAGTGACTAGTCAAGAAGAAGACGAATAAGTTTGACGACGTCTGTGGCGTAGCCGGCGAAGGTCCGCTTGCGACGCAGAAGGTTGCGGGTTCGATCCCCGCCGCGGTATAAATGTAATTCTGTCACCCATAACACCCATAACACAAGCTCTGCTTACTTTGGGTGTGCTTTGGGGCTAGATCACGGATTTAAATTCTGGTCTGTGGGCTAGATGATACTGTGAAAAAGGTCCAGCATTATTTATTTATCTAGGTATGCTGCCAGTGGGAGTGGTCTGCACAGGACCGGATTATAGCGTTTCACATCGAGCTACTCATCGAGTTCCCAATTATTCAAACCAAAATGTTAGAGATCTAAATACCAGTGGGTGCGAGTGCAACCTAAGCTGGCCCGAAAGACGGCCTTGTTATTGTTGACTAAACAGGCATGTGTTTAAACATCGTGTTATTTCACGCACGCTGCTCGCTGTAATCCGTTGAGATTTTGTCAAAAATATTCTGTTCATAACAGTAAACACAATATGGAACAGTAATTATTAGTCAGCAACAGAAAATGATGAAGTAAGATTTTACAGGATCATATTACGAGTAAGTGTATCTTTGACAAGATCAAGGAAATCGTCTGTTGGTGCTAGATTCTAAACAGCCAATTTTACCAACCGTAAACTGTCAGAATTTGATAAAAATGTTTAGGTTCGTGTGCTACGGAATGGTTCGTAGCTATTATTGACTGACCAATCAATAAATCGACCAAACACGAAATCAAGCAGGAGACGTCTAATTTGACCGCGCGCCCGCTAGTAGGTAAAAAATGCTGTCAGTCTTCGGATTTCGTGAAGTTAGCAGTTTGTTCAGCGCTTTTTGATACTAAATTGTTTACTGCGCATCAACTATACGAATGTAGATTCATCGGCCATAGTAGAACTGTTTGACCTATGCACAATCTATGACGACACAAAATGAGATGAATGTATTCAAATACCTAATGTCGACACATTAATCAAATTACCTAATCTCTTCCTTGTACCAATGAGTCACCTCGGTCAATGACCTGCTTGGTCTAGTGGCCTTGAGATGCGATCAAAAATCGGTGAAGTGGAACTCGGAATTACTTACCTAGCCTAGGTAGCTTAACTAAGCACAGCCCACAGGATACAGAGAGACATAGGTGCCTAATATCGGATTAATTCATTAATACTTACTTATTTATTTACACAAAACACAAATGGACTTACAGATATATCCAAGTCGTCCAAATGTTATACGAGCCCCAATGCAAAATAGTTCGTCTAGTGTGAAATTTTCTGTGTGAGATTTTTTCTAACTTCATAATTTTGTATATCTATATAAAATATTAAGCTGTTCTACTATCACATGTCGCGTTACTTATGCCATTTTTTAATTATGAACCAATAATCTATTTTAGCTTTTTAAATTTATACATATCCTGTTTTAAATTCGAAGAAGTTATAAGCAAAATAGTTCGTCTAATTGTTAATCGATGCAAAAGAATTCGTCTATCGGTGAGTTAAATAAGATTATTCCTTCTTTGTACAATTATGTTGCATAATTTAAATTTGTAAAAGTAATTCTGTGTCATTCGTCAAGTGAGACAGTATAAATCTGAAAATTTCAGCTTTTTTCATTAGTTTTTAAATAACAATGGGTCGTGGCAAACCCGTGTGTGAAAAGCTTCGAAAGTGAATAGTTTGTGGGGTCGATGCTGGCAAATCAAGTTACCAAGTATCTAAAGACTTGATACTTCCCAGGTCTACAGTTCAATCTATCATTCAGCACTATAAAAAGAATAGAACGACTTCTTGTTTGAAGAAAACTGGTCGACCACGCATCACAAGTGCAGGAGAAAACAGAATTCTGAAGAAAATTATCAAAAATAATCGTCATGCTTGAGCTGGAGAACTCACGGTGCAATGGAAGGATTCACAAAGACGTCTAAGTTGATACTTGCCAAAGAGTCTTAAAAATAATGGGTTACGGATTTTACACCGCTAAGGAGAAACTACTGTTGACTGCTGTACAAAAGAAAAAGAGGTTGAAGTTTGCTCGTGATCATTTAAATTGGACTTCCGATCAGTGGCGTAGTATCATTTGCAGTGATGAGTCCAAATTTGAAGTGACAGTCGTCGATGAAAGGAAAAAAGGGATTCGGAACAAAAATGAGGCATTTCATACTGATTGTCTCAAACGCAAAGTGAAGTTTCCGGCGTCTCATAAGATATGGGGCTACATGTCTGCACAAGGTGTTGGTGGTATGCAGTTTGTGGATGGTTCTATCAATGCTGCAAGGTATCAAAACCTTTAGGAAGAGAATTGACTGCCCTCTACAACGTCACTTTAGCATCAAGATTCCTTCGTTTATCAACAGGATGGTGCTTCCTGCCATACTGCAAGGACAACAAAGACGTGGCTACTGGCGAAAAGCATCCCTACAATCGAATGGCCATCTAACAGCCCGGACTTGTCGCCGATCAAAACCCTATGGTAGAAAATGAAAAAAGTTCGGCGTAAAAATCCATCAAGATCGAAGAGCGACTTAAAGGCTAAAACTCTTGGCTATCTTGGAGTCAATTACGCCTGAGGAGTGTGCAGCGTTGGATGCAACCATGCCTCTTCGCATTAAAGCTGTCATTGAGAGCAAAGGCGACACAACTAAGTAGTAGACGAACTATTTTGCGTGAGTGACAAGGGTAGACGAATACTTTTGCGTTATGTTTTTTAGAATATTTTTGAATTTTTTTTACGTTATGTAAAGTCAAAAAGAATTTCAGTTATGTTAAAATAAACTTTAAAATGTTCCTCAAATTGTGGTTTACTTTTTACTAAACGTTCTTAATTATTTTACCAATATTTACTTTCTATATTTTACGCTTTGCACTGCTTTCCATACTAGACGAAGTATTTTGCATCGGGGCTCGTAATATAAATAGTAATCGAGTTAAAATATTACAATAAAATTCAAAATATGTCAAAATAATAATTACGTTTATAAGAAAATTAAAACAAAAGAAATAATTAATTTAAAAGTCAAATTTGAAGTTAAAGAAAATATATAGCATGCGATAAAATCTAACAGCATTGTCAACGAAAACGTCCGCATCCGTTTGGCCCAAGAAATCATTAAGCAGAGTAAGTGCTCGCGGTGTAGGAGCTGCAGCTCCAGCACAAGTACGTACACCAGGTGGTTGCGCAAATAGTGCCGGGCGACGCCATAATTTACTTTGCCTGGGTAATAGAGTGGTCACGAACGTATTTCACCAATGATCTAATGCGCATAGTTTTCGTTACGTAAAATTGATGGACGACCAAAATTCGAACCTACGTTTAAAAGTTTGGACTCGAAAATTGAGGCACTAGCACTACCTGTCCTATTTGGTGAACTTAACATGGTATTCTTCAACGACCTTATTAATAAACGTGGTGTAAAGTTACGACGGGTGTAAGTTAGGAGCAACCATACAATGTTTGAGTTTTAAACTCACTCCTGTCGTAACTTTCCACCACGCTTATTAATAAGGCCGCAAATGAATAAGGAAGAATTCAAACTTGTAGTTTACTGTACTTTTCATTGTGTCTTACGGTGTTCTAACTAGGTACCTCACTCATTTTCTTTAATGCGTGGTGAACAAACTTCTACTGTGGTCTGGGTTATAGTCGTGAGCATATTTTATGTCCCTCTGCTGTACTGAAGACCTGTTTTACAAGCATTTTAAAACGTATTTAACTGCCTCGGTTCTGCAGCGCGTCAGGGATGTTCGATGCCGCGCGAGTGGACTGCTTTTACACCACCATGCGCAAGCGTGGAGCATCTCTGGTGCGCAGGGTCCAAGCCAGCTCCAACAGCATTCTCACCGTGTTCGCTGATAGGTTGGACTGCATTTATCTGTTCCATAACTCTAGGAATGCCTTCACTAATAATAATAGTATTCAGTTTGGTTATGCTAAGTAATTTCTATGGACTAATATTGATGTCTGAAATAAAGATTTAATAATATATTATTTCTAACCTATATTTTCCCATTGCTGGGCAAAGGTCTTCCCTTATATCCTTCCAACCATCCCTATCCCGGCCCATTTCCCACCAGCCTTTCTCAAGGGCATCGAGATCGTCACGCCAACGTTTCTTCGGCCTGCCCCGGCTGCGACGCCCATCTGCTGGCACCCATTGTGTGACGACGGTCGATTTAATAATAATTAACTTATATTAAAATACTCAGGCATTGCTATCTTGGCTTGATGATATACAACGCCCAGAAACCTTTAGTCTACTCTCATCGAGGTGCCTCCCTGCTTACCATAATATTGAGCTAATATCCACCTTTGGTATTTTCTAAAACAGTGATAAAACTCAAAATCATCGAAATCATAAAAAAGTTTGTTCCAAATGGTTATAAACTCACAGGTTCCGAAGACAAAGAGATTCATAACATAATGTTATGAACTCTTCTCGCCGACTGTACTAATTCAATTCAATTCAATTCAATTTGTTTATTGCTTCATGTTAGTTACAATGTCTTAAATATAGGTAGGCGTTTCATAACATGAACCCCGCTGGGGCACTGCAACATTTGGTAGGTTACTTATAAACTAACTTATGTAGGTAAACTAACTTATGTAGGTATATATTGGCTCAGCCCTTAAAGATATTTAATTTAAATATTTTTAGTTCAAGTACTATTAAATATATATTTAGAATCCGAGTTTACTTTTTATTAAATCTTTTATTGTCATCTAGATAATCTTGAATATTGTAATAACTTTTTTCTATGAGGTAAGATTTTAATTTTTTGTTAAATATTGTATTTTCTTCCAAGTTTTGTAGTTCTGAGGGTAAATTATTATAAATTTGGATTGACATGTTATATGTTCCTGATTTAACTATTTCTAATTTTGTGTAAGGTAGGGCTATTTTATTTTTGTTTCTCAAGTTGTGCGGTTTGGTGTATTGCTCTTTAGATAATGTATAGAAAGTTTTATGTGTTCTTACAAATTTACAGATTTCATAGATATATATTGAAGTTAGGGTTAGGATTTTTAATTTACTAAAATGGATTTTACAGCTCTCTCTTTCTGAAATATTGACTAAGATTCTGATACATCTTTTTTGTAAGACAAATAACTTATTTGACTCAGAGCTATTTCCCCACAGGATAATACAGTAGCTTAACCAGGAGTGAGCATATGCATAGTATGCATTTATACTTATTTCCAAGTTTGTACATTTTTTTAGTTCAAATAATGCATAGACAAACCTTGACAGTTTACTAGCTATTTTATCTATATGACACTTCCAATTCACTGAGGTGTCTATATTTACACCCAGTAAATTACATGAATCTACAGAATTTAGTTTATTATTATTATAGTTAAGATTATTCATATTTAGGGGTATTTTTTGATAAGGTTTAAACTGCATGATTTTTGTTTTGGTTATATTAAGTTCTAAATTATGTTCTTTAAGCCAATTTATTATTAAATCTAGTGTTGTGTTTATTTCTGAATTAAGGTATTGTTGCTCATTACACGGAAAAATTACAGATATATCATCAGCATATAGAATAGTTTTTTTATTTATTATTTTTGGCAGATCATTTATATATATTAAAAAGAGTATGCAGCCTAACACACTTCCTTGAGGTATTGAATTTTGAATATTTAGTTTATGAGATTTTATATTGCTAATTCGATTTTGGAGTGCATCAAAGAAATCGATTTCAACATATTGCTTGCGGTTTTCCAGGTAGGAACTAAACCATTCTAAAGCTGGACCGCGCACTCCTATTCCATTTAATTTTTTAAGAAGAATGTGGTGGGACACCCTATCATAAGCCTTACTCATGTCTAACATGATACCAATGGCATATTTTCTGTCATCTATGAAGCTAATTATTTCTCTATTTAAATTATAAAGAGCTGTTGTAGTAGATCTATGTTTTCTGAAGCCATGTTGACTATTGTCAAAGATTTTAAATTTTTCACAAAATTGGGTTAAACGGTTGGCCATGGCAGTTTCAAAGATTTTTGAGAATGTTGATAATAATGCTATAGGTCTAAAATTTTGTGGGGTATTCGCTGATTTGATTTTAGGTATCGGTTTAATAATTGAGGTTTTTAGTAAATCTGGAAATACAGCTTCAGCAAAGGATTGATTTATCAACATGGTTAGAGGTATTGTCAGTTCTTCATTACAGTGCTTAATTAATTTTGGTGGAAGCTCATCCATGCCATAACTTAGCTTATTTTTTAGAGATTTAATAATATTATAAACTTCTAGATGAGTAACTGAGCTTAGATACAAAGTGTTAACACTTGGGTTAATTATAGGGCGGCCGTGGGGGGTATTGTTTGAGGTTGTTTGTTCATTTCCAACCGAAACAAAATACTCATTAAGAGTATTTGTAACTATGACAGGTTCATTTACAATTTTATTATTTATTTTTAATGATATATTTTTCTTTTCCCTTTTAATAATCTTATTTGTTCGCTCTTTTATTATGCTCCACATAGATTTAGTTATATTGTTTGAAGTTTCCATTTTTTTTATATAGTATAACTTTTTTGATGTCCTAACAGCTTTTTTTAACGTTGTTTCATAATTTTTATAATATTCATTCAAAATTGTATTATTTACTTGTGATGTTAATATTTTTAGCAATCTTTTGTTTTTACAAGAGGTTTTTATACCTTTTGTTACCCATGTTTTCTTTTTTTTTATCTTAATTAATATTTTTTTATTTGGTATACAATTATTTAATATTGTAACTAATTGTTCATGAAAAACTTTATAATTAGTATTTATGTCATGGTCATGTATCAGTATATTTTGCCAATTTATGTTTTGAAGTTTTGTTTTAAATAATGTTAGGTTTTCCTGATTAAATAATCTTTTGTGAACTTTGTATGGTTGTACGGTATTTATTTTTGACTTGTGTAGAGAGATTTGAGTGCCCTTATGGTCTGACAACCCATATTCATCAACATCAATGCTAAAGTTACATTTGTCAAAATTTGTGTATATTACATCAAGGCATTTAGAGGTTGTGCTAGTAATTCTTGTGGGTTCATTTACATTTTGTTGAAAGTTAAATCTATTAAACAGTTGAATCATAGACCTAGCTTGTTTTGTTTTTCCAAGTACATTTACATTTAAGTCTCCACCTATAATTATGTTTTTATTTTTGTATTTAGTATCTAATAATTGCAACAATTTTTCTAATTGAGTATTAAAAGTCATTTTTTCTCTATTACTATTAGGCCAATATACAACTAATAATATCACATTTAACTTAATTATATCTATTGCACAAAGTTCTATTATATATTCTATAGTTAAAGTATTTATATCATCACATTCTTTGTACTCAATATTATCTTTTATAAAGATGCAGACTCCCCCTTTCTCATAGTGTGTTCTGCAGAAGAGACTAGCTGTGACATATCCTTCCAACGCAAGTAAGTCTATCTTTGACGGGTATATATGGGTTTCAGTCAAGCAAATAGCAATAAGGCCTTTTTCTTCAGCTAATACTTCAATGAGGTGCAGTTTATTTACCAGTCCGCCACCCATGTTTTGATAAAGAACTGACAGGTTATTAGGAACGAAAGGAATTCCTTTTTTTTGAGTTGTTGTGCATTGGCGAAGTCATCTTTACTTGTTTGTCCAGTCTAGTGACGTTATTCTTGGGTGTTTCTGTGAAGCTCTTTTGTAGTTTACAGTGTGCTGGAGTCAGATTCAGGTTTGTTTGACTAAGTTGGTTGGTTTGTAGTTGGGATGGCAGCGTTGTTGTAGGCCTACTCTCTTTATTGTTCCGGACATGGCAGAGGGTCTTGAGTGGCTGATTATCTGTATTGCATATTTGGTCTTGCTTTGGGTATGATGCTCTTTCACTTGGTGCCGCTGTGTTGTTTGCATGGCATGCCTGTTGAAGCGTTCTGATTTTCTGTTTTGATGATGTTGAGTGACATCCCATTGATGTAGTTGGGTGTTCTTGTGATGTTTGGTATGTTTCCCTTCTTTGTTTTCTATTTTGTAAACCATTATTGTCTAAATATTCAGATATCCACAAGCCAGTATTCCTAAAGTACCTTGTATTGGAGAGTAGGTATTTGCACATCCTTTTGCTTAAAAGTTCTATTTTCAAGGGCCTTTTGTATCCGTTGGAACCAATCCTTTGGAATTCTTCGATGTATCCAGTTATGTCAATGTGAGTGATAGAATATAATGTTTCAACTATTCTGTCATGCAGTTGGTGTTCGGTTTCATGTTTGTACTCCAGCAGTCCATACAACACAACTGTTTTGCTTGCATCAACAGCTTTTGCTACCATAGTTGGTTCCACTTTGTTTATGTTCTCTTTCTGTAGGGAGGTTGTCAAATCAGAGCTTCTAGTTATTGTTGGTGTTGTTTTTAAGAGCTGTAAAGTGTTTTTAATCTCATCTAGTTCAAGACGCAGACTAAAACTGGTAGGTACTTTGTTAATTCTACCAGATGTAACCCACATGGTTCTAAAGCTTTAAAAAGTTGTCAAAAAACGGTAGCTATTAGGGTGCAGCATGACAAGGGTCACAAGTTCATGGGCGTAAACATTTAATTGCTTCATCATCATTATCCACAGTGACTTCACCCACCCACTGCTAGGCATAATCGATTTTTTATTGTAAATGTGAACCTTACCGGAAAATCGTCTTCGTCAAGAATTCCTTCATAAAGACAACACCATAATAGGTACTCGGCTCATACCAGTTGAAAACAAGAAGGGGACGGGCTGACGTACCGGTCCGTAAAAGCGGGACTTTTTCTGACTTTCAGTTTTGTGCTAAAAATCTTGACAGATCCGTTAAAATCGGGATATAGGTAGAGACGAGGGCCAAAGCTACTAGTTTCATAACACCAAAAACCCATTGAGGAAGTAATGGAAACATCGTTTTATCTACAAAAGCAGATATGTTATCATCAACAGAATAAATACCAGAAGTCTACTCAAAGCTAAGACCGGTAATCCTTTAAATCTAGATTATCGTTACCACGGACCAAGAAAACCTACTTTGATATCGTTATGTCCAAAGTGGTTCATACCTTGTAAACAAGTAGGTATGATTGTATCACGTTACAGACACGAGGTACCTACTAAAAATTTGGTTCTCAAAAAACGGTGAGCATCATGCTAACTCGTAGGTAGTAATAGTAACACTGGAAAAACAGAGTTAGGGTGGTTATGACAACAAATCGATAAAATCAGACTAATCACTCAGAACAGGCAGAAAAAGTAGCCTCCTTTAGTTACAAAGTTGGTTTAGTTACGAAAATTAAGAGCATTGGACTAATGATGCATTAACTAGATACAATTTCAAACCATACGATATCGTATCGTACGACAATTTTTCACGCGTAAACGCTCATGGTATGCGATTTCTCATACCAGTTAGCGCGACGCTCGACGACACGGCACGTTCAATGGGCGGAGCTTAGCAAATCGTACGAAAAATCGCATCGTGTAAATGCAGAATCAGAATCAGAATAATTTTATTGCATAACTGTTGTACATGTAAAGGTCTTATTTTAAATAGGTACCTACAGGTTTCTACAGTCTATCCATTTCGGATGTGCAACATTAATGGTTAGTAAGAAATAAGAAAAAATTATTGTTCAACTGTGTTTTAACCTAAATACAAGCACAAATAGATAAGTAGGTAAAAAGGTACTTTGAACCAAAACTAAAAGAAACAATAGGTAGTACTCAAATGCGAACAAATACAATTACTTACTTAAATTAAAAATATATAGGTATGTTGTATACTTGTACACATACATTACCTGTTGTAATATTCGTCTAGACTATAAAATACACTATTAATTACCCAATTTCTAAGTTGATTTTTAAATTTATTTCCTTCAAGGATTTGCAGCTCAACTGGTAACTTGTTATACCTTGCACCTTTAGACAAGACAACCTAGGTATGTATAATATAGTATAATCGGTCCCTAGCCTAGAGATTTTAAGACTGAGATGACGGTCGCTATTTTACAGAAACATTTTACTACAAATAACTAAGAAACGCATTTTTGTGCCCCAGTTAGAAGCTGACCTGGAGTTTGGTTTGGTATGCAGTGAGTCAGTTTACTGTTTATATTGTACGCAAGTAAAATAATTTGTAAGCATTAACAGTAATCACTTCCCGCGGTTAGATTGTATGAAGAAGTTAGTTTTGCAAGTAAATAACCGACTCATTTCATGTTATCGCTATTATACCTAGGTACACGAAGGACTTAAAGTGGTCTAGTCACTAGGCTCTAGTGGAATCGGTCCTGCCTTCCATAAAAGGTACCTAGTATTAGGTTCGAATAGGGTCGAGGACAGCTCCAATAAATTATGTGCCATCATAAAGAAAAATTTCACCAGAGACGGGAACGCAGTGAAAAACTGGCATGTCAAATAATTTGCAACACGTCAAGAAGATTAATTTATGAAACTGCTTTTTAAAAGTCAAAGTCAAAAAGCATTTACTCAATAGGACCGCTGGGATCACTTAGAGTAGTCTTAAAGCTAGGTGATTTTACTCCTGTTCCTTCGCGACCAATACCGTGACTTTGCATATTACGATTTACGTATTACCCTGCTATTTTTAAACAAAATGTACATTCCCTAGGAGGTACAAAAAGGAGCTTTAAATTCTCAAATTGTTCACAGACTCTACTATACAATCCATTGAGGTTTGTAGTACGGAACTTGTTAATTGGTCGGCAAACGGAAGGCTTTTCTCGAGCAAGCTTAACCTGGTAATGTTTGACCGCAGGCACATTAAGCAAATCGTTGCTAGTGCCGGATAGAGTAGGACGAGACTAGTAAATGATACTAGACCGAGAGCTTTTGTATTAGATACTAGCTGTCCGCCGCGGTGTTACCCGCGATCCCTCGGGAAAACTTCACTTCCCCGGGATAAAATATAGCCGAAAAATGAAGTATTCCCGAGAAACCGCGAGTAACACAACTGAACTTAATAAAAGTATGAAAATTCAAAATATCCAACTCGAACTTTGCTTGGGACTTAGGTAAAACACGGATATCTTCACACGTTCGTCATAGTACCTACCTACCTCCGTGGGCTTTATTAGGTCACGGCCTTGAATCAATGAATAAGTAAGACGTCCACGCATCCAGAATTAGTTTGCAGCCGTAAACTCTCGCTACTCGAATGTCTCTTATTAGGGCCAATCATTGGCCCACATTCGGTCCCATTGCTTTTAAGAGGCACACGGAGTGAACGTCGATATAGAGTGAGAAAATGACGATGCAGGAAAAGTAATGCCGAATGCAGACTAAGCTATTACTTTTCAATTTACACACAAGTGCGGGAACTCAAGATCACCAAAAGACTATCATCCGAGTGTCTGCGTAAAATTCTCGAGTATTTCGGTCACATTGCAAGGAAAGATGGGGACAACCTAGAGAAGCTGATAGTGGCCGGAAAAATAGAAGGAAAAAGACCTCGTGGGCGAAGTCCGATGCGCTGGTCTGACCAAATTCGCACCACTCTCGACACCACGATTCACAATGCTCTTCATACTGCCGGAGACAGAGGAAGATGGAGAGACATAATAAGGGAGAAAGTGATACCTACCTATAGGAGGTCACGACCCTCAGCACTGAGGAATACGACTCAAGGAGGAGGATGAAACGTTAAGCTTTTTATTTGGGGCTAAAAGGGGGCTCAAGTAACTTAGTTTAGCTGGTCTGTAAATGGCATGATTGGTCATAGCATGAAAGTAGGTATTCCCGTTGTCCCCACCGAGTTCCCAAAGCCAATTTAAACAATTTCAAATCTCTGAAAACAGTTTTCGTTTTTAAAAGCGGAGAGGCCTCTGTCCAATTGAAGTTGCACTTAAAGATAAACTAACTTAAAGCGCATTGTTTTTGATTGATCATGGCAAAAGCGAAGAGAGGCCTATGCTCAGCAGTGGGATGAGAAAGGCTGATGATGATGATGATTATATTCATGATTCACTAAAACTCAAGAAATAGTCCGTGATCTTAAATCATTTATCTGTTCACTCCGGGACAAATGACGAATCTGACAATAAAGATTCTTGAGTCTTCAGCGCTGATGAATTGGCCAGCAGAAATAAAACGTAAAAACAAACACCAGTCCATAACAACTCTTAACTTGCTCCAAATAGGGTTTATTTCGAATTGAATACGTTACTTGTTAGAAAGTGCCTTGGAAAGCTGCCTTGACAAAGGTATTAAATAGACAACTGATAGCTTATTGGATGTGCTGTTATTAATTACGTGTCTGATTTTATTGGTTTTGTCACAAGATTTGCAAGAACCCCGCAAACTATTGGAAAACCACAAAAGATCGCCCCGAGTCGGGTAAAACAAAGAGTGTATTTTTAATTTTTATACTGTTAGATTCAGTGACCTCTCAAGATGTCTCCTAACTACTATTGACATAATCAATGCCTATTTGAAGATCGTTTCACGCTTCGTGCGTCTGCGCATGTCAATATAATTTAATGATCCATTCTTTATTCAATGACGACATTGCCAAAGAACAAGGTTCATAGCACACTATTCGGAAAAACGGTATTCCTGTTCATATAGCGATCACAGATTCCCATTTTGCTAGGATCCTATCTTTACATATTGTTTGCCTTATGTAAACCTACTATCTAAGGTGCTCAGCTCAATAAACAGTTTACAATTTACACACCTTATATTATATTATAAGTAGTGCTCGTAACTGAAAGAAAAAATAATCTTTATGTTTTTTTTTTATTTATTTCGTCTACCAACGATTGTTACATTTAGGTACATGAATATAATAACACCTATTTAGTTGAATATTAATTAATATTTGCTCGCCTACGTCCTTTTTTTGGTAATTTCTGTCCTGTCCATACATAGATTACTAGGAAGAGATCGCTTTTAGCGATAAGGTCACTTTTTGTTATAGAGGCTTTTTATTTTCTTTTTGTGTTACCTTTTTATGGTGTTCAATAAAGTTATAATCTAATCTAATTTTTTCTTAAAAGTTTGAAAGGCCATTTGCGCGAAAACACATCACTGACTTTTAAAACTCGATTCTGGACATTAAAAAGGTCGTACACCCCAAACCGCAGCCTCCTTAACTACCCCCTAATTGCACCTAAATAGTACCTTAAAAGTTAAAATCGTTTGACGTGAAGTCATTGCACCCAGATACAGGTTCTGAACAAAATATCTGCATCGCCACATTCCTTACGCTTTGTCGCTTGTCCTAACATTTAATGCACACCAACCGTAGCTACTACCTTTTACTTTTTTGACTATTCACAAAATGGAAGAGTTCTTGCAGTCACAACTGCCCCCTTAGCACAGCGTTTGTCTAGATACCGGAGCATAGATAAAAAATGTCCGTAATGACATTATCATTACCGTTTAACCACACTCGAATGTCATTACTGTCATTTTTATCTATTCTCCGGTACCTAGACAAACGCTAAAAGCCTAATCCATCTCAAACAATGTCCCAGGCCAGCGTCCCGTTCAGTGAGGCAAAGGTTGCCTGGAAGAAGTTTAAATGTTTTGTTTTTATTAATTTCTTGGTGTACAATAAAGTGTTCATTCATTCATTCCTCCTGTCTGACGCTGCAAAGATGCAAAAGCCTAAGTTTTTTTAGACAAACGCTGTGCTAAGGGGGCAGATCGCTTTATCGACTGAAGCGTGGAATGCCCCGATTATACAGTAATTTGGCCATGATGGCGGCTATCAGTCAACAAACTATACCCACAGCTAACAACCAGGACAAACATGGTTTTGACCTTATTAGATGAACCACCCTTTCTAAAAAGTCTCTGATAAAAACACAATTTCTCTCTCTCATAAGGTTTGCTGTAAGAGAACTCTTTAAGAAAAAACATAAATTAAGTTGCATAGTTAAGCTTGCTTTTGCCATTACTTCTCTAGATTAAGTGTTTATATATGTTTTTTCTTTGTGCAATTAAGAATAAATACTTATATAAATTTGCATTCGACTAGCTCGCAAAGCCTAAGCACTTCAATCAGTACTATCTCATTGTCTAGGGTCAGACAGACCCGAAACAAAATAAATCATTCAAGCGGTCCCAGCATTGAAAATCTTACATAATATATAAATGCGAAAGTCTGTGTGTGCGAATGTTTGTCTTCACGTATCTCCATGACGACTTAACCGATTGTGATGAAATTTAGAACGTAGATTGTTTACATACTGGAGTAGGCATTTTCGAAAATCAACCCTTAAGGGTGTTATACAGGGTGTTAAAGTTTGTATGAAAAAAAATGATAAATAATCACTCCAAGGGCTTTTACCAAGTTACCCTTTCTCTAATCAGGTGGAGGTGGAGTAAATTTAAGCAGGCAGGCTTTTTCAGCTTAAGACGTCCACAAGTTAATGCCTATATCAGCTCTTCGCGTATTTCTCTTCGATAATTCTCGTAAATCGCAGAGCTCACGGCGTCGGCTGATTAGCACCGTTTCCTGCCAAACAGGACAGACAAGATGGCTATGTTAAGTAATACTCGACCCATGTCCCATATAATGTGGTGGACGTCTTATAATGGCCGTCACTTCAACAGTATTGTAGAATCGGCTTGCGTGGTTTTTGGAGTCCCAAGTGAGAATGGGTGACGACTGATGTTCCCAGGAAATACTGTCAATCGAAAACTGCACAGAGACGAATGAGTGAATTGAATATTGAGATGACTTCGTACCAACCCTATTTAAAAAAACCTACACGTTTCGAATAGGTACTTAGTTATGTTTTTTCTATTGCCTGCGTAACATGGCGGCTAAAATGTTTAAAGAACGGTTCCTTAAGTGTAAGTGTTGACCCCGCCGTGTCTAGGCTTTAAAATCAATAGCCAATGACAATAACTTTATTAATGTGAGTGATAAATATTTTTTCTTCAGTCCAACTCACGCTTGGCCGATTTAATGTAAGCTCCGCATCTTTACAAACTTCTGTAAACCACGATTCTGTAATTTTGTTCCGCGAAATGGCATCCCGCAGTTAAATGATTCGACGGGACGCAATCAAAATTTTTTTGGGGTCGATGTCCTTTAAAATAAGTGGCTCTTGTTGAAAGTTCGACCTTCAGAGTTCATTTTCATGTCTCGGAGCTTACAAAATATATAATGCTGGACTTTTCACACAGCATCATCTAGCCCCAAAGGTGCCCAAAGTAAGCAGAGCTTGTGTTATGGGTACTGTTGACTGTTTCTTATTTATGTAGTACTTTTTATTTGTATACATATACATAGATAACACCCAGACTGTTATACGAGTACTACTTATATACTATTTTTTGTTTGTAAATATATACATATTATACATAGAAAACATCCAGACCCCGAGACAAATATTTGTAGATCTTAAAAACATTTGCCACGCGGCGGGGATCGAACCCACAACCTACTGCGTCGCAAGCGGACCTTCGCCCATTGCGCTAGGTCGTCAAACTAAAATTTTCAGTAGCTAGGTTTACTTGTAGGTAGGTAGGTACTTTGTTAATACCTTCTGGCTACTGCAATCCTACTTTAATAGGTACCTAACCCTACCTACAAATACAGAGAGGAAATAGGTTAATAGGGAACTAATTAAAGCTATTTCCTACTGGATATCCCAAATTAGACTGCAACAATTTGATAAAGCAGGATAAAAAAATCGATAAATACTAACGATGAAAATATTCACAATGAAAATAATATGACGTAGCGTAGACTATTTCCCCTTTTATGGCACCTATCACACTTTCGATTTTGAATATCGAATTATTTCACAAAACTGCGGCTCAATGACCCCGTGTAAAGATTGGGGGAATTGCTTCGCCTTCACAGTTCACTCAGTGACCGCTACGTTCGGAAACTGTTCCACACCTTGCTATAATATTTAGCTGTTTTAAGCGATAAAAAAGGAAATAGTTGGTAGGTCTTCTGTTTTTTTTATTCTCGTAGTTGGCTCACTAAATTGTAATTTGATTCTTAAAAAAGGTGAAGTTTATAAAATAAAAATATCAGGCTCATAGGTAATTATTTATTTACTTACCAACTATGAATATAATAAGTAAGTAAGTTCGTATAAGTCAGTGGCCAACTCTGGTGACGGAGTTTTTAGGCCGCCTTAAGGCCTCCGTCATGGCTTCTCATAAAAACCTACCACAGACAACAGAACCGTAGCTACCTACCTACCTCTATTTTCAATTATTCAGACGGCAATTTTCAGACTTACCTAAGCAAAACCTAAATCTAGGAATTGGAGTTAAATAACTGCAAAACGCTGTTGTTATCTCAAAGGTTTGTAGACATTTACGTGTTTTGATAACACTTGCTGATATCAATGTTATTGCAAAGTTTTTTTGACCTCGCTACAAAACATTTATAAATTAATTGCTTACTAACTTATTAATAAAAGTTACAAAGTAGGACGTTTACTTAGTAGTTATGATGTTGGAATGATTGAGATCTAAGAACTCGCACAAAACGCACATCTTGCAATGGACCTCGAGCTTAACTTTTTTACCATAGAAATAGATCGTTCCCAAATGACCGCAAGAAAGTCAATTAACTTGGATAACTTCCAATTACAACATTACACATTGGCTTTTGGCCTTTTTGGTCGAGACGAGACTCATTAAGAAACACAAACGCTACTTTTTATCCAATTGGCTAATTCATTTGCGTATCACGCGAACATTGATGTGACTGAGTAGTACCGTTGTTGGCCGCAAAAACGGTTCTATTGCAAATCTGTTTTCAAAACTGTAGCAAGCACGCAGCGCACGGTTTGGAGTCAGTTTTTAGTCGGTGAGAGTCCGACATAACCCTTCCGCTGTCCCCACGGGGCGGCGGAATCCATAACGGATTTTCTGACGGTATAAAAAAAAAGGTATTGTAGGCAAGTGGGTACTTGAATAAAGAAATCTCGATGTCAGCTAAATGGGCTAAATATCCAAAAAGTCTGAGATCAGCCCCCTTACCATGGCGATTGGCTACGTACCGGAGAATAGATAAAATGACATTCGGTAATGATGAAGATGGACATTATAGTGTGGACAAAACGTGTAGAAAGTGGAAAAACTACTTTTCTACTAAGTTGCTTTTCTACCCGTTTTATCCACAGTCTAATGTAATTACTGTCATTTTTATCTATTCTCCGATACCTAGACAATCGCCATGGTCAGGGGGCAGTGGCGTAGCTCCGGAGGGCTAGACGGTGCTATGCACCGGTGTCCCCCAGCTCAAGACCCTCGGAGTATAGTCCATATTACAGTGCATGCTGTGGCGTTCTATAACTGGAAAAACACTAGATTTAAGTAGCTTAGTTAAGAAATTGATAATACTTTTGTGATATTTCCGTTGGATGTCCATAAATAAATAAATAAATAAGTATGAGTCAGAGCCTGAGGGCCCGAAAGGTTTCGTTCTTAGGAAACTATTGGGTTTATTTTGAAAATAAAAACATTTTTGGATTTATGAATTTAATTTTTCTAACAAAATCTTCAGTACAAAAGAAAAGTCTTGCTCTGTCTTCAATTTTGTAAATGCCATACTCTGCATAATTATATTTGGACTTGATAAAACCTAAACCGTTTAGGGCCCCAGTTTTTTTTGCACCAGGCCCTTGGCTACCTAGCTACGCCACTGCTTGAGATGGACCCGTTGTTTTTTATTCTATTACCTATAACTGATTACTACTTATAACTGATTCTATTGTATTTTATCTAAGTAAAGTTACTTTAGAATGTAATACCGATATACCTTCTTAAAATAACATAATTTTGGGCATCTTTAGTTGTCGGCGCCGGCCGATGGAGCGCTGTTTGTGCGTCCATTTTTTACCTACTCAAATAGTTTTAGAATAGAATAGAATAGAATAGAATATAGCTTTATTGTACACCAGAAAAATAACATAAATTAAAAACAAACATGTAAAAATATGGTACAATGGGCGACCTTATCGCTAAAAGCGATCTCTTCCAGGTAACCTTTGGATGGACAGGATAAGAGTTTTGATGACCAAGAACCAAAAAATACAGTATCACGACTGTCTCGCCAAGGCGCGGTAGACATTCTCTCGGATCTTTCAGATATTCCAGATTCTTTGAAGATGTCTAAGAGGGTAGTCAGAGGCATGTACAAATAGATATTTGATACATGCCCACATCTTGCAGACGTTAGTATTCCATACGTGACAGGTTGCAAGCCCATCGCCGCCTATAAGAATACTAACTGGTTTTCTCACGATGTTTTCCTTCACCGTTCAGAGCTCCAAACATCAAGAACCAAACATCGAATTATCTAAGAACCATTTATTATAATGTCTTTGTTTAACATGTTTATACATATTAGAAACACAAAATTAGTTTTATTGTTATCTATTATATCTTTGATCTCCGATATGCTACGCACCTGCGTCATCTGTGTTTTTCTTTCGTTTTCCTGTTACACATTAGAAAACATCAAATGCACGAGACCGCCTGATTAAAACTATTTTATCGTGCACTTAATTAATATTTATTAATATTAATGTGAATTAATAATTAGTTATAACTTATCTCCTCTTTGAAGTAAACATTAATCAAAGTCTGGATCTAGATAGCCTCCTTGATTGGGATCACGTTTATATATACATACTTGTTTATCAATGTAATCCTTTCAATTAGACAATATTCTTTAAATTGCACTATTTTGATTTAATGTGTTTTTTTTACAAATTATGATAATAATTAAAAATCATGATGATAATAAATTGCCACGTGATCAGCAGTAATTCAGCCAGATAGGTATCACCCACTGCCAGGTCAAATTAATTTTGTTCAAAACTTGCTGTCCGTCGCGGTGCTACCCGCGGTCCCTCGGGAAAACTTCACTTTCCCGGGATAAACTCTATGTTCATCAAAGATTTTTTTTTTTAATTAAATAGGTCAGCATTTGACCTCACTCTGCCTGATGTTAAGCAGTAGTGAGGTCTAAGATGGAGCATGCTTACCTAGAAGGAACCTATTTACTCTTGATTTGAAGACCCCTAAATTGTACTTTTCGGGAAATACAGAGCCCGGCAATGAGGATAATGTAGGATTCTAATGGTGAAAGAACTTTTCAAATCGGTCCAGTAGTTTCGGAGCCTATTCAATTCAAACAAACATATAAACAAACAAACAAATCTTTCCTCTTTATAATATTAGTGTAGAAAATAATTTTCTCTAACTAAGAGAACCGCTAAACTGATTCTATTCACAGGTTAGAAAAACAATCCATCGCGATCTAGAGAATCAGGGCAACTAGCATCGTTTGGGGTACATTTTTTCGGTGTTCAGTTTTCTTCGGACTAAATGTAATCTAGTTCTAAGTAACTCCTACCCAAGCTTCACCATCAAAAGAGAGGGATGAGTTTGATTACAAATCGCGTCGCGTCGCGTGTCTTCGTTTCTCAGTGTGAGCCGACCCTAAAAGTCGCACATATTGCTGCCGTACGCGGCAATTTTTTTTTTTTTTTTTATGAAATTGTATTGTATTGTATTTGTATTTTCTTTATTTATCAAAAACTTATTTATAGTCTTACATAATACGACACATTAAACCATACAAGGTTTGTCTTGTGCCGACAGTTGCAGCGTGCTGCCACACATTTCGCATGAAGTTATACATATTATTAGTAAGTAGGAAAATATAATATATTATTAAGTACAGTTTGCCATTAATGCAACTTACAATGTAGGTGGTTATTCAAACCTACCCGCCTTACGATTAGACGGACAGGTAAAAATAATCACCTACCTGCATACAGATTTAAGGGTATAGGGTGACCAGCGGTCATTTTCATATTTCGCTATAAATTGTCTAAGAAGTGTTTTTTGTATTTATGTGTGTAGTTTTTTGTATCAACTTCTTCTAATAGTTTACGTGGTAGTTCATTAAGCATAGTAGGTATTAAATATTCAGTGGTTCGCCTGCCATAATAATTATTCATTTTGGGTATACTTAGTTTATTTTGTGTAATTTTCCTAGTTGTTATTGTATGTGATACCGGCACAAGAATATCTGTGTTATGAAATTGCTCTGTCAGAAGGTTAAGTTTTATTCTCTCTTGCACCGGAAGTATGCCTGAAAACTTGAATAAGCCCATAACGTTGTCCTGGAAATCTTTCTTAATTTTTTGAGGTGTTATCGTTTTTAGAATCCTGTGCTGCATATTAAATATTTTGTCAATTTCTGTTTTGAACGTACGGCCATAACAGGTTATGCCGTAGGCTATGATTGATTCCCCTAGGGCAATATATAGGTTAAGTAGTACCTGATAAGGTATTTTAAATTTGACTATTTTTAGCTTAGCTAGAATGGCTCTTAGCTTGTCACAGACATTGTTAACATGTTGATTCCAGCTAAATCTATTATCAACAATTATTCCTAGATATTTAAAACAAGGTACCACTTCTATCGCGTCACAGTCACAATTACTTGCCGATATTTGATTATGTAGGCAGTGATGTACATGTGCTATTATGCTAAAAGAGTCTTTGGTTTGGACGTGGCTGGAGTGTACATGAACTATTTTCGTTTTGCTTGCATTTATGACCAGACCGACGTCGTGCGACCACTTGCAAAGTTCAGTGAAATCATCTTGAAGATAATTGGCGGCTGTTTTAAGATTCGTATTTGCGGCTATTAGACAAGTATCATCAGCATATTGGTATACTGAGCATTTATTTATTACATTGCCCATATCGTTAACATAAGCTAAGTAGTGAAGAGGTCCTAATACAGACCCTTGTGCGGTTCCAGTTGAAACATCAACTTCATCGCTCAATTCATCGCTTACTTTTACAACATATTTGCGATTTTTTAAGTAGTCTTCACACCATCTCCTGGCAGGGCCCCTTACTCCTGTATCGTCTAGTTTTTGTATAAGCGTATCATGCCTGAGCGTATCGAAAGCCTTGCTAAAATCTATGAATAACAGTAGCACATGTTGTTTGTCATTTAGTAGCTTATTGACTTCATCGTTGAATTTAGATAATAGCAATGCAGTCGATCTCCCTGGCTGAAACCCGTATTGTGCATTAGAGATTATGTTATTCTTAGTATAATAATCTTGAAATTGTTTGCAAATGAATTTTTCAGCTATTTTATCTATGACTGGCAGAATGGTTATGGGTCTATAATTTTCATATTCATTATGTTTTTCTTTTTTAAATATTGGTCTCACTATACCTGTTTTTAGTTCTTTAGGGTATTTACCGTCCGTTATGCTTTTATTTATTAATTTTGTTATTACTTTTATAATTTTATCACCTATATATTTTAAGTCAATACACCGGATGCCATCAATACCGGGTGATTTTTTTGTTTTTAAATGTTGTAAAATTTTTGCTATGTCCTTGTTAGTTGCTTTTTTAATGTATATCGATTTATTTTCTTGAAATGCGTATGTTGATTCATTGAGAAGGCGTTTGTTACATGTTGGCAGTATCTTTTTTACATTTTCGTCAAATTCTTGTCCAAAGTTACAAGCTATATTTTTTGTAGAAATGTTACTTTTCTTAAACGCCTTAATAATGGCGTCATCAACTGACTTTTTTATCCTACCTGTTAAATGATTTAAAATGTCCCATAGTTTTTTCGGATCTTTTTTATTTTCTTCTATTTGGTCACGATAGAAAGTATTTCTCGATTTTTCGATCGTTTTTCGGGTTTTATTTCTTAATTTGTTGTATTCTAGTTTTAGTATTTTATCACTGCTATCTTTTTTCCATTGTATAAACATGTTGTCTCTTTTTTCACACAAATTATTGATTTTTTTATTAATCCACGGATCTTTATTTCGTTTTGTATTTATATTAATTTTTCTAGTGTATTTAGATTTTTCGTAGCATGTATTTAAATTATTTTTAATGTAGTCATAAATACCTATTGGACAATCTATTTTATCAACTGGACTCCAGTCTATATTTTTTAATAAAGGTTGTAATTTATTTAGGTCAATACATTGTTTGTGATTTTGTACACCCTGTATACTATTTTGCATGAGCCCGCAGCATGATAATATAATAGCTCGGTGGTCTGCCAATACGGTTCCGAGCGCGGCGGAGTAAAGGTCTAATGACCGCGATTTGACGAATATGTGATCAATACAGCTCTGTGATGTTATTATGTTACCGTGCTTGTTTTTTCGTGTTTCTAGCCTCGTGAAATCGGAAATCGCGCTCAATAGACCGTGCTCCGCCAAACATCCTATGTAGAATTCCCGAATGTTATCATGCACTTTTAGGTCGATATTGATGTCGCCTAGTAGGTAGACATCCATCTTTTTTGATACTGTAGAATGCAGAAAACTTTTTAATTCTTTTATAAATAGGTGTTTACTTTCGTTAGGTGGTCTATAAAATGCAAATACGTGTGCTGTGTAATTATAAGGTGTAACCAAAGTTCCTAGTAATGATTCGCAGTGATGAAAAGAGTAATCGATATTGTAGAACGTATGAATATTTTTTACAAAGATAATAATACCACCACCTTTCTTGTTTTTACGCAGTGCACTGTGCATTCTGTAGCCTCGTAGCTCATACAATAACAATAGGTTTTGTGTTATGTTAACTTCAGTTAATATTAAAACGTCAATGCTTGTAGTAGAATTAATTAACTGTAAGACGAGACAGAAATTTTTAACTAGTGATCTAACATTTATATGCATGATGATTAAATTAGGTGATGTATTAGGTAAGTATTTTTGGAAATCCTTAATGTTAGGACAATTAAATAGTTCTACAATATCCATTGAAGTGGTTGATGCAGTTAGAGTGAGTAGGTAATCTATTACCGAGGATGATTTTTGTGCAGGGATAATTTTGTGATATCATCCTCGCATCTAATCACTGTTGACTTTTCGTTATCGGCAATACGTGCCATAATCTTACAGTCCTGGAACCATATGTATTTATAAGAAGGCAATGCCTGCTTAGCTTTCCATAGGAGGCTTTTGTTTCGTTTAGTGAGGGCGCGCCGGATGAACACCTTCGATGAAGCTGGCGTTTCAGCAGGAACAACTGGGACGATCTCGCTTACGGTGATAGTGGTATTCCTGGATTCACGGATCCATAGGTCGGTATGCTGCGTTTCTCTCATCTGAATGTATGAAAGCTACACATTGCATCGCACATCGCATTGTATTGTGGGCATGTATCAAATATGTATTTGTACATGCCTCTGACTACCCCCTTAGACATTTTCAAAAAGGGTCTGGAATATAAAAAGGTCTGAGAGAATGTCTACCGCGCCTTGGGGATACAGTCGTGACCCTGTTTTGTGTATTAAGTATTCAAAAATGTAATTAGATTATTATTATTCTTTGTATAAGTTGGTAACATTTTGCATGCTGTTAGGCTAAGGGCTGGTTTCATCAAAAGTCCATCTAACGGCTGGTTAGTTAATCACGGTTAGGGATTTTTCCTTCAAACTTCGATGTTATTTCTGTTGCTGTGGTTACGGCGCGAACTTTTCAATGCTTTTGGACGTTGTTAAGACATATTTTTAATTTTCTACGATGTCTACTGTCAGTGAGCTAGCCGGCCGCCGACCAGCGATTAGATTTAGCGGCTTGTTAGTGAAGATTTCCTTTGGAAAGAACACACAACATCGTAACGGTCTGTTAAAATCTTAATCCGTTGTTATTTGTCGTACTAAATTGGAACTAACGCTCTGTTAGCCAAAGTTTGGTGAAACCAGCCCTAAACAAGGCTGTGCATATAATTTCCTCAGACATCTGTTTTATTGTTAACCCTTGTTTTGCAAAATAAATTAATTTGAATTTGAATTTGTGTATGAAAGCTCGCACTATCCATCCCTATTTTAAAAGTTTTGAGAAGCACCTAACGTAGCTTAAACGGTCCTAGCAATTAATAGTTGTCCATTCTAGGATAAAATTCACACTGGAAATTGTACTATAGTCGGTCCAACTTAATAGGCCACATTTGACGTTTGTCAGTTTGAGCTTTCTAGTGAGGTGACCTTCTTAAAAACTTCGATTATGTTCGAAGTCCGTATCGATTCATTCACATGAATTAAAATTGCCAGGTAAACCGTAAACTAAGAGTAGGTAAGATCAGTTAAAAAAAACCGGGTCTGAAAAAAATAGCACACCAAGAACGCAAAGTCAATTTGCACAACGATCAAGACTGCGTCACAACCCCATTACGATATTCCCGTTGTCCTTTTACATAAGTACTTTTTGGTATTTAGTAACGTTTTTCGGGATAAATAAGTTTATTTAAAAAAAAACAATAAGTATTTAATGTGCCATCATCATCATTAAAGGTGAAATATTCCCTTACGAGAAATCATTTCATTCGATTCTAACTCACAAATTTCGATTATTTTGGGTAGTGTCAAAAGAGAACAAGGGTTTACTGACGCAACATTGTAACAACGTTCAGTTCTCTCGAAAACAGAAATTGTTGTGAAACATAATATGTTTGGATGGTGTAATAAGGAAATAAATCATAAAATTACCTTCTTTTGTCGTTGAGACAATAAATTATTTAACCGCAATTGAAAAAAGTTAAGCAATTGTGCAGTACTAACTTCGATAAAATAGTAGTATTTTATGCCCGCCGGTACAAAGTTACGTTGTTAAATTTTGATGAAATGTCAAATGTGGCTTATTAAAATGGACCGACTATAGTTCAATAGGTATAATAAATCTGAAAGTTTGTGAGTATGTTTGGATATTTGGATGTTTGTATGTTTGTGTAACAATCACGCCTAAACCATTGAACCGATTTGGATGAAACTTGGAATACGCGTAGATAGTGACCTGGAATAGCATATTGGCTATTCAAAATGTTGGTACCACACAGGCGAAGCCGCGCGCAGAAGATAGTAAGATATATCCCAATAAAGAACTTTTGAAATTGAAATTGACTATTCATCCGCGCCGCCTTTTATGACATCTAGAAAAATGTCGCTGACGTCATAAAATGCGGAAATAGGACGTATTTCATTACATAGTACGATTATAATCTAACACTAATAAGGTAATTATCTCATCGGTGTACTAGTACTAGGCCTACATTATAAATTCTAATTATGTACCTTTTAATTTGATAAGAACAAACTGTGATAGGCTTATCGATGTTTTATAAAAAAATATGTTTCATTAAAATATCGATTTGGATTAGAAAATAAAATTTAGGAACCATCATTTATAAGTTTACCTACTTATACTAACCTAACCTAACCGAGGAGATACACATGCTAAGTAATATTGTAGCCCACTACATTATCCATAGCTAGAGAAGAAGAGTAAAATGTGCCACTTAACTAACATTTATACATAAAGCCGGCACTCGACTTGCTTCAAATGTTTGAACAAATATTTGAAAACATAGTGTGGCACGAGAGTCTGTAGTCAAAGTCTCGTCCCACACATGTGTTCCAACATTTGAAGCTACGTCTGGCGCCCGGAAACACTATTAAGGGCGCGTACTACCTCAAAACTGCCTCGACTCTGGATCATTTCTATAAAAGTATTGAACCAATATTATTGAAAAAAATATATATTATAGTTGAGGATATAAACTGAGCCCCTTGTTGTAGTGAAAACACGATTACTAAATATTTTCTCGATAGAAAATCACAAACTTCTCTCTGAATTTTACTTAAAAACAAAAGTACTCAATAAATACTTTAGCTAGACTAGTAAAACTTTGTATCTAAACTCAGCTTAGTACACTACGTGGTCCCGTTGTTCCGAATTTTGATCTTTTTTTGTTTTTGTACTTTTAATTAGCTAAAAAGTGTTTTAGCGCCGTACATAACGTTGCGCATCCATAGCTCTGTACTCCTCACACGCCGAACAAATCACACTCGCTGTCCCGCTTACAAAATGGCAGGGTAATATAGGCTCTTAATACAAAGAAAGCTTTTTCTCTCTCTCGTTGCCAGCGCGCTCTTCGCCCACCAAAGTTCAGTAAAACTGACAGCATCCTACCCTGGACTTAACTTCTCCCTCAAACGCCACTCTGATCGGCCCTGCTGATCTCTTTCCCTCAATGGGCTAATATGTCATCCACCCACCTGGCTGCTGGACAAAGGAGAATAATCAAGTCAGTTAATCTGGCCCTTATGTGTAGGTATGTAAATTCCTCTCAATCAAAGGTGAAGGATGTTGAGATGGAGGAAGCTGGGACGGATACCGTCAGATTCGCCAAGATTGACGTATCCTCGCGTGCGAGGGGGCAAGTGGCCACTTCCTCCGATTGTTCTCTGCAATCCGCTAAGTGTTATAGGTATACCTATGGCCTTTGGAAATTGACAATCGATACTGGACAATTGGTAAACCACGTAGCAAGGATATTTGGCGTCAAAATCCCTGCGAGAATGAGGCGTGAATGAATTTATCTACTACAAGCTTCTGCGCGCGGTTTCGCCCGGGTGGTACCAACATTTTGAATAGCCGATATGCTATTCCAGGTCACTATATACGCCTATTCCAAGTCTCATCCAAATCGGTTCACTGGTTTAGGCGTGATTGAAACACAAACATCTAAAAAAACTCGCAACTTTCAGCTTTATTATATGAGTGGGATTACCTATAACACAATTTTACTACAAGAAAAAATAACAAAGCTTAGATCTCAGAGAACTCGTTATTCGTTTTGAATTTTGGCTTGTATTGGTGATAAGTACTTAGGTAGGCATACTTAGGCCCTTAGGCATAACCTATGAATAACCACACAAAATTTTAGTTAATAATAATAATAAATAAATAATAATAAATAAGGCTGGACTTTTCACACAGCATCATCTAGCCCCAAAGTAAGCAGAGCTTGTGTTATGGGTACTAAGATGACTGATATACTACTTATATACTTTTTTTTTGTAAATACATACATAGAAACACCCAGACCCGAGACAAATGTTAAGTTTATGAATGACATAACTTTATGTCAAGTTTATTAGTAAGGGCCTGATGATAGCTGATAAATCTTGTGTTGTAATTTTAAACCGACTTCAAAAAGGAAAACGTTGCTAAAGCTACATCCACTTATGATGCTCTTAGATAAAATTGAATAAGAAAATTGACACACGGATTGCGGTCATAAGAGCAATTTGAAAGTCCCCTGCGCCTGCGTCTCGGTGCAGTTATGCCAACTATCTCGGCCCACGCATTTTGACTTGAAAACATTTGCTCTAAGGTTACCTACGGAACAAAAAACTTCTAGAATACTTAGTCCAATAGGTAGGTACTAAAAATAGTTTTTTGCCTTAGGTATAACATACCTATACTACTAGTAGATGATGTAAGTAAGTACCTATACAGTGTCAGGTCAAAGTCAAAAAGCATTTATTCAGTAGGACCGCTGAGATCACTTTGAATCGTTTAAAGCTAGGTGATTTTACTCCTGTTCCTCCTGTTCCAGGAGGAAATTTAGGTATATCTACACTCAACAGGACGCTTTAGTGCCTAGGCAGTGGCGTAGCTACCAGAGGGCTAGGCGGTGCCGTGCACCGGGGCCCCCAGGCTCAAGGGGGCTCGGAGTCAGAGCCCGAGGGTCCGGAATGTTTTGTTCTTAGGAAATATTTTTCTAGGCTGACTGTACTAAGTACTTAATAAAAAATAAAAAAAAGCATTTTACCTATTTCAAAATAAACCTAAGTATAGCTTTCTAAGAACAAAATCTTTTAAAACCTACAAATTAAAAGTTTTCAATTTTCTAAAATTTTGCCACACCCTGTGTGAATTCATAATACATTTATTGTAAATTTATATTTTGACTTGATAACACCTAAACCGTCCAGTTAGGGCCCCAGTTTTTTTTTTGCACCAGGCCCTTGGCTACCTACCTACGCCACTGTGCCTAGGACATTGTTTGAGATGGAGGTATTCCATTTGACTAGCTTCTAAACCATCCTATCAGCTAGATTTTTGAGTTAAAAGACACTCGTGTCAATTCAAGCGATATTTTATCAATCAGATTAAAGAATTTGGCAACACGATACCCTGACTAGCGGCAGATAAGATTACTGTGCAAGGATGTGTGTAAAATTACTACTATGAAGATTGAAAGTGAAATATATAAAAACTCATATATGTAGGTAAGTAAGTTTGAAACATGATCAAGATTATTTTTTCTATTCTCAGATCAAATATTGATTTGTCTTGTTACGTATAATTCTTACGTTTTATTTTGTATGAATTTGACACTGGCTGGACTCATACATTTTATTTTGTATGGTGTGATGAAATTGACACCCTGTCTAGCCCAGTGGAATATGAGCGTTTTCCAAAAAAAGTGTAGTACCTGTTTTGGGATGTTTCCTCTTTTCGGAGTCTAATACCAAGTAATTTTTATTTAATGTGTAATTTATACTAGCTACTGCGCGCGGCTTCGCTCGCGTGGTACCAACATTAGCTATAATATGCTATTTCAGATTACTATCTACGCCTTTTCCAAGTTTCATTTCATCCAAATCGGTTCACTGTTAGGCGTGATTGAAACTCAAACATACAAACATCTAAACAAACTCACAAACTTTCAGCTTTATTACCTATATTAGTGGGATAGTGGGACATTTATAAAAGCTGTGTAAAATGTCCCATTTGGGCGAAGCTGTGGGCGGAAGCAAATTAAAGCTTAGTTACCCAGAAAATAGATCCAACATCATTTCGCATTGTTTATTGAAAATTGCATTGTAATTTTCTCAAAGAACCCTGAGGAGTTGCAATAATGTTTAAGAAAAAACAATCAGTAATAATTCTTGTGATTTAATCACACCCGGACACTGGATAAAACTTCATTTAAACAGTCAAAGGCAAAGTCAAAAAGCATTTATTCATAGGACCGCATCACTTTGAAACGTCTTAAAACTAGGTGATTTTACTCCTGTTCGTTCGCGACCAATACGAGTACCTTTAATTACCTACTGCAATGCACATGTATTGTGCATCTGTGTGTAACGCGCTCCTTGTATTCGTAGTAGCAATAACACGGAACAATATCAACCGATACAATTTTGTATTGCACTACAATTGACTGCAATTTTTTACGCCTATTACCTAACCTACAAGTGCAACTCTCGCTCGGACACTAAATAGCATCGGCTTAGCAAAACGTGCAAAAAATCGCATCGTGTACCTAAATGCTCCAAGAACTCTATCGAGAACTCGAGGGACAGAGTCTTGGAGTCGCGGGGCAAGAAGTGTCCACGTTATACGGTATCCTTAGATATTCTTTGATGGTCGCTGAATTGTTACCTCATTATGGCTTACCATACAGATTGCATGTCATGCGCAGGAATTTATGTTTCGTTTTATTGTGAAGGAACCTATGTCGGCGCCGGCGGCTTCGCTTGACATTTAAAAACATCCGTTGTACCTACTTCTAACATAATTATGCCGAATGATTTACACGTAGCGAACATCCTGTACATTGGGTAGATCAAGTATCTGTAGTAGTGTCCAGGACAGTTTGAATAGCGTTTCACATCAACAGATAAGTAATAGAAAAATATTTTAATGCTAGAGTCATACCTTTGTTAATCTGAGATTAATTTAATCTTAGGCTTGTGCTTGGATTAATTAGAGACGTTTCCGTCATGACATAATCAGTATTTTACTTAAATGGAAAATCCCGATGAACTATAAAATTAACTACTTTTGGGTAAATTATCTACTAGTTCCTTTTTGATTGAAAATATTAAAACTCCTTATTAATATTTTTTTATCTTCTTTACATTTAATTACAGAATCTTCGTGTTCTAACCTGGGGGCCTATTGTCTAACTTGAAATCCATTCCCATTTCCCATTCCAACCAATCACACAATACGAAAATGACGTATTTTGTCATGATACGTAATTTTCGTATTGTGTGATTGGTTGGAATGGGAAATGGGAATGCATTTCAAGTTAGACAATAAGGCCTCTGATCCTAACTCATTCAATCGAAAATTTGGTATTTTTAAGTTTCTTTATAGGACTGATTAGGACTCCAATTGTACCTAGGTAAGTGTGTGGTGTGTGAGTGTGGCAAAATTTTACCGAAAAAATGACAGTTGTAAAAAAAAAACTCTCAATCAACAACTTACCTTACAAGCACCTACAAAATATCCAAATATTTTAAATAGAACCTTTGTTATTTTGTTTGTTATTACAGTTACATTTTATCTTCGTGGACATCTATTACCTACTTTTAACTACACAAAATTACTCTGCAACGTGGAAGAGAAATTAAGTTTTTACTTCTATAGATTTTCAATCTCCGGTGTAGGTAATTGCGTTGAGCAAATAACAGTAGGAAAGCAATAGAGTAAGAATGAGACGAGAATAGCTGGTACATCATGCGATATCATTGGTAGGATCCAATTATACGAATTCAATCCGAAAACACCACAGTTAGGCCACAGTTTTTAGTTAGGTCTTCAACCTCCTCAGCGTCCGGTCATTGCACTCGGTACATCCTTTATTTCGTCCACTTGTCCAAATTGCAACTCAATCAGCCAATTTCTTAGTATTTCATGTAGATTTCAGGTCACATGTGGAGACTAGCAATTTTATTTAGTTCTTTTATTGGTTAAGCAAATAGACGATGATTGTTTAGATGTTATTTATGTGGCTGTTCCGTTGCTTCGACAGATGTATGACTAAACTTACAATATCTATGACTAAACTTACAATTATTTCAATATGTGGGCAAAGTTTTTGGTATCTTTACTACACACTTATTTGTAACTAGCTGTCCGCCGCGGTGTTACCCGCGATCCCTCCCCCGACTCACTTCCCCGGGATAAACTATAGCCTATGTGAAAGAATTTTTCAAATCGGTCCAGTAGTTTCGGAGCCTATTCATTTCAAACAAACAAACATACAAACAAACAAATCTTTCCTCTTCATAATATTATATAGTATAGAAGTATAGATAAGCTTTTAACTGTCTGTTCTGGAAATAAGTGTGTTTAAATAAATTATAAAATTAATTCATTTGGTGTCACGCTCATACTCGTACTCATTTATTCGACGCAAAGCTCAAGGCACACGTCTTGGCTCCAGAAACAAAATATACTGTAGGTAAATAATTTTATATCTTTTGAATTTTGAACAAGGAAATAAACAAGTGCTTATTATTAGGCATTATGACGCGCACATAAAAAAAACAAATTTGCACGTCTTCTTGGCTATTGATCCAGTCTTAGTTCCGTGTTACCACCTGTAGTGTTCCTATTCCTACGGACCAGTTGAACGGCCTTCATAGCGACATTCTAGCTAGCGGTAGACCTGATCATAAACTCTAGGACTTTATTTACATTGCCTGGGTGGTCTAACCGATCTTAAGAAATTTTAAATTAATTTTACTGCACTAAGTACCTAGGTATTTGGGAATCACAAATATACCTACTGCAACACATAGTTGGAACTTTAAAGTAACACAAAATCCAAAGAGTTTCTAAATTATGCTGAAATTTAACTTAAATGAGCAAAACTTCCGTGCCCCCAGATTTTATAGGTGAATCATTTTTTCGGCGACCGTGCAGTCGAAAGTGAATCGCAAGATAAGTTCTTGTCGATTCTTGACGACCTCTGTGGCGCAGTGGGTGAAAGCCCGCTTGGGACGCAGAAGGTTGCGGGTTCGATCCCCGCCGCGGGATAAGTGTTTGTATGATCTGCAAATGTTTATCTCGGGTCTGGGTGTTTCTATGTAAAATATGTATGTATTTACAAACAAAAAGTATATAAGTAGTGTATCAGTTATCTGGTTCCCATAGTACAAGCTTTGCTTAGTTTGGGGCTAGATGATGCTGAGTGAGCCCAGGATTATTTATTTATTTATTATTATTCACTACAATCAAATACTTAGTAGTACCTACCTATTCGACTATCAATTACTCGTATTATATTTACAAGAGTTCCTAAACTTACTTTAACGAGCCTCACTTTATTCTATTGGCTCTAAAGCTCGACTAGTAAATATTAGAAGATGGATCGCCTAAAAGAAAGCTAAACACCAAGCTGTGTTTGTGGCCCTGGTTCTTCACGGTAGTCGCGAAGGAACCAGGAGTAAAATCACCTAGCTTTAGTAGTTGTTAGAAGGTGAACAAAGCTGCTGGCGAAAGCTATACCTAATGTTACGGCCACTCTACACATTCGCCGAACTAGGTAATATTTGGAAAGACGATGACAGGAAAATAAACAGGCGATGAGGCCCTCTACAAATACACGTTCGTGAACGCTGGCATTTATCTGCATTCCGGACAAATCTTCGTGGTTTTTGGTTTGCTCTTTATGTATTTAATTTAATAAACAAATTAAAAAAAAAACTATCATCGGCGAATATGTAGAGGGCCCATAGGACTCTGATTATAATTAATTCAAGCCTGTGTCTGTCTATTGACACAAAAATAAAATCGATTCAACCATTAGCTCGTCTACCTAGCTCGTTTCATTTTTGTTGCACAGATCAACAATGACGGTGATGCAATCAGATCAAATTATTGATGTCTTTGGCTAATTCATTCAAGCCGGCTTTCATCTATTCGTAACAGTAATTCGAGATGCCTTTGTCTCGCAGCAATTTGCACACAATGGTGTCGTAAAAACTGGTCTCGCCATACTGTGTCAGTGTGTCGACCACGCCAGACGATGTGATCTCGTAGAGCCCCTGTTATCGGACCTATCCTACTTTTCCTCGCAATTGGAGCTGTTCAAACAGACCTTAGATATTTATTGTCAAAATCGACCTAGCACACAGTTGAGTTCCGATGAGAATGAGTATGTATTGGTATTGCGGATTGATCTGAAAAGAAAATAGTTCATGTACAGTCACGGACAATAAGATGTATACACTCCATACTTTTAAAATTAATATCACACTAAAACTAATAGATGTAGGTTAAAAACAAAAAGTGGAAATTGATTTCACATTGAACTAGTGGCGAAATCAATAAAAATACCAGAACATTGTTGGACATGTTGACCTGCACATGGGTTGAAACATTATGGAGTGTATATGTATAAATCTTATAAAACGTGACTGTATATTACCTACGAGCATAAATATTATTATCAACGGGATTATTTCCATGATTTTTGAGATTTGTTGCAAACGCATACGTCGAAATATCGGGACATAACAAAACTCAAAAATACCTGTGTACCAATTCAAAAAAAATGTTTTGGCTCAAGCTCTTAGTTATTTAATTCAAGCTCTTTGATATTGAATAGATAGGTATCTAAATAAATAAATTCCTAGTAACCTAGATCTTAATGCTTTTTTAGCCTATTTTGAATGTTTTTCCAGTTCAGTTTTATGAACAGCTAAAACTATAATCATCGACGTGCTCGTGACGTGTACACGTCTACACGTGTAGGTGCAATGTTTATTATTGTAATAGTTTTCCGCGCAGGTATTTCGGTATTTGAGTTACTCCAATTTACAAGCTCTGATGATTTTATTATGCATAGTGATGTTCTACGCGTTTGAGAACGTTTCTATTACATACATATAGCTCAATGTTTGAAACCAAAAACATAATTAGCAGTTTTTTAATGATGTACCTAGGTACATAGGTAATAGGCGAGGTAAGTTACCTACTTCATCAATAAGTAAGTATACAGGGTGTAAAAAGACAACTACTGAAAACTGAGGGGTTGCAATCAGACCATGATTCTAAACATATTTAGCGAAAAAAAAAACGCAAAAAAAATTGATTTAGCTAAGTTGTTTCGGTTATTTACTACTAGTCCAACTAAGACCATACCTACCAAATAATTTCAATTCATAAAAGAAAAAAAAGTTTAACTTAAAATCCAGCAACCTACGTGAAAAAACACGCCCGGAACATACGCAAATAGTAATCTTCGTAGGAGTTTGTCGGTCTTCTACAGATTGTACTACGGTGAGTGTGCCCAGGAGCTACACGACCTTATTCCACCTTCACCGTTCTTTTACAGGGATTACATACGCACAGTTGATTATCATCCTCACCTGGTTGATATTCCATTCATTAGAACTAAGCGCACTGCAAAAATTTGGAATCAGCTTCCCGCGTCTGTATTTCCGCTGAGCTATGACCCTGTTGTTTTCAAGAAGAGAGTTAATAGGCACCTTCTGAGTAGGCTCGCTCCACCGTAGACCTCATTCTTGCCTATGTTAGTTTCGAGGTCAAGAGAAAGAAAACTTCAAACGCTGTTTTGTCTGGATTAATGATTTTTTAGGAAAATCCTTTTGGATTTGGTTTTGTATTACCCCATTCGGCTTCGGTAAACGTGTTTTTACACCCTGTATTGTGTGAAAAAAACTATTGACGCACAATACTTTACACAGAGCTAAAGAAAAAAAATTATAAAAATGTTTGTTTGTGTATGACGGTAATAAATGGCTTATCCAATTTTATTGCCTAATGATTTCTTACACAAAAAATTAATAAATAAAATCTTTTGTCTCGGTACGCAGCCGAAACCTCAGATAAAATGCTATAAAAAATACATATACAATTGCTACCAAGGTTTTTCTCTAGTCAATGTGCATTAGGTAACATTAGAGCTCAAAAGATCATTGCCGATGAGTCTGCGAATCTCTATTGTATTATCTCAATGACTGTTTATATTACTTTACAAACATGCTAATTAACTTCAAAACATTCGAAATGTTTGTATGAATCGGTTGACTTGCTTCGCCTTCGCATTTGATTTTGGTCCGTTTCGTAGGTGTTAGTTACCTATTGCGTATGAGTAGTGACGAAGTTAAATTCAGCCCGGTCTACACCTCGAGCGGAGCGGACTCCGTACGGACTCCTCAAGTAAATTGCGTAGGTACTTGTGTTTCCAATAAATAGCCGAGCGGAAAGGACTGCGAGCAGAAATAGTTGAAATGGACTCGCTCAGTTCTAAATTCAAAAATGTGGAAACAAGAAAAAACTCTTTGTTGGTGGAATTTTAAATGCGAGCTGATCCGATGTTGGAGAACGGAACTCCTTAGAAAATAGGTTGATTGAAATGAAATTGTGTAGCTCAATCAGCTCCCGGTAACTTATTAAAAGCTTGTACCTACTTGTTGAATTTTTTTTCAAAAAAATCTAATAAAATAATTATCATCATTGCCCTTTCCGGCTACCGACTTTATAGAAGAGGCCGCTAGTGGTTATCCACTGAGCGCTTCCGTGCTTCGGAGTCCACATTACCCAGTACGGCATCGAACACAGCTTGAGCTGCTGGAGCAAATGCTGAGTGCTAGCCTTAATTTAGTAAAGTACCTCATTCGTATTGAAATTGTATTTGGAGGCCTTATGGCGGCCTAAATTTTATCACCAGAGACTACTAACTTATACGAGAGTTAACTTACTACTTTAGAATGAAAAAGTACCAAATCATGTTGATGTTAGTAAAGTTGTTCCACTCATTTACAATTGCGGAACATGCAGATTGCTATTTCTAGCGTACCTGAGGTACCTACTGCTACATTCCCAGCTCAAGGCCTTTAATTAATGAGCCTTGGTTTAGTCTGGTTATTTATAAACTCGTGAGGTTTATTTTAACCAGACCAAAATAGTCAAGCTTTCAAAGTTCTTTTATTATGCGCACTGAAAAAATTTGGAATCAGCTTCCAGCGTCTGTATTTCCGCTGAGCTACGACCCTGTTGTTTTAAAAAAGAGAGTTATTAGGCACCTTCTGGGTAGGCTCGCTACATCGTAGACCTCATTCTTGCCTGTGTAAGTTTCGAAGTCAAGAGCCGACCCATTCATCATAAAAAAAGCGGAAGTTCAGGAATCTTTTCACACACCTGACTCAAATCCTCAAAACTATTGACGCGAAAAGAATATTTGGATATGCTTCTGAGTGTCAAACTCCCCACATCAAAGAATCTCGAGTAACTTGATCAAAGATAATATCTATCTTGACCACAGTCGTAAACTTGTTTCCTCTTTTGCATCTTCTGATGAGCATCTCTTCATTCCAGATGCAGACGATCTTGCACCACAACAGCAGCGGCGCAGCGGCGTACACCGGCCAGCTGAAGAAGCGCGAGGTGCATCGCGCCATCACGCTCCACCCCGTGAAAGACCACCGCCAGATGTACAGGATGCACTCTTATTTCAAGGTGAGTCATCTTCCTGTCCTTGTCCCACATTATTTGGGGTCAGAACAACCATGTGTCTTCCCCATATTATATCGGGTAGGCATGCGTTCTTCTTAAATCTTCTTTTCTCTATTAGGTAGTCGTTATTTTGTGCTTGGGATCTTTGAGGCGTTAAATCCCTAGTGATTTGTTCAACTGGCGTCTAGATTCTCTCAGATCAAGCCTTGCCCGGTCTTTATGAAACTTTGGCGATCACAAAATGAAAAGGTTGGGAAATAATAAAAAGGTAGATCAACGCGATAAAATCCTGTGTTAATGTATTTCCAAGCCTTCCCTTCCGAAGTTCTTAGTGGGTAATCAGAGGAATGTCCAGATATATTTGGTAGTCTCACATTTTGCGACTGTACCAAATATATTTCTGCAAATTGCAAAAATTAGAACTCCATACGTAAGCCCATCGTCCCTAATAGGTAATACTTAGTTTCCGTCGATTTTTTCCTTTACCGTTTCGCACTCGCGTAAGTGAGCATTTTTTTTCGAAACGAAAATTCCTACCAACACCGTATTCGTGTTCCTTTTTTTGTTCGTTTGATGAATATTCGGATGCTTCCTAGTTCCTACCACGATTTTTGACTTTAAGGGGGAATATTTGGTCCTAGTTTTAAAAAATTGGCCCTTATGTATACAGAAATCGTGGTGGAAAGCATCCGAATATTCATCAAACGAACGAAAAAAGGTACGCGAATATCCTCCCAGACTACCTAAATCATTCATTTTCATAATAATCTAGAAAATACTTGTTTACTTCATCGCATGCTCTGCATCTGCTTTCATCGCTCAAAATGGCCTAATTACAAGCGCTGAATAAGGCATTATTTCCTTTTACGGGTACACGTGTCAGTAATGTGTACTTCGCAGTATCGACATGAATAGATTCTTCGTAAATCGTAGCATGTATACTTAAGATTTATTCTCAGTAGGTAGGTTACATACGTTGAATGGCTGCAGATTTTATTCTTAACGAGCTTCTTAATTGAACTAATTGCAGGGTATTGGCATGGCTATTCCCACGGGAATTTTTCATTTTCAGGGTGAATAAGCCTATAATGTTAAGCTGTAACAATAAATGGCGACTTTGAAATAAATACCTAGTTAATAAGTAATTTATATTTGCATGCCGACGATAAGGTAAGAAAGTATTGGAACTTTCCTCACTACTATTAAGACCAACAATGTACATACTTTCTGGCAAATAAATGATTTGATTTGATTTGACTTAATAAGAAAGTTTCTGGGATATAGGTAACTTTTTAAACTTCATGTAACTAATATTTTTAACACAAATAACGGGATATTTACATTACTAGCTGCGCTCCCGCGGTGTAACCCGCGGTCCCTCGGGATTTTTTCGGAATAAAAAGTAGCCTATGTCCTTCCCTGGGATACAACCTTGCAGCCAATTTTCAGCCCAATCTGTTTAGTGGTTTGGGCGTAAAAAAGGTAACAAACAGACAAACATACATGGTTACTTTCTTTATAATATTAGTATGGATATGGAATAATATGGATGATATAAACTCAACAAAAAGTAATGTAAGTAAATAAAATCATGGTAAATATTCCGTTATTTGTGTTAAAAATGTTTTTGGGAACTATATTTTAGGAATTGGTCTTTCAATGTCGTCGCTTTATCAACTAAGTGGCAAACATGCAACGGAGCAGTTCCCGCAGCCTTTATATACCTATTTACAGACTTTATTTTGTAAAATAGAATTAATTCTAGTGAGTATAATAGATCTTGAGGTTGGAAGTTAAACAATCCGCCACAGAGTGGTTCATGGTTGACTGAACACCGTGAAGTGATTCGTGGTTAAATAATTTCGTGGTCATGTCTATTTTCAATTTAAATATCTATAAATTTTTGAAATATGAAAAATATGGCAAATCTTTATTGAAGGGTCTGTAGAGGATGGCATAGAGTGGGGAGGCAGTATACCGCAGATCAAGGTAGATGAAAATAACGTCGCGGTGTTACCCGCGGTCCCTCAGGAAAACTTCACTTTCCCGGGTAAAATATAGCCTATGTTCATCAGGGATAATGCAGGCTTCTAATGGTGAATTAATTTTTTAAATCGGTCCAGTAGTTTCGGAGCCTATTCAATTCAAACAAACAAACATACAAACCAACAAACAAAATCCTCTTTATAATATTATTATAATATTAGTAGTAGTATAGAAGTATAGAAAAAGGTAGGCCAGCACTGCCGATCTAATAATACTACTGCATGGCCTTCTTATAAACAATAACCTGACGGCAACACATAAACCTTTAGCTTTGATCTTTCCTTCTCAGAAACAGCTGATGAATTTTAGTAACGGCACTTAAAAGGTGCATGATTGAAGTAATTGTGAGCCAAGGTGATTGCGTAAGTTTGGTTAATCCTTGTATTGGTGAGGTCAATCCACCAATCAATATGGACATGGGTACTATAAAATTAATTAGCTACCTATTGAATTGTTGTAGGTACTTAGGTAGGTACAAAAGTGAAGTCGCCTGCAAAGTGAAACCATCATCAAGATGTACACATTTCGTTGGTAACATCAAATCTTAATACTTAATACCTTTTTGCTATCTAAGAGGAATTGAGAAATGAAAAGTCTTATCAAAGTTTTCGATTCCGACGGGATTCGAACTCGCGACGATCAGACGAAAAGCCGGAGTATCTTACCGCTTGGCCACGGAATCCCTGACGTCGCAATCGGAATCTTTGATAAGCGTTAAAGCACCGGCGCCATCTACACGTTCTCAGGGAACTCATGCTCATTGTCCGAAGGTACATTCAGAATCAAATAACGAAGAGATGTCGCTTTAGCCTCAGATAATACAATCTTTAGCTAAATCTATATTTTTTTTAATTTTTAAAGTGTTTAACCACACCGCATTTCATTGAGAAATGAAGAGACAAGAGGAATTGGAAATTATCTCAGAAGTCCCACTGCCCTGTAACAAATTGTAGGTATATAAGCGATAGTGTGATAATGTCACATTGGCTTACTGCACTGCGTTCATTTACCTTGTATTATCTTGTTTACATCCGAGCATTACCGACTATGCGATCCGATTGGAATTCCGAGAGATTTACTTATATTTGTGGTAGATTAACCATATCCATGAGGACTTTCACTATATGTGTCATTCATCTGCTAACTTCTAAAAATATAGAATGTGAAGTACCTACATGTTGAGATCCTGTTTCGTTTCAACTTGCCTCTTTGTTTCCGACAACACTCGACTAGGTATATCGTCTGACCCAGGCAAGGTCGTAGCCTGAAAAATGGGGGGGGGGGGGGGGGGTCACTTATCTAATTTTTTTTACTTTATTTAAACAACTTTTTTAATAAAAAATTTTTAGAAGATTTTTCGATTTTGGTCGGACTGGTACGCAAGTTGGTCACTGAACGTCGCTACATTGACCATTCCGTACATCTTCCATCGTCTTCCTGCAAACTTTATCAAATAACCTAATTTTATTTCACAAATTCCAGAACCTTCACATTCAAGAGCTTCGAGAACAGTCCCTGGACTTGCATCGAGACATCGCGGTGTCTCTCCGAGAGCTGGGTGTGCCCCCTGAGAAGACTGAGGAGTATGAGCTACCTGGAGGTGTTCCACTGTTCCCAGCCAAGCTCGGGGACCCGGAGTACTTGGGAAATAATACTATATTAGGTAAGATAATAAGTCCCTCACCAAGATACAATCTGGTCAATGTGTTGGTCCTTACTTGCTGAACCTGGTCGAAATGTCGAGGCAAGATGGAAGAAGAAGATAGATAGATGATTTATTAGACGCTACAACACAGACACAAAAGAAAAACAAGTAAAAAGTAGTAGTAGTAGTAGCACAGAATACTGTATTCTGTGCTAGTAGTGAGAATATTTACCAGAAACCAGATATTTCTTCCCAGCAAGTTTAGGTAAAAAGGGAATGAAAAATCTCTTCTTTTTTTTGGTTTGACACAGTACTGCCCCCATAGCGAATTACCCGTTGTGAACCAAGACAATAACCAAAATGTAATTTTACTTTTTTATAGCTGTCCGTCGTGGTGTTACCCACGGTCCCTCGGTAAAAATTGCCTTTCCCGGGATGAAATATGTTAAGCATATGTTCATCAGGGATAATGTAAGATTCTAATGATGAAAGAATTTGTCAAATCGGTCCAGTAGTTTCGGAGCCTATTCAATTCAAACAAACCTCCAAACAAACAAATATTTCCTCTTTATAATATTAGTGTAGAAATAATTATATTCTTTCCAAGTTCCATCTCAATCAGTCCATTGTCTGATCAGTAGGTGCACATAATTTTCTACGTTTTGGAATAGGACAGAAGCACAGAAGTCTTCACACGTCTCCTGACTCCCCTTTCTTATTTCAGGCGCACCAATAGACTTCAAACGCTTTAAAGGAAAGACTCTGGAGGAAGAAGTTCCATTCGACTTCATCAGCAAGTCCATCTACTCCGTCAGTCACTCCAATCCAAAGAGGAGGATTGAAGGTCCATTGAAAGAGGCTCTTGATGACGTCATTCGAGAGGTAAGACATCGTAACACTTTAGTCGTGGATATTCTGCGTTCACTGGTATAGTTTATGATTAAGATCGATTGGACGGCGATGTGCTTGGTGTCATGGACGGAATGTTACCTTCTTCAAAAAGATAAATGATTTTAAATCCGTTATTGGCTGTCGGTTATATCTTTTAAGTTTTTGTGTATCAAGAGCTGTGTTTATTTTTTATTTTAGGTAGTAGGTACTCCCAAGATACTATCCTATCCATGATAATATTCTGGATAAACGCATAGCCTACTTTTTATTTCGGAAAATATTAAATCGGAAAAAAGTACACGAAGGAGGACCGTCTTTGAGACGCACTTTAAGCTCTTTCACCAATTTGCACTGGTTTGAAAGAGTTCGTGCAACACGTAAAATACGTGCTACACGATATTAAGAAGTAAAGGCAACCAACGCAATTCTCATAATCACTAATCTTCTTTCCAGGTGATGGAGATCATCAACGCCCCGTCCCGGCAGCGTGGACGCGTCATCGACTTCAACGAGCTGCTGTACGGCTACGTGCGCCTACAACCGCTGCATGGCGTGGACTATGTGCTGGATCTGTTGCTCAAGTACCGCCGGTATAGGGGGAGGAAGATGACGGCAGCTGTCAGGAGGCACGCGTACTTGCAGCAGTCTTTTACTGGTATGATTTGATAACTGTTGATTACATCAAAGAAAGTATGTGTCACAAATTCACACGAAATCTGAATGACGTTTCTTTAAAATTTTGATTTTAAGATTTGTGTTTAGATAATTACAAAAATACATTCACTGATAATGAAAATGATTCAAAACGGTGACCAAGGCCACTCGCTATCAAGAGAATACCGGCCTGTTCGTAGGATATTGTCAGTGTTGTCAGAAACCTCTGAATGAAGAAGAACAGGAAATAATAGCGTATTAAAGAGCAGGCCACAATGTGTGGACGTGAACGTGAAAAAATTATGATGATCTTTTGCCTTGTTAAATTTTGTGACCTGATTAATTATTCTTATTAATAATTTTCCTAAATAATAAATACCTTTCGTTTGTCATTACAGGCATTGAAATAAGAGAGCTTCCGATGGGTGATCCCGCCCCCTATGAAGATCCAGATATCCTCGAAAACATGGACGCCAACTTGATGAAAGTCTCACCCAACGACTACGAGGACTTTGATGAGGCCAGCCAGCAGCAGAACAGCTTCCTAGACTTCAGCAAACTGAACGTCAGGGGGGCGCTGGAGTCGGGGCTCATGAAGCTTCAGAATCTACCTAAAGTCCTGAAATGGAACGAGGCGCCGTTCGAACAATACCCCATATATGATCGACGAATACACTTCATCCTGCCCCTGGCAGGCAGACAGGAGATATTCGGAAGGTTCATGAAGAACTATGAGGATGTAGTGCTAAAGAGCGACGAGGCTGTGACATTGATAGTCGTACTTTATTTAGATAGTAAAAATCCTTTAGATTACCAAAATGCGGAGTCACTTATCACTTATTATAAAGAAGAGTATGGTAAAGATATCAGAATCATCCATATGGGTACCACAGCGTTCTCCCGAGGAGCTGCCTTAACTGAAGGCTTAAAACAATGTGAGAAGGAGGATCTAGTCTTCTTCATCGATGTAGACATGATGTTCAACTACTATACTCTCAGAAGGGTGAGAATTAACACTATAAAATACAATCAAGTCTACTTCCCAATAGTTTTCAGTGAATACAACCCTGAAGTGGTGAACGGTCCTGAATTCAACCGATTTGTTAATGACCCAGAACCTCAACCTGAACCAGAAGCAGAGAAAATTGAGGAAACCGCTGAAACACCGAAAACAGATTGGGAGCTTACCAACTTGAAGTATAGTAAAGAAATCAACGATGATAATGGATATTTCAGACTTTATGGCTTCGGTATCCTCAGTATATACAAGTGCGACTTCGAGAGAATCGGGGGATTCGATTTGAACATCAAAGGTTGGGGTTTTGAGGACGTTCAACTATTTGAGACACTTATAAAGTCAAATTTAACTGTATATAGGATAGCGGATGATAGTTTAGTGCACAAATTCCACTCAGTGGACTGTGATAAGAACTTAGAGAAGAGTCAGTTGACGATGTGCTTGGGGACTAAAGCTTCTACCTATGGAAGTGAGAAGCACATGACTTACTACATGTTGAATCACCCTGAGGTGCTCTGGCCGGATAGTGAAAAAGGTGCTAGCTAGTACACGGATTTATAGTGCATGTTTCACAGACATATTGCTCGAACCGAGACTCGATCTTTGTATGCTCGAAAACTGCATTTATTTTTGAACAAAGAAAAGTGGGCGAAGCGCAAGTATCCTATGTAAAATTGTTGTAAATGCTCTATGGTTGAACACTATTGAAATGTTGTGAATGCTTGCTAGAGTGCCACAAATTTATCTGGACCGGTGGCCAGAAGAGGAACTAACGAATTTAATATGAAAATTTATTTTCTGCCAACACCAAATGCGATAACAGCGCCTCTCAACGGTTCAGATAAGTTTGTGGCACTCTACTTCATTTGTTTTTATGTAGGTATAGTGGTTAATTTCATTCCCTTCTGTATTATTATTTGTTTTAATTTATATAATCTAATCTTTTATTTAAATAGGTGCTCTTATTTTAAACGATGACATAAACAAATTAAGTATTAAAGATTTTTGTATAAAACTTAAGCTTTCTGAAGCATTTAAGAAGTAATGTATAGGTATCAATAAGTAGGTTTGGAACGTTCCTAAATGTTACAGATTAAGCTTATATTAAGTTATATTCAGACCATCAGAATGCGTTTTAATTGTAAATATGATATTTCACAAACGATATAACAAAGCCTTTGTTTTATTTGATTGACAAAGATTTATCTAAGTCCGTTGTAACAAAATGCAAAATACTCTTTATTTTTTGGTTGTGAAATGTACAAGGTTAATGTAATTGTACACAAAATATCCAGGCGGTACCACTTAATGGCCATAATTACTTATTTGGTGTTGAGATTAAGGATATAATTTTAATAGTTTTAAATAATATGAACGTAAAAGTCTTGTCGCCAATTCAAAAATTTAAAAGTGATTTTTAATTACTTTTACAAAATAACTTTGCAATAAAATGCTGTTTTATATAATGTAGGGTGTATTAGGACCATCCTCACTAAACGATTGACATAAGCTGCATTTACACGATGCGATTTTTCGTACGATTTGCTAAGCCCCGCCCATTGAAAGTGTCGACTAGTGCTAACTATGACAAAATCGCATACGATTTGCGTTTACACGTGAAAAATTGCCGTGCAATCAAAATCAAAATCAAAATCAAAATTATTTATTCAGAACAAAGTACATAGAAAACATTGATTACAATAGAACGATGAGAACTGCAAAAGTTAAATAAACTGTGTAGCAGTCTCATACGATATTGTATGGGTTAAAATCGCATCATGTAAATGCACCTATAGATTGAGTTTTGTTAAGTTAAGTCATTGCTTACAGATCATGGTCCGAGTGTATTGTTTTACTTTTCAAGAGTTGCCTTAGTACACCCTAGAGTACGAAGCTAGTTGAAACCACTGGGTTTTTGTCTATTTTACTATGATTGAATTGGTGTTTGACATTTATTCTCTCTTCGGCATAATAAATAAAGTATTTTTGTATTGTACATAAGCTGTAAATTATACCATGTGCTCACTAAGTGCCAAGTTAGTTGTAAGTAGACTAGGTATGCAAGGTGTTGATATTATAAGGCAATGTGATTCGAAGTGATTAATGAAAAAGGAAAGGAATTATTAAATATATTTTTGTGAAATTTTACCTTATATTATTTTATTTGATGATATATTATGACCTACAGACAGTATTCTAAATATTAAAGAACTTAACAGAAGTGCTTTTAACCCCTAAAACTTCCTTTTCGAGTACAATAACTTCATTTTGGCTTGGCATAATATGCTTCAATGTCATTAAAAACGGATATTACTTGGACGTGGATACATAATTTGAAGGATGAAAATCAATGAGAACATAAGAGGAAGTGTGAAAGTGGCGCCTGTGAATGAAAATATGAGGAGCAACAGGCTAGCATGGTATGGGCATGTAATGAGAAGGGAAGAATGTCATGTAATTAGGAGAGTGCTTGGTATGAATGTTGATGGATTTACGAGTAGAGGTAGGCCAAAGAAAAGATGGATGGATTGTGTGAAGGATGACATGAGCAAGAAAGGAGTGAGTGTTGAGATGACGGCTGATAGAGGTGAATGGAAGAAGAACACATGCTGTGCCGAGTCCACATAATGTGGGAAAAGGGCAGGAAGATGATGATGTAAATCAGCTTGCTCACCATTACCATCCTATCCGATAGAAATGAGTAAAATGACAATTCTTTAAGTTTAGAACATTGAAATTATGCGTAGACTAAAATTATGCTTTTGTCTAATACGAAATTACATTTTCTATCGTAGAGAGAGGATGGTCATGGTAGAGGCTGGGTAAGTTACAATCCACTTGTTTTCCATGTGAACGAATATGTATGCAAGTTGTTACAAACCAGGTACCTACATGGTTGTTAAATGAACTTTGTGAAATATAACAATGTAGGTATTGCGTATGGCTTTGTCTATTTCTGCATTCCTACATTGTTTCCCAAAGTGAAACTTAGCTTCACAGGCAAGTGGTATCTCGATGATAGGATAGCGTCATCACACGTCCAGTTGCGCACGCGCAGCCGTTACGACAGATGTCATCATTGTGCGTGAGAAACTGAGAATTACTGTAAATGCATTGTCGCCTGATTTCTTATACACGAAATGTATATTGAAATGAAATTATTTATTAAAATAGATAGAAGCTTACAGAAAAATCCAAAGCGCTTAACTATCATAAATGAACTTAGCTAAATATACTCAATTTTTTATATATGGACCATAGACATAGCATAGACATATGTCATTGGAAATATCAATATGCTGAATGAATGAATAAAAAATAAAATAAAAAGTTTTTATTTCAGACCCATTCTCTGGTCCATATCTTAACATTAATTTATTATTCATTCATTGGAATTAATACTTTATTGTACACCAAGAAATTAACAAAAACAAAACATTTAAAACAATTACAAGTTCTTAGTACAATGGGCGACTTCTTCCAGGCAACCTTTTATGAACTCGTCAAAAAAATTATTTAATAGGTTTAATGCCCGCAATTACCTATGTATAATCCACAGTTTATACAGTACTACCCTTCTACAAAGGACAACATTACGTATGTTTGTGTCTTGTATCAGTTGATGCTAGGTAAAAAACATAACTCTTCTTTTGACAGTCGGGTAAAAAGTGAGTAGGTACGAAAAATAATCAATAAACACTTAAATAAAGAATGCTGGTTTCACACTGAACTGATGCTCAGTTAGCCGGAAACTAAGCAAAGCTTGTACTAATGGAACCAGAACTGATACACTACTTATAAACCTTTTTTTTAATACATACCTAGGTACGTACATATAATACACAGAAACACCCAGACCCGAGATAAGATATTTGCAGATCATACAAACATTTATCCCGCGGCGGGGATCGAACCCGCAACCTTCTGCGTCCCAAGCGGGCTTTCACCCACTGCGTCACAGAGGTCGTCGGCTTGCTCTAGTGACAGAGTTTTAGGCCGCCTCAAAACATGGCAAGGCTTGACGACATGTGTTGCCGCGCCTGAGGTGGAAATGAGAGCAACCTGAACAACCTGCGAACTTCACACGCCTGCGAACTTCACACCACTGCGAACTTCATACCGATCCAGACATTCGATTCGCAAATTCGTTGACACGCACTTCGTATCTTTTGTACCTATCTCTAAAACTCTGTAAAATCTAAAATAAACGTGAATATCAGTATAAATAATAATAAATCTTCATTTTGCATAGTCTACACTACATACCTACCTAAATCAGGATAACTAGGAACAGAGCCTGCCTGTTTGTCGAGAATCCATATCGGCCAGCGCTCAGCTGCCGTAACATTGGTCCTCCGGAGCCGGAAGTACGAAGCATCAAGGATCAGCCAGAAACGGTCAGGTCGTCTACTCCTGTTCCTCCATCCTCATCCGATTTGTGCTAAAACCGTGCTGTTTCAATTCCAGTGTAACGTCAAGTTCGCAACAACGTGGCCGGCACGCACGGCGCCGGCGCCATTTTGCAGCTGATAATTGTGAGTACCTTTGCCTTTCCTATAAACTGCCAGAATGACTGAGGACTTTTCTGATGCTGGAAATGATTTCAGCGTTAGCGATTTAAAAAAGCAAAGGGGTTGTATTAAGGGGAGATTAACCTTATTCGAAAAATATGTTACGAAATTTGAAGGCGTTGCGTTGTCTCACAACCAACGTGTCGAGTTTGATTTGCGTATTCAAGCAATGTCTAATATGTTAAAATCATTTAATAAAATTCAAGAGAATATTGAGCAATTGTCCGAAAAAGGTGATTTGCAAGCGCAGTTTGATTATAGGGAATCTTTCGAAGATCAATACTTTTCTATAATGGCTGTCGCTAAATGTTTAGTTGATGAAGTAGAAAGTAAGGAAAGTAAGAGTTGTAATGATTCTAAATGCACGCATTCACAACAAACTAAACCAATCACAATGAAATTACCAGAAATTAAGTTGCCCTTATTTGATGGTTCCTTCGATAACTGGCTTGAGTACAAAAATTCATACTTATCTATCATTCATAAACGAAGCGATTTAGACTCAATCCAAAAATTTCATTATTTAAAATCTTCTCTTAGCGGCTCAGCTCTTCAAGTAATCGGCGCATTAGAATTTACAGCAGCTAATTATTCCCACGCTTGGGATTTATTAGAGAATAGGTACCAAAATAATCGTCTACTAATTCAGAATCATGTCAAGTCTTTGTTTACTGCACAATCTCTCAACAAAGAATCCCCGGTTTTGATTCGAAAGCTAATCGATGTCGTATTGCGTAATTTACGTGCGCTCAATTCATTGGGAGAACCCACGGACGGGTGGGATACTTTGATAAATTACATTATTGTGTCAAAACTTGATTCAACCACTGAACGGGAGTGGGAGAATCATAAGGGGTCTTTTTTGTCAAATTCTCAAAACGGTAGAATAAAATTAGACGATTTATTAAGCTTCTTACGGAACCGTGCCGACATGCTTGACATGATACAAGTCTCAAAACCCACTCACACTCACAACAACAAACCTAGCACGATTGCTTACAAAAAATCGAATAATAATACGCAAACACAGCAATCGCACAGTTTTGTGACGTCTAGGAATAATGGTAGTAAGTCAGTACGGCTTTGTGTGATGTGTGGTGCTAATCACTCATTATATACGTGTATTAATTTTCTTAATTTGTCCGTAAAGGATAGGATTAAGTTAGTCGAAGAAAACGCTTTATGTCGTAATTGTTTACGTGCAGGTCACAACATCACGGGATGCTTGTTCGGACCCTGCAAACAATGCGATAAGAAACATAATAGTTTGTTACATATCGAAGATAACAACAATGTTTCAACGCAAGCTTCTACAGCGGCGAGTGCGTCTCACTCAAAGCTGGAGGATAACAAACCGGTTTCCTTAGCAGCTTGTGCATCGAATACTTTACATGCGAATAATGAAACGTCGTCGCTGCAATTGCCGCAGGTTTTATTATCCACTGCACTAATCGAAGTCATGGATAATAATAACAAATATCACACAGCCCGAGCGCTGTTAGATAGCGGCAGCCAAAATTGCTTTATTACGGAAAAGCTATGTAAACGTTTAAACGTATCGGTTATACAGTCCACTATGCGAATATCAGGCGTGGGACAGTCGGTCTCACAATCGAACGAATTATGCGATATTGATATACGATCAAAAACAAATAATACGTACAAATTACGGTTGAGATGCTTTGTTTTACCGAGTATTACGGCAAATCTACCATCTTCACACATTGATTACGATTCGCTATCTATCCCGAATAACATCAGTTTAGCTGATCCCGCGTTTAACGTACCGTCAGAAATCGATATACTTATAGGCGCGGACGTATTCTGGGAGTTGTTAGAAGAGGATCGAATTCGACTTTCCAACGGACCGTATTTACAAAGTTCTAAAATAGGGTGGTTCATTTCGGGACCCGTTAATAAATGCAAATCACGCGAAAACAAGTTTATCCATTGCAATCTGGTGCATTCGTCCGCTATTGATACACAGTTGCGCAAGTTCTGGGAAATTGAAGAAGTTGGAAAGCCGGAATCTATTCTCACTGATGAGGAACGTAAATGCGAAGAATACTTTCTTGAGACCACAAAACGGGACGATGATGGTCGATTTTCGGTACGCATTCCATTAAAAGAGTCCGCCGAGGTACTCGGGGACTCATTCGAAAGGGCTAAAAAACGTTTCTTATCACTAGAACATAAATTGGATCGTATGCCATCTTATAAAAAGATGTACAGCGATTTTTTGCGTGAATATAACGATTTAGGTCACATGACGCATGTTGACAATGATATTAGCAAACCTTGCTATTTTCTCCCGCATCACGGGGTGTTCCGAGAACACAGTACAACGACTAAATTACGCGTGGTATTTGATGCGAGCGCTATAACGACTTCGAATAAGTCATTAAACGACATACAGTATACAGGTCCGCCGCTTCAAAACGACATCTTCTCCATATTGTTACGATTTCGACAGAATAGGTACGTAGCCTGCGCCGATGTGGAGAAGATGTTCAGACAGATAGCCGTTCAGATAGATCAGCGCAATCTGCAGCTCATATTGTGGCGGGAAAGTTCATCCGAACCGTTAAAAACATACCAACTCAATACGGTCACCTATGGTACCTCCTCAGCTCCGTACTTGAGCATGCGATGTTTAAAACAACTTGCAGCCGAAACCGATGATAACGTCATCGCAGATGTCATAAATAATGACTTCTTCGTTGATGACCTTATCACGGGCCACGATGACCCTGCAGTCCTGTCTAGTATCTGTGAAAAAACATCTAAAGTTTTGAAATCGGGATGCTTTCCTTTACGAAAATGGACGTTCAATCATGACGTAAACACGACTACATCCAAAGAGTTAGCAATCGGCGATCATTGTCAAAACAAAACTCTCGGTCTAGGATGGCAAGTTGATAGCGATGAACTTCATTTCACGACAAGCGTAAAAAATCAATCTTTCATAACTAAACGAAGTATCATGTCTGTAGTTTCGCAAATCTATGACCCGTTAGGTCTCTTATCTCCGATGATAATTATCGCAAAAATTATCCTACAAAAGCTATGGTTAGCTAAAATCGATTGGGATGAATTAGTTCCCACTAATACATTAAACGACTGGAATCGCTTTATTAAAACTTTGTCGCATTTAGCTAGCTTACGAATACCTCGCTACGTCATAAAGGAATGTGCTGACTACCTCGAGTTACATATATTTACCGACGCGTCACAGGACGCTTACGGGGCGTGTGCCTATATTCGCTCGTACGGCGTAAACATACCTGTAACAGTTAGGTTATTATGTGCGAAAAGCAAGGTAGCACCCGTCAAGACAGTATGTACTATTCCTCGTCTCGAGTTATGTGGGGCTTTGTTAGGCGCTAAATTGTATCAAAAGATAACGAATTCACTTAAGGTTCAATTCAAAAAGGTTGTATTCTGGACAGATTCAACCATTGTTATGGGCTGGCTTCGAATGTCACCCCATTGTCTAAAAACATTCGTACAAAATCGTGTGTCACAGATTAATGAAATTACCGGAGATGCGTTGTGGCTACACGTAAATAGTAAAGATAATCCTGCGGATATCGTTTCTAGGGGTCTTTATCTAAACGAACTTAAAGATAATCTAATGTGGTGGCACGGGCCAGAGTTTTTACAAGAACGCGAAATAACTTATACGACCGGGTTTTCTAACTACGATAATGAGACGTTACCAGAAATTAAATCTCAAAATGTAAGCCTGGCTTGTAAAAGTACACAACAAACGTACAGCCTAATCGATTTAACTAGGTTTTCATCATTCAATCGCTTGCGCCGCGCAGCCGCTTACGTTTTGAGATTTATAAGTAATGCTCGCACAAGTAAACAACATCGTAAAACCGGTTTGTTATCTCTCAATGAAGTAAACGCAGCTACTACATTGCTCGCCCGGCTTTCACAATTAGAATCTTTTCCTGACGAATTTAATAATTTATCTAAAGGTCAGTGTGTTAAATCTAAGAGAATAATAGGTTTAAATGTATTCTTAGATAAGAATAAACTTATACGTGTAGGTGGGAGAATAGAAAATTCGACTATTTTCGATGATAATAAAAAACATCCATTTTTATTGTGCAGTAAAAATAGATTTACTATTTTGTTATTCAGATTCGAACATGAACAGCTGTTCCACGCCGGTCCTCAGCTCCTACTTTCATGCCTACGCGACGCCTGGTGGCCGTTAGGAGGGCGGGACCTGGCGAGGAAAACTGTACATGATTGCGTCAAATGTACGCGCATAAAAGGGAAGACCTTGAACCCTATCATGGGTAATTTACCTGTCGAGCGCTTAGAACCTGGGTTCCCTTTCATGCGCTGCGGTGTCGATTACGCTGGACCTGTAATGCTTTTGAATCGCAAGGGCAGAGGGTCAACTCTCAAAAAAGGGTACATATGTTTATTCGTATGTTTCAGTACGCGTGCTGTGCATTTAGAATTAGCTGCAAGTCTTTCGACAGACGACTACATACTTGCATTAAAACGGTTCATCTCTCGCCGCGGTAAGCCCGCCGAGATTTTATCAGATAATGGTAAAAACTTCGTAGGCGCAGAAAAAGAAATGCGTTCATTATTTGATAAAAATGATACTCAAGATATTATTAACTACGCAATAAATAATAATATTAAATTCACATTTATACCACCGTATTGTCCTCATTTTGGCGGCTTATGGGAGGCAGGGGTAAAATCTTGCAAATATCACCTGCGCCGTGTGGTCGGCAATACTAATCTCACTTATGAGGAGTTTAGTACGGTTTTAGCTCAAACTGAAGCCATCCTAAACTCCCGCCCTCTATCAGCTCTGTCCACAGATCCGAATGACCTTACCCCCCTTACCCCGGCTCACTTCCTCATCGGCAGACCATTGACCGCCCCGGCTTGTCAAGATATGACCGCTACACCGAGTCACCGGTTGCTGCGCTACGGCCTGATCGAGAAGATGAGACAGGACTTATGGAAACGATGGGCAAAGGAATACGTGTCGGAGCTGCAAACACGAACTAAATGGTACACGAACAAAGGCGATGTCAAGCTCAACACTCTCGTACTAATCAAAGATGACAACATGCCGCCTTTGTGTTGGAAAATGGGCAGAATTGTACGCGTCTATCCAGGAGCAGACGGGATCTCCCGTGTGGCTGATCTTCGCACTTCTACGGGCATCACACGCAGAGGTTTCTCCAAAATCTGTCCACTACCAGTTTCACCAACAGATTCGGATTAAACGGTGAATCCTGTTGGAACCTGCTGATTCCAAGGCCGGGCCCATGTTGCCGCGCCTGAGGTGGAAATGAGAGCAACCTGAACAACCTGCGAACTTCACACGCCTGCGAACTTCATACCGATCCAGACATTCGATTCGCAAATTCGTTGACACGCACTTCGTATCTTTTGTACCTATCTCTAAAACTCTGTAAAATCTAAAATAAACGTGAATATCAGTATAAATAATAATAAATCTTCATTTTGCATAGTCTACACTACATACCTACCTAAATCAGGATAACTAGGAACAGAGCCTGCCTGTTTGTCGAGAATCCATATCGGCCAGCGCTCAGCTGCCGTAACAACATGAATGACGTTTTTTCTTTCAAGAGGCGTTGCATGAGTGTGATGTTGAAAGGTACCTACTTACCTTTCAACCTTACACATAGGTAAGAACTTTCCTACCTATGTGAAGAATAATTATTAATAATCGTACAAAAGCAAACAGTCATCTTTATTACAAACATTAATTCATTACAAATACAAATTTTGCAAGTCCGATGGCATAGATTGACCCTTTCACCCGTAAGCCATAATCATGGAAAAAATCTAATTTAAAGGCGCATTGCGAGAGAGCAATTATTTCGCCATTTTATTTTACATGGCTCGCTGGCAATAACTCGGCTTTGAGAGCTTCATTGTAAGCCGGCAAACGATGTGGCGCAATGTAATGCATCGCCGATTAGACGTGGGACTGCTGTTTTGTAATCAGGCACCATCAGTGTGGCTATGAAGTTGCGATTGTGATGAGTCTGCAACAGGAATAAAGTCCTTTCAGAGTGGCGCTAGCATTTTTGTGTTAAGAAAAATGCAATAGCTTTTTTGTTAGTTTTGCCTACGCAACTCTAGTTCGAACTTTTGTAGAGTGAGCAAGGAACATGTGCCAAGATTAGCTTATTGGGATCCTTTCTGGAACTCGAATATCTGGTAATCTTAGTGAGCTGAAACTGTACCAATGTATGGTTTAGGAGAAATTGTTGTCCAGAAAACCAAATCTATGGCTCGATACACACACAATACACATTTTCATCGGGCAATAAGAACGCTGAGACTTGCAATTACATAATAGAGGTACCTGCACTGATTCGCAAAGCCCTAATAACAAAAGAAAGAGTGTTTGTAAACTGGTCATCGTGCCCTGTGAGGGACTTTACTTTGGTCACCCGATGCTACAAATGCCAGCAGTATGGACACGCAGCCAAATCTTGTCGAGACTCATCTGACACCTGCGCCCACTGTGGTGATCGAGGTCACTCCATAAAGGAATGCACAAAGAAAGCAGAAGAACCAAAGTGCGCTACATGTTTGTATTTTAAAAAGCCTAGTAAGCATGCTACAGGTTTTGCTGACTGTCCTGCAAAAATAATGGCTGAAAAACGATATACATGTATTAATACTATTGATTACTGTTAGTTTTACAACGATTTGATAAATTTAGGTCAGGTATTTTTTTAGCTTACTTAGTCTTTTGTGTTGTTAACCGAATATCTATTTTTACCTTTAAAATTATTTCTAATACTTTGTAACTACGAGTTAAGTCATATTTTACGTACTTATTTTTTATTTGATATTTTATAATTGTATTATGTTCTTCGCGCCTGAGATACAGGATTTACCTAGTTCAGGCTCCTATGTAATAATTTACCTTAGTATAAATAAGATAATAAAATGTATATGTACGATAAGAGATTTCTGAATAAATGATTTTGATGATTTGATGATGATTTCCATACAAAAGACATAAACGCGCGCGACCCATTGAGAGTTACCCTTTTGGTTTTGTGACTACTTTTATTGTAGGTATATACGAGAGTTGTTAATAGAATTAAGAGCATTTTAATTCTATTAACATTATCGCTCTTTCGTGGAGATTCTCCGACGCTATGAGGTCGGACTCGTCGCGATTCTCTCGCTCGTGGAGACAGCGCCTAAGTACTCTTCATCCATTTTCCTTTAGCCGTCATATAAATACCTACTCACCGATTATCGCATGCCGTAGCAAAGAATAAAACAGGCGTTGACGCTAGTTTTGTAGCTCCATACGTGTCTGAAGAGCAGACTGCAGTGTGTACAAAGTTAAACGCAGAGCTTCCTCACTTCATATTATCGAGATCGAGAGTCGTGACGTCACGAGTGTCACAACACAACATAACATTAGCCATTAGCAGCCGTTCAAAATTGTCTACTGCGCATCAAAGCGGTTTTACGAATGGATAGATTCTTCACCATCCAGAAATGCCACACATAAGTTTCCATTCCAAGGTTCGTGCGAGTCGATGTAAAACGTCAAAAAGTATGCGATTTTGACGTGTCGCGCGAGTCTGGAACGCGTGAACTCGTGGCCTGGAACGCATAGTCCGTACCTACAAGGCTTTAGGTGTAGGTCCTTACCTGGTGCCTTCACCAGGTCAGACAACCTTCTGGTGCGCCCAAAGCTGCTTGTCCCTTACGGATCTGGGGAGGAACCGGGGGAAACGGCAGTTGAAGGGCCGGTGTGCCCTGTTAAGTCCGACAGTAATCTGGAATCTATTGTCGGATAACCAATGGTCTGACGGGAGGTAGCTTCTCCGCGCGTCCTTCTGACTCGCAAATGGCGTCGTGGATGATGCTAGGACGAGCTGATAGGCTCGTAGGCGGCGGAGCACCGAAGAGGTGGAAGGCGGTGGTACCGCCAAAATGAGCTGTGAAGAGTGCGTGATACGCGATATCACCGCCTTCGCTACTCTTGCCCAGCATCAAGGGATGTGGGTGCCTTGGCGACTCGGTCGGATAGGCACTTGACTGACTTGCCTTGGCACCAGTCATTTGTATGGTCTGGGTATGGTATGGTGAGGAGGCTGCAGAGTGGGTTAGAAGCGAGGCTGAACGCACTCGCGATGGAAGGCGGGAACGCTCCGCCTGCCCCACGAGGGGGCGAGTGGTATCCCCTGCCCAACAGGGGACTTTTCGGACCCAATGACTTTGACACAACTCAATGGATTTTAACACCTCCACATACTTCACACTTTGTTGAATGTAAAGATGATCGATGGGGTATTTATTACCCAACATAATTATTATTTGACACTCGACCAAGATGGTTCTACACTTTCATATTCATTGCATAACGGTCAAGAGGTGAATATTTTCCCGCGTTTATATCTGAATTGACATCTTAACATTAGGCTTATGAAATAATATTAATAAGTGTTTTGTAAACAAAAACTAATGGAGGGTCGAGTTTTGAAAGCGTGAAGTGCTTCTAAATAGAGAACAGAGTCTTCTATAGCTAAATGATGACCAGAATGAAATCTTGGACGATATCTACTGGCCAGATACCTAGGTTAGTAACGTTTCTTGATAAAAACAGTTTCCTTTTGAGGTTTCTATTATTCCCCTCTAGTGTTTAGGGGTTATGAGACCTTAGTGATTGGTGGGTATGTAGTAAAATTAAAGTCTTCTGCGATGTAGAGTTTTGATAAGTATTTCTAGATTGCGAGTCCGTGGCTTCGACTAATGGTTTGCGTTTTAATACGAGAAGCTTTCAATTCAAGTAGGTAGGTAACTAATATGGAAAATGGAATGGATCGTAGTATATTGTGTAAATCGGTGGTCTCAGCCTACTTCTATGGGAAAGAGGCCTGAAGGTAGAATGAGGAATTTAACACAGGTTGTACGGTGTCAAAATGTATTTATTTTTTTGTAAAAAACATAAAAAACGTAATAATTAAATTAAGCTAAAACTATAATAAACTTTATACAATTCATGAGTCGAGCCAGCAGCTAGCCACTTCGCCTTTCAACCCCGCCGTCCAACTGCCAGAGCTGACAGTTTTGACAGGAGCGGAGCGCCGGCGCCTGGCTAGCCGCGGGGGACCACCCGTGTGCGTGCATAGTCGCAAGCCTCGGCCGCGGTGCGAGCGGCGGGCCGGTGCCACCTACATTGTACGTGGCCACCAACCGATACTGAACAAACATTCGGCCGCGCTCGTGGTGTTGCGAGCGCCGCCGAATAGCAGACCTGCTGCATCACAGATGATAAGTTCTCGATTTTTCATCGGTGATGCAGCTGTTCGTTAGAGTGGAATTAGTAGGGGGCTCCGTAGCTGCCGGAGGGGGCGCGGGCGGGGGCGCCGTAGGAGGAGGACGGGCCGGAGGGGTAGCCGCCGCCGGAGGAGCTGGTCTGCTCGTACTGGGCGACCTGGATGGCCTGACGTACTCCTTCAAGCTGGAGACCGACCACACGGGCGGATGGCACTCCGTAAGAGGTTGATGGGGCTCCGTAGGATGATGAGGGCGCACCGTAGGAAGATGAGATTCCACCGCTGCCTCCGTGTCCGCCTCCGTGTCCACCTCCGAATCCGGATCCACTGTTAGCCTCTTCCTTCAGGAGGATCTGTCTGACTTGTTCCAGGAGCTGGGCGTCTACGTTCTGGCCCTCCGAGGTCTGGTAGCCGGAGGATACGGCCTGGTAGCCGCCGCCGCCGCTGAGTCCGCCGCTGAATCCGCCGCTGAAGCCGCCACCGTGCCCGCCCGAGGGCCGGTTGTAGTTGTAGCCGGATGGGGGCTCGGCGCTGGCGCAAGCGACCAACGCAAGGGCTATGCACTGCAACAAAAAAAGTTTTAATATAGTGTTACGTCCTCATGTTTTATTTAGAACACAAGCGCCTGATCGGGTAATAAAGTAACATAAAATATTGTTCAGGCAATCTTGAAATCTTAAGTCCGATAAAAAGTGAAATTTATTAGGATCTCACGAAGTCGTGGTGCAGCGTAATTAGCACAGTCATGAGCAAAAATGACTATCTGATGGTTTCTCTAGTGCCAATGTATCCTAGATTTTCTCTTTCGTGATTCACCACTTAAAAAAATAATAATACCTACGACTAGCCTACAAATACTGGCAGAGCATAACAAACAATAAAAAAGTTTGAAATTAGAACATGCCATCACTTGCCCGTAGAATAAGAACACAATAGAATAGACTTGATTCAAGTGAAAGTCACAGGTCAAAGGTAGAGTCGTAATAAAGGCAGTGTTACATCAGCGGACGGTATGATGCCAGTGGGAACGTGATCTTTGACTTATCATTACGCAGGATAAGTACATCTTCGCATAAGTTATGACTTGTTGGTCATTGGCTGGCACCTAAGACATAAGATTATATCGTTTCTTTTTTCGTTTTACGTATACCTAAATTTGATCAAAACCAGTTTAACGGTGTCAATATTTAAGGGGCTGTGAATAGCTATAGAGCTGAATATCATAAATCTCGAAGACGACATTGAGTTTGTTACATAACCGCGGAAGTGGCGCCATCGCCATGGAGCCAGCATGCTCGCGGAAGTGACATTATGAGCTTGCAACTTTGAACTCTCTCCTGTAGATTCAGACTTTGTAAGCCGCTGTCATTATCGAATTATTTATCTCGTATAAATCTGTACTTCTTATAGGTAAATGCCATAAATGCATTAAAGCCTTTATTTTACACTATTACCTACTAAAAAAAAAATTCGTGCTATAGACGAAAATAGTTATTTAAATTGAAAATAGGTATAACTAGCAAAATTAGTATTTTGTTGGGACAAACTAAGTTAAGTAATCTAGGAGAATGAAATATTAACCAATACGATCTTATAACAAAAACCTCTAATTCACTTTCATCTTAATGGTGCTAAGCAGCTTAATGTCCCGGCACGCGATGGTTTAATTATACTTTATTAAGCGCTCAATAGTAATTAACAGCAAACATAATTACAAATTATATAAACATGAGAGCATTATGGTGCAAATTTCTTTGGCGCCATCTTCACAGAGCATAAATTAAAAAAGCTTTTTGAAAAATAATTTTTCCCTCGCTTGTAAACATTTTATTGAAGGCAATAAACAGTTTAGTTTAGTGCTGAATTATCTTTGACATTGTATTGTTTCCTTAATAATAAATTTCCTAAAAGTCACGGTGAGAAGCCGTGTCATATCGACTTTTATCATATCGACTTAACCGAAATAATTCGAACTACAGCTTTCTTAATCTAAATAGAGTACCTACATGTTCTAGATATTTTTTTTACAACTGGCACGCGTAGGTACCTACTACTGTGGAAAAGCTTCAAGATCAAATTATGTTCAGGTAAGTGATGTGTTGATTGTTACGACTTTACGACCGGTGGTGTCGCTGTCGTTTTACAGCCGTTTTAGGTTTTTGGCATTGTTGCTAATATATTCAGAAGTTTTACTCACAGAAAGCCGCAATAACTAGCTGTGGCTTTTACAGAAAGAGAGTTTCTGCACTAAACGCAAGGTCAAAGTAACAGGCTGCATTCTATTTTATTCAATGTCTTTTGATTCCTTGTTCCTTATTCAAAATTTTTCTGCATGCGGCCAGCGTAATATTTTTTTCTAAACAATTTTGAAAATCGAACCGCGTGCCTGTCTTCAAAAGATACGACAGTCGTGCTTGGAATAGTGTTGCACCATGGAGTTGTGAACGCATATCGATGAATCACTGATCATCACCCGATGACCGCATTCGGATCACATGCCGCTGCAAATGGGCATGTAGAGTGGCAGATGTATGTAGACACCAATTATTTTAATCCTTAAACGGTGTTTTGACTTCTTTACGGTTAAGGTTGTGTCTTGTAGGTATAGTTTATTAGGTCAATAAATAAAGATAGTGTTTTATAAATTACTGTGTTTTTAAATTAAATCTAAATTAACTATCTGGGTCTAGATTTAGAAAGTAAACTTTCTACGATAGCTTAATTTGCCAGCATGCTCATTTTAATAATTTTAATTTATTTAAATTATAACGTTCTTCTAGGGAAACTTTACGGCGATTTAATTTGCATAACAAAACAAAAATAGATTTTATAAGTATTGGATTACACACGATTGAATTCGTTAGAGTTTAATATCTATTTTGGTATTAGAAAGAATTCATTTAAAAAAATCTTTTTAGAAGATTTGGAAGGTACTTTTTTGCGCCACAATGACAAGGTTTGATTTGTCTATTTAAACAAAACGCAGTCATGCTCATAACTACCAGACATGATCAATATTAGCTTATTTGCTATCAGACAACTTTACAGACACATAAATTTTATTACTTTTACTTTACTTACTGTTTGCTACTGTAAAGCGGCTATATTTTTGTAATGTCTGATGAGATTATCGCGAACTCTGCCCTCGCGTACCTTCCATTGCACAAGCAAAAGGGCAAGGAGCGTAACGGACCTGCAATACCTAGATATCTCGCTTGTACTATTACTAATAATTATATTGCTTAAACATTTCGTAATTACAAAACTCAGTATCCTACAATGATTACCTAGCTAGGAGGTGTCTACAGATATTTGGTCAGAAAGAGGGATTGTTTAGAAATCGGAAATTTAGATAATTTTATGTTTTTTTGTAATTATTCACAAAATGTATTAACGATAATAATAAGCACCTACTGCCAGTTTTTTTCAGACATTAAATTTTAGAACATACAATTTGGCACATGAGAAAATCAAAGAATCTGCTAATCATGAGAAAAAGTTTAAGCTTTGCGATACACGCACGCGTGAGAAAGTTTACATTGACTTGACAATGCACTGTTAAAAGATTAAAAATGTCATTCTGACGAATTGACAACTGAGAAAAAAATGTCAATTACTTAGATTGCAACTCTTATAAGACTCTAAAATCTGTGTGCTATTTAATTTGATTTCTGAAGAGTTGTGAATTCAAGTAAAATACAAAGTAGAATTTTTTAATCAACTTTTTTTCACTTTTATAGAAGTTTTTAGTTTTCATTATCAATTGATGCCGTTGATGCCTTTAGGAATATTAATTAGTTTTAAAGAAGAACAAAGTATTTGTGTTAATAAATTAATGTGCTTGTCTCGCACACTGCAATTTAAAAGTGAGTTTATCGCGCATTGTAATCGACATCGGTTTCGGATCGTGCAGCACCTTTCGTGAATTCAAATTATGCTTTTACGCCTCATTTGTTACCGATAACTTTGACACAAATCCACTATTGAAGCACAATCCAAATCCGTTATCGACATCGATGTTCTGAAATCAACACTAGTGCACCACGGGATAACATCGACACTGAATCGTCCTGCACTAATCCACAAATCCCGATGCACTATTTTGATTTCGGAACGTCACAAGCACTTGTCACTTTTTTAATATTTCACTGGCACGGCACTTCCACTGGACTTACCGCTGCAAAGGCTTTCATGATGCTTAGTGATGGGTCACTTCGGTACGTAGTGAGTTAATGTGATGTGTTTGGATGCCGAGTTGGATATATACTAAAGAGTGGGCAAGGTGGGGCGGAGAAAGGATAGGTTAGTTGTGTAAGCTAGGGAGATCCATACGAAGAGGAAGTTTTGTCTAATTGGAGGGCATCATGCGATTTTTCGGTTTTCGTTGATTGATCCGTGATGGGCGGCGAGGTCGCCATGACAAGGGGTTTTGACATGGCCATTGGCTATTGAAAGCTGAGAGCCACTCCACATATTGCAATAACGATATCTATTGAAAATATCTATCGTCATAGTTTACCTTCATGATACAAGATATTACTCTTGCGTCTATGACGTGCTATTACACAGATGGTTAAGTCGTATTGTTAAGGTAAGTTAATAGGTACTAAGTTTTGATTTTATAGTTTTGACTCATCTACCGACTTTTTTGACGACCTCTGTGGCGCAGTGGGCGAAGGTCCGCCTGCGACGCAAAAGGTTACGGGTTCGATCCCCGCGGCGGGACCAATGTTTGTATGATCTACAAATATTTGTCTCGGGTCTGGGTGTTTCTATGTATAATATGTATGTATTTACAAACAAAAAGTATATAAGTAGTATATCAGTCATGTAGCTAGCACAAACTCTGCTTACTTTGGGGCTAGATGATGCTGTGTGAAAAAGTCCAGTATTATTTATTTATTATTTATTATCTAGACCTAATTGTTGTACTCATATCAAAATTTTTTTGATTGTACAATGTGTTTACCATTTATTGCCAAACCAAAAAATGCGACATTTGCTTCCCAAATTAATCCCACTTAACGCCACATGCGCAAATTCATGCACGTCTCAAAACTCCATCGGATTGTGATCTTTACAGCGTCCTTTACAGCGATAGATCGATCGACAACCCATTACAAGAACCTGATTCTAGGTGCAGGTTTAGATGCAGGTCATGTCTCCTCTGGGACCTAGACCTGCCTACTCATCAACAGAAAAGAGAGTAGAGTGAACTAAGCAAGTTTCGACACGATGTTTTCCTTCGCCATTCAACTGGTCAAAACTAATTGAAAGGATATTATTATTATTATTTTGGGTAGACTTTTATCTGCTCGACCCATCAGGATCGGTGGTTTTTAGACAAACACGGGCCTAAGCCAATATTATTATGAGCCCGTGATGTCCCACTGCAGGGCAAAGGCCTCCCTTCCTTTCTTCCACATTTCATTCATTGAAAGGATAGATATTTTTAAATTACTTAAGTAGGTCAGCGTTTGACCTCACTCTGCCTGATGTTAAACAGTAGTGAGGTCTAGGATGGAGCATGCTTACCTAGAAGGAAACGATGAAACCAGTAAACGAATCTGGATGAAAGTTGGAAGAGATGTAGATCGTAAGGCCTATATTCCAGCCTATAATAGGCTATTTAAAATGATATTTCCATGCAAGCGAAACTGTGTACATAAGTTATTATACGTACAATGTACATACAAAGAAAACACAAATAAAAAAAAGAAACATTTGTCTGAGGCGGGAATCGAAGCTACCACCTATTGCGTCACAGACTGCTCCGAAGACTCCAGAAATATGAGTTCAAATCCACAAAGATGCCATAAAGATTATTAGACTATCTAGATTTTCTAACGTATAAAACTAGAAGTCGTAGACAGTGATGGGTAACGCAATGCCTTCTAAAGGTACTCGTTCTCATGAGTCTAGCTAAGGCAGACGTCGACCTTGTTGGTCCGTGCCTCCGTGGAAACAATCCCGAAAAGTACAATATAGTCTTCAAAAAATAGGTTCCTTCTAGGTAAGCATGCTGCATCTTAGACCTCACTACTGCTTAACATCAGGCAGAGAGAGGTCAAATGCTGACCTATTTAAAAAAATAACACATTTTTTTATTCAACCTCTCGTTCTCTGCTGGGAAAAGCGCCCCCCCCCCCATATCTCTTAAAATATCATCCTCCTTTGATACTTCTACCATTCTCTCTGGAAGACGTCAAGGTCGTCCCTTCAAACGCATACCCTTAATCAAACAAAAGTCATATATGTACCACTTAGTTTGATAACAAAAAAAACTATTTTCTATTGTTTGGCAGGACTTGAATTTGAAAGTATTGTAATCTCTGATATTTTTGCTATCTAATATGCTGACAACTTTATCTTTGTCACTTTTGCCTGTCACTGAAAAATGATGTCAATTTTTTTTTTGCGCCAAATTTGACATTTAGTTCGTATTTTTGCGTGTCACTTTCAAACTTTTGGAATTTTTGTTCGGCGAAGAATTCGTTAAGTGCTCTTGGAGTTCAAATAGGTAAACTCTATTATATTTAAGAGGTCCTACATGCATAATAATGAGAATATTACCAAGGTTTGCATAGTTTTTGATCACTCAAAGTAGAGACTGTAAGTGGTATCTATTTTACGATTGTCCGTATAGGTAAAGTTCTTAATCGAATTGTATACATAAAAATGTGTGTAAGTATAGTGTGACTTTGAACGTAAATTGTTTGTTTTAGTAAATAACCATGTTTAAAAAACCAAAAAAAATCATTTTTCAAGGAAACAACATCTTCCAAACCACAGCAGGGCTCTAAATGGCATCTCAGACCCAAAGTTAACAAGTTTAATATAAAATTAGACTATGTGAGAACAAAAACTAAAATAACAATCATAAATAAATGGGAAATTGTGGAAAAAACCTTTTACGTAGGTAAAATCCTATTTATTTTCATATTCTCAGGCTAATTATTTTTACAACTGTAGTCACGGGAAGCAACTAGTCTAAAGTTATGAACAGACCGTAACGGACAATGGTAATATACGTACCACCAACGAAAAAAATTTCAAGTCCTACATGGACAATGGTAATATACATACCACCAAAAAATCACCCCCTTCCACCCCCTTTTTTTGATTTTTTCCAAAAGAAATGGAATCAGAGACCCCTAATTACCCAGAAACCACATCTTTTTTTAAAATATCATGGCCAGGGGCTCGCGTTTGTTTAAGGGTTAACCTATGTTATACACCAACATCTATCTTGCATATATCTACTAATACTATTTTATTAATGAGAGCATTAATAAACATCCTTCTACGGGTTTTATTCACGTTAAACTCTAATGAAGCTTAGGAGTGTCATTAAATAGAAACTAGTAATAAAATAAGAATATATTTAATGCTGGACATTTCAAACAGCATCTGTAACTTAAGTAGAAATAGTTATTTATTGTAGTAAAAGTGTAGGTAAGTAGGTACTTAAAGCTGTTTAGCTGTAGTGAGCGCTTATCTTTATGTTCAATTATGTCATTCTAATGTTCCATTATCAAGTCACTATTTTAGTACATCTTGGGACTTTTAGTCGAATAGATACATATCGCGAACTGTAGATACCAATTTATCTGCGAATATTGTTGAAGTAGAAGAATTGTGTAACTGGCTTGGTGGGTGAATGTTCGGATTAGACGCGAGAGGTGGGAGCGAGGTCGATTCTCGTGGCAGGACTATTCTGCAAATATTTTGTTCTACTTAGGTAGGTTTAGTTGCTGTAGTATCATGTAGTAATGTCTGATACCCATGACATAGGGAAACCTAGTGTGAGATCAGAATTATGTTCGTGACTGTTCGGGATATCGGTCAACTTTACAATTTGAAAATGTGGTGACAGTGAGCTGATCTGATGATAGAATCCGGAGCTTCAATGGAACTCCTCAGTGTAATATGACGACCTCTGTGGCGCAGTAGGTGAAAGCCCGCTTGGGACGCAGAAGGTTGCGGGTTCGATCCCCGCGGTGGGATAAATGTTTGTATGATCTGCAAATATTTATCTCGGGTCTGGGTGTTTCTATGTATAATATGTATGTATTTGCAAACAAAAAGTATATAAGTAGTATATCAGTTACCTGGTTCCCATAGTACAAGCTTTGCTTAGTTTGGGGCTAGATGATGCTTTGTGAAATGTCCAGCATTATAAAAAAAAAAAAAAATTATATTAAAATATACGTGTTTGGGCTCATATAAAACAGCTCACGGTAACCCACTCCTACCTATTAAACCTGATCGCACACTGCCCGCGCCGTACGCGCCGCAGTAAAATGCTGATGACGTCAGAAAACGCAGCTCGCCTCTGACGTCAGCAGCATTTTCTCTATTGTCAATTCGCCGCGTTCAGCTCGGCTGCACTGTGCGAGTAAAAACCTACAAAAGCATTTTTGTTGTTTTAACTTTAGGTAGTAGGTAAGTACAAATACCTACGTAGTAAATAACGGTACAGTCCCGGCATACAGCTGATATACCGGAGAATGCCAAAGACCAATTTAGCCTTAAGCTGAGCTAAATTAGTTCAACATTTATTGGTTTTTAATTTACAAGCAATCACGTTTGTCTAGGATTATTTACTTCCATAAGATCTCCAGCCTCAGGGAACAGAAGTAATGACATGGAATCACAGTCGGTGTGAGCTGATTGATGATTTACGAGAGCTCGTTTTCCTCCATTTTGTAACAGCTATGTGTGGAAGTTTGTGTGTTTATTGATTTATTTATATAAATGTAACAAGTGGAATACTTATAAAAGTAAGATTAAAAGGAAGATTTTATAAAAGTAAGGCGAGTACTCAAGCTATATAAGCGAATAATGTTATATACTCACATATATATCTAGGTGTAGATGCCTAAGTTTCTATTCGGTATTTTTTATGATTAATAGCTGCTGCGCTCGCGATGATACCTGCGGTCTTTCGAGATTTATTTTCTAATAAATAATACTTACATATTCATTTCGTTCAGCCATTTCTGCTTGAAGGAGCAATACATATCTTTCAACCCAATTAATCCATGCATATTTCTGGAAAAATGCGAGGTAGGGGGTGTATTTTTTTTATGCTTAATTATCTAAATAAGTATTCTTCCGTGTCAGTATTTCCGCTGAGCTACGACCCTGTTGTTTTTAAGAAGAGAGTTAATAGGCACCTTTTGGGTAGGCTCGCTCCATCGTAGACCTCATTCTAGCCTATGTAAGTTTTGGGGTCAAGAGTCGACCACCATAAAAAAAGTAATCTAAAAACAGTTTGTAGGAAAGTATACTTACAATACAAGTGATCCCGCGTGTGTTGCTAGTGTGTTGTGTGTGCTGCGCAAACAGCTGTGAAAATTAGCACCTTACATTGTTTGTCCAAGCTGTTTAATTACTGGGTTTCCCTTTATTTTCACTCTCAAAACCAACGTCAAGTAGAATAAATATAAGTAGCAAAGCTAGTATAAAGCCGCCCATTGTGTCACTGCAATTAAGTTTTTAAATTGTTACATTAAATTGTAACAGGTTGTCATGGTATGGGCATGTAATGAGAAGGGAAGAATGTCATGTGACCAGAAGAGTACTTGGTATGAATGTGGATGGACATATGAGTAGAGGTAGGCCGAAGAAGAGATGGATGGATTGTGTGAAAGATGATATGAGTACGAAAGTAGTGAGTGCTGAGATGACGGCTGATAGAGGGAAATGGAAGAGGAATACATTGTGCCGACCCCACATAGAATGGGGCAAATTAATGGTAAGTACATTAAATAAAATGTAAGTGTTAATATTATTGACGACCTCTGTGGCGCAGTGGGTGAAAGCCCGCTTGAGACGCAGCAGGTTGCGGGTTCGATCCCCGCCGCGGGATAAATGTTTGTATGATCTGCAAATATTTATCTCGGGTCTGGGTGTTTCTATGTATAATATGTATGTATTTACAAACAAAAAAGTATATAAGTAGTGTATCAGTTATCTTGTTCCCATAGTACAAGCTATGCTTAGTTTGGGGCTAGATGATGCTGTGTGAAATTGTCCAGCATTATTTATTTATTTATTTATAATTAATTAATGAATGTTAAACGGATTTTGTAAAATGGTTTTGGTAATAAATAAATTTGTATTGTATTGTATTGATAATAAAACAAGAGCCAATCTCGCTTTTTATGTAGCGGCTGAAAAATTATGGAAATTTATCAGGTAAATTAGTCTTATCAGAAACTTTTTAGAAAGAAAGAAAGAAACACATTTTATTTAGACAGTTTTTAAACAGTTTGAACGCTATTGGTCGGATAACTTCCCAATACCGGGCAGAATCAGGGCAACAAACACGTCTTGGGGCCTTGCATTATTTTAGGTGATCCATCTCAATCACCAATGTGGAGCCAGTCAAACAAATTGATACCCCTTTGTAGAGATGGTTTTGTTATCACTAATCAGTCGCGAAACCCCAAAAATCCGAATCAAAGAAGTAATAAACATGTTTTCGTGAATGTGCAATATGCGAAGTAACTTTTACTTTCTATTTACGTCTATTACAGTTGATTATGGATTTTTATAAAATATCTATGTAACTGTAAATACAAATATGCAAACACTTTTGAGATGAAATGGTTTGGAGAAAGGATTTCTTTTAACTTTTACCAAGTCTTTGACGAGCCATAACTTAATCCCACTCATATAATAAAGCTGATAGTTTGTGAGTTTGTTTAGATGTTTGTGTTTCAATCACTCTTAAACCAGGGAACCAATTTGGATGAAACTTGGAATATGCGTAGATAGTGACCTAGAATAGCATATAGGCTATTCAAAATGTTGGTACCACGCGGGCGAAGCCGCTCGCAGAAGCTCGTAATAAATAAAAGATGCTGGACTTTTCACACAGCTCATCTAGCCCCAAAGTAAGCAGAGCTTGTGTTATGGGTACTGACTGATATACTTTTTGTTTGTAAATACATACATAAAGCCTATAAAATACCCAGACCCGAGACAAATATCTGTAGGTCATACAAACATAAAGGGAAAGGACTGCACAGGACCGAGAAGAGTGGCGATATAGAGAGGAGGCCTATACTCAGCAGTGGGTGCAACCGGGCTGAATAGATAGATAGATACAAACATTGTCCAATCAGGATCGAACCCGCAACCTTTTGCGTCGCAGGCGGGCCTTAGTTCACTGCACCACGGAGGTCGTCATAACTTATTTTATTATGCATCCCACAGTCCCACTAAAGCTTGGCTAACATAGACTTAGGGACATCAAAAAAAGTAAGTAAGTTCGTATGAGTCAGTGGCCAACTCTGGTGACGGAGTTTTTAGGCCGCCTTAAGGCCTCCGTCATGGCTTAACGACTTAAATAGCCGGGACCGACAATTTAACGTGCCCTCCGAAGCACGGAAGCGCTCAGATGAAAATGCCACTGGCGGTCACCCATCCACTTACAGACTTAGGGACATTGATCACATAAAAGGGCTAGGCCCCAAAACGTGTCCGTTGCCCGGTTTTTCAAAGTATTGGTAGCGAAGGACCAGGAGTATTAGGTATCACTTTAGTTTGTGTGATCAAACTGGTAAAATAAATCTGTTTTGACTTTGGATCTACAACGCCATCATAAATTGTCGCCCGATAGTAACCTAAGCTGGTATCAGCTAAGTTGCCTTTGGGTCTTTGCTGACAAAGTTTTTGGGCCGCCTGTAGGGCTCTCTAATAAAACATAATTATGGTTTTTAACATGTTTTAAACCGTCTCTCGCTAATAATTTTTTTCACAACTAATTAAAAAATGAGACTGGTGACAGTGATTGATGTGTATTAGTTATACTTATGTATAGGCAGCTTTAAGAATAGCTAAGTACCAAAAATATATGAAGATTTTTAAATGAATTCATCATCATCATTATCATCAGCCTATCTACAGGATGTAAAAAGACGTCTACCGAAGCCGAAAGGGGTAGGTACAGCATCCCAACACACAACTAAATCAAAAAGGATTTTCCGAAAAAATCATTATATCCGGAGAAAACAGCGTTTGAAGAGTACTGTTTGCGTATGTTCTGGGCGCGTTTTTTTACGTAGATTGCTGGAATTCGAATTTTAACTGTTTTTTTCTTTTATAAATGAAATTATTAGGTACGTATATGGTCTTAATATGTTGTACTAGTAGTAAATACTTAACATAAAATGACTAAGCTAAGTCAAAATATTTTTTTGCGTGTTTTTTCGCTTAATATGTTTAGAATCATGGTCTGATTGCAACCCCTCAGTTTTCGGTAGTTGCCTTTTTACACCCTGTATCTGAGTCCATAGGCCTCCCCTAATGAGCTCCATTGCACCCTGTCCTCAGCTCGACGAATCCAGCTTCTGCCAGCAGCCAGAGCCGATCGTCACTCCACCTGGCCGGAGGGCGTCCTACACTGCGTTTGCCGAGTCGCGGTCTCCACTCAAGAACTCGTTTACTCCAGCAGTTATCGGTTCTTCGGCAGATATGGCCAGCCCACTGCCACTTCAGGTTGCTAATTCTCTGGGCTATGTGGTAAATGAATTGGTTATAAATAACTTTTTGATAACAATTTTTTGATAACAAGTTTTGGATTGCATAGTGTTGCCAGCGCAGGAAATAATTTTTCTACCAAATTAAAATGGCTAGTACTCCAAAAACATTACATTTTTGTAAAAAATGCAATAATGATATACAAAATGCGAAAGAAAGCTTGAAATGTAAACTTTGTGACAGCACTTATGATTTGACTTGCGCAAATATAGCTACGAAAGCGTATAAAATAATGACAAAAACACGAAAACTAAACTGGAAATGTACTGACTGCGTGAACAAATCAAACACGTCCTCCGCTTCAAAGGCAACTGTTGATGCAAAAAAAAATAAAAACACATTAATTTCTAAATCGACAAATGACGAGAATATTACACATAGAAGGGCCCCGATGGTACTAAATGTTAGTAGATCAATGGAGGATATAAGCCAAATTGATATGATTGAAGAAACGGACAATGACTCTTTATTAAACGATAGTGCTCAGAGTTTACCAAATATGTCAACAATCAACTCCTCTCATTTAGCGGATCTCAAGAAGGAAATAGATACTATAACCATGGAATTAACAAGTGCACATAACGAAATAGATAGACTTAACTTAGAAGTCACTAGTCTCAAGAAAAGGCTCGAGGAACAACAAAAAAAGGCAGAGTTGTATAAAAATTTATTAAGCAGCAATGAAAACGTCTCGCGGAAATCTACACCAAATAAATTGCGTATACGTGGAAGCATGACAAACCTAAAGTATGGATCTCCGAAATGCAATAAGGAACTTAGTAACTATAAAGTAGAAGAAAAACACAACGAGGCTAGCAAAAACAATACAGAAAACGAGAATAAAGAAAACAATGAAATAGTGACAAAGAAAGTGGTTCAAGAATGTGATGAACAAATCAGTGAAGATACAGTCAAGAAAATATTTATCATCGGTGGAGGCCAGTGTCAGAACATAGCTTCAAACATTCATAGGTTACGAAGTGATAGTGCTTATGGTAAATACTCAGTTAGTGGATTTCTGAAACCAGGAGCACCAGCAGAAGTTATTCTGGGCCTCTGATCTAACACGGAAATAAAGAAGCAAGATAAACTGGTTTTATGTGTCGGGGAAGAAGACACGGATCCGCATAAGCTATCGCTTGAATTGTATGCGACATTAAAGGCTATTAAGGCCTCAACAATAATACTGCTTAGTGTAATGAAGAATAAACACCTCAATGAATTCAAACTAAATACAACACTAAAAAATGTTTGCAATAAGTTAGTAAATTGTCACTTTGTAGATGTTAATGAGTACGACAATGAAAATAGATTGAATGATGACTATAGGATCGAAGTACTATGTAAAAAAATTAATAATCTGATTGATACTGATGACTATGTTGCAACATTTTTAACAAGACATGGCCGGTTAGGCGTCCAAGCACGCAAACGAGAAATTACACAAACTAAATATAAGCAAAGTTGCGATAAAGATTCTGTCAAAGGCACTATTCCCTATTACTTTAATAAAATGAAATCTAACTTAAAAACTAAGAAACACAATAAAACAACACTGCTTGACTATTTCCCAAAAGTAACTACTGATGAATGGAAAATGAGAGACAAAATATGTGTAGTCAATGACAATTGTACGACTTCTAATGTCAAAGATAAACGCCATTCTGAGAAGGATTTATTTCGTGTATAATTGTATTTATGTATTGCATCAGAACATAGATGGTCTCATAAGTAAACTGAATCCCTTTATCGTACACCTCGATAGGCTTCATGAATTAGGGAAAACTGTTGACATTATTTGTATCAATGAACATAACATGATGTCAGGTGACGAAAACACGCTCCATATACCGAACTATCGATTAGCATGTTGTATCTATAGGGAAAAAAGGAAAGGCGGTGTTTGTATTATTGTAAGAAATCATCTTGAATTTAAGGTAATTGAATATGTATCAGACTTAACAATTCTAAAGGAGGTGGAGGTTTGCGCTATTGAATTGATAAAGCACGACATAATTGTCATTGCACTTTATAGAACGCCTAAATATAAAAATGTTTCATCTTTGTTTGATATATTGGATAAACTGTTAAATAAAGTATGTAAGAACTCAAATAAAAAAATCCTGTTATGTGGTGACTTCAATATCAATATTTTGGAAAATTGTGTAAAAACATCATCATTTATAAACATAATTGAATGTTTCAATTTAAAATTTTCGATCAACGTACCGACTAGACTTAGTAGGATGACATGTATTGATAATATCATACATTCTCGGAATATGCGAGGCGCAAAATGTGAAGTAGTCGAACTAGCTCTATCAGACCATTGTGGTCTATTATTCAAATGCCCAGTAAAAACTACTTATAAATTACGCTCATGGTCGGTAGAAACTCGAGATTACTGTAAGGAAAACAAAGATAAATTTAAAGAATGCCTTAAAAATTTAAGCTTTTCAGAAATATATGAAAAAAATGATCCAAATATCGCTTATAACTGTTTTTTGGCGGATTTTAAACTCTTTTATGATCTCTGCTTTCCAATTAAAAAAGTTACGCTCAGGAATAAAAAAGGAAACAAATGGATTTCCAAAGGAGTTAAAATATGCAGTAAGCGCAAGAGGCAACTTCTTTGGCAATATATAATTAAGCCGACTGATATAAATAAAAACAAGTTACAATCTTACTCCAAATTGTTTAAAAAAATTATTACTTTGACAAAAAAATCCCAAAATGACTACTTTATAAAAACATCACTTAACAAATCTAAGGCTACTTGGCAAATAATAAACCAAAATAAAGAGACAACTAAGGAGTACATTTATAAATTATCTCATGAAAATCATATTTATTATAACCCTACTGACATTTCAAATATTTTTAATAATTATTTTATTGACAACATCAAATCTAATTCTAATAATGTAAATAATAATAATAACTACATGACAACTTATAAAATGAATGGCAAATGCTCTTCAATGTTTATGGCCCCAACAACACCGCTAGACATAGTTAAAAGTGTGCGTAGCCTCAACAATACAAAGAGTGTCGGATTTGATGAAATATCGACAGAAGTAGTTAAATATGTAGCAGATATAATTTGTCATCCTATAAGTTATATTTTTAATTTATGTATAGAAGCGGGTACTTTTCCTGAGGCTCTCAAAACTTCAATAATCAAACCATTGTTTAAAAACGGAGAAAAAGATATTGTATCGAATTTTAGACCGGTGGCTCTCATTCCAATCATGTCTAAGATTTTTGAGAAAATTATCTATGACTGTCTCTACAGCTATCTCGAAAAAGAAAATATCCTAAATGATGAGCAAAAAGGATTCAGAAAGGGAAAGTCAATTAACCTAGCTGTGTACGATTTTTTGGACAAGGTTATTAAAAACGTAGATAATAGAGTCCCTGTTTGTGCTATATACATGGACATGTCTAAAGCTTTCGATTGTGTAGATCATAAAATACTCATTTATAAATTAGAAAAATTTGGAATAAGGGGCAATGTCCTGAATTTAATACAATCATATTTATCAAATAGGGTTCAATACACAGAAATAGGTCGAATAAACCTAAGTACACAATCGGAAGAGAAATACAGATCTTCTCTACGTAATATTCAATATGGCGTGCCTCAAGGAAGCATATTGGGACCATTATTATTTTTGTGCTACATCAATGACTTACCTAACCATGTGAGCTACCCAATGACACTTTTTGCTGACGACAGCACGGTTATAATTGAAAAAAATGAGTTATTAGACTATGAATTTAGTATAAATGGAACTTTAAAAGAGATTGTAGACTGGCTGAATGCTAACAATCTAAAAGTTAATTTAAAGAAAACTAAAATCATGCATTTTAGCCAACGGATCATCAATCCAACTCATTTTAATATCAATTATCAAAATGAAATAATTAATGACTGCGAGGTAACGAAATTTTTAGGAATTCATATAGATAAGGGTCTAAAATGGAAAACTCACACGGACAACTTAATAAAAAGAATTAATAGTTACGCTTATGCACTACGCCAACTATCAAAAGTAGCAAGCACCGATACGTCACTGACTGCGTACCACGGCTCGGTTGCCTCGATATTGAGATATGGACTGATATTCTGGGGAAACAGTACAAACAAACAGGACGTTTTCATAGCGCAAAAAAAGTGTATAAGGGCCATATTTAATTTGAAAAATACTGACAGTTGTGTACCGTACTTTAGATTTAATAAAATTCTGACATTACCTAGTTTATACATTTTGGAAATTGCAATATTTGCAAAATTGCACTTGACCTATTTTAAAAAATTTTCTGACATTAATAATTTTAATTTACGTAACAAAAATAAACTTTGCCTAATAACGTCAAAAACAACACTAATGCAGAACAGTGTTCTCTGTATGATCCCTACAATTTACAATAAGATACCAGAGAGCATAAAGGAACTACAATTAACGAGTTTTAAGAGACAGCTTAAGGCATTGCTAGTAGAAAAATGTTACTACAGTTTATCTGACTTTTTTACGGACGACCTGAGTTGAGCATTACATTTGATAAGAATTTTATGATAATTGCGAGAATGTGTGACTAAAATAGATACCTTAATAATAAATACCTAGTTAATAAGTAATTTAAATTTGCATGCCGACGATAAGGTAAGAAAGTATTGGAACTTTCCTCACTACTATTAAGACCAACAATGTACATACTTTCTGGCAAATAAATGATTTGATTTGATTTGATTTGAACAAATCGAAAAATGTAGAGCTACCTACCTAGATACAAAAAAGTTCATTAACTTTTAATGCTGACTGTACATGCGCCTACGCAAAGAGTTTTGTTGCTTTCTGTAATTAACTTTGACGTTGTCGTGAGTGAGTTAATCATAGTTTATTTATTTTAAGTTTAACGTAGAAATTAATTTTCGATGAGGTTATATTAACCTTCGACTATTTCAATAGTCAGTTTATATAGGATAGATAATATGTACGGGTACAGTACTACCACAAATATGGTGCGCTTCGGCAATATGTTGCGATTTCTGAAATAAGAACTGATGTGATGGTTTAATTAACCAATAGATCGTAGTATTTGGGTGCTTATTATTTTTTTTTCTTAGGAAAGCAAACAGTAATTAATAACTAAATAAAAATTCAAGTTGAATATCTAATTGACCATTAAACAGTTTTCACAGTTTTCCCCTTTCCTTCGACCTTCGTATCTCGAGGAATGGCGGAATTGAGATGTCTGATTAGTGCATATTCGTATCGTATATACGAAGATTGCCGAGGCGCACAGTGTTTGTGGTACTATGTACCTACTTATTACGCAAATCTTAGGGTCAAGAGCGTAGTCTTGTCCTCGAATGTAGATAAATAAAAGTAGGCTTTAACATGACGTACTTAAGTATTTAAGTTGATTTATATATAAGCTTTGGGATCGGCACGGAATCGTGTTGGATGGCACAAACAAAGGGAAGCCTATGCCCAGCAGTGGGCTAGTTCGGGCTGTGGATGATGTTATCAACGCTTATAAAAAATATTATGTAGGTACCTACTAGCTGCGCTCCCGCGGTGTGACCCGCGGTCCCTCGGGATTTTTCCGGGATAAAAAGTAGTCTATGTCATTTCCTGGGATACATACAAGCTTAATCCCCGATCCCCGCGGCGGGACCAATGTTTGTATGATCTACAAATATTTGTCTGGGTGTTTCTATGTATAATATGTATGTATTTACAAACAAAAAGTATATAAGTAGTATATCAGTCATCTTAGTACCCATAACACAAGCTCTGCTTACTTTGGGGCTAGATGATGCTGTGTGAAAAAGTCCAGCTAACGCGTTTGATAGTTTTTTTTCTAACGTAGCCCAGGTTGCGACCCGGTCACTCAATTCCTCAGCTTCTAGCGCACTCGCCTATCTAGAAACTGGTGTTACTCAGATTAACAGTGAGTTTGAGTTCAGTTATGTGAGCGCAGATCATATTGTCAAAACATTTAAGACTTTGAATATCAAAAATACTGAGGATTTATGGGGAATATCAACGAAGATACTAGCTACTATTGTCATTGATATAGCACCATGTCTAGCTTATGTCTTTAACAGATGTGTTGACGAGGGTGTTTTTCCTGACCTTATGAAGTTTAGCAAACTTATTCCTTTATTCAAATCTGGCAATGAAAGCGACCCTGCTAACTATAGACCAATTTCGATTCTGCCTGCATTAAGTAAAATATTTGAAAAAGTTATTTTGAATCAATTGCTAGCTCATTTTAATCTCCATGGACTACTGCATAATTATCAATTTGGATTCACCAAAGGTCGTTCAAGAACTGACGCGGGTACTTTGCTTCTAAAGCACATCTATGAAGCCTTTGAAAACTCACAAGACGTGATCGGAGTATTCTGTGATCTGTCCAAAGCATTCGATTGTGTATGTCACGAGACTCTGATTTTTAAGTTAAAATATTATGGCGTTCAAAATAAAGCTATAGACCTTGTCCAATCATATCTCTCCAATAGAGTCCTTAAGGTCGATGTAGGTGGCGAAAGGTCTTCAGGGTCAATTATTGACATGGGTGTACCACAAGGCTCGATATTGGGCCCGTTCTTGTTTCTAGTGTATATAAATGACCTCCCTTCTTTTGTAAAAGACATGTGTGACATTGTTCTGTTTGCTGATGATACCTCTTTGGTTTTTAAAGTTGATAGATATAAAGAAGAGTACGATGATGTTAATGCGTCTCTGTCTCTAATTTTAAACTGGTTTACGGCTAATAATCTCTTACTTAATGCCAAGAAAACTAAATGTATTAAATTTACTTTGCCTAACGTGGTTCACAAAGCAACAAAAATTGAATTAAATGGGGAAGCACTCAATCTGGTCGATACCGCTATTTTCTTGGGGCTAACTGTTGATTCCAATTTGCAGTGGGGAGCTCACATCGAAAGACTTGCAGGTAGACTGAGCTCCGCCGCATATGCAGTTCGTACGATTAGGAGATTGGCTGACGAAGAGACAGCTAAGATAGTATATTATAGTTACTTCTATAGTGTGATGTCATACGGTATATTTCTCTGGGGTAAAGCAGCCGATATTCAAGATATATTTGTTTTGCAAAAGCGAGCTGTCCGTGCGATTTACAAATTGAAACCACGGGACTCACTGAGACAACGTTTTAAAGAAATAAATATTCTAACAGTTTTTTCCCAGTACATTTATGAAAACATTTTGTATACTCATAAAAATATAAATAACTTTAGGAAAAAAAGTGATGTGCATAGCATTAACACAAGAAATAAGAATAAACTTTATTTGCCTAAATTTAGATTAGAAAAAGTAAAAGGTTCTTTTATGGGAAATACGATACTTTTTTATAATAAACTTCCTGAAAACGCGACTAAACTGCCTATTCGAAGATTTAAAACTTACATAAAAAATACTCTTGTAAAAAAAGCTTATTATTCACTAAAGGATTATATTAATGATAAATTCGCGTGGCCTGATGTCGCTCTGCCCCTCGACGGCTGATGTGTCCTCAATGTCTTTGCTATCTTGTATTATATAATTTAAGCCATTAGTAGGTACCACCTAAGTTATCATAAGTTTAGATTTAAGATGGATGACATCAAAGTTCACTTTTAAAAAACGTTACAAGTCTTTTCTATTAGATGAACAAAGAACTGGGTTGTCTGGTATAAATAGTAATGGTGCGCCCTTCACTTGCTAGAGGGTGGTGGGCAGGTACCTACTTTTGTTTTTGTTATCTATGTATTTCTATGTATTTTTGTTTATTTAACCTTTGCTTATTTGTTATTTATTATTTATGCAAGTACCCAAATAAACCCCCTCCACATTATTTTTGTATTTATTCTGTTACATAATTGACAAACATTATAATTTATTTAGTTTATTGAACACAACACTCCACATATAGTATATTATCCTCACAGGGTCTATTGACTGACCGACGGTTTTCGACAGAATACCAGCGCCTCGCTACCTCGTTGTGGCGAGGCATTATGCTGAGTCGAAGCCCTTTTGCTGCTGTAGCACACATGAGGTACATGACAGGTTTCTTTTTTTGTCTTATTCTTTTAATTATTATTTTTTCTTTTCTTCTCATTTTGTATTTTGTGTGTGCTTGAGTGGCAAATAAATAAATGTCTATGTCTATGTCTATGGATCACCTAAAAGAAAGCTAGGCCCCAAACCGTGTTTGTTGCCCTGATTCTTCACGGTATTGGTCTCGAAGGAACAGGAGTAAAATCACCTAGTTTTAAGACGTTTCAAAGTGATCCCAGCGGTCCTACTGAATAAATGCTTTTTGACTTTGACTTTGACCAGCATTATTTATTTTATTTATTTAATTCATGCCAATTTTCAGCCTAATCTGTTTAGTGGTTTGGGCGTGAAAAGGTAACAAACAGACAGACAGGGTTACTTTCACATTTATAATATTAAGTATGGAATATGGAATTAGTATGGATTTCAGCGTCAAGCGACCATTTTAGGCAGTTTGCTAAATGTGTTTGTTTATGTGCAATAAACCAGTGCTCTCGAACGGTGATGGAAAACATCATGAGGAAACCGGCATGTCGTAGAACCTAAAAATAATCGAAAACTTTGTCAAGTACACGAAAGGAGCCTCTGAGGCGCACTCATAATCCTTTCACGACACTAAAAAGTTGTTTGAAAAACAGGTGACGCGACAAGAGTTATACTACCTCTGAGAAATGAAAAGTATTTTTCCTTCTTGTGGAACAGCCGTTTCGCGGCGAAGGCATGGTGACTACTAATATATTCATGATCAAGAAACTAAAGTATACAAATATTCTAGATTTTGTGTGTGATTAAAACATTTTGGTTCTCGTATTTGTTTACGAGTTGCACAATTTCTGCATTCTTATGCTAAGTGAAATTGCAAAACGATTATTAATTTTGTATATTTAAATAATAATCGTGCATTATTTATGTTCATATTGTTCAAATTAGTATTGTTAAGTTTCTTTTGACTTTTGACACATTGTGACGACCGCTTTGGACGCAAAAGGTTGTGGGTTCGATCCCCGCCGCGGGATAAATGTTTGTATGATCTGCAAATATTTATCTCGGGTCTGGACGTTTCTATGTATATTAGTAGTATATCAGTTATCTGGTTCCCAAAGTACAGGCTTTGCTTAGTTTGGGGCTAGATGATGCTGTGTGAAATGTCCAGCATTATTTATTTATTTAGGTATTTGTACCTTCCTATTAAGTAATGGATTCTGTGAGAAGTTAGCTATAAAATATTTATAACCAAATACGTCACAGTCATTGATAGTACAACTTGGTCATGAAAGTTGAAAGGATAAAGCTGATCGCATATAGGTAATATGTTCGCGCTGTAAGCGCCGCAGTCATTTTTCTATACAAAAATACGAAAATGCGACTTGCTTCTGACGTCTCAGCATTTCTTCTATTGAATTGACAGCTCTTGGCGTGGATAAGTGAGCGGCCGCGTTCGATCATCTAAGGGATAATGGCGTGGATAAGTGAGCGGCCGCGTTCGATCATCTAAGGGATAATGGCGTGGATAAGTGAGCGGCCGCGTTCGATCATCTAAGGGATAATGGCGTGGATAAGTGAGCGGCCGCGTTCGATCATCTAAGGGATAATGGCGTGGATAAGTGAGCGGCCGCGTTCGATCATCTAAGGGATAATGGCGTGGATAAGTGAGCGGCCGCGTTCGATCATCTAAGGGATAATGGCGTGGATAAGTGAGCGGCCGCGTTCGATCATCTAAGGGATAATGGCGTGGATAAGTGAGCGGCCGCGTTCGATCATCTAAGGGATAATGGCGTGGATAAGTGAGCGGCCGCGTTCGATCATCTAAGGGATAATGGCGTGGATAAGTGAGCGGCCGCGTTCGATCATCTAAGGGATAATGGCGTGGATAAGTGAGCGGCCGCGTTCGATCATCTAAGGGATAATGGCGTGGATAAGTGAGCGGCCGCGTTCGATCATCTAAGGGATAATGGCGTGGATAAGTGAGCGGCCGCGTTCGATCATCTAAGGGATAAGTCTGCGCGAACCTCTAAAAGTCATACGGGTTTCATAACAAGAAACCGTGCTATATAGTTATAATTTAAAAATTTTCGGATGTAGGTACTCGTACCTAGACAACCCAATAAGTGATTGTTTTGGGTCACCTCCACCGACTACAAACTGTCTGTAGGTACACTTTGTTTTCCATTTCATTTCATTTATTTAACCATTATGTTACATTACATAACTTTGGCAAGTCAATAAATACAGTAGGTACATCATTTAAATTTAAAGTTATAAGTAGGTACATTTCGTTACACTTAAATAACCGCACATTTTGCAGTAACTAGGTATTTGCTTGACATCATACACTTTGCTCTCCGGCAGCTTGATGAGTTGAAGATCATAACCAGATTAAATAACAATTTCGCATAAAATTACCCACAGAGGTCAGGTTACTAAACAAATTATTGCAAGCTAACACAAGTAGTCAGATGATTATCAATAGCTATAAAAGGCATTAGGCCCCACTTACACTTAGTTTTACTTTAACCTAGAATTAAATACATACATAAAATCACGCCTCTCTCCTAAAGGGGTAAGCAGAGACCACGGATCTCCACTCGCTACGATCCTGACACACAACTTTCGCCTCATTCACTCTCATTACATTCTTCATAACATGCTCGTCGGTTTAGGGTACTTTTGACCTGGCCCTTCTCCAAAATGTCGCCAATTAGATCCAAGAAGGTTCGCCTAGGCCTTCCCCTTCCAGCTGTCCCATGCACACTCGCCTCATACACTTGCTTTGTCAAACGACTGTCATCCATCCTCTCTACATGCCCAAACCATCTTAACATACCTTTCTCGATCCTCAACACAACATCTTCATAGAATTAAATAAATCTTCAAAACCGATTGCACAAGCTTTTACAAAGCTTTTCGTTTTGTTTGGGGATAAAGATCGGCATACACGGACTGCTTGAAGCAATTGCATAAGCTGCGAATGCATAGTGAACTGCGAAGCTGCGAAGTACAGTCTTCTACATACACATAATCACTCGAGCAGTTGTATCTGTTCCGGGCGGTTAACCTCGCCAGGCATTCACCGACTGCTCGTGCGCTCCGCGTATGTTGATCATGGTAACTGCTCGAGCAGTCCGTGGATGCTAATGCCCATAAAGCCAATTTATACAGTGTCATCAGGCAATTCAACTTCGTCAACGGACATAACATTCTAACCCTGCGTCTTACGTGGACGATGCGAACGCGAAGCGGCGCGGGGCGGCGCTGAAACAACAAACAGTCGATATTGAAGTGTTCTACGTGACCGGTGTGGCGCGTATTGAATCGAACGTGATCAGAATTTTTGCAAATTTAGACACTATGTGTGATTTGACTTATTTAAGGACAGGACATCCAACGGAAAAATCACAAAAGTATTATCAATTTCTTAACTAAGCTACTTATATCTAGTGTTTCCCCAGTTATAGGACGCCACAGCATGCACTATAATATGGACTCAACTAAACTAAAATAGGCATTTCTAACATTATACATTAATGAGTTATAACGAAATAAATTGAAGTAAACTGTGTAGGACGATTCGTAAGCACGTAGGACAGACTCACCGCGCCGCATCGAATCGCGTCACTTTGCTTCGCAATTGCGTTCGCGTCAAGTCGCCCACGTAAGACGCAGGGTTAGTGCAGAGCCATGCGTAGGGGTAGGTGACGCGTTAAAGTGTCTACTGAATAAATACTTTAAATGCGAATTACCTACACAGATTCCACTTTCTTCAAATAATGGCTTGAACGGTCTAGTGTTAGACGACTTGACCGAATTCAATAAAGATTATTTATATAGTATTAACCGCACAATTGGGGATGTCTTAAGATTTTAAATGCATCCCGCTTTGGTGCAAATTGTGGAACTCATTGCCGGGCTCTGTATTTTCCTAAAAGTACAATATAGGGGTCTTCAAATCAAGAGTAAATAGGTTCCTTCTAAATAAGCATGCTCCATCTTAGACCTCACTACTGCATAACATCAGGCAGAGTGAGGTCAAATGCTGATAATATTCAGATCAATTTTTCTTTTCTTTTTGTTACGAAAATAAGCATGGTGTAACTTGCGTTTAAGATGTTTACAACAAATCAACAATCATTAATTTTATGAGCCATTATCAAACAAACTACTGGTGAATATTCAAAGTGATTAATATTATAATGTTTGTACGTTTAAAGTTATTTTAACATTAACTTCCTGATACTTATTTTATTGTAATTAAGTTGCATATTCTTTTATTGAGATTGACTTAGCGTAGTGTACTCTCATCTTTTAATCCATAGGTCACAGCTTCGATTTGTTTGAGAAAATGTATTAAGTAAATGTGCTAGTTTTTTAAAACAATGAAGTCAAAGTCAAAAATCATTTATTCAGTACAGGGATCACTTAGAATAGTCTTAAAACTAATTTTACTCCTGTTCTTTAAGAAAATAATCACCAATAATACTTCGTATCAGTTCATCCTATCTACGATAGAGCTTAGTCAGCTCCACACGTATTGACGTCGTCCTGTGGGCCAGGCTGATTAAGCTGACAGGATAGTATAGGTGCTGGGCAAGCCTATTCCATCTCAAACAATGTCCCAGGCACTACAGTGCCTCCTGGCGCTGTATAAATCATCTACTATAGATAAATAAATAAGATAATAATAAATAATGCTGGACTTTTCACACAGCATCATCTAGCCCCAAAAGCAGAGCTTGTGTTATAGGTACTAGATGCCTGATATACTACTTATATACTTTGTATTCGTAAATACATACATATTATACATAAAAAACACCCAGACCCGAGACAAATATCTGTAGATCATACAAACATTTGTCCCTAGGCGAGGATCGAGCCCACAACCTTCTGCGTCGCAAGCGGACTTTCGCCCACTGCGCTACAGAGGTCGTCTTGTAAAGGCCTACCTATTGAAACACAGTGAATGGTTTGGAATCACTTGACTATATTTATATTGCACAGATACCTAATACACACATTGGCACATTGGGCACAATACAGTGTTTACCAGTCCTAGGTAGACTCATTCATCTACTGGGTATCGACGAATGGTAACTGATTATTTTGTTATACAGGGTGTAAAAAGACAACTACCGAAAACTGAGGGGTTGTGATCAGACCATGATTCTAAACTTATTTAGTGAAAAAAAAACGCAATATTTTTTTTTTGCTTAGCTTAGTCATTTTATTTTGTTTTCGGTTATTTACTACTAATTACTACATAATAAGACAATACCTACCTCATAATTTCATTAATAAAAGAAAAAAACAGTTAAAACTCAAAATCCAGCAATCTACGTCAAAAACGCGCCCAGAACATACGCAAACAGTACTCTTCAAACGCTGTTTTCTCCGGATATAATGATTTTTTCGGAAAATCCTTTTGGATTTGGTTGTGTGTTGGGATGCTGTACCTACCCCTTTCGGCTTCGGTAGACGTCTTTTTACACCCTGCTGTATCTAAACAACACTATCTACGATAAAATTGATTATTGACATTTGATTTTGAGTTTTATCGTGATTGTAGAAAATACGCATTTTCAACTCAAGTTTCATTTTACCGTAGAGTGGTCGATGAATTTCAGTCTTTCGTTTTCAAGAATGAGCTTTTAATTCCTTGACATGTCATTGAATATGGTTGCGTAAGAGAACATTAGAGCGGTAGGTAATCCTATTTTATTTGATCATGTAATTTGCAGATTACGCTGCAACATTCAACATTTAGACGAAATGCATTATTGAGGTAATATTGACGTTAGGAAATGTTCCTATGTTATATGATTCGAGTCATGTTCACCAATGTTATAACCGGGGGTTGGTTTTAATCTCAGATTAATATTTATATTTTAAACAATGATGTTTTTAGTATCCCATTTCTCTGATTTTAAATAAATAATGCTAGACATTTTCACACAGCGTCATCTAGCCCCAAACTAAGCAAAGCTATGGGAACCAGATTACTCGTAAACTACTTACATACTTTTTGTTTTTAAATAGATACCTAGGTATATATTATACATAGAAACACAATAAATATTTGCAGATCATAAAAAAGCCTTTATTTCTACTACCTTAATATTATTATTTTTTCCTTATAATATAATATTTGCTTAGTAATTAACTATATCTATTCACTATCATCGCTATCTGCAGATCATACAAACATTTATCTCGCGGCGAGAATCGAACCCGCAACCTTCTTCACAAGCGGGCTTTCACCCACTGCGCCAAGGTTCAAAGGGGTGCTGTATACTTTTGGCATGTGTCTTTTACGGACGTTTTCTGAAAAGCTCATCGCTCACGTATTATTGAAAATATCAGCGTTCTAGCATCTTGTGTGAAGGATGACATGTAAGAAAGTAGTGAGTGTTGAGATGACGGCTGATAGAGGAGAATGGAAGAAGAACACATGTTGTGCCGACCCCTCATAATGTGGGAAAAGGGCAGGGAGATGATGATCAGCTTTCTAGCATCATCCGGACCGAAGCTATGACGGTTCAGAAATACGACAAAAACTTTGAAAAAAAGGGTCGTGGAAGGCAGCCTCGCTACGTTGGCTTGTCAATTTTGATCCATATCTTTCAAGCTGGCTTCTGGAGGAGTTGTAATGTTTTACCTATCGTTTGCAAGACCACCATGAATTGCATAATTCGACCTTCCGCCTCGGGGTCGGGAATTTTTCGTAGATTCCGATTCACGACACGACGTGTGCCGAAACGATGCAGTGCGTGAATCTATAATGTAGAAAATTGACATTGACCGCTCTGCCACACCTAGTTTGAATAACATTTGGAATTATTTATGTGTTTACTACGATTGCATTGTATTTTGATACATAGTTAGGTATTAACTACATAGTTAACCGTGTATGGAAACTTTTGTAGTAATAAAAATATTCTTACCCACGCGCTCGTGGTCGTGCTTGCTTAGACGTTCTTGATCGTGGATGGGTGACAGCCAGTGGCATTTTCATCTGAGCGCTTCCGTGCTTCGGCATGTTAAATTGTAGGTCCCGGCTTTTCCCCATTTCAGCCGTTAAGCCATGACGGAGGCCTTAAGGCGGCCTAAAAACTCCGTCACCAGAGTTGGCCACTGACTCATACGAACTTACTAAATAAATAATGCTGGACTTTTTTCACACAGCATCATCTAGCCCCAAAGTAAGCAGAGCTTGTGTTATGGGTACTAAGATGACTATTAAACTACTTATATACTTTTTTGTTTGAAATACCCAGATCCGAGACAAATATTTGTAGATCATACAAACATTGGTCCCGCCGCGGGGATCGAACCCGCAACCTTTTGCGTCGCAGGCGGGCGTAATTTTATCCGGCTTCAAATTTCAGGGTTGAAGGAAATCACTGTTTACTTTAGTGCTCGAGTTCACGCTGCGAAAAACATTGTGCAGAAGTTAGCAGAACTAACAAAAAGCTGTGTAAAAAAAAGGAAAGTATGATATCTTCACACATAGACTAAGCTCACACGTTCACACGTAGACTTAGCTATGTGTGCAGTGCACACTTGCGTAGTGCAGACTCTACATCTGACTACCTCATATCGGCCATCTGTCAGCATTTTGTACCTTTTAAGAATACCTACCTAGAATATTTTTTTGAAGTGAAAACTTCCTTAGGCGCGTTTTTTTATGATGAATGGGTCGGCTCTTGACCTCGAAACTAACATAGGCAAGAATATCTACGATGGAGCGAGCCTACCCAGAAGGTGACTATTAACTCTCTTAAAAACAACAGGGTCATAGCTCAGCGGAAATACAGACGGAAGCGTTAAGCTGTTTTGGGATGGATAAAAAACTTTGGATTCGCCTTGTGAGTCACGTGACCTGTTACGTGATGTGATGACATCGGTAAAATCGTTTCCGAAACCTCGTTCAAGTTTTCACTTCTGTCGGCACTCCTGGAGTGCCACTGGTTGCTGGCTGCAGGCTGTTCTCAGTTCCATTGGTTAAGAGGGTTAAAAACCTTACCACAAACAGCGGTGTAGGTAACAGCCGTGTCTGTAGTAACCGATAAATGGTACATTTGCATTCAATGACTCAACCGATGGTCAGAGGTCACCCCTCCATTACTATACGATCAGTAGGCTTGTTAGCGCCTATTTGAGTATTTACGGTCTATGTTTTATAGCCGCTATAAAACTAAGTTTCATTGAAAACATTTTATTACTTTGACTTTAAATTGCGGGTACAATAACAGGATTACGATTATTTACGAGGCACGGTAGACAATATTCTCTATCTAGTCATTCCAAATCAAATAAATACTTTGACTTTGTCTAGGCCCTAGGTGATAATCGTTATTTGGGAAAAAACACCGAGTAAACGAAGTATTCATATACATATAGGTCGGCAGCCAGGTACGGTCGCAGCCTGACATTTTGGAGGGGGTCACTACACCAATAACGAGTAAAATTTGACTTTATTGCACAATACAAAAGATTTTTCAATTGGACGTGTACGATTTGGGGGGGGGGGGGGTCAAGTTACCTGTGACCTTCCCCCCTCGGACCGCGTCTGTCGGCAGCGATGAGTTTGCTACCTGTGTTGTACGGAATCTATCTATTATCTAAGTACCTAGCCCGTTGGATCCTACTGCTGAGCAAAGGCCTCCGTTCTGTTCTTCCTTTCTCCCGGTCCCAAGCCTCAGTTTGCCATTGCGCAAAGCATGTCCAGTTCGTCCCGAAATCTTTAAGTAGGTACAAAAAATCTCTGACTACCGCTTTAATCTTCGAACTGAACATCTACAGATTGCTTCGCAATATCATCGAGACGGACGCTCAAAAGAACAGTTAATTGCGAAGGAATCTATGAAACTAACCGCAGGTTTCGCAACCGTCTCTCACCAGCGGTCAAAGTTGAATGATGTCCAATCCACACGAGACAGCGGGGAAATAGATAGATCGAAAATACTTTATTGTACACCATGGACATTACAAAATACAAACAAAGATCTATCTATCTATTTGGCCCGGTTGCACCCACAGCTGAGTATAGGCCTCCTCTCTATAACACCACTCCTTTCGGTCCTGTGCAGTCATTGCCCATGCTTTCCCAGCTACATTAACGATGTCATCCGACCATCGGGCGGGTGTCTGCCTCGTTTTTGTGCATCTCTGGGCCACCATTCCGTAATTACTGTCTTTCCGCCTAGCCAGGTGTCCTGCCCAAACAAAGACATAAAAAAATATTTAAAGTGAAGTACAATGGGTGGTCTTATAGCTTTGAGCGATTTCTTCCAGACAACCTTAGGAATAGAGTGAGCTTCCAAGACTGTCCTCCGTTTATTTTTGTCTCGTCAATTCTTTCAATTTACAGTGACACAAACTTTCTGGGCCGGTGAGAGGCGCTGGTATCGCATTTGGTGTTGGCAGAAAAATAATTAATATTAAATTGGTTAGTTCCTCTTTTGGTAACCGGGCCAGATAAGTTTGTGGCATTGTACTCGTAGATTTCTGTGTAGATCTGACACTGAGTGATAATGAAGTCGATAGTGCGCGTTGATGTCTTTTGTAAGAAGAAATCTTCGTAACATTTTTTTATACTTGTCTTATAGTTTTTTTTTAAATTAGTTACTTAAACCATGTTTAGTTAGACCTAATATTAGAATATATTCTCTTAAATCGTTACAGATTGATTGGTTAATAAATTATAAGTAAACGCTCTAAGCTTATAACTTAATTCTATTTATCACGAATCATAGAGTGCCTGACGAAATGTATGAAATAATGCAAGAACTTTTTAACCAACTTTGACCTCAAACTACTAAATACTATTAAAAATAAACTGGTCTTTGAAGTAGGTACATGGTATGTAATTTGCAATAAAATTTTATAAATTATTATGTTTTTTATAAATCTGCATGTATTAAATAGAAATTACAAGGAGGATAATTATAGGTATAAATGCGAAAGTGTAAATGTAATGAGAGTGAATGAGGCGAAAGTTGTGTGTCAGGATCGTAGCGACTGGAGATCCGTGGTCTCTGCCTACCCCTTTGGGAAAGAGGCGTGACTTTATGTAGGTATGTATGTATGTATAAATGCGAAAATTTGTGTGTAGGTAATCCTTCACGCTGAAACAGTTGAATAGATTAAGATGTCTGGATGAAAGTTATGCAGGTAGCTTATACCTTGGACTTACATCTAAGCTGATCGCACATATCTCCGCGCCGCTGTCATTTTTTTAGGAAAAATACTGATGACGTCAGAAAATACAGCTAGCTTCTGACGTCTCAGCATTTCTGTTTCAGCTATTGAATTGACAGTTAAATAGCTGAAATTAGGATGCTTTTTATTTTTTATTTTGTTTGTCTCGAGGAAATGTTGCAAGCTGAATTCGACCCTTCCGGCCCTTTTATTACGGATCTCGCGACAGGCGTAATCTCGCAATTACTGCTGTCAAACTTGTGTTAAATGTACGTAGATTAGCGTAAAGGAAGCAATCCACACTCATGTCGAGTCTGAATCGTATTTAACTCAATTTCGACATAAGTGTGGATTGGTTTCTTTACGCATAACTATGTCCGTTTAACAAAAGTTTGACAGCAGTGACTGCGAGATTAGCCTGTCGCGAGATCCGTAATCAAGGGGCCGGTGTCAGAGAGCTGAATTTTGGTTACACTTTTGAGTCATCGTTTATAATCCAATAATATTGTGAGAGTGAGTTGGAGTCAGGTGCTGTTCTCGTGAAGTTAGTGAATAACAGGAATATACTTGGAAAATGGATTTTTTTGAAATTTTTCTAAAATCTTATTCCTAACTTACCGAAGAAGTAGAAGTATTCACGAGGGGCCGCGAGTAACACCACGGGACGGAGCTAGTAGGCTAGTACAATATAATTTAAGGTCAATAAGAATCATTGTGGCCTTCTAACACCTTTCCTTTCCAACTTAAGAATGTACATGAATAGTACATTAATGTGCAAATACTTTACTCGTAGTTTAGTTCTCATGAGAGCATCTATTGCCCAGTTGCTCAAAAGTCTATGGCGTAATTACAAGATTTTATTTATCTGCGTATTTGTATGTATGTTTAAATATTGCAACAATTTAATTGGTTTTCGTATTTAAATACAGTCAACAGAAAACTATTTAAGTAGGAATGTTCTATAAAGGCCTACGCAGATCCCATTCCAACCAATCGCACAATACGAAAATGACGATGAAAATGATACGTCATTTTCGTAATGTGTGATTGGTTGGAATGGGAAATGGGAATGGATTTCAACTTAGACAATAGGCCCCCGGGATGGCACGGCACGTTATCATACTAGAAATACGATTGAAATTCCTAGGCCATAAATGTTTAATATGTGCCATAGCTTTATCTTCTGTTAATTTCGAACAAAGACGATGACAGCTAGTAAATGACTTATTTTGACCTCGGCCATAAAAGGTCACTCCTTCATGTAAAGCGAAGAAAAATCGCTTACATAACATAAAAATGTATTCAAATTGACATACTGTAATGTTAGGTCACAACTAGGGTTGGCACATGACCGGAAAACGAACGAAAAGGCCGGAAGAGTCTTATCAAAAATAATCAGAAAATATACTTTTGCCTAAACTCAAATTATGTAATTTTACTGTCAAGACCAGGACCATGGCAATCACGCAGTTCTTGGGTGAAACTGTGGATGTTGAACTGTGGTACAAATACATTTATTGCCAAAAAAGAGAGCAGACATACAAAAATTAACAAAAACAGAGATAGATATTCGGCAATTCGACTGGACTCAGCGCTAATCTACGCTACGCACATGGTACGTAGTGCTGGTTTTCAATCTAGTAAGTACAGTTCGCGCAACGGATCTAGGCATTCATGAAGTTAGACGTTTGTCTGCGCAGTGAGCGCTTTTTCACACAAAATCGTGTTCTGCGCAGACAAACGGCAAATTTTACGAATGCCTAAATCCATTGGAATAATAGGCTATTTTACACTTTTTTGAAAACTGTTCTAAATCAATCCTGAGGTCATAATAAACCAGTAGAATTCTTTTTTTTTTATAAACCGCAAAATGCCTTAAAAATGCATTTTAATTTATGATGTTTAGTTGTCTCCCGAAAACGCGAGCCGCCATGTTGTGACGTCATGTGGTTTGTTTTGTGATCAAAACGACTGTAAAAGATAAACTTTTTGTTCCTAACTTAACATAGTGTCACAAAATGGCAGACGGCGTTTTTGGTGGCTTGAAGATAGAAGAAAAATTACGATTTTTAAAATTGAATTATAAAATGTTTATTGCATTTTTATGAATAAATATCGAGGTTTATCGTTTACTTGTAACGAAACCTATGGTATACATGCATTTTTATGTGTTTTCTTACATGGTGTAAAATAGCCTATTGTACCTGGGTACATATTAAGCTTCTTTGAAAGATTCTGCAGCGTAAGTAACCAACCACACGGTCAACGAATGCGTTCTTCTTCTTCTTATGACGATTCTCTTGACGACCTCTGTAGCGCAGTGGGCGAAGGCCCGCCTGCGACGCAAAAGGTTGCGGGTTCGATCCCCGCGGCGGGACCAATGTTTGTATGATCTACAAATATTTGTCTCGGGTCTGGGTGTTTCTATGTATAATATGTATGTATTTACAAACAAAAAGTATATAAGTAGTATATCAGTCATCTTAGTGCCCATAACACAAGCTCTGCTTACTTTGGGGCTAGATGATGCTGTGTGAATAGTCCAGCATTATTTATTCATTATTTATTTATCATGTCGATGCCCACTCGTTTAAATACATTTTGAATAAGGCGGTCACCTCAACTGCGCATTGAAACGGCTATCTTTACGAATGGTTTGGACTCATTGGCCGTAGTTTCTTCGGAACACTTGAGCCCACTCTAGTCGCATCATATGATGTAACTTTGCAAGAAGTAATGGCTATCGCCATTATCTCTATACGGCTGGACTAATTCATCGAAAACATCGTGAAACCAGTTAGTATTCTTATAGGCGGCGATGGTTAGTTCTTTTTTTGGCCACCGGTTCAGATAAGTTTGTGGCACTCCAGGTAGAGCTAATTTTTCGAAACGAAAAAGGCCGCACTCAACCTTATATCAAATTGAAAGTTGTGAATAGGTTCTAATAATCCACCTAGAGGGATGTAGTGTCTACATCCCTCTAGGTGGATTATTAGAATTATTTATTAATTTACAGCTTATTAATAAATAAGTAAATTATTTATTAATTTACAGCTTATTAATAAATAAGTAAATAATTCTGGACTTTTCACACAGCAGCATCTAGCCCTAAAGCAAAGCTTAAGCAAAGCTTGGGTTATGGGTACAAAGATGACTGATATACTACTTAAACACCGCTATTTTATGACTACCAAAAAAAATTTAAGGACAGTTGCAGCAGATGCAGAAAATGATAATGGCATGGTCAGAACTTTTTTTATTTTACTATCACAAAGTTATCGTGGATTGTAGTTAACCAAAACAAAATTTTATGAAAACCGTAGGTACAAATAAGTACTATAGACAACAATCGCGTACAGACTCTCATTCGAACTATGTTCTCGTATCATCCCCAGTCAGTAAAACCGCAGTAGCTATCATAAATCCATGTCTGACTCGTCTCATCTCCTTTTGAGGTTATAATTACCAACGACGACCTCTGTGGCGCAGTGGGTTAAAACCCGCTTGAGACGCAGAAGGTTGCGGGTTCGATCCCCGCCGCGGGATAAATGTTTGTATGATCTGCAAATATTTATCTCGGGTCTGGGTGTTTCTATGTATAATGTGTATGTATTTACGAACAAAAAGTATATAAGTAGTATATCAGTTATCTGGTTCCCATAGTACAAGCTATGCTTAGTTTGGGGCTAGATGATGCTGTGTGAAATTGTCCAGCATTATTTATTTATTCCTATTTCCCATTCCAACCAATCACACAATACGAAATTCTTTTTTTGAGTTTTAAGTACAGAAATGTGCTCAGTAACAGACACCGATACCATGTTTAAAAATTTTTTGGTAATTAAAAAATACAGGTGTATACTTTTTGTTTGTAAAAACATACATATTATACATAGAAACACCCAGACCCGAGACAAATATTTGTAGATCATACAAACATTGGTCCCGCAGGGATCGAACCCGCAACCTTTTACGTCTTTTGTAATTATAAACGAATTTGTTATAATTGTCTTGTAGTTCATAACTTTTTATAGGTTTAAAATGCTTTTAAAAGCTCATAGATATTATATTTCGCAAAGTTTGTTTAGGTATGTTGTTTCGCATGTAAAATTAAATTCTTGGGTATTCATTGACCATTATTCAGTGTGTATGAGTTAAGCAACCTTATGCGATTGAAATTCTCTAATGCGGTAAAAGTTTCTTCGTCTTGTTAGTAGATACTTACAAGTATTTTTTTTATTGTTGTGTACGTGACGCTACTCTACTACAGAGCAGCTAGCCTATTAGTCTAACAATAGCAAATTTTCGTCAATATCATGGCTAATGTGGACGCTTTAACAATAATAAATAATGCTGGACATTACACTCACACAGCATCCCAAACTAAGCCTAGCGTGTACTATCAGAACCAGTTATCTGATATACTACTTATTGTTTGTAAATATTTACTTACATAATGTAACGTACAAGCACTCGAACGTTCTAGAAGACTCGCGCGCAGGATAGATTCCACGAACATTCTCGCTTAGACATGCAGAATTAATGATTGGACCGTAATACCTGGACTTAAGGTTCATATTTGTTTGGCGCTACTGACAAGCGACCTTATTACAAGTGTATAAGGTTCAAGGTCGCTTGTCACGTGTTGTTGTTTATTTATAGAAACTTCCTGTTTATTTGTAGATTTCTCTCGCCGATCTTTCTAGACGTCCTGGTTGGGTATATAAACGGTCGGTTTGCGCGTTACGAGTGAGTTCTTTATGAATAACGAGTGAGTCAACTAGTGATATAACAAAGTGAATAGTGACCAGTGATATTCAGTGCGACTGTTCATAACTTTAAAGTGTGTTTTGAGTAAATTAGTGTGTAATAAAGTTTCGAAAGTTATACCTAGTGTTTATCTTCAGAATCGACGAACTCCAGCACGTAACAATAATAACAAAAAACCCAGACCCGAGATATTTGCAGATCATACAAACATTTATCCCGCGGCGGGGATCGAGCCCGCAACCTTCTGCGTCTCAAGCGGGCTTTCCCCCACTGCGCCACAGAGGTCGTCAATGTGGACGCTTTCTTACTATTATCTATCTAAACCTTTTGGAAACCACACGAATCATCAGTATGTGGCCAACACACTTACCAAAATGACCACAAACCCCATATCATGTTAACTTTGCCATACTACTCGTATAGCCGATGTGTGTCAAGAAAAAGCGCAATGATCCAATAAAACGAGTCTTACGGCAATGGCAATAGCATTTAGTTTTGCAAAACATTACATAAATGTTTATAAATAAACCGTCGATCAATGTTGTTTGTACAAAGTACTATACATTTGAGATGGGTGTTAGGTTGCTATGACCTGCGACCCCACTTTCCAGAGACCTGACCAGCCTAGTGATGAGCCAATCGTTCGTGACTTGTGAGATAGCGCTTAGAGTAAGCTAAATAATGATAAAAGCATTCGCCATCTCATCATTGTCTTGGGCCCCACATCTTCCTAGTAAAAATGTAAACAGGGTCACGACTGTATCCCCGAGGCGCGGTAGACATTCTCTCAGATCTTTTTATATTCCAGATCCTTTGAAGATGTCTAAGGGGGTAGTCAGAGGCATGTACAAATACATATTTGATACAAGCCCACATCTTGCAGAAGTTAGTATTCCATACGTGACAGGTTGCAAGCCCATCGCCGCCTATAAGAATAACTAACTGGTTTCCTTCCTAGTAGTATCGTACTTATAGGTATTGTCTAGAAGAAGGGATTCTGTTGGTATACGTTTGTTATTAGAGTACGAGATAGAGATACGTTTTGTAAAAGAGTACATATACGATTTTTTATTTCTAGAAATCACATCATTGAAAGCACAAAAAAAATATTTTCTCGACGAAAACACTCTCGAATTCGGTGATCGTTTTCCCCATCATTTTGTTAACCACCAGGTTATTAAGTAGGTAGTTTTAAGATACCTAAGGTACCAGCAGTGGTTTTCACTGTCCATCACAACAGAGGCACTTTAGCACGTGCTGTAAATATTTAGAGATACGAGGAAACACAGTCACTTTCCACTTGACCGCAGAATCCTTATGCAGCTGTTCATGTTACAAGCTTAGAGCGAAATCACATTTTGATCTGAGATAAACATTTGAAATTATTTTTTTCGGGCGTTACCACGATGTCTGTGGGCATTACAAAACTAAAATTATTTATTAAAATAATCGGCCTTAAAAATAAACATAGAAAAAGTTATTCCAAGTTTATACCTGGAATAACTGTAAATAAAAAGGTTTATTGCGCGGCTTTGATAAAAAATCATAGAGAGCGCACAATGGATAATTGCAATACAACGCAAATCACGTATGAATCATAGTTCCGAAGCTCAAATGAAGCTCACTACTGGACAAAAGCCTTAAAACGAAGATTTAAAAGCAACAAGAGTAAAATCACCTAGTTTTAAGACGTTTCAAAGTAATCCCAGCGGTCCAACTGAATAAATGCTTTTTGACTTTGAGATCAAATGTTGTTGGCGGAATATAAAATCGACACGCATGGGACGAAAATCTTCGCCGTGTGGACCAGGCTATCAACGCTTTCATTTCGAACTTGCACTAGCCACGTCCATTTGCGCAAGTCACACGGAAGCCAGGAGTGTGACATAATACTTTGCTTTGCGATGCGCACAATATCAGCACTGCACGAATCATTAGCAGCCAATTATTTGCATTAACAAATTGCCTATCACATGTTCACATAGTAAAACATATTATTTCCTCTCACTTTTATTACTGAGACGGAAACATGTACAAGCAACTCCTAAAATAAGAACTTATAGTTTATTCCATCTCGGTGATTTGCATGCTCGCCTGATGGTAAAATGCTAGCAACGATTACAATCGATTGCTCGTGATGTTCATTAGGATCATTTTAACAAACTAACCGCCGCTTCTTATCGTGCTCTAGATACGGGCTACGTACCTATGGTTTTTAAAAACCGGTTTTTTAAGGTAAAAAATCTTATAGGTAAGTACCTACCCTAAACAACTACAGACATTATCATAGAGCAAAGATTCCATCGTACGAATTAAGCCAGCGCCTAACTATCCTCCAATGGCAAGGCATATCTTTGTATAACTGTGTATTTTCCCTTTACGGCGCCATCATCGCTTTCAAATGCTTTTGTGCACATTGTTTGTATTCCTTAATAAATATATTTTGATATGTTGATATAAAAACAATTGGCTACAGAAGCGTTGGCGGTCCATTCGATGGGTTGACGGGTCATTGGCGCAGGATACGGTAATTTGGCGTAAACGAAGAGAGGCCAATGCCCAGCAGTGGGCTGAATCATTATGTTGATAAACTCGGGTCGCCATGTAGTGTAGTCAGTATCACAGTCAGTATGAATTTATATTGATAAAATAATTTAAATATTACGGGATATTACTATAAAGCATTGTATGCAAAGGTCGTTTCAAATGACGGCCTATTCAAAGTCAAAGTATTTATTGCATTCATGTGTGTGTACAATAATAAAATAAAGGTGTACTAAGTTGCTAACACATGAGTTCTTCCGTGCTTGAAGTTCCAAAAATATTACTACCGTAGACTTTCGTATCAAACTCAATGCACTTCCTAATTCTTGCTGAGATAAGTGTAGAGTGCACGCAAGAGAAGTTTGCGGATTACTTATTTTTCGCTAAACGAAAATGAATAAAATAAAAGTAAGTAAGTTCGTATGAGTCAGTGGCCAACTCTGGTGACGGAGTTTTTAGGCCGCCTTAAGGCCTCCGTCATGGCTTAACGACTTAAATAGCCGGGACCGACAATTTAACGTGCCCTCTGAAGCACGGAAGCGCTCAGATGAAAATGCCACTGGCGGTCACCCATCCACTTACAGACCGTTTCGAACGTTGCTTAACTTCGACGATCTATCAAGAACGACTAAGCAAGCACGACCACGAGCGCTTCATGAATAAAATGATTTAAGTAGAAGAAATGGAACTCAACAGTCCTAACCCAATACTAGGATTCCGTGGGGCTTGAAGGTCTTGGGTATTAGAAACTACGTACGAGTAACATGGTAGATGCTAATGATGATGCCAACCTTATTATTTTTCACTAGCTTCTGCGCGCGGCTTCGCCCGCTTGGTACCAACATTTTGAATAGCTTATATAATATTCCCACTATCTACACCTATTACAAGTTTCATCAAAATCGGTTCACAGGTTTAGGCGTTGAAACACAAACTTCTAAACATCTAAACAAACTCACAAACTTTCAGTTTTATTATATGAGTGGGATTATAATCATACTTGAACTTGGGTAGTAAACAAGCAAAGTGTGCGGAATTTATCGACCAAGGTCAGTAACTTGGTTAGCATTGAATAGGTTTAATGTTAGCGAAGATACACGGTCGAATCAACATATTTTATGACACTAGCTAAGTTCACGGTAATTCAATTCAATTCAACTCTTTGTTTATTGCTTCATGTTAGTTACAAGGTCTTAAACCCAATTTAGGTACTGTTTATAGATGATGGCTACGAAATTTGTAAATACTAGAAGGAAAGCAGGAACTACAACACAAGTTGCATAAACTTAGTGTAGGTCCTGACTGTAACCTATAAATGTACAAGCCTAATTTAGTTTTAAGTATTAACATACTATTAATATTGTCCGTCCGAAAAGGGCAAACTGTTTGTACATTTTATTTGATAACAAACCGACCATCTTTGTTAAATTCAACAGTTTACAGTAAAAAAAATTTCTATTCTATTCTAAAATAAAATGTATACTTGGTTTCTGATTGTGTAACTTGCTCTCTGTGCTTAAATGACTAATAAATTTATTGTTTTTGGTTCAAGTACAATTTTAGGTTCAAGTATTTAGAAGCCGAGTTTACTTTTCATCTAGAAAATCTTGAATACTGTAATAACTTTTTTCTATGAGGTAAGATTTTAATTTTTTGTTAAATATTGTATTTTCTTCTATGTTTTGTAGTTCTGAGGGTAAATTATTAATTTGGATTTAATAGTAGCGCCAATATTCCGGAATAACAAAATATAAATTGGATCTTAATCGGTTCAGTCGCTTGGGTTTACATTTACTCAGGTCAATTAAACCAACATAAAAAAAAATATGTTCGTGCGCTAATTATGTTCGTGTGCGTTAAAGTGCAAAGTTATGCTTGTGTTAGGGAGTTATACCTACCACCTCACCCACACACGGGCCTAGAATTTTTCGAAAAAAGACAGTAGGGTTCCCACAAAATCGGATCTTCTGCCAACGCCGCCTAGAAATCACCCCAAGAGTCTTGGCAAAATTCAACGACGAAGCATTCTGTAAGCAAGCCAACATAAGTAGGCTGGTTTTTATGCATCATCGCTTGCATCGTAAAGTAGACTAACGTTATGTTTCACTGCACTCTTTCATCATTCAACGCAAAGTTAATTAGGGTTACCCATATCTACTTCACTCAATAGGTACACATGCGTTTACGACAATATAAGAAAACAAAAAAGCTTGCCCAAAATCCTTTCTTTAATTACTTTAAAAAATTATCCCAATCTTCGAACTTTGTCACTTTCACCAGCCGTTTTGAATGTTCCCAGAGTGTCTGACCCAGCTTCGTGTCATTTGCATACCACGAACTGTAAAACGCCTTGCATTCTTTGAAGTGCATACCACTGCGGCCTTCCACTCTTGGATCTGTTGCTAAAAACACTGGCACTGTTGCAACACGATTCAAAGGTCTACCAAAAGTCAACAGCGCAGTGTTCAGAACATTTTTCACCAGCTCACTATCGAAGTTGCGGAAGAATTCAGACTTCCCCAAACCAGGGTCCATGCTGTACACGCTAACTCCCGATCCTCTGATTCGTCTGTCCATTTCTACTGTGAAAATTACTTCAGCTAACTTCGCGTTACAGTAGTATCCAAAGCTAGAGTATCTGCCGACTTCATTCCAAGTTTCTATATCTACATTGCCAAGAATAAGGGCTAGAGATGATACATTGACGACCCGGCTTGGAGCTGATGACTTCAGCAACGGGAAGAGTAGGTAAGTCAGTAGAAACATGCCGTAGTAGTTTACTTGCATCATAGTATGAAGGTTGTCTGGTGTCATCGTGTCCGCAAGTCCTATAGCTCCGATGTTGTTGATCAGGATATCGACTCTAGGTTCAGTTTGAACTGTTACATCGACGAATCTGCGAACTGAAGATAAGGACTCGAAGTCCATCTGTCTCGTCACGACATCCCCACGTCCACTTCGCAAGATCTCGTTTTTGGCGTTCTCAAGCTTTGCTGCATTTCTGCTAGCGATGATCACTTTAGCTCCGCGTTTTGCCAGATTTTTGGCTACTTCCAAGCCAGTTCCGGCGGTTGCTCCCGTTACGATGGCCACTTTTCCGTCCAGTTGCACATCATTGTCACACTCGCTGAATTCGTCTTTCATCATGGCAAGTGTGGTTGGCACGGTTGGTATGTGATGACTGACTGGATACACTTCTAATAGCAATTAGGTGGTAGGCCTAACAAGGTGAACGACTATGAGCAAGGATTATTAGCAGTAGGTACGGATGCGGAAGTTATTAGACCGCCTGAAGACTCAAAAAACAAATTGGTTTTATTGCATTAACAGCATGATCTAACAATTTAAAGTGCGCTCCGAAACATAGGGGCGCCCAGCCAAAAGATCAGGGACGTGTCTCGCCCGATGATTTGCCTCACGAAGCTGCTCGCTCAGTCGTACGCGGCTGATAGGAAAAAAACAGAGTTAGAAAAATAATATATTTATCTCTCATAAACAAAATTTACATTAAAATAAGTACTCAATACAGAATCCAAAAAAAAAAATTTACATTAAAAATCCAAAAAGCTTGTAGTTACAAAAACCTGTTTTGTTAGAGACTGGTGTCTGAAATAGGTACAGAAGTCACCAGTGCCCTACTTAACTGATTTAAATTGGTAAAAACAAATATACATTCAACCAGCTATGTCCTGCGGTGTTAAACGCGGTCCTTCGGGAGTAGGTATAGGTACCCAAGTTGACTTTTATGTAAGATACAGGTCGTGTCATGTAAAAAGAACGCCGGAAGAAAGTGGAGGGTATGTTTGCGCATGGGCACAATTTTTTTTTTTATGATGAATGGGTCGACTCTTGACCTCGTAACTTACATAGGCAAGAATAAAGTCTACGATGGAGCGAGCCTACAAATAGCTCAAACACACCCCCTCCACTTTCTTCCAGCGATCTTTTTACATGACGCAGTGTATCTCATACTTTTCAGCAATTTCTCCGAGCAGCAAACATCCGTCGACCAAAACTTCGCATTTGTTACATTTTTATCACCTAGTCTTGAGCTCTTATTTGAGGAGTAGCTTTCATCTGAATCCAACCGACTTAATTACTGATTTGTAATGTCACTATAACCTCGCTTGAAAAGTAGGTAAATATTTTTAGCTGTAAATCTCTGCTGGTTAGTTTTTATTCAGCTTTGGTGAAAGCCTCGAGTCAAAAGAGTAAAGTTACTTCTAACTAGTTAAGCAAAACTTTTCACCTAAACTACGAGTATTATACAATCGCTTCCTAAGCAATGTCCAAGCAAACAATAGAGTGGACAAAACCTGTGAATCAGGGCGTGTGAGTAAGGGTTTTCTAGGACAAAAGATAACATGCCTAATCTTTATATAAAAACAAATTACTTGAGAACGGCTTGTCAGATTTCCCTGATTTTTTTTATGTATATTTACAAGTTCCTATAGAAATCGTGCGTTCCCAAGACTGTATTCTATGTCAAGTTCCCATAAAGCTTCTTTAAGAATATGATATTAGATACTAGTAGGTATTTATTTATTTATTAGGTCTACCAACGATTGTTACATTAATACATGATTATAAAAATTACATAATTGTGTAGGTACATTAAGTACTGTCTTATGCTAAATGCACAATCACTTATAGGTAAACACTGCATGCACTAAATTAGAAGGAGTATAACACAAATAGAAAAGGGGGTTTTAAAAGAATCTAAAAGTAAAAAAAAACGAATTACTTAACATACAGGGTGTAAAAAGACAACTACCGAAAACTGAGGGATTGCAATTAGGCCATGATTCTAAACATATTTAGCGAAAAAAAAAACGCATTTTCGTTATTAACTACCAGGACAACATCATAAGACCATACCTACCTAATAATTTCATTTAAAAAAGAAAAAAACAGTTAAAACTCGAAATCCAGTAATCTACGTAAAAAAACGCGCCCAGAACATACGCAAACAGTACTCTTCAAACGCTGTTTTCTCGGGATATAAGGATTTTTTCGGAAAATCCTTTTGGATTTGGTTGTGTGTTGGGATGCTGTACCTACCCCTTTCGGCTTCGGTAGACGTCTTTTTACACCCTGTATAATAACTAATTTGATAGGTGCTCGGCCAGGTGTTGGCGGAGCTTACCAATGGTGAGTGAAAAAATGTCAATAATAATGCTGGACATATCACACACACAGCATCATCTAGCCCCAAACTAAGCAAAGCTTGTACTATGGTAACCAGATAACTGATATACTACTTATATACTTTTTGTTCGTAAATACATACATATTATAAATAGAAACACCCAGACCCGAGATAAATATTTGCAGATCATACAAACATTTATCCCGCGGCGGGGATCGAACCCGCAACCTTCTGCGTCCCAAGCGGGCTTTCACCCACTGCGCCACAGAGGTCGTCAATATCCTTACAATATTCATTAAGGCATTTGCAGAGCCTTGAGACCGGGGAGTTACTACCTAGTACGGTGGTGCGAAACGGTGGAGACAACAGGGGCATAGCGTAGCGAGGTGTAGTACGAGGAAATCTGAAGTTTAGTTTGTTCAATAAGGGGGGGCAGTCAATTTGGTTATGCAAGATTTTAAACAGAAATATAAGGTCTGATTGTATTCTGCGTTTTTGTAATGATGCTATCTTGAAGTGTTTTAGTCTCCTTTCGTATGATTTTTTAACCTTAGCAATGTTAGATGCATAAGAAAGGTGCCACAAAAAACGCTTTTGAACCCGCTCAATTCTAAGAATGTGAGTGGCATAATGAGGTCTCCACACGATAGGGCAATATTCGAGTATGCTACGGACCATCGTGTTGTACAATAGTATTTTTGTATGTGGTCTTCTGAAGATTTTGCTATTTCTTATTACGAATCCTAACATCTTAGACGCCCTTTTAATTATGTTATCAATATGAGGTACAAAAGTTAATTTATTATCCAAAATCACTCCCAAGTCTCATAAATGACTGACTTCACGTATGGGTGTGCCTCCAATGTTATAAATCGATTTGTTTACGTTATGCCTTCTAGAATTTTTTATAAAAAAGCATTTGAGCGTGGATTAGCGAACTTTGATGTTTATACTTATTTCTTTGCGATCTATATGAGTGTTAAACATAATTTAGACGAATGTGAGTGCCTACTCAAACCTAATATGGTTTTCAGGCACAATATCAATAGAAATTATGTAGTCTGTATACTGAATAAATAAAAATAAAAAATAAAATAATAAATTTATCAGCGTTGAGGGTCATTAGGTATTAGTATATATTTTCTGGGGTAGTATCTATACAAAACAATTTGCGTTAGGTACTAGTGCAAAACTTAATAATCTATTTTTATCTACGAGTAGCATAAGATAGACTATACATACTTGTAAAAAAAAAAATAGATTATCTAGTCCAGTCAGAATTAAAACAGTTCGCGCACAACAGGTTACGAAAACTTGTTTTAGGAGGTTCAACGACCTACCAAAATATTGTCGGCGTTTGTAAAATTTATATTCACAATAATACAAGCTCTAAACGGTGAAGGAAAACATCGTGAAGTACTCCGCCGCTTATTCAGCTCCACACGTCATATTGATCATTCCTTGCTGTTGGTAAATTCTCAACTAAATCAGCCTTCATAATAAACAACCGAAAAGTAGGTAAGTATAGTTTTATCTTCGTAGTACTATCTAGAATTCTTTTTACATCATTAGGGCAGGAGACTGCAAACCTAACATTATGTCCACATGTTCTCCCAATCTTCTTCTTTCGAGATCTTCACTAACTTCTTAGACTCCTCCCAAAGCCGCCTCGTCAGGTGCTCATCACCAGCCAGCCAGTGTCCCCACCACGGTATGCAAAACTTATAATGCTTTCCACTCACACCCTCCAACTCTTCAGCTGCAGCAAGATATGCAATCTGCCTACCGACGTCCTCTTTTCTCTGTCCGATTATATTAACAAAGAACTGAGTCGCATTTCTGAGAACACTATCAATATTTTCCAACAGATTTGTATCACGGACAACAAATGGATCATAGCTGATTGATGTAACTCCACTGCCTTCCAAGCGTCTGCCCAATTCAGCTGTGTACAACACCATGGCTAGTTTGGAGTTCGCCAGTGATGAGACTAAGTTGTATCTGCCGATATCGTTCCAATGATCAAAGTCTATTTGCCCGATATACATTGACGCTGCTGAGCCGTTGATGATGCGACTGGGTGCTGATGATTTTAAAAGAGGCAGCAATAGAAACGTAAGCAGGAAACTACCGAAAAAGTTCACCTGCATCGTCAAATTCAGGTCGTCTGATGTAAGTCGATCCGGTAATGCCACCGCTCCAGCATTGTTTATCAATAGATCCAGTCTTGATTCACTTGCAATTTCACTAGTAAACTGTCTCACAGAGCTTAACGATCCAAGATCTAAGGTTTTGTAAGAGATCTTGGTGTTTCTAGATTCGGATTCAATGAGATCTCGTGCGATCTTCAGTTTTGTTTCGTTCCGACTGGCGATGATAACCTTGGCACCACGTTTAGCTAATTCCTTAGCTGCTTCCAGCCCCATGCCTGAGCTTCCTCCAGTCACGATCGCGACTTTGTCGTTCAACTTTGCGTTTGTATCACACATGGTTCTACATCAGACTCCGTTAATGGACTGTATGCAGGACATTTTAATCCTTGCTGTATAAAATTATTTGTTATTAATAGCATCAAGGCAAAAAGGTTCAGTTGAGTCACATTTTAACATCCGCGTCATGATAATGGTATGAATTTACGTGGATTGAACGACAATCAACTTTTTATGATAATTGGTGGCAAAGTCGAACATAAAATTTTAAATAATTAGGTAAGTAAACCTTGTTATTGAAACAGATTCTTACATGTACATTATAAAGTAAAAAAGAGCTGCTAACATGTAGTTCTAGAACGTAAATTCCGTGTCACCTCTAGTCCTCTACGCATTGATCACCTTATTTTGTATGCCACATTAAAGAGTCCAAACCTCTGGCTCTATATTATCATCAGAGTAATATCATCACTCCAATTATTGATATTGTGGTTTCGCCATTGTCAGAAGTAGCTCCTTAGAAGACAGGCCTAATACGCTCAACGGATCTCTGCATTCGTGAAGTTAGCCGTCCATCCATACATCAGCAGTCGGTTCCCTACGTCAGTAGTCGTTTTAATCAGTTAAGTCGCTATAGGTTTAAGGTATAAACCCCGTTGATATCGAACATGCAGTTGAATAGCAACAGATATTTAATGACAACAGTTTTAAAAATAAATTGACCATGTACCAATCTCCTTTTATCATAATTTTGGTGAACGGCAAGGGCTAAACCATTCGACTTTTCATGATCACTTAGGTATACAGTTGTACAGCTGGGAAAGAAAGTGGTCTACCAATTTTGAAAAACGTTTCTGTGAAATCTAATTATCCCTAAGGTTTACTTTTACTTGATTCATGACGTGACATAAATAGAAAGAGTGACTATACATGATAAAGAGGGCAACGATAACTGTCATGATAATTGCAAGGGAAAATCAACCTTGTTGTTTCATGACGTAGACCACATTTTTTGCTGACTGTAGGTACCTATCTATCTGCTTGACAATCAAATTCCGGAAGTGTAATAAAAACGAATTTCTTGACATTATAATTTAATTTCCTTAACATACAATAAGCATATTCATTACTTGTTATAACGAGTATTGATGTGAATTTATGATCAATGGAGTTTTTTCATGAGCCTTAATGTAAACAACATAAGTTGTTTACCTGCAAAGTTTTTCTTAAACTTATGTCCTTGGCACACACTTAATATTATCGAAAGTGATTAAAACAGGTTTATGAGCCTTACATCTAGGAGTTAAGAATACGGATTATTATTATTAGAAATGCTAAGTAGTTTTACAATGTTGAAACCACGTTGAAACTAAGTAAATGTTCCTCTACCTACCCTGCACTAGGGGTGCATCAGGTCTTAATCATGGTTCCCATAGCAACCCCAGGGGTATCTTTCAGGGGTGCCATGGGTCTGGAATGTAATTTATTGCCTTAAGTATAGTTCGCGTCACGTAAAAAGAGCGCTGGCTGTCAAGCTGCGCCATGGACGCTTTATGGATCCATTTGACGGTACGGGGTGAGGCGCGGGGCGGGATGGTCACGCGCCACACGCTTGCCAGCGCGCTATTGGTTCGGCAGTTGGCATTTGCCTTCCGCACTGTGTCCATGTTACTTTTTCTCTCAAAATACCATCGCGCACAAAAGTTTTTAATTACGAAATTGTTTTACATAAAAAAAAATAGAAAAATATTTATGACGTAGTTATATTGCTCCATGAAAAGAGAGGTTGATAATAGTGAATTTGATATTGTAAAAAAATGTATGAAACGGACAAAAAAGCCAACAAAACGTTCCGAGTCTACAGTGAGACGAATAAAATTGTAAAAGGTTCAAAAGATTCGGAATACCACTACGACTTAGTGGAAGGAGTTTCAACATTATCTTTAATGATTTGTAATACAATTAAACTTTCTTTACGGAATTAAATGTGTTTTTAATTCTATTAAATGATCTAATATATTTGAATGTACCTACCAATAACCAATAAACGAAGCCGCAAGCGAAAGGCTAATTCAAAAATAAAACAGTAGGTTGAGTACTTTCGTGCGCGAGTGTACCCATGCGCAAACATACCCCCTCCACTTTTTTCCAGCGTTCTTTTTACGTGACGCGAGTTATAAGTAGGTATATTTTATTTTTTCTGGAGTAAAAACAAACGGGACTCGTTCCTTTGTGTCTTTGAAACATGTCACTTTTCTATTTACCTTCTGTAGACTTATAGACATAGTTAGTCCTAGATAGTTAACTTTTAGACACGAATGCTGTGCTTAGGTATCGGCCAGGGCTGCCACCTGAGTAGTCCCTGAGCCTCCCAATCTTCATCAGGCGTTATCTTCACAGCCTTCTTCGCTTCATTCCATAGCCTCCTTCTCAACTTTATGTCATCAGACTGCCAATGATTCGACCATCTCAAACAGAACTTAAAGTGGGCTCCACTAACCTTAGCCAATTCAGGAGCAGCTGCATAGTATGCTATCTGCTGACCGACCTCTTTCTTCGGGCGACCTATCAAATGTAATAGCAGTAACGATGCCTCCGTCATTTCTTTGTTAAGGTAGCCCAATACATCCGTGTCCTTGACAAAGAACGGGTCAAAACTGTTGGCGGTGACCCCAGTGCCTTTCAACCTCTGATCCCACTCCACGGTGATGAGAGCCGCAGCGAGCTTAGCGTTGCCCGATGCTAGGATAACACCGTTTACTCCAATATCATTCCAATGGTCAAAGTCTATCTTCCCGAAATACATGGAGATGGCTGAGCTGTTGATTATACGACTCGGTGCAGATGCCTTTAGCATGGGCAGCAGTAAGTATGTAAGGAGAAACGGACCAAAGAAGTTGAGTTGCATCATTCTAGTCAAACCATCTTCAGTTAGCTCGTCCGGCAGCCCTACAGTACCAGCGTTGTTGATCAGCATATCCAACCTGCCCTCTCTTCCCATGTCATGGGCAAAATGTCTCACTGATGCAAGAGATTCCAGATCCAGAACTTTGAAGTCTACATTAGGGTTTCCGGTCTCAGCTTGGATGTTATCGCGGGCGATGGCAAGTTTGGTAGCGTTTCTGCTGGCTATGATGACCCTGGCTCCACGGTATGCGAGGTCTATTGCAGTTTCTAGTCCCATTCCTGAACCCCCGCCGGTAATGACGGCGACTTTGCCTTGTAACCTGACGTTGGTAGAACACATATCGAAAGGAACCTCTTGGTCCAGAGTCAGAACGTACACTGATATTATTATTGAAGTCTAATTAAAGATAGCTCGCTATTTCTTTTTTTACTTCAAGAAAAATAAATTGCCGAGTACTAAGGGTTCGCTCTTCAATCCAAGGAACCAGTTTCAGGTTTATGCCATTATGAATTTGTATTCTAAACCATTTCCATATCCCAATTTTCTAACATACCTACATCTGGATGTGATGATGACCTAAAATTTTACCTGTTACTAAAAAAATTAAAACGTGGATGGGAGCTAAAAGGACCCAGGTCTGATTTTGAAGTATTATTAGACATTGGAAATCCTAGATTGTGTATGGATGGATGTATCTAGGTCTGATTTTGACTGTTAATTCAAGGTACAGACTGTGTTTTTATGGTGTGATTCTCACACATGGTTCATAATCAATTTGAAAATGCATCGAATTCGAAAACCGGGGCAGCGGTAGTGGTTTGTCCTTGCTCTTGGCATTTCGAATAACTGCTTTGTTAGTTCATTGCCTTTAAAGAGCGGTTAAAGACCTACTTATTTATGACTCTGATGCGAAGTAGCACTATTCTAATTAGCTTTGTTTTAACTCATAATTTAAATATTGCCACTAAAGTAAAATAAATAAAGACTACCCGAGTACAAAAGAACTAACTAGGTACTCATAACATCAATTTTATTCACATTTGTCAAGATTTTGATGCTCCAGTACCATACTACGAACAAGTTACAAGGCAAGCCTATTAAGAAACAATGCGTTAATTAGCTTTTTACATTCAAGAGTTCATTGACCTCCCAATCCTCCTCAGGCCTGATCTTCACGATCCTCTTAGTCTCCTCCCAGAGCCGCCTTCTCAACTTCAAGTCCTGAGATATCCAATGATGCGGCCATCTTTTGCAGAACATAAAATGAGCTCCACTAACATTTTCCAACTCTGGCGCTGAAGCGTAATAAGCCATCTGTACTCCAACCTCCTTTCTCGGACGACCAAATATATCTAGAAACAAGTTTGCTGCTGGTTGCCAACTTTTTGGCTGATTTCTTGCTATATCCGTCTGCTTCACAAACCATGGATCATAGCTATTCACAGTCACCCCTGTTTGCCTCACTCGGCGATCCCATTCAAGTGTGATCATCGCTTCAGCTAGCTTCGCATTCCCTGATGCAGTGATGTAATCGTATTGACCAATATCATTCCAGTGATCAAAGTCTATGTTACCAAAGTACATGGTCACTGCAGAACTGTTGATGATGCGACTGGGTGCTGATGCTTTCAGTAATGGGAACAGGAGGTAGGTGAGGAGGAATACGCTGAAGAAATTGACTTGCATCATTAGTGTAAGGCCGTCTTCTGTGAGTTTGTCCGGCATCGCGAAACCACCAGCGTTGTTCAATAGGATATCCAGTCGTTCTTCGTTCGCGATTTCACTAGTAAACCGTCTAACTGATTGAAAAGACGCGAAATCTACTAATCTGTAGTCGACATTTCTGTTTCCTGTTACGATTCTGATGTGGTCCCTGGCGTGTTGAAGTTTGGTTTCGTTCCTGCTGGCTATAATGACTCGAGCTCCGCGTTTTGCCAGATCCTTTGCTGCTCCTAGTCCCATTCCTGAACTGCCTCCAGTCACGATGGCCACTTTGCCAGATAGCTTGGCATTCGATTTACACTTGCCAAAGAGATTGGCGTTTTCGTACATTGTGGTAAAGAATGTGAGACTACTATTTCGGACCGTGTCGAGGGGTAAACTGTCTGGTCTTTTTATAACTTCAGTTCCACTGATGTTATAAAAAGACCGGAAAGTTAAGATTTTTTTTTATTTGATCTGCTTTAAAGAATTTTTAAGAGGCTGATTTTATTTGAATAAAAATCTGATTAATTCAGCTCAAACATCTGCCTAATCGATAAAATTTCGGCGTAAGCCTTTTTTAAATGTCTTCAATCAAGTTAAGGTTATATCGGCTTCCTGTTTTCAGTAAAATACCTAAGGTTTATAAGTTCTGTTTCAATCATACCTTTAATGGACAGATTTGGATGATACTACGAATAGATGAAGGCTGCGGACTGAAATCGCACAGGGGCTAGTAAAAGCTTATAGTCTTCCGCTATTGAAGCTTCGGGCAGAAACTATTAAGGCGACCTAAAAACTCCGTCGCCAGAGTTGGCCACTGACTCATACGAACTTACTTTTACATTAGTGTGTTTAAAAATATATTTATGAAGATGAACACTTCGCCTTAAGAGGTTCTAATTTTATTATTTACTCGCAATCGGTTATGGGACTTATAACTGGTATGTATCTATTTATAATTCAAGGTCTTTTTTGGATATAATGCTCTCTACATTACCAGTCATTCCTCTTTACTAGATGGTTAAAACAGCGTCAGGAGGCAACCTATGCCTACACTTAACGGCCGCTGTAGTGCCTGGGACATTGTTTAAGATGGAATAGGCTTGCCCAGCACCAAAACCATCCTCTCAGCTTACTCAGCCAGGCCCACAGGAAAGACGACGTCAATACGTGTGGAGCTAAGCTGTAGGTTTCTGCTCTCAATACAATCAAATCAACTGCCAATACACACATTTCTGGAATATGTAGGAAAGTTCCAAATATGTGTTTGTATTGAAACCTGTGACCAATATGACAAGTATCAAACTTTACAATCCAGTCAAAAGGCATTTATTCAGTAGGACCGCTGGGATCACTTGGTGATTTTATCTTGGTAATTTTTTCTGTTGCTTTGCAAACAATACCAATGTTCAACAAGAAAGCAATAAACGATTTGATTTCAATATTGTAACAAATAAATGTAGGACCTAAAATATATTTGGTTGTGCCTCTAACAACCCCTAAGGAATTTCAAAGTATCTTGAACTAGCTGTCCGTCGCGGTGTTACCCGCGGTCCCTCGGGAAAACTTCACATTCCCGGGATAAAGTATAGCCTGTGTTCATCAGAGATAGTGTAGGATTCTAATGGTGATAGAATTTTGTAAATCAGTCCAGTAGTTTTGGAGCCTATTCAATTCAAACAAACAAACAAACAAATATTTTCTCTTTATAATATTAATATAGATAAAAAAGATTTGAGAGAATGTCTACTGCACCTTGGGGATAATGTTGTGATGATTGTTTGTTGATCATGGTCAAGCCATGGTGAACGAAGGAAAGAAAGCAGAATCAAAATTAATCTCTGCATTCTATCAGTTATCAAAGTCAAAGTCAAAAAGCATTTATTCAGTAGGACCGCTGGGATCACTTTGAAACGTCTTAAAACTAGGTGATTTTACTCCTGTTCCTTCGCGACCAATACCGTGAAGAATCAGGGCAACAGTAATCAAAAGTAAATAGGTTCCTCCTAGGTAAGCTTGCTCCATCTTAAATCTCACTAGGTACTGCTTAACATCAGGCAGAGTGAGGTCAAATGCTGACCTATTTAATAAAAAAAAGTACAATCAGGAAATGAAGATAAAAACCACTTCTTCTGAATTAAAAGTTTAATAAAATAATACCTCATTTAACTCTTCGTATGATATCAGCCGCCTTCTCAGCCATAGCAATCATTACGGAGTTGGGGAAGAGAGATACAGGAGAGGGCAGCACACTAGCATCCATTATACGAAGGCCCGAAACTGATTTAACTCTGAAAAAAATATTGATAGATGATAAAGTGGAATGGCAAATAAATCTATTTATGTGAGATAGATTTCTGGCTGGCGTACAGAATACACTCTTCGTAATTTGATTCTGAATGTAACTTCGGACAATGAGCATGAGTTCACTAGTGAATCGTGTTGATGGCGCTAACCGGTGCTTAACCGATATATATGAGCTTATCAAGAATTTCGAAACTGACGTATGTGGTTCTGTGGCCGAGCGGTCGAAGGCACTTCGGCTTTAGGAGGATCGTCTAGAACGGGTTCGAGTCCCGTTGGGACAAAGACATAGACATAAGTACATAGATTCACCACTTTGGCACACAATACAATCACAAAGTCAAAAGGTAGAAAATAAAAAGGAGAAGCTTAATAAAAATAGTGAAACTTGGAGAATAGGAATGATAACAATTTTTCAAAATCTGTTCTATGTTGTTCAGAATGATTTGTAAAGTGAAAAAATATCATATTTCAGTAGAAAATAAAGGATTCAAACATAAAAATCAAATTGAAAATTAAAATTTTAAATTCACGCCAAAACGCTTATACTATGCTTATACATATTGGCGTACAGCTATCATGGCGGATTGTTGTATTTCGTAGATTAATTTTATTAAATAATTTAATAATCTCGACATTATTCGGACAATAAATGCATTTTTCTCAATCCTGGAATCCTATTTTATTGGACCAGTTAAATATTTTGGCGAAACTTGATTACTGTCATCATGCCTATTGTGATTGTGTGTCACAGCAGCAAAAAGGCGTCGACTCAGCATTATGCTAACCCACTGAGAAGTGGTAAAGCGCTGGTATTTAAAATTAAGGAAATTATGTAAGATGTGGGCATGTATCAAACATGTATTTGGACATGCCTCTGACTACCCCCTTAGACATCTGAAATACATAAAAGATCTGAGAGAATGTCTACCGCGCCTTGGGGATACAGTCGTGACACTGTTTTTTACGTTTTACTAAAAAAATACAATTAAAATTGAAGAGGCTCCCACACAACAAACGTGATTTTTTGCCGTTTTTATAGATGTGTGTGTTTTTAATGGTAACCCTTTGAGAGCGAGTCCGACTTAACTGCCGGTTTTTACTGCTCTCGAGGTGGTCTCAAAGACTCATGAAGGACACCTAAATTATTCATAAACTTATTTAAGTTTACGGATAATGAATAATGAAGTTTCATCCTCTGTTTTGTCATCCTTTTGTATGTTTTTATCTATAAAACTTCGTACGGGTCGAAATTTGTCCAGAAAATAATAATATATTTTTTTGGGCTGGAGCATCCTTATGAAAAATTGTTTACGTCCTATTCTCAGATCTACTGAAACACAAAATTTCATAATAATCGGTCAAGCCGTAGGAGTTTTGTTAAAAAGACTGTGACTCAAGAATTTTATTATTTAGTAATTTATTTAGTAAATAAAGTACCTATTTATGTAGTAAATAAACGAATGCCTGTAAAAGTTAAGATCGTCACTGACCTGAGTAGATCGTCAACGACCCTCCCCCCCGCACAGCTTCCCCCCGCGTGGTGTCCCGTCACAGCTACCTCTCTGATGATACACTCTAGATACGCATCCGGAGGGCTTTGGAGAGCATTGGACTTTGGTGATGGATTGGACGCTTTTTGTTTACGGCTGGAATGGAATTGTTGGTTTTATTGTTTTCCCTCACTCACACACACACACACACATACATACACACACACACACACACACACACACACACACACACACACACAAATACACACTCTACATTAGTGTTTTTTAATTAATACCTTGCCTAGTTAATTGTTTTACTGCCCTGTTCAATGTACTTTAGTATTTATTGGTAATTTCTTTTCTGTTAATCGGCTACCTGTGATACAGGCTAGAACGGGCTAGACAATGCTTTTATTCATTTTAGACATCATGTTTAGTAGAAACATTTACTGCTTAAGACCTACACAGTCGATATCTAAATATAAATAACTAGCTGTCCGCCGCGGTGTTACCCGCGATCCCTCGGGAAAACTTCATTTCCCCGGTATAAAATATAGCCTATGTTCATCGGGGATAATGTAGGATTCTATTATTATTATTATTTAGCCATTCTCGTCCCACTGCAGGGCAAAGGCCTCCCTTCCTTTCTTCCACTCTTCGCGATCCAACGCTGTAACAGGCCATGTTCTTAGGATTCTAATGGTGAAAGATTTTTTCAAATCGGTCCAGTAGTTTCGGAGCCTATTCATTTCAAACAAACAAATCTTTCCTCTTAATAATATTAGTATTTAGTATAATATAGATGTTAGTTTCATTTTTCAAAACGTCCGGGTTTGATTCCAGAGCTGAATACAAGTATTTTTTAAATGTATGAATACAGTTTCCTTGATACTAATATCGATGACATGGTCCCTAAGAACAGATTTTCGTATGTCTTATAGTTTCAGAATTTCCCATATTGACCGATCTAAATGTTACACCCTGTATAAGTAGTAGGTATATCAGTTATATGGTTCCCATAGTACAAGCTATGCTTAGTTTGGGGCTAGATGATGCTGTGTGAAATAGTATCAGTTATATGGTTCCCATAGTACAAGCTATGCTTAGTTTGGGGCTAGATGATGCTGTGTGAAATTGTTCAGCATTATTTATTTATTTATCTAGGTTCCCATAGTACAAGCTTTGCTTAGTTTGGAGATAATTCATCATTCACTTACAATCGTCGTATCCTTTTGATGCCCTTCTGCTCTTCAGCGGAGTAGTTCCAGAATGTCAGGCATCGCTCCGGTCGCGGCCAGTGGATTCTGGCTCCGAATTCTTGGAACGCATTTGTAGATACCAGCTTTTCCGCACGGCGGATTGCTATGATAAAAATCAAAGGTGAAATTTAGGGTTTAAGCTTAGAGCTTTTGTTTAATGCTCTAACGGCCTTATTAATGAACGCGGTGTAAAGTTACGACGGGTGTAACTGAGGAGTAAGTAACCATATAATTTTCGAGTTTAAGCCTGCCGTAACTTTACACTACGTTTATTATTAAGGCCGTAAGGGTTTAAGTGATGAGCTAAACTAGTAAGAGTAAGCAAGAGGTTAAACTTTAATTGTATTTCCAAGAGCAGTAGAGGATCAAACAATCAATGACGTCCTCTGTAGCAAGCACAGTGCCTGCGACGCAGAAGGTTGCGGGTTCGATCCCCACCGCGGGAGCTCTACCCCACTCGGTCAAAACGACTCAAGAAAGATGGCTATATGCAATCCACAGGTTATAATAATAATGATGACGGAGGCCTTAAGGCGTCCTAAAAACTCCGTCAACAGATTTGGCCACTGACTCATAATTTATTTTTATGATGAAAAGTCCACCCACCTTTGATCATACAAGTGACGTCACGTCTATCCCGTAAGTAGTTGAAGTTGACAAGCGGTTGCGTCACAGTGCGCGCGTCGGCCAGTGTGACGTCACCGCGACTGCGCGGTTGCAGGCAACCACAGAGCCACATGAAGCCTTCTTTGGAAGACACGTTGTGGAAGGCGTAAGTATCTCGGAACACCTGCCACCAATAGTTGCATAGTTAAAACTTGTAATCATTTGTTATCAGCTGATGTTTCTGGGAAAGCTTTCTTTGGTTTCCGTCTCAGATGCAGAATGCGATTTGAGTATCTGCTGAATCGCCATGCTAGAAAATATGAAAGTAGGTAGGTACTTAGTTTGAGTCAACTTCGCTGGTCGCCAAATATTCGGCTGAGATACAAAAGGGGCAAGTTCTATTCTCGAAGTAGGACAAATGTTTGCATGTTCTACAGATATTTGTACCGGAAGCCTTATTGTCTAACTTGAAATCCATACCCAGTTGTCATCCCAATAGAGCTCAACCATTCACACAATACGAAAATGACAATTGAAGTCCAGGCCAGGTTTCAAATGTCAATATGAAGCCGATGGCCATTCTCAGTTGACTTACACAATAGCTCCTCGGGTCTAGGTGCTGTGTTGATGACAACACGACCATGATGGTGGTCAGTTGGCAGAGCGCTGCCACGCAAGGTCGTGTCAAATTCTGTGGGTGTGATTTCTAAGATGCATTTTAAAATTACCTTAGGTTTGTAGTTAGAAAGTTCTCTGAGTAGCCGTTCGCTGGCTGTGCCCATAGAAAACAGCACCAGGGAAGAGTTTCCATGGTATTCTATTCCAGCCACGGGCGGGAAGGACAGCAATCCTGTAGGTAACATATTTCAGCTGGTAGGCTCAATACTGGCGTTGCGTTTGAGAAATCAAAGTCAGGCATTTGCTCAGTAGGACCGCTGGGATCACTTAGAATAGTCTTAAAACCAGGTGATTGTCCTGTTCTGTCGCGGTCGATGCCGTAAAGAACCAGGGCAGCAAACACTGTTTGGGGACTAGCGCATTTTTAGGTGATCATCTTAAAACAAAAGAGTCAAGCTCCAGTGGGCCAGTCGAACAGTAAGTTTAAGTGCTCGTGAAGCACAAATAGTTGTCTTCATGTATAGACAAGAAGACTCGTAACACTTTTTCTAAATAGCACATAAACATCCATGAATATGATTACCTCCAGAAGACCAGAAGTATTCCCACGCAGTATACACACTGAACACCTTGGCCAGGGTGACGCTGATGGGCTTGCTGACGCTCACGTAGACCGGCATGTTCATGTGGTCATGGAGATTCTGGCCCACTGCTTCGTTTATCACGACTGGTTTCACTTTTAGCCTCGGATAACAAAAAAGAGACAGTTGGAGTCGTGGCTGGACTTTCAATTAAAGGGCTTGAATGTCAACGGGGCAAAGAGCACGAGCTATAAGCGGTGCAAGAAAGCATCGTTATCATACAAAGAACCTACTCCTATAGCACCTATAAGCGATGATGGACTTTTACCCGCGAGTATGCAAACAGCAATTTTTGGTAGGTATGTGACACATTTTGACCATACTTCCTCACCTTAAGTGGTTTAGGCGTGAAGAGGGGAGTACCGACTGACGATGCGCCGTACGAAAGATACGCGTCAGCTCATTTGGTAAGTAGGTACTTGTGGCTAGCCGCCGCAAGTGGTATAAAAATTAGAAAGCCACTCATCTTGTGTTCGTGATAGTCAACATCAACCGTATGTTTGACGGGGCTGGCTGGCATTACTGAATTCGTATCAAGCTGCTACAGTTCTCTCACTTGGTTCACATCGAGTTGGTCACTCTCATACGAATCATACTCACTTCTCAACAACCTTTCTAGGCCCTATCCCCGAAGCCATCAGAATCTGCGGTGTCTTGATAGCCCCAGCTGCCAGCACAATCTCCTTATTCACGAAGATATTGTCCAGCTGGCGATGGTTCTGCAGAATGTACAGCGAAGACGCTATGTTGTTCTCGAACCGAATCTAAAAGACACCAGATGGCCATTGCTTGACGTTTTGCAGCTGCGGTTCATATTAACGTGCTCTGGACTTTAGAGATGGCGTTTATTTTTGAAGGAACGGTTAATAAAACTATAGTGAGGAAACCAGTTAGTATTCTATTAGACGAAGGGGCTTGCACCCTGATAATGAAATATTAAAATTAGCAAAGTGTTGACATCTGCCTACATCAATGACTTACGGAAACTGCTTGAGTCTTTAACAAAATATGAAGATTCTTCCTTCCTAACGCCGGCTTCAGATACCCATCATAGCTAGAATGCCTAGCACCATCTCTTACGGTCGCTGTAGCTCGTAGGAATATAGACTGATCATCTTGGAGCGAGGAAGACGCCTGCTTGAAGGCAGCCAATAGTTCACTGTTCTCACCGAGTTTGAGTTTCATTGGGGCCTGCAATCGTAAACCATCCTTGTACTTTGTTGGAATTATGTTTCTTTTTCACATTGCAGCTCATTTGGAGTCATATTATCTCTTCACCTAAGATCATAGAGCGCTTCTATATTGTTGTTTTATGCGATGAGTTGGTAACTACTACCAAAATATACCTAACTACGCACGCAGAAGGTAGTATATTTGTTAATACCTAATGACGATTTCATCTCATTTAGAAGAAGCTTTTAGGTACGCATACATACTTAATGTAAGTTTGCCTTTGGTAAAATAAAATTTATGTTGTTTGAAACAGTTTTTATTACAATAAAATCACAATTTTATTCAAAGAACCTAAAACTAAAATACACAAACAGGCACAAGCAGGTCAAAGTCAAAAAGCTTTTATTAGGTAGGTTAGAATAGTCTTAGCTAGGTGACTCTACTCTTATTCATTCGCGACCAATACTATGACGATCTATACCTATCGCCCTACCTATTCCTCTTTGAAGCGCACTTAAAATAATTTCACCACACTTGTTCGAAAAGACTAGTGACACGTCAAGATAAACTTTCCATTACCCTTAATATTTCGTATCTTTCTCATTTTTTGAAGTCTTACGACTATTATTTTCTTCTTTTAAATCCCGCTTTAATACCAAACCAAGCTTTAACGTGAGAAAGTAAAATATTTCAACAATGCTTAAAAACGAGAAGCCCAGAAAAACACCGAGCAAACCACCAATGTTGGCCAGGAAATCTGTCAGACCGAACAGTTCTGAACGGCGCATGGATAAGAATTGCGGTTTCTTAGAGTATAATTCTACCTTGGAAAACCTAAGAGTTTCCGGTACCTCAAATGTGGCTTCATAGCCTGGGACTGTCATACTCAATAACTTTTCTAGCTTTAGCATATTGTATTCTGTTTTGAGAACCTCTGCGTCGTATTCTACGCTCTCGCAGGCGGGTAGGCAGCGGCAGCCGCGCCTATCTTCCTTAGCTCCCAAGCGCAACTCTCTCTGAACCATCGTCTCATGCGCTTCCAGCATGCAATCTGTCATCCTATGCCCACAAATCTGGCTACTGTTGTCATGAACCATGTAAAAACCCACGCATTGACACACATCGAACGTGTAGTTCGATAAGCACTCTGCTCGGCAGTTCTTATTTGTGTAAATTTGGAAGTATCGCAGATACCGTTCTCCTGGGAAGTAGCATTGGCGGGTTTCCGGCGGGTATCCAGCTAGGGTATCCGAAGTGTTCAGCACGTGGACGCTGATAGCCAGCGACGTCACATGGTCGTCCACCGCCGCGTAGTAGTACATCGAAGTCTGGGCGATGTCGGCGGGGTGATGGAGGTAAATCCTGTAGCCTGAGTTCGCACCATTGCAAATTCCATCAACATCCGTACTATGACTAAACAGCACTACAGAAAAGTCAGGAGTAGCACCGTTTTCGTTCCCACGCTTTGGAAACGGATCGTCGTCTGAATAGTAACCCCTTTCCATGGACCAACCTCGAATTGGTTTACTCCTGCTGGAATAATTGTACTCGTGCTGTACTGTGTCCCGAAACATTTCGTCGGCAGCAAGACCGTTCATATTGAAGCACACTCCCTCAGCTGTGTATACTGTCTCAAACAAGTCCTGGCAGTCAACGTATTTATTGCGCCAGCTACAGGAGTAGAATACGTTCGAAGCGGTCGGTGCCACCTCTGTTATATGATCGATCATGGAAGAATTGGTTAAAATAGAATAAAGACTGGAAGGACCATTTGTATATAGAGGGTATCCACATATTGTTGAGATATCTTCGAACATATCGAGACCATCGTAGTTACGTCTTGGAAAATAATGTTTTGCGTATATTTCTCGATGACTGATGTAGTTGTAAACACTGGCTTTGCTTTTGATTTGAGGACAGATTGTGACGGACGGGAAAGGCATATTGCTAACTGGGACGAGTTTTTCGCTGACGGTGACGATGACTGGGCTAGTTCTCCACTTCACGTAAACGTTGTTGATGAGGAAGGAACAGAGGACGATGCTGGTGATGAATGTGGCTACCCAGAACAGTTTCTCTGCCACCGTGATACCTTTCTCCGCGATGTACCGGAGCCCGTGCAGAGTAGAATGCGTGGCGTAGTCCAAAAACAGATCTACAATGAGATGCTTCTGTCGTTTATGTCTCTGATGTTTTAGCTGTACGTCGCCGTACATATACGCTATCTTTTCTAACTCTCTTTTCATTGTCACGTCCTCCTGATAGACGAGAAAGAACTGAACTAGTAATTCCAGCATTCGTGTTTGCTGGTTCAGAGCAATTAGGTTAAGTAGTATTTTATACTGACAAGTTGCATGTTTAGTATTATAAATAAAAGCTCTAGGGACTCATAATAACTATTATTTCTTACTAAGTAGGTACGTAATTTAGCACTGTGTCCGTGTTATGATTCCCAGATGTTCTAGCCGTGTTTTTAGGGTTCCGTACTTCAAAAGGAAAAAAACGGAACCCTTATACACAACACAACCTTATACACTTTGTTGTATGTCTGTCTCTCTGTCTGTCAAGACCCTTTGTCTCGCGTGGAGGTATCGAGTTGAAATTAATACCATATACTATGGTCCCTTTAAGCTGTGAAAAAATCGAACTTCTAAGTTAACGCAAAAAAGATGCGGCCGTTTAAGCTGCTTATAAAGCGTATTTCAACACTCAAGGAAATCAAAATTCATAGGGTACTTCCCGTTGACCTAGAACTATGAAATTTGGCAAGTAGTATCGTCGTCTTTTTAATTACTTAAATCACAAAAAAACAGAGCCTTAATGCAAAGAATGGGGGTCGAAATTTTGAAGAGAGTTAACTGTCATTTGAAGTATCGTTTGAAAGGGCGTCATTGGCACAAGCTTAAACAGATTTTTAATTGTTTTTAGGATGTAGTTTTCGATATAAGTATGACGAAAAATTTAAAAAAATATGTTTTTCCTTCTCATGTACGAGTATCTTAAAACTTTGATTATATTTACCTACCAGTTTGTACTGTCTACTAAGGCCTTTGTACAGAACCCTCGGTGGGCGAGCCCGACTCTCACTTGTCCGGTTTTTTTTAATTACCCTACACACCTACCTACATCATGTTTGTAAGAATAGTGGTTTTTTTTTCAGGAGTACCTAAATAGGACAGTGGGGCAATTATTATAACACCTGGGAGTAGACCCAGGTATTATAATAATTGCCTACTTACTAAAAAGTCCTACTTAGGGGAGAGTTGGCAAATACCGTGCCCCTAAGGGAATTATTCTATAACTCAGCTCAGGTTAGGTTAAAATAAATTCTAAATAGTTTAATAAGTGGAGAATTTATCTGGTTACAATTACAAAACTTCAAATTCATAAAAAACAAACACACAAAAATAATACAAGCAAAAAACTAAAATTTGGGAAAGCGCGGTATTATCAAACTGGTCTGGAAATATCGTGCCCCAGGTTGGTAATTTCGCGCTGTCACCGAGCCTGCACAAATGACAATGAAATCATCACTACGCAATAAGTCATTCAAAGAGTAGAAGCCTGGAGCCTGATACATACAGACTCCAGCATTCACAAATGTTTAGTATTAGCCAAAATTATTAACAAGTTTAAGACAAGAAAAGAAATCTTTTAGGATGGAAAAAAATAAAATATACTAAAGTACTTTACTTATATATTCATTATTATAAAATCAACTCAGTCTCAACATTATACTTCTCAGTTCTGTTTTTCCTTCGACAGTGACCTACCGTGTCAAGAAAGTCGTTCCTGTAAATAAACAAATTTGCCATAGATATTTTCATACTCGTTAATTTCGCGCGTGGTTTGATAATACCGCGCCCTACGCGCGAAATTATCAAACAAGGTAGTTTTATTTTGTAACCTTAAAAACTAAAACAAACTCTACTAATACTCTACTAATATACTGTCAACGTGACATGGACATTAGATGTCAATGTCACGCCGTTAGTTCTGACAATTTATTATTTTTTTTTATTTTATTTTTTTCGCCTAGCATGAATTTAAACCAGTTACAAAAGGATTAATTAAAATTTATTTTACACATAAGATCTACACAATTCCCTCCCTAAAATTGCGTATAATATATAACTAAATGTGAAATATTCATTGACTCACCTCTTATTCAAATCTCCCGAAAAAATAGATTGATTGCGCGGGAAAAATAAAAGAGCGCGGCCTTCCTCTCTGCTTGCTCGGTGGAAACTGACAGTGCTCGGGGGGGGGTTGGGGGGGTGAAGAGCTATGATTTTACTAACATTGCGGGCGCGTATTGTTGATAGTTTTAGAGAAACCAAGGGGCGCGAAATTATCAACCGCGCGGTAATAGCATACTCTCCCCTACTAAAAAGGTACCAAGTTATTTTTTCTTGAAAGATTACCTCTCCGAGGTTTAGGTATTGTACGTAGGTACCTATACGTTATCTGCCTACAAAAACTTCTTAGACAGAGATTTGGTCATAAAAACTTACTTCAACCTGTTCTGTTAATTTCGTCTTACCAGTAAAAATAAAAGCAGCAAGAAACTAAAACCTTATCGTGGTGGCCGAAACCTTACCTTGGCTCCAGGACAGTCTCCATCGATCGGACAGTGGTCAGAATCAAACTCACTCCTCACAGTTCCGAATGCTCTCACAAAGTAGCCCTTCAAGTCCTCATACGACCAGCCCTTGAAGCCAAGGCGGCTCCAGCGGAAGTCTGAGGGGAGACCGAAGCCGTGTAGGAGAAAGTTGATCTGTCCAGAACCGCCCAGGCCCTTGCCTCGGGGTATGAACTGGGTCTGGAAATTAATGGGGTATCAAAACTTCGCATAATCAGTGGCGCGCTAATTATGGATATTTTTGAGAGCCGTGTTGGCCGAATGGGGTTGTTCCTCGACTAACAATCCGAAGGTCGTGAGTTTGAATCCCGGTCGTGCATCAATTGATTTTTCGTTTCGTAAAATTTATATGCACTGCACTTTAACACGAGCTTTCAACGGTGAAGGAATACATCGTGAGGAAACCCGCAGCTTAGTCAGCTCCACACGTATTGACGTTGTCTTTCCTGTGGATAGGGCCGATTGAGCTGAAAGGATGGATTAGGTGCTGGGCAAGCCTATTCCATCTCAAACAATGTCCCAGGCACTACAGCGTCCCGTTGAGTGTAGGTTCCTCCTGACGCTGTATAATCAATCATCTAATATAGATGGAAAGTTTTTAGTTTTTTTATGTTTAAATCATCATGACCAGACTTTCTCCTGCTGCTAAGCCTATCTTCGCTATTGGTGGCATCTCCCACAACGCCATACAGGCATACACCAACCCTATACTACAACGACAGCCAGATAGCTGATGATATACCTACTTGCCAGAAATTCTCCATAAATCGTAGACTTAGGTACCCCTAGTACCTACCTGATTAAACATCCCAAAAGACGAGTACTTCTGCCGAGTAGTCTTCACAGCCCAGTCGTTGGGCCCCTGCTGTGCCGCCGTGGCTGTCAGTGGGACCCTAGTGAAGTAGCCCATGTGGTCTCCTGCTTCAATCAGCAACACTGTGTTCATAGGGTCTTCAGAGAGACGGGCGGCAAGAACGCAGCCCGACGTTCCAGCGCCCACTGGAAATCAGCTTAGGAATCAGCTTTAGACAGAATAAACAACTTTTAAACCACTGAGAGCTCTGGTGGTCAATTGGGCACACAAATATGGGCAGTATTTATTTACTCAAACACGCTAAGACAAAAGACAGACAGATAGACACGATGGAGTTGATAAACCCCTATGAAAAACAGGATTGTAAAATCACAAAGCAGATTGCTATAATATTTTTAGAAGGCGTTGTCTTTAGTACAATACAAATTTTAATACTCTCTGAGTTCTGAGTCTGAGTTTTTCATACGCACCGCCAAATTGTGGAACTCATTGCCGGGCTCTGTATTTTCCGAAAAGTACAATAAAGGGGTCTTCAAATCAAGAGTAAATAGGTTCCTTCAGAATCAGAATAATTTTATTGCATAACTGTTGTACAAAGGAAGGTCTTATTTTAAATAGGTACAGGTTTCTACGGTCTATCCATTTCGGATGTGCAACATCAATGGTTAGTATCCTAAACACAAGCAGTTAGGTAGGTAAAAAGGTAGTTATAACTTTTGAACCAAAATTACGTTAGCATGCTCCAACTTAGACCTCACTACTGCTTAACATCAGGCAGAGGAGGTCAAATGCTGAACTATTTATTTAAAAAAAAGACACCTACCTACCAGTTTGAACTAAGTATAGTTTGACAAAGGTACTCACCAACAATATAGTCATAACTCTTCAGCGGCTTAACAACAAAGCTAGTATAAATGGTCACATACTTTTGATATGCTAAGTAAGACACACACGCTACTAAAGCAGCGAAAATAGGCGAAAAAAATGCCATTACTTCCCCGAGGGACTTCACTGTTTCCTGATTTCTGTAATGTTTCAATTGATATACGAGACACAGACCTGTAATTGGATTATGCAGGGGTGAACAACTTGCGGTGTCGTTGCGACAGGCGTTAATTACTTATCAATAAACAAGTACCTATGGGATGTTATAAGGACCAAAATTTGCCTACAGTAAATGTTCCCAATTAATATTTGGTTTAGTACTTTTGAGATAGAAATTTACCACCTAGTATGTTTTACCTCAAGGCCCACTTGATGATAAATTAAAAAACATAAATTAATTTGCCCAGCAGTGGGACAACATAGGTATCTCTATTATTAATTTAATCATTAAATTTGGAAGCCAATGTGCCAACCACAATGCCAATAACAGCTAATGTGCAAACTAAATAAAAGTTTATTATATTAACAAAATGTTTGCCACCCCTGCTAACATAAGAGGATTAGAGTGTATCTATGGCCTGAGAATCAATACTTTCTTTATAATTATGTCACATGCAATTTAAGTACCATTTATTTCTGGTACTTGATGAAATGTATCCAAATAATGAAGAAAACTTTAAGACGATATTTCTGGTTCTGGCTAAAGCTAACACTTTCTAAGTATTTAGGAGTGAAGGAAGGACTTGGAATGGTTACGGTTTTAAAATCAATAAACACTGTTTTAGTCTTATATTTACTGCACTCAGAAACTTAATCATATTCTTTTATTGGAACCAATTTTGTCATTTTTTATGAACTGCCACTAAATAGAAAGTATTAAAAAAAAATTACATATTTCCTTTATGTATCAGCTAAAAATTGTAACAAATAAAGCTACATTCATACAATGTTTTTAAAACTTTAGTGAGATGTATTAAATATTAGAATATTAACACACTGGAGTCACTCACATAGGTCCCTACTAGCACTTTTAATTGTTGATCAATGCCCGTTTTCTATATTCAACGGAAAGTCATAGGTAAGAGCTACAGCAAGTTTCCACCTAGAAAAGTCTGACAGCTAAACTGATATCATATTTGTATCATATTTTACTATCGGTAGGTAAAACAAACTGTTTTATTTTTAAAGGAACCGGGCTTTGGACACCAATTAATTTGCAGTTATCTGGGTGATCGTCTGGGTCTTCCTCAAAAGACTGATAATTAACTGCCATTATGACACATGACCACTAGAAATATTCCTGTGTATTAATATAATAATAGCAACAAAACTATAAAACTGTTGTGATCTTACTAACTTAATATTTTACAATTCAATATCACCACCATCCTCAATCATCTCCCCGACAGCCGGCACCATAACCGGTGCCTCGATAGTTGTCTTTCTACCCTTGGCATCAATGACCTGGATGGTTTCTGGCTCAACCTCCATTTCTGTGTCCTCTTCCATCTGCCGCTGTTTCAGACCAGCTGCTGGTGATCTGGAAGGTTGAATATGGTGTTAGAGTGAAACTAATAAAAAGAATACTAATTGTACAGTGAGTATGTCTAAATCTGGATTTGGATAGGCTGGGAACCAAATATTACATGGAATAGCCACAGGGTGTCTTTTAACATGCCATTTAGCTTTAGGAACACAGTTCAAATACAATAACAAAATATTAGAAAATCAACTAGCTTATCTACCTAGCTAATCAGATTTTATAATAATAAATTAGCAAACCCGGCGAACTCCGTTTCGCCACCAGATGGCTTCGTTTTAGGTAACATTTCGTTTGGTGATTAAAAGATGAAGAAACATTTTTTTTTGTTTTATATTTGAAAAGGAAAAATTTGTGGATTCAAATTACGCAATAACATAATAACTGTACCAACTTTGAGTTGCAAGTTATGTGGTGGAAATCCTGGTAACTCCAGAGAGTATGGCTGGAATCGGGATCACTTCCATCGAACAATGGTTTCAGTGGCTGTGGTGGTGTAAGTAATGGATTCAGTTTGACTTTTCCACTTGCGCAGCACAATCCAGCCGTTTCTCTTTTGAACTTTAAGGCATTGCAATATCGGCATATAGTCGTCATTGGTCCAATTTCTAAATTTTCATCATCTCTGTAGTTCGCAGTGGGATCATATTGGAATGCCAAGCGATTGTATGATGATCTTCGTGTGCTCAAGCATTGTCTCAATCGGGCATTTTCTCTTGTTATATTTTGTATTTCTTCGCTTAAGTTCTGTGAATACACTTGTTGCTGGCTTGCATGCCTTGTGCGGCGGCCGATGTTCGCACGTCGTCTTCTAGGCATTTTGGACTATGGTGGTGAATTTAACCGCAAATGCACGATTCACATAATTTACACAGTTCAACTTACCACCTTAAAGACAAATGCCTGCTGTTGAAATTGAATAAAAATTTGCACAATACACGTGATTGATTTGATGGTGTCCAATTGAAATGTTAGGAAACAAATAACTTATTTTTTTTACTTTTTTTTCACAATTTCACAGTGAACACAATACTGGTTTGTCACATGAAAGCAACACATTTTTATACTCTTGCCTATGCTAGGAATGCAATTCTAGCACTTTATCATTGAAACATAAAGTATATAACCCTATTTTTAATAATTTGCCTATCAAGTCTTTTAGAAATAGAATAGAAAAACACTTTATTGTACACAAAAGAAACACATAATAGGAAATACACAAAGACAAGTAAGTAGGTACAATGGGCGGCCTTATCGTTAAAAGCGATCTCTTCCAGACAAAAGTCTTTTCTATAACTTCCTTTCTCAGCAGAGAACAATGAGTAGCTTTCAAACAATGTATCACGCACCAGCGCCATCTACTTAAAATATTGGTTTGTAGTACATGCTATGTATCAGAGATGGCGTTGTATGTGAAAAAAGATTTTCCCGCTTTTCTGTTGAAATTTTTCCTGAATTTTCTTTGCTATAAACCTTACGGAGCCCGAGACCTTTCCAACGAATGCAAAACCGTGGAAATTGGTTCGTGCGTTCTGGAGTTATAGCGTCAGGAAGGAAAACCCGACTTATTTTTATATAGTAGACTTTGAACATGGTTTTGACTAAGTCAGATGCTTCTTAAAATAATAATATGTTCATTCAAATGGTTGACACTAGTAAAAGTTGGTAGCTTACCTGATCAATGAGATATCCCTCTGTACCTCCCGAACATCTCTCTGCCACTCAACTTCCCGACCCTTCCTCAATCTCTGCATGATGTGGTTATTGGACCTCCTCTGTCTGATCTCCTCGACCCTCTTCATGGCCTCTATGGTCTTATTCCACAGATCTCTGCTGTATTTGACTGGCACATTCCTCCTCTTTTCAAACTCAAATGCAGGGTCAATAGCCAATTCCTTGCCTGCAGTTTTGCGGTAAGCTTTGGTCCATTTGGTTTTACGCGGGTTTTTCTTCTTTTTGAACGCAGCGTGGCATTTTGAACGGCAAAATCTGAAAATCTAACACATCAAGGGTTAGTGACACAACTTTGTGTAATCAACCAAAACATAAGAATTCCACCTCAAGATAACTTACTTTGCAGTCGTTTCTGACGAACTGGATCCCGTGTCCAGGATATATCCTGGACGAGCAGAAATAACAAGTTTCTATACGCATTTTAGCGCAATAAACACGTGCTGTGTTTATACAGACACGTCAAAAAGAGAGTGAAGTAAACTAAACAATGATGGCGGACGTCATGCTTCTAATGACATTGACGTAGCGCTTGTTACGACAGTAGCAGCAAAACCAAAACTGGCAGTTTAAAAAATATTGAGAGATTATTTTAAATTTTACTAGCTCTGTGACCCAACTGTTACAAATTCAATTCGAAAAAATTACTACCTTGCACTTTTCAGGATTAATGAAAAAATTGTACGTTTGATCCGCCATCTATTAGGGGTAAGCTTAAACTTTGTTTGCCACACTATCGTCTTTTGACACTAGATGGCGACAGTAGTTATGTTTCAATTCAAAGTTTGAACGCACAAACGGGCTATACTATTAGGGCTTTGGAAGTCAAGGAAAATCATTGCATTGCCTAAAATTTCTGCAAAAAGTGCAAAACTCTGATTATCCCTTCAAGAGTTTCAACGGTCGATGGGTTATCCCCATGTGAATAAATATACCTACTTACATTTTGTTTTATGATGCGCCAGAGGAGTCGTGCGTGATTCCGTTTCTGTTGCTGTTATTCCACACCGGGTGGTCGCTGCGGGTTTTCTCCTCAAAGTTCCTAATAGCTGGTGGTCCCAATGACAATTCGTGATTAGCGTGAAAACTGCCTGATTGGCGGTGGTCGTGATCATCTCCGCAAATTATGATAATTAGAAGCATGCGCTGAATTCTTATCGTCAACATTTAGCTAAACACTACAAGATAATAGAATAAGTACCTACCTACCTTCAGTTACCTACCTACATACCTTGAGACACTCAACGGATCTAAAAATTCGTGAATTTAGCCGTTTAATTAAATTATATTCTCTGTATAAGTTTAGGTAAGATCATCATAATCACCATCCACACGTGATTTATCCCACAGCTGGGCCATGCTTTGAGTCATCACATCACATAGAACACGGTCCCACTTCCCATCCCACTCATATAATAAAGCTGAAAGTTTGTGAGTTTGTTTAGATGTGTTTCATCATCATCATCATCATTAGCAGCTCAAATGATAGCCCACTGCTGGACATAAGCCTCCTCCCTCAGACGCCACTCCAATCGGCCCTGTGCTGATCTTATCCAAGTCTTTCCCTCTATGGCCTCTATGTCGTCCACCCATCTGGCTGCTGTTTGTGTTTAATTACGCCTAAATCAGAGAACCGATTTGGATGAAATTTGGAATAGGCGTAGATAAAGACCTGGAATAGCTATTTTAGGAATAGGCTATTTATTCACAATGTTGATAGGTACCAGTAAAATCTAGTTACTTGCTACTCCTGTTCCTGTATTACCTACGACTATGTGGCACTATTGACAATGTCGGCAAACGACCAAAGTGCCTTAATCTGAAAAAATCTCACACACGATAGAGCGACAATAATGTGAAATACCAATGTTTCCATTGCAAATTTGACCTCGATGGAATGCATTTTTGTCAATTCCCACCATTGCAAGCGACACAGCCTTTAACACAAACGGCTGAGGAACTCTTTTCTAAGCGACGACCTACCTACACGTCGCTTAGAAAATAGTTACTGTGTCGGTGTAGATAGACCCTCTACCTACACCGACACAATAATAATGCCCTACATCATTATTAATCATCAGATAGCCTGATATTTCTTCTTTCATTTCATGTCTTGTTTTACCTACCTAATAAGCGTGACGCTAGTCAAGGTCTACCTTGGTTCTTTAGGCTTTAGGCCAGACGTAGCCACCATCTAGAACTTTAGGTAACCCTTGCTACTTATTTAGTTTTTTAAAGTTTCGTCCCAGCTGCTCTACATCAACTACAAAATAACACCTCATTGGCAATTCCCGCGACACCTAAACATCGTGCGTTTTTTCTCCGCCGCCATTCCTCACGTATGGAGTCGATGGACAGCTCGCGGTGATGAATGAGGTGACACGGCGATCGCGACGTGCTCGTCATGCTGATTGAGCTGAGTTTTGCATGTCTGAAAGAAATATAGGATTCGATAGGATTCGACCGTTTTAAATATGCAGTAGGAATTTGGCCTTCTGCCTGTCTGTCAGGCTCAGCTCAATAAGTTTTACCTTTTGGTTATTAGTACCTGCATAAGTCCATAAGTACCTACCGGAAAGCTGTAATTTGGCTTATGAAGGACACCGTTGAAAATACCTTGAAGGGGGAGTAGGTACCTTCATAGAATCAATTTTTAGCAAAAAAATTTGGTTTTTATGAAAAGATTGCCAAACTCTGAAAACTTCTTCAATATTGCCTTACGAATTCACGACTACTGCGAATAAGTGTATGTTAGTAAACATCACTTTGATCTGTCTGTACGTGCACAGTTTACTGTCAAGATGACATGCCAACAAACGATCCATGTTTACTAAAACATAATACACATAGAGACGATGTGTTGTGAATGATGAAGACTCTTCTACCTAGACAAGACAACGATTCTCATCAACTCATAAAGAAATTTAAGAAAATCTATGATGGACAATAAATAATACCTTGTGTTCCGTTTTCACCCTTCGGATAGGGAACCAAAGGGAAAATATTTTGTGTGAAAGCTAGAGCTACCAATATAAACTTAGTAGGTAGCTAAGTATTAGTTAGAAGCATAAGCGACCAATGGAGCTTTTCCCCTATCGTCTTAACTGCAATTACATCAAGGATACGATTTAATTCATCATCATTATCCACAGCCCGTTTTTGCCCACTGCTGGGATTAGACCTCCTTTTATTTGTGCCAACACGATCCTGTGCTAGTCCTATCCATCTACAATCCATGACTAGGTGTCATCTGCCCATCTCGCTGCAGGTCGTCCAACGTTTTGATAGCGACGTTTTAGTTCGGTAAGAAAATGATGTAATTTTATGGAGTTATTGATATCTTGGTATCACCATGTTTGATTCAGATTAAATAATAAATAATAATGCTGGACATTTCACACAGCATCATCTAGCCCCAAACTAAGCAAAGCTTGTAACTATGGGAACTAGATAATTGATATACTACTTCTATACTTTTTGTTTGTAAATACATACATATTATACATAGAAACAGCCAGACCCGAGATAAATATTTGCAGATCATACAAACATTTATCCCGCCGCGGGGATCGAACCCGCAACCTTCTGCGTCCCAAGCGGGCTTTCACCCACTGCGCCACAGAGGTCGTCAAGATTATCTGTTATCATATTATATTTTAAGTAGATGCACATGCATCGAGCTATGTCGAGGTGTCATGGTGTCAAGTCCTAATGAAGTCGTCGGCACGCGATGACATTTAGCTCATAATCGCGGTCGTCCAGCCAGATAACACAACCAGACATCTACACCTACTCCGATAGCTTTATTAGACATAGAATGGCTTAGACCTTGGAGGTTTGAAAACCATCGTTAAAAGAACTTAGGCTTTACCTACCTATCCTAAAGATAGCTTCAAACATGTCTCTCTAAAAAGCGCGAATGATGGCCGGGTCCCGTCACGGAAAACGATTTTTATGAAGACTAGGAAATGAAGATCCTTTGATTATGTTTATGATGAACCTTGTCACCAACCTACGCTTAGTTATTTTTGTTTTAAATAAATATTAAAAAACGGATAAGTATTTTAAATTAGAGGCATCTAGTTCGTCAATGACTTTTTTTTTAAAGCATCATCTAGCCCCAAACGAAGCAAAGCTTGTGTTATGGGTACTAAGATACTACTTATATAGGTACTTTTTTGTTTGTAAATACTACATATTATACATAGAAACACCCAGACCCGAGATAAATATTTGCAGATCATACGAACATTTATCCTGCGGGGGGAATCGAACCCGCAACCTACTGCGTCCCAAAGGGGCTTTCACCCACTGCGCCACAGAGGTAGTCACTTTAGCAAATAATATAATTTAACTTTAGCTACACTAATATTTAAAATCTATGAATGGGACAGCGTATACAATGCACCACATCGTGGGTAGATACGAGATTGATATTTGAATGATTGCTGGCGCCTACAACATGCCTGAAATAACAGTTTGACTAACAGAGATAATTGAATTAATTAATTGTACGATCATTTACAACTTTAGGTATGTCCTTTGTTGCGAGCCGAAGCTGGCTAAAGATAAAATGGTAATTATGAGGAATCTACTACTAATTCTTTCATACTAAGGGGTTTATAGGATCAATTATAGTTTTTGCTGGTGCGTTCTTGAGTGGAGAAGGCAGTGTAATCAGCGTACAAAGTGTAGGACCTCCAGGTAAGGTGTATCGATGGTCTATGATGATCCACCTATTCAATCTATTGAATAGGTGCGGGTCTATTCAATTCAATTTCAATTTTTATTTATTTTCAGACAACAATATTGGGTCCATACAATGTTAAATACTAATTATTAAATTTACAAAATACAATAGAATGACATACAAATACTTACATAACGCTAATTTATGCCCATGACAGGTTGATTTTGCAACTAAGGCAATAAATATTTATATTTACCTCATCATCATCATCATCATCAGCCTTTAATAGTCCACTGCTGGACATAGGCCTCCCCTAATGAGCGCCATTGCGCCCTGTGTCTACTATATTTACCTAATTTGCAATATTAAATCTGTCTATGTAGACCATCGACTGCTGGATAAGAGAAGCCCAGGATCGTGCTCAGTGGTGAGTAACTGAGGACTGTGGAGCCCTATCCAGCAGTTGCTGATACAGACTGATGATGACTTTGGACAAGTTAAGTACGCAATTCTACGTGAGTATTATGTCAATCTGAGATTTGCAGTCTACGATGCCCTACTAGGCAAACAGCATGGCAAAGGTTAGTTATGTAGATTTCAATCTGTTATTACACTGTAAAGGAGTTGTTCACGGAATTGTTTAGAACGTATTAATAATTTGTGTCAAGACAAATACTTGGTGTTTATTTTCTTAGTCAATAAAATAAACTCGAGTAAAAAAATATTGATGACAGCTCAAAAGTCATTTCTACAGAAGTAGAGCTGTAGAGCTACACTGCTTTTCTAGCTTTGACATAAAGGTATAGGTCCCAGAAAGATTGACACCAATATAGGCGAAGATGCTTCAAATCCCGCTATTTAGCGTCTCTACTTAACTAGGATCCAAGATTTACAGCTAGGTCCATTTGTAATGATTGCCTATAGCCATGTCTAATCAGCTCCATAGTTAACACAGACATTGTCGTTTATTAGACAGCGGCGGATACTAGGCGAGCATAATGCACGTAGAGCAAGTCGCAACGAGAAATTATACTCTCATAGAAAACTGAGGAAAACTCTATGAAACATAAAATCATCTCTTAACATAAATCGCAGCAGTGTGCAAACTGGCGCACCTTGAATGATGTAATTTTTGAGGTATTTACACTTTGAGTGCCGTGCATTTTTGTAGGTACACGCTACAGGCGGTCTTGCAAGAGGGTTTGATTATGAATCACAAACTTTTAAAGATGAATCTAGTGGGGGTAGTCAGGGGCTCGTTGTACTTGATGCAAGTGCGCTTAATTTTGTTCAGTCTGTGGAAAGTCTGAAATCTAGAGCGTACTCTACCTTGACAGCGTTTGAAGCAGTTAGGTACCAGGCGAGCATAATGCAATAGGAAGCTGCTACGTATTTAGTGATTCCACTGTAACTGATTGCCAGCGATTTCTATGCGTAATGCGATGTTGCGGGCGCATTTCGTTGCGCTTTCAATATTGCTTAAGTGGGCGGGCACATCCTACGGCAAATAGCATCTAATGAAGGACATCTTGTTTAAAAAAAGAATATTATCGACATTAGAATCCACACATCATCTAGCCCGAAAGTAAGCCGAGCTTGTGTTATGGGTAGTACATGACTGATTTTTTTTAATTACTTAACCTATTTCGTCCCACTGGCAAAGATCAAAGGGCAAAGATCTACCCCACATCCCTCCAACCACCTCTCTCCTTCGAGATCTCCCACCATTCACTCTCGAAGTCTTGATATATTACTTTTGTTTGTAAATACATACATTTTACATACATTATTATACCTACATAGAAAACACCCAGACCTGAGACAAATACTTGTAGCTCAAACAAACATTTTTCCCGCGGCGGGAATCAAATCCGCAACCTTCTGCGTCGCAAGCGGACATTTGCCCACTGCGCTACAGAGGTCATCGAAAATAAATAAATAATTCGTATTTTATTGCTTCTTTAAACTTTTTCAACGAATCCTAGTCTTATATATCTTATATATAGTCTTATTTCATTTCAAAAGTTTTATGGCTCTCTTAAAAAGCATGCGGGTGAAAAATCAGGTTGCAAGATTTTAGGAATAAAGCTGTCAATGTGATGCGGGATGCTTTTGTTTTTTAAAAAAACCTGACTTATAATATAAACCATGACATCAGACTCTATCTTAAGAACATCAAGTTAATAAATTATAAACACCATTGTTAGAAACTATCAATGAAAGTTATTGTTACATCTATTGCTAATATAATAACATCTACGAATCATTTGCGCTTTTACTGACTGAGACTTAAGCGTTGACTGACTGTGACTGGGTAGTGGGTAGGTATAGAAATCCCCTTCGACAATCCCCTGCCTCCACTCTGATGAGATGCTCAGGGGATTTCTAGACAAAAAAGGTCTAAGAATCCTTAGTCATTAGTAGTACTTACGTATAGTAGATATATGACCAGCTCTATGCCTAGGCGTAGGCACTAAACTATTATTATGAGCCCGTGATGTCCCACTGCAGGGCAAAGGCCTCCCTTCCTTTCTTCCACTCAACTCTATTGTAAGCTAATGTTGTCCAATGTGGAGAGTAAGAGTCAAGTTCGTCTCTCCACCGTCGCCGTCTAAACTAACCTTACTAAAAGTCTGATTCATTGTCTTGTAAGATAGATAGATAAAGATAGATAGATAAAAAATTTATTTGGGAAAACACACACACAGACGAACATAACTAGGTACACTGACACAGCAAGAAAAAAAAAAAAAACAAAATGAATTAGATCTAGGTAGGTACTACAATAAAAAAAAAAACTTATTCTATTCTATACTACACACAATACAAAAAAAAAAATAGTAATAAAATATATTAAACAAACAAAAAAAAACACTACAAAAAAAGAAAATAATGAGACAGGTGAAGGACGTCTGTGTTGGTGCAGTCCAAAAAGGAACAGTCTCAGCTTTGTGCTGCTCTGCACCGGGGAGGTTGTAAGTATTTCATCGTCATCATCATTATCTTTCTGCCCTTGTCTCTATGTGTTGGCACAACATATTATTATTATTATTATTAACTCATTTATTTCAGATAAAAAATCCATATAAAAACACATACAAAATTCACACAGTCAACTAGATTCAATAAAAATAAATAATAAAATAAAAATAAATTTACAGTCAATAAATAATAAGCACAATCAAATTAAAAAACAGATTAAAATATACATCTTCACATATACCTAATCTTCTTCCATTTCCCTCTATCAGACGTCATCTCAACACTCACTCCTTTCTTACTCATGCCATCTTAGTACCTATTTCAACGTGAGAATGAAAATTTAGTTCGTGAAACTTTGTAGCAAGGGACTGGAATATAAATGGAAGTCTTATATTTTATTTGCGTGAACCGTCACTCAACCAGTCTATATTATGAACAGTGCGCCGGCGCCGGCGCCGACTGACCAAGCACGCGTAAGCTCTACACAATTTGTGATTAGAACGGTCCATTTGATGTGCTACTTGAACAACCGCCAATAAGACCCTACTTTAGGAAATTAAGCTGTTTTGCACTCAACACACTATGGTGAACCGTGTTGGCTGATGACGTGAGGCTTCACTTCCTAAATTCATGTTTGATTTGAATCTGATGATTTTTAGTTACTGAATTATGCGCTTATGTAGAGCTACGGTTGATGCAAATATTTTCCGAAACGAAAAATCAAATTGATGGACAAGCTTATTTTTTTACTAATAGTCGAAGTCTGAAAGCTTATTCAGCAGGGCCGATAGGAACATGGTCTTCCCTTTCAGTCTGTCGTAACGCAAACCAACCGTGAAGGACCAGAACAACCAAAAGCACAATAATATATGACAGTATTGCAAAAGCTTTACATTATCTTTGACGTTCAAAACTAAGAGGACCCTTCCAGAGCTAATCTAGGTAGGTAATACGGATCAAAAATCACTGGCAGAGCAACAAGGATAGAATGTTCTTCTCTTCTAGTGAGCTTCCAGTCACCTTTGTCGCTCACTGTACAGGTTTTTCCATCTGGCCAGTATTTTATCACGATTACATCAAAATAAACGATTATTCTAAAATTAAAACTGTTTCAACATGCTAAATCAAGATCGTTCTATCCCGTGAGGCTGACCTATAAACCACAACTTTCTCCATTACCTACTAGAGTCGGGAAATGCAGGAAGCCGGGAAAATATGTTGAAACCTGATCTACCAAACCATTTTCATAATGAACTTACGGCGTCTTTTATGTGGTGGTTGGTTACGTGGTTGGATGTGTTATCATTGTTATGTAAGGTAAGAATTGGATTCTCTCGTGACTCTCAGAATGTTAGAGGTTCTAATACGAGTGTGCAACAATGGATTTTTAAAAATTACATGCGCATTTAGAGTTTAAATCTTCTTAGTATTGAATAAGAGCTCTTACCGTGAGGGATACCTAATGCACACAGATAGACAAGACAATTGAGTACTTATGAAATAACGCAACTGCGCATTCCAAACGGCTTAGGTATACCTAGTTTGGGGGTAGGTGGTATTCCCCCAATTCATGGCAAAGAGACACCATCTGGTCCACATACCTTAGGGCCTTTCAGCCAACAGGTTATGTTGGATAGTTCTCTAAAGGCTAATTGTCACGAATAATGTTACTTGCGAGATCTAGGATTCAAATTGCGTCGGTTGGTAGCGCGCCAGCGCCATCTAGCGATGAAGCGGTAAAGCTCTGAAGTAGCTAAGTCACTGTAATTAGCAATCCTATTACGACGCCTTTGTAGTTCGGCGATCGCAGTTAGAGGTCGCCACACCTAGATCATTCTAATCTAGACATCGGCCATCTGACGGTCATCTGACCGTGTCGTAACTTTTATGTTCGAGATTCCAAATTTTCCCATATTAGGTACCTAATGGCAAAACACTAATTCCGTTTACCTATGAGTAAGTATTTAAAACAACTCCGGCTTTAAGTATACGAATGCGCAACCCTAATCATTTTAATACTCGTAATTGAATAGGTTTCTTTAGCTGTGAATGGGATGTTTAATTTATCGACGAAATCCGTACAAAACATGTAAACGAGTGGTAAGCTTCCACAAGAAAGATTATGTAAAGCGACACCGAAACTCTACCGATTGAAAGCTGACATCGATTCGAAAATGGAATGCGTTATTCGATACTGAATAGGTCGATTGTGTGACATTTTTGACGCTGCAGTATGTTAAAATATAGATTATCTGTGGAGTATGAATAAAAATGTTCTTGATTTGAATATACAAAGGTTGACAGCCTAGTTTGTGGCTGCCGTTTGCTTGATTAAAAAAAATACTTCTTCAACATTTGTTTTGAATTAAATTACCTTAAACTTGGGACCTACAGACTGGACCTTACTAGGTACCTACACCTACCTAAGTACCTTCATATGGCATGTATGAGTTCCATCAACAAAAGTCAATTTAAATTACACACCCACTTAATAATTTCCAGGTCAATTTGTATGAACCTGAAAATTGATAATTTATTTGCAAGTAAATATAACACAATATGGCGCGATACAATTTCATTCGCAATTTTTGCATATAAATCTTTTGTGCAGTACAAAACCAATAACGTCCCTACATTTCAATAGCCTTTATAGTCATACAAATAAGGTTGTTTTTGCAGTATTTTCGTTATATTTGTAGTTGTAATGTTATAATCGGTTAACGCCATACAAGCTTACGCCTCCGGGTGACGCGTGACTTTTGACTTCTTTTGTCTTCAATGTATGGTCCGTGTTATAGCGGTTTATACTTATTTAAATATGGAACATAAAGGTATGGCTAGAGTGCCACAGTTATTTTAGCAACGTCCCAAAAAAATGCAAAAGCTCTGGCACCTGAGCTTTTATTTTATACAGTAACTAGCAAACCCAGCGAACTCCGTTTCGCCACCAGATGCCACCAGATTTTTCCTGAATTTTCTTTGCTATAAACCTCACGGAGCCCGAGACCTTTCCAACGAATGCAAAACCGTGGAAATCGGTTTGTGCGTTCTGGAGTTATAGCGTCAGGAAGGAAAACCCGACTTATTTTTATATAGTAGAAGATTGATACCTATATCAAAAATTGTGTCTACCGCGCCTTGGGGATACAGTCGTGACCCGGTTGTTTGTATCAAAAATTGAGTTTTAATAATCGGAAGTTGTAATCGCTATAGATCGCATTTCTTCTGGACGGAACTATCAATATGTAAAAATTTTACTAATTTTGACCCCGTATTTAAGAAAAAAAAGAACCATTTAAAATCTAGTAAAATCGTTTTTAAGTCATTTTTAGTTTTGGCATTCTTTTAGGATTTCCTTTTCCAAATTCTAAACTTTTATTAGAACTGGGATGTTCTAAATAGAAACATATTAAACATATAATTTTAGGATTTCCTTTTTCAAATTCTAAACTTTTATTAGAACTGGGATGTTCTAAATAGAAACATATTAAACATATAATTTTAGGATTTCCTTTTTCAAATTCTAAACTTTTATTAGAACTGGGATGTTCTAAATAGAAACATATAATTTCAACAACGCTATGCAGTTCGCAATCAATGTCAGTAGGTACTAGACGTCAGATAAATATTTACTTTCCATCTTTCTCGTCATGTTTACGAAACTAGAAACACGGACCGCTGAACTCATTACCCTCCTTTGGATTTAACGAAGTCGGGTAGGCCGTGATGAAAAGGGTTTCCTTATGGGTATATAACTACTACTCTAAGCAAAATCTATTGTAAGTACTTAACCATTTCGTATTTGTGTAAGCCGAGTGAGATATAAAATAAGACTTGGTTTATTGTAACACTAGTTGTCCGTCGCGGTCCTTTCCCCGCGGGGAAAACATCACTTTCCCGGGATAAAATAGCCTATGTTCATCAGGGATAATGCAGGATTCTAATGGTGAAAGAATTTTTCAAATCGGTCCAGTAGTTTGGGAGCCTATTCATTTCAAACAAACAAACGAATCTTTCCTCTTTATAATATTATATTATAGTAATATACCTAGTATATTATATAATATAGAAGCGCTCGTGGTCGTGCTTACTTAGTCGTTCTTGATAGATCGTCGAAGTTAAGCAATGTTCGAAACGGTCTGTAAGTGGATGGGTGACCGCCAGTGGCATTTTCATCTGAGCGCTTCCGTGCTTCGGAGGGCACATTAAATTGTCAGTCCCGGCTATTTAAGTCGTTAAGCCATGACGGAGGCCTTTAAGCGGCCTAAAAACTCCGTCACCAGAGTTGGCCCCTGATTCATACGAACTTACTTACTTTTTACCTAGTATAGAAAAGGACCTATAGCAGAGCAACGATCGATGTTTCCTTCGCCGTATCAGAGCACGCTGCACGGCCATAGTGCAATACAACTTTGGAGCGAAAAACTCATTGGTGCAAGCGGGTTCGAACCCCTGACCTCAGGTTCGGAAGGAGGAGTCGCTTGTGCCACCTTGTGCTTGAATTAACCGATTCATTGCGGCACCCATTTTCAAAAACATTGAACTATTATTTGTTTGCTGTTTTTTTTTCTGTGTATTGATGTGTACGTGTGCTTTGCAGTAAATAAACGAATGTCTATGTCTACGACTGACGCGTCATCAGCCATAGAAGTTGGTGACGCGTCTGTCGAGTCATCAGCCACGAATCAGTCAATGCGTAAAAGCATTAACTGATTCGTGGCTCATGTAACGACTATTAGATAAAAATCATAATAAAGTTTATTTTTGAAGTGAAAACTTTTTTAGACGCGTTGGGCATTTTTGAGATGGGAAAAAAATATTGAATTCGACATCATTAGGCATGTCACTGTTACCATTCGGCAAAGATCGGCAAACTTCGGGTCTGTCGGCGTTTCCCGTCGCGAAACTGACGTAATTCTTCAAGTCTTCACTTCTGTCGGCACTCCCGGAGTGTTTTTTTTAGTTGAGAGGTAAAGTAACTAACAAATTAACTTATTAGGTAACTTAAGCATTTTGTATCATCGACGCATAGAAGAATGCTTATGACAACTAGAATCCAGTTCTCGCAACATTGAATTTAATATAAAATAATTATACAGGCATGGTACAGTCAGACCATTAAATATCGACAATTATGGACAAGAGCATTCAATGAGTCCGCAGCTTCTTGCTTGGATGCAGTTGTTTGGGACTGGACTGCGGCGTGCTTTGGTATGTAGCTGGCAGAGTTGGTACAATCACGTAGAACTGTGTTCATATTTAGAAAAAAGATTGAGACAAGATTTAAGTTATCTTTTTTGTAGGTTAGAAGTTTATAGTTATTTTTGTGACATAAGTAATTATTGTTCTGTACTGTAATTTTGTTTAGCTTAGAGGCTTACTTTAGGTAGTTGTCTTTTACCTATCCTTAATTATTCAATTATATTATGTCATGCTGTTTATGGGCGAACACTAATTAAGTATCTGTTAGCTATTACGTAGGTATTAAAACCAAAGAAAAAAATGAATTGAAAGTAAATAAATAAATAATGCTGAACTTTTCACACAGCATCATCTAGCCCCAAAGTAAGCAGAGCTTGTGTTATGGGTACTAAGATGACTGATAAACTTTTGTTTGTAAATACATACATGTATAGAAACACCCAGACCCGAGACAAATATTTGTAAATCATACAAACATTGGTCCCGCCGCGGGGATCGAACCCGCAACCTTTTGCGTCGCAGGCGAGCCTTCGCCCACTGCGCTACAGAGGTCGTCTAAAGTTTCAGCTATGTTGGTCAAACCGTAGGTACAATACCTCCATCAATTTTGGTAACTACAGTTTTCATAAGCTTAGTTAAGTATTCAAAAGCACGTCATAATTCGAAAAAAAAGTTTTAAACTGTGCTGATGATAGAGTTATTATAACGTATCTTTTTCAAAACTGAATATAAATGTACCTATTTAGAATATTATGAACGACGTTTATGAAATCTGATAGGGAGATCTGATTGGCCTCTTATTTGATAGATATATCGACTACTATTGATTATTAATTGGAATAAAATATTCAAATAAATTAAATCAATATATTTTCTTAGAATTCGATTGTAGGTGTTTTATGTCTCCTAGTTTATCTTGCTATCGATTTAAATTTTCTATATAAAGGTAACTACTTACAAGCTGCTATTTATTATGAATTGGGGCCCCATAAACGAAAAACGAAGGAAAGGAAGACCTAATAAGAGATGGGACGATGATATCGTAAAAATTGCTGGTAAAACATGGAGCAGAGTCGCTAGAGAGCGAGATAAATGGAAGGAGTCGGAGGAGGCTTTTACCGCTGAAGGCGGTCCTCACACATAACACACCTATAAGTAGATTTAATATAAACTAAGTACTTACCTATATTTAAGAACAATTTATATTTATCTAAGCTTCTTTTAGATTCAAATACTGTGTAAGGAAAATAATAGTTTTTTTTTATTTCTTTTTATTTTATTTATTATTTATATTAGTTTTTAGGTAGATCGCAAAGAATAGAAAGGGACGAGAAAAGTATTTAACAGATGCAGCAGTGGGGCTAAATAATAAAAAAATCGTAATCGTATACGATTTTTAGGCACAGAGAATCAGCATTGCTATTCAGCGTGGCAATGCCGCCAGTATTTTGGGCACGCTTCCGACTGGACCTGGATCAGTTGAGCTATCTATAGATCGTTTTTACGACGATCCTTAGATTGCTTGACAAATTCTATTGTATTATGTATTTTTTTGTACAATCGTAAGTATTTTCGTAAGTAATTCAAGAAATTTCTATTTAAATTTGATTGGTCGCTACATACCATGTGGTCGCCGGCCCTGTTTGTGTCGCACAGTTTCTTGCATACTAAATAGGCATTACTATTACATAAATCTCGATAAATGTTCTTATTTATTGTTCGTTTAAACGATAGGTACAGTCAACGACAAAGTACCTTAGGTATATAGGTAGGTACTTAATATAACTTTAAACTTTTATGGACGCCGTACTATTAAATTTCTCATTCCAACTTTACTTAATACTATTCCTTATTCTTATCAAAGCGAAATAAATAATAAAAATTATAAAATAAAATATAAAAACTTTTATCTAAATAACATATAAAACCCATTAAAGTAATAAAATACTATAGCCGACAACAGTTTAATCTACTCGTAATTACTAATCACACTTTCATTTCATTTAATATTGCTTATTCAAATAAATTCAAATCAAATATAAAAGTGAACATCCCGTATAGCAAATTGTTTACACCATTTCTTTTGTATTGTACGCAGCCAGTGAACGAACTACGCTCGCAGACTCAATATAAAGTCATCTCGCTCACACTGCGTGCACGAGCGCGGAGAGTGGCTGAGACAGTATACCTACACGCGTTGTTTTCGCAGTTTCTGCAGTTCACTACCGTCATTGCAATAATGCGAGCGTGGTTAGCGAACTTTGCTGTACAGTTTTAGTGATGTGTTGCACAAATTGTTAGCTAAACACCTACCTACCTAAGCCTACCTATTAGTTAAGACGAATGTGAGTGCCTACTCAAACCTATTAAGGTTTTCAGGCACAATATTATGATAAATATGTAGTTACTCAAGTAAATAAATAAATAAATAAATAAAATAAAAATAAAAATCTCAACTAAGTAATATTGTAAAAAAATACCATTTCGTTATGTAGGTATAACAATAATAATAAACATGCATATTTTTAAGGAAATTTTGACTTAATGCATTTATTTTACTTGGTAGCAATACTTTTTTCGACAAAACAGCCATAATGAAACGAAAGACTTCAAATATTATTTTGGTAGAGAAGTATAGAGCTGACTGTACATGTTACACTATGGATCTCCTAACGAGAAACTCGTAAATTTTGATGATTGGTGTAATCACATCGAATATTTGATAATTCATGAATATGACCATATTATGTGAGATTAGGTTGCGGTGAATGATGATGATTATTAAAAAGTGGCTACCGTGAAAAGATCCTTAATAAAAAAATAAAGAAAAAAAGTTTTGATAAATTAAAAAATACTTTTTTTATTAGCCTAAGTATTAATAGGTACCTACGTATTTCATTTACCTACCTATGCTAAATTACTTAAAAAATGTTTTCCCTGTATTAAAAACACCAGACAGACTGTGCCCATTTAGTCAAAACATCAGAGAAACAATCAACATGTTAAAATTAAATTCATTTAAGTATTCAGAAACGTGGCCAAAAGCAAAAAGAAAGCGAAAAGTTGTGTAGAACGCGGATCGCCCGTCAAAATGCCACGCGGGCGTCCGAAATAACGCAAAAGTACCGCAAAAACGTTTAACAAGTATCAAAGAAAACCGCGAAGTGCCGTCAATCTTGCAGATTTTCAGTAAAAATAAAAAAATAAAATACCGAGGTGGTTATTCTGTCCCGTGGCTCGCTCAGTGCGAGAATCGGTCGCGAGCGACGCGCGCGCTATCACCTATCACCAGCCGAACCACACGTTCCATTTTCAAAAACATTTTTTTCTGTTCCATATTCAAAAACATTTTTATTTTCCTTTTTTACACTTTGCCAGTCTTGTCAGTGAGTGAGTGTTAGTGAAGTGTTGTGTCTGTGTAGTGACTTGTTTTTCTTTGAACAGAGTTCCTACAATTTCACTGAAATTACAAGACATGGGCAATTTTGAGGTAAGTGATTATTTTAAACATAAATTATGTTATAATACTAATGATAACTAAAGGTTATAAAAATAAAACTACTTAATTAATAAGAATTTAAGATACTTATATCTAAGAATTTTAAAAACTTTAACGAACTCTACCTAAGCCTCTAAGCCTTCATAAATTTTGTTGCTTGAAAAAAGTTTATGGTATCTGAACGATATCTCTGATAAAGGTATGGAAGATGTATGAGTTCACGCAATCCAGGCATCTACATGAATACATACACGTGGTATATCATTGCTAAGGTTAAAATTGTTCTAAGACGTTGATCCGGATGACTAGAAATGAAAGAGTGAATGATAAGAATATCATACAAATAATGTTATTGATTGATAGAATACATGAGTATGAAAGAGTCATTGCTGAGATGACGGTTAAAAGAGGAAAATGGAAGATCAGGCCAGAACCTGTTAGGACCTGTGGGACAATAGGTTAAAAACCTATCTATCTGCCGAAAAAGGCAATACAGAAAAACTGTATTTTTAAAATTATGGACATTTGTATTTCTTACCTACGAAAAAAAAGTGACTTATCAAAACTGATAAAATTTTCTGGATTTCAAAATTCGGTGTTCCATTTTTCGAAAGATCGATCGATCGACTGGGGCAGTAATAAGATATAACATTACCGACGATCCAAGATCCTTTTTTGCTTGGATCCGACTCGCACTTGGCTGTTTTTTAAAAAGGTGTTATGAGTTAAGTATAAGGTTATGATAATTATGATTGCTAATTAACTTTCATCACTAGGTGTGTCCTAGAGAGTTATGTACGAAACACAAGACTTATTAAACTCGGAGATAGTAAAATTGTGAAATTATGGAAAAGGTCAACTATTTCCTAGAAATAAGGTTGAAAATCGCTTCGCATTTTTACATTTTCTACTGCGTCTCGACATTTGAACAGTCCATCTCGAGAGACTTTGACGTCTTGAAGTAACAAGCATCACTCTTCTTGATTATAAGTTTCAAGGCTCATTTTGTGATACTCATGACGAGTCATGTGGAACCATTGGGCCTGACTTCCACCACCAAAAAAGATTAGACAAAATATCCTTTATTTAGAACGCGATAAAACTCAAAATCGTTTATACCTCACATTTTTCTATTCTAGATGGAGTGGTCATGGTAAACATAAAGCTGCGTACGGACTACGCGTCTACGCGTTCACGCGTCCCAACGATTTTGACGACTCGCGCGACCCTGGAACGCTTAGTCCGTACAAGGCTTCATGTAGGTCATGGGTTTGAATTCTCTGTGATTTCTCTTGGATCTTTTATTTGTTTATGTCAAAAAGGTTTGGGGTTTCAAAAACTATGAGTACCATGTAACCACAACACCCAGACGAGGAAACAATCTGCAGAACATTATACGCTGCTAGAAGAACGCGTCTTTCATTCAGCCGATCATTCGCAATTCGAACGAGGTTGTATTAACGATTCTAGTACAGTCAGCTTCACAAATGGTAACCATATACATAATATAATGGAATGAACCTGCACACCCCGTGCAAAGGGGTCACCAGTGACACTGACTGTACATCGTGATGCGTAGAGAGTAGGAAAACAAATTACAAATGGAATAAATTATAATAATGCACTAAAACAGCATTAGTGAGACAGCAAATAAATCTATGTAAATAAGTCTCAACGTTAGGTGTCGATTCGATTTCTATTCTATTTCGATTTGTAACATGGCTAGGGGGGCAGGCTCGTACACTCGTACACGAGTTTCAATGAACGTATAAGGCTTTATATAAACAGGCTGTAAAAAGACGTCTACCGAAGCCGAAAGGGGTAGGTACAACATCCCAACACACAACCAAATCGCAAAGGATTTTCCGAAAAAACATTATATCCGGAGAAAACAGCGTTTGAAGAGTACTGTTTGCGTATGTTCTGGGCGCGTTTTTTTACGTAGATTGCTGGATTTTGAGTTTTTACTGTTTTTTTCTTTTATAAATGAAATTATTAGGTAGGTATGGTCTTATTATGTCGTACCTACTTGTAGTAAATAACCGAAAATAACATAACATGACGAAGTTAAGTAAAAAAATCCTTTTGCGTTTTTTTTTCGCTAAATACCTATGTTTAGAGTCATAGTCTTATTGCAACTCCTCAGTTTTCGGTAGCAGTCTTTTTACACCCTGTATATGATCCAAATACTTACTTTAAATAAGTATCTTCAAGACAGTGAAATTGGAAACAGCAACGGTTGGCGTTTGTGACAATTGTGTTATTGTGTTTGGCAAGCTTGCAGCTTTGTTCGGACAATTTAGCCTAAGTGGTAACATAATCTGTTTCTTCATATCGTGTCTTAAGTATACTTTCATACAAGTGTGGTGAAAGGGTTTGAGGAGTGCTCCAAGGAGGCTCTTTTCATGCACTTGACACAAGTTCACGATGTTTTTAATAAGAAAATAGAACTTGGCGCTATCAATGCGTTTTGCGCTATGTAACACAATTTTTCAGATATTACTCGTAGTAATGAAAAGTTGCGGGTTCGAATCCCGTCGGAATCGATAATTTTGATAAGACTTTTTATTTCTCAATGAAAAGTGATTAAACACTTTTAAAAATTATAAAATTGCTCGTAGTAGGTAAGTACAGTTTTTGTTACATAAGGCAATGGTACAAGATATAGGAACGCTTGTAGAATTAACGAGATCTGGCGAAGCCATCTAGCGGGCCGCGCTGACTCGAGCGGCTCATTCTACAAGCGTTTCTATATCTTGTACCATTGTTCATAAGGTTTATAATGGCTGGCTATAAAACTAATTGACGCGTCGTTTCCCAATTCAATGTGCATTGAGCCTAACCGTCTCACCAATAAAAACTAGTTATTCCGAAGTTCTATCAAATTTACACATCGCATAGCTGTACCTTGCGTTAATTCAGAATAAGTCAGAAAAAAATTCTGACCAATAAACAAGGTGGAACTCTGAGGTAACTGTCCTTCTGTTACGTGAAGATGCACAGATCGGCAACATCGCATCCAACGAGAAACCTCAAAATAAGTATCATTTTGTCTATGAAAGCTGACTGAATTGGTCATTTTGTTTGTCATTCTTGTTTTTTTTTCTCATAATGGATTCGCACTTTTTGTGCATTCGCCAATATTTCACATGTAATTTTTTTTATTACAAAATCATTTTTGATTTCCGCGCTCGTTTTTATTATCAAATTACGATTTTTATTTTATAAAACCTTCTCGCCATGCTACCTCTTCTATTGGAATGTAAGATTTGTTCCAGATAAAGTTATTTTTTTCTCCTGTAAATTTATCTGGACGAACTTAAACAAAAACTCCTTGGTATGTACGAGTAAAATATATACGAACTCTTTGGTGGTACCTATGAAAATATTTTTACAGTACCTACTAATATGTATTCTGTGGTTACACTAAATTTAAACAAGGGTGCTAGCTGGTGGAACTTCGGAATAGCGTTTGTATGAAAGAAATGTCAAAGTTATGCAAGGTGGAACTTTCTAAATGGTTTATTGGTTGCCATTTTGCTTATTCTTAAGTTGAACTAAAGAAAAACTTTACATAGTGTTTATTGGTGACACTGAGTATTTAGTAAGTATCTATGATAGAAATATTTTAAGAAGTACCACTTGATGCATAATTATAATAAGGTAACGTGTATTACGCCTTGTAAACAACTCGATAAGCTAAGCAAAGAAACAAAGCTAGTTAAATGTGAAGCTAAATATTTACTCTTTTCACTAACCAACACTTTGCAAGTGCCTGATGTATCTAGATATACCTAAACTGTATAGTCGTTGGGGAAATGCATATGAAAGTAACATTAGCTTAAAATTAGTAAAGTTTTTTATTCAAAAGAAAAAAACAATTATAATATCATTATCTCGTTCCACTCCTGGGTAAAGGTCTCCTCCAAACTCCTCCAATGGTCTCTATCCTCTGCAACGTTCCACCAATCGTCCTCAAAGGTATCGTCATCTCGCCAACGTTTCCGAGGGCGACCTCTACGCCGCCGTCCTTCTGGCATCCATGGCAGAGTGAGGTCAAATGTGAATTAGTTAAAAAAAAGCCGTCCGTTTGAGTTTATAACACGTTTTGGGGTGAGAAATCTTGTAAACTATGTTTACAACGATATCCAGCAATCTTCTAATGACAAGGCGATTATTGCCCGTCTACGTGCACTAAGTAAGTAAGTTCGTATGAGTCAGTGGCCAACTCTGGTGACGGAGTTTTTAGGCCTCCATCATGGCTTAACGACTTAAATAGCCGGGACCGACAATTTAACGTGCCCTCCGAAGCACGGAAGCGCTCAGATGTAAATGCCACTGGCGGTCACCCATCCACTTACAGACCGTTTCGAACGTTGCTTAACTTCGACGATCTATCAAGAACGACTAAGCAAGCACGATCACGAGCGCTTCACTTACGTGCACTATCGTACGTAGACGTACGATTGTGCACGTTTGGTTTACATGGTTCTGTTTCTATAGGAACTTCATGTACCTAAGTGGCCTAGCAGCAAAACCAAACTATCGGCCGAATGTCTGCATTCGCTTTTAGCATCAATTGAACGGTTTCTAACGTTTTAATGAGAATTTATTGTGACATGAGACCATTCTTTCGGGTGCCGCCTAGAACGAGGTGCGAAATGTTAAATGGGAATGAATGGTAACAACTTGCATGGCGCCGCTCTCATGCTAGCCAAAACAGTCATCATTTTTGAGGAAACCAGCCTGCAGACCAGTTGACATTTTGATTTTACACGATTTTGAGTTTTATGGCAGTTGTAAAAAGATGGTTTTGCCAAACTCAAATGTCGTTTTTCTCTCGGTATTTCATCGGTGAGCCAGTGGTGGCGATCGGCTTGCAACATGTCACACATGGAATGCAGTTCTATAAGTGGGCATCTCTGACCTTTGATCGTTTCCTTAGACAGCTTCAAATTATCTAGAAATGCATCTCTAAAATACCTAAAAAAATACTCTAAATCTTCCGGGTTATGCCGCGGTACACTTCTAGTTACCTAATGTATACCAAGATACACGCAACAATCTTATTTCGATTCTCGCGGTTCAGCTTAGACATATTATGTTTACTTAGGAACAATGTCTACAATGCACTCTGACTCATCTTCTTACGCTATTTTTGTTCCCAAACATAAGGAAGCAATTCAATTCTAAAAACTATTGTCTAATCCCTAGGGATTAGTTCTGTGGGGGTCTGATGTCTACTAACTTTTAAATACACTTGTAATAAGCCTTATCTTCTAAAGTATTAGGATGTTTTTCCTGTGAATGGAGAATTATTGGTTTTTGTAGTGTATTGACATTTTGGTAAAAATAATGAGTTTTGCTTGGTGATAAACCGTTGTATATTTTTGGATGTCTAGACCTATAAATCAGTAACTGAAAGTATTTAAATAAAACTCGGGTTTATAGAAAAGTTTTAGGTCCTAGGTAAGTTCCTAGTTCGAATTTCAAAAGGGTGCAGTAGGTATTAAGGAAGATGACACTAAAAAAATGAAAGGGTCCTTTGCAGTCTCTCATCTATCTCATAGATTGTCTCGACCTGAAAACCAGAGAACATTCCCACAACTTTGGGAGCCAAACCAAGTTTCACGACCTACAAAACACGGTATTCCATTCTCTGAAAAGAGAAACTGCGTGAAAGCTATATCCCAGTTTCGATATCAAACTATTTTGAGGTTCAAAGTTAAGGAGCCATAAGGCTTTGTTGCCCCTCAATAAATCAGCGAAACGAGGAAATAGTCGGTTCATATTCGAATCACAAATCTGTAATCTATGAGCTTTCTATTGCAGGGACGAAACCAGGGTCAAAGTTTAGTTTAGTTAAGCGCTTTGAAAGTTTTTTATTATGCGCACTGTAAAAATTTGGAATCAGCTTCCAGCGTCTGTTTAACCGCTGAGCTATGACCCTGTTGTTTTTAAGAAGAGAGTTAATAGGCACTTTCTGGGTAGGCTCGCTCCATCGTAGACCTCATTCTTGCCTATGAAAGTTTCGAGGTCAAGAGCGGACTCATTGATCATAAAAAAATGTCAAAAGACTCAGATCAGATTTATTTAAAGTAAAAAATCATTTAATTTATTTAATAAGACCGCTGGGCACTTTGCTTAGAATTGTCTTAAAACTGGGTGATTCTCCTGTTCTTTCACGACCAATACCGTGAATATATTATTATAATATTGTCTCTTTGAATTTGCCAACCTCGTTGGTGTAACAAGCGTGTTTGGCTTAGACACGAAATGTAGGTAGAAGTTCCATTCTCATAGCAGGACATGATTGCATGTTCTATTTCTAACTTGACTCTCATTTTTGTTCGCTACCAGTACGATGGACGTGATTTTATGTGTGTTTTGCATTTTATAACAAGGAATAAAACCAGGAACTCAGGAAAACAAAAGCAAGCTTGGATCATTTGTTCAGAATACTGTAACATTGGTTTCTGCTTTCTTCATATTTTATGACTGAGCGTTTTGTAGTTTGGCCACTCAGGGGCAAACTTAAGATTTAGGGGCAACAGACAAAAATAAGTTGTTTTAGATTAGGATCAAAAAATGGTCTGAAAGAAATAACGCACATTCTTTGTAAGAGTGTAAGAGACTAGCTGAGAAATCTAAAGAATTTCAAAATTGTAGTAATAGTTATTGGTCTGGACTTTATAGAAAACGAGAAAAGACAAATGTAGGAACTTTAATTAAGGTTAATGATCTCTAAGTTCATTATTTGTAAGATATGTTGTCACATAAACTATTCTTTATGCATTATGTTTTAGCTATATTTAATGTAAAGTGTGTCTTATGTACATTTTGGCAATCTTGATTTCTGTAGGATGGATCATTAACCAACTCACTAAGCTATCAAAAATCTATCGAATGCACAACTAGACAACTCTACTATTTGTTTTCAAACCAACAAGTCGAGATTGCTCATTCATCCGAGGGGCAAATAGTGATTTACCTCTCTAATCGCTGTCAGACTGCTGTCATTTGTACGTTTATCGTTGGTTTATTGAGTAATAAACAATGTTAATGACAACTCCTGGAATATGATTAGGTAGCGGAAAGTAGTAAAAAATACCCCTTTCTCCCATTGCCCCAAAGCTACAATCACACTTACACATAAAATAGTTCTACTGCCGTTCACTAACTTTATTACAATAGGACATTAAATTTGCGCCAGCTTTTAGTATTAAAGTAAGCATTTTATGAATGCGCTTGACTGGATTCTGCTTGTAGTTGTGGCATTGACCTGACCATGTTCACTCCTTAATTTTTACTAGTCTTTGTTACTAGTGCTACAGAATAAGTCATTTCCAAGTGGCGCTTGTATCTGTGTGATGATGAATTGCAAAAGCTTTGAAATAACAAGCGTATTTAAAACTTAGGCTTTTAGATGGCCAATGTTGTTTGATTTATACAAGCGCCAGGAGGCAACCTAATGCTTAATGGGACGCCGCAGTGCCTAGGACTTCAGCACAGCACATGAACCTCTTCTCAACTTTATCAGCCTTAAAACACAAGTGCCACAAAGACGATCTCTTTCCTTTGTTAATAAAATATTGGAATGCTACGCAATGCAACACCTTTTGGCATTCCTCACTGGCTGGCTGTCATGTCACGTATCGATTTTCCCGCTAAATTACGACGACATCTTCCGCCACCGTTTACATAAAACTCGATAAAATTCCTCCACGCTAGTGCTGTCTCACGCGTCGATTAATCACCGCCTGTCGATAGATTAATGTAATTGACACTTCGTTCGCGAGCCGATAAACCAACAATATAGTGGATGGACGCGTTTTTAACAAGACGCTTCATGTTATATTCAACGATCGATGGAAGGATGTTCGTAATCACGAGTTGAGCATAACCTGCATATATTTTGTAGGGTTGCCAATATGCATTGTTTTATCTGATTTGTTTTTGGCAAAACTTCACCCTATATAGATGGTGTTTTGGTATCACTTTTCATATTTTTGTTAATAAAAAATCAATGCATCGAGTACTTATCTAAGTTTTTTTTGGCTAGAACTATAAGTAAGGTATAATCAAATTGAGGTTACGTATGACTTACTACTAAACTAAATAAATAAACGAAAATTATATTGTTTTAAAATAGACCTAGGAAGGTGCCTAGATTTTTCCAATAGGTATGTATCTTCATTACATGAAAAGGTTATAAATTGCAGTGAGTTTACTATTAAGATCCTGCTAAAACGTAATCAGTTACATCCTCATTTACTAGTTACAACGCTTACCATTGATTGGGATTCAAAATTAACTTGTTTTAATCTCCTCGATGTGTCAAGATATTATTGATACGTAAAACTTTTATATTAGCCAATTCCATAGGCGTCAAAACGGTAACATTACATGAAATGTCTAATCACTTTACTCATAACCCAACACCGTTATCGCTATCCCTGGTATTCTTCACTTCTCGTCTCATATAACTTTTACGACAGACGTTTTTTATTAAATCGCTTAAAGAGACTAGATTTACGCTCACTTTTATTATTTTATCATTGGTGAGGCGATAAGTTAATTGGTTTCTACATAACCGGATAAAAGCAGAACGGTGATTTAGAAAATTAAATGTCAATCATACTTTATTTTATTAGTTTTCCGATAAATCGATAATTTTTACGGTGCTTTCACATCACTAGATTATAATACGTACTTATGTGAATGCTATGTTTTTTTCTTACAACAGATCAAATGCACCGTACAATCATCATTGATCGCTATCGATAGTAAAAGCTTTTTATTTATTCTTCTGTTTTTTCATACAACTGATAGAAGTTGTTGCCAAGTTCTAGTGACTGTTACAATCTTTGACATAGCGATGGTCGACGAATAGGTATAAAATGTGGAGTATGAGCATGAGCAATTACACGCCGTTTACACGATATGAAAACTTATAATTTTTGGTAATTTTTATAGTGTTAATCCACACTTGGGGTTTCTTTTCTTCTTCACATTCTCTCTCTTCGGACACTTCATTTGTTTTTTTGGGCTTATGTTCTTCCTGCCCCTTAGCTTTTTCCGCCACTTATTCCTTCACCAGCTGATGGAGGCGTTCAATGGCTTGTGTAACTGCTGTTTTGATCTCGGTCTTCGTATAGCGCGAGTTCATTAAGAAATGAAAAGACTTATCAAAACTTTAACCTGTGCTTGATAAATTTGAGCTTCAAGAATTTCAAATCTGACGTCAGGGATTCCGTGGCCGACCGGTTGAAGGCACTCCGGCTTAAGGAGGATCGTCTGATCGTCGCGGGTTCGAATCCCGTCGGAATCGAAAATTTTTGATAAGACTTTTCATTTCTTAGTGAAATGAAAACTTAGGTATGCCTAGAGCTATTATGGATAGTTAAATATTGCATTAAATCACTGATGTTAGATAAATTACGTTTTTACTAGCTTATACAGAGACCACGATTGATAAAAAATATTGCTAAAATAACCTTAGACGCCATTCACTCGATGTCATTCTAGCATCCATTCTGGAGTCTTTCCACAGAATATTAATAAGTATCCATAGCTCTAGGCATTCGTTTGAATGATAGATCTGTGACATTTGAATTATTTATGATTTACGTTTTTTTCCCACCAAAAATTGAAGTTAAAATATTTTTCGACAGCCCTGATGAAATATTAAAATCGTCGTCAAACATTATCGCGGCATAATTGCGGGTGGTGTCGGGCTTGGCCCGTCTGTTCGCGTGTTCATTTGACTGACGAACTTTTATCGATGTGCTAGCTTTTACTCTAGATAACGAGTTGGCGAATTATATTTCTTTAATACGTCAGTGTTATACAAAATACAACAGTGGGAAAAATGTGTTCTAGGTCTTTTCGGCATTAGTAAAGTGTTTTAGGAGATTTGAGTGCTCGACCCATTACGTAGTAGTCAATTTAAGCTCTAGGCAAATATCAATAGTCAAATTGTGTTCTACCTTGAAATTTTTAGATCCAACTGGTTCACGAAAACATACTGGAAACTTGCACCATCAATTATATTATGGTTCATCTTCTGGTAACTTTATCCAATGAAAAAATGGCAAATGAATAGGAATATCCTTTCACCCTCTTACGTTCCTTTCTACACCTTTTTTCTCCTATAAATTTTTTGATGATTCAAAGTTAGTTCTAAAAGTGTTGATAACCATGATAGTTTAAAAGTTACTTACAACTGATAAATATATAAAAAATATATACCCCTGTGGGCGGTGGCAATCACTTACCATCACACGTGCCACTTGCTCGTTTGCCCCCTCTTCCATAAAAAACCCCACATAATGTCAAAAGGGCAGGAAGATGATGATCTCTGAATATATCAAAAATTTGATCCAACTCGCTTGCACTCTTGCCCTGCCCAATCTCGAGGTAATTGTACAGTACTGGAATTGGAGGGTGCAGCCGACAGTTTGTTTTCCTCCACATCACTTACCTACATGTTCACAAATTACTCACCGTGTTTTAAGCTTCAATAAATAATAGGTCAGTACTCGGCTGTTCGCATTTTTGGCCGTTTAAACTCATTCAGCTCATTCTTTTCACAAACATATCCAAATTCAGACAGTCCGTCCAATTTTGGGACTGGCATTTCCTTAGAGAGTTCGAATTCAATTTCTTCAAGATAGAAAGGAATTTGAATACTTGGACCAACCAATAAATAACGAATCAATAATACTTCAGTTCCTTGAGAAAAGGGGAGTGTTGATTGACCCGTGTGATCAAATTGGTCCTAATGAATAATTGATTTTTGACTTGAGTCTAAGAAAACTTGAAAGTTTATTAATTTTATTTTATTTATTTATTTATTTATTTAAGTTGATATAAAGAAGATGATATAAAGGATAATGGAAGAGAAAAAATTGTTGTGGAGACCCTATTAAATGGAGATGATGACTTCAGGCCTTTTATTGATCGATTCTAGGTTTGTTAAACAACATTATCATCAGTCCTTATCCTGCTAGGTGAGGTTAAAAACTTTGGCCTTATACATCTATATTAGATGATTTATACAGCTTCAGGAGGCAACCCATGCCTACACTCAACGGAACGCTGTAGTGCCTGGGACATTGTTTGAGATGGAATAGGCTTGCCCAGCACCTAAACCAACCTCTCAGCTTAATCAGCCTGGTCCACAGGAAAGACAACATCAATACGAGTGGAGCTGACTAAGCTGCGGGTTTCCTCACGATGTTTTCCTTCAACGTTAAGAGCTCGTGTTAAAGTGCATAGGTATATATTTTTCGAAACGAAAATCCATTGATGCATGGCCTGGATTCGAACCCATGACCTTTAGATGGAAGTCGAGGCACAACCCCATTCGACCAACACGGCTATCTAACCGGCTACTTACTCTAATATTTGTCAACTTGGATTAAGAAAGTTTTTTTTCTTTGTGGGCTTGTCAAAAAGAGACCAGAACGCAAAGATTACTCTATAAAGTTATTGACCTCAAATAGTAGTCGGTCTACCGCAGGTCCCATACTTTACCATGACGAAATCTCTGCAATCCATTATGGTCACATTTCAGTTTAAAACTGAAGTAATAGCATTATTGCCTCCATAATTCCTATTACGTCGTTAACCCTTTGTTTTACAAAACAAAAGATCATTAACATACTCCTGTTGAGTGCTTAAACGAACATTAAAAAAAGAAAGAGGGAAAATCAAAACAGATTTGACAGAAACTAAGCGTTGAAACCAGGAGACATCACTCCACCAATTAAGAAGTATCAACTCGGGGAACTAAAAACAACCAGCTGAAGCTGAGCTGTAAAATAACTGTGCACCTGTGGTGTTGTAGGTCAAGATACGCTGGCTCTTCATGACGGTTGGCAGGACGCCAAGGTAAAGACATCTTAACAAAAAAATGTCATCCGATTGGATCTGCAAATAATCTATAACGGGATGGTCGTGTGATGTCTGAGATTGATATTGTTCTAAACCAGATTAAACTCGAACTTTAACTAGGTTTGCGTGATTCTCCAAAGTAAGAAAGAAAGAAGAAAGAAAGAAACTTTTATTTTGTGCCACAGACAGAAGAATTAATATAATTTTACATTATACATTTTATAATGCAGGTACATTGTAATATTATTGAATTAAATTAAGTTAGACATAATCAGATTAGTATCTGCATTCTTAACTTAAATAACTATAAGTGACCGCAAAATAGGTCGTCACTCAGCAAAATGTTACGGCAGCCGAAGCTGCTGTAACGCTGGTCTTCCGTAAAGTAAAATCTATCTAGTAATAATAACGATAATGCTGGACTTTTAACACAGCATCATCTAGCCCCAAAGTAAGCCGAGTCAGTGTTATGGGAAGGTAAGGTACTACATATACTTTTTGTTTGTAAATGAAAGTATGACACAATATTATAAAAAACTGTGGCACTCCAGAAGTGCCAGCAGAAGTGAAAACTTGAATGGATCTAAACTTGACAAATAACCCAGTGTCGGTGAGCAGTCACGTGACCTTTTCGAGGTGAACCCAAGAATTAAACTGCCAATCGCGCCTAAACAAGTTTTCACAAAAAAAAGGAATTAAACTAAATACAAAGAATTATTATTATTATTATTATTATTTTCAGCCGTTACTGTCCCACTGCTGGGCAAAGGCCTCCCCCCACTCCCTCCAGACATCTCGGGACAAATACAAAGAAAAGAATAAAAAAATACAATGTGATCGTATAATTAGAATTTGAAGCACTCATTAAGAATGAGTCAAATAAAATATTGCGATCATTGATTGGCAAAGTTTCAGGGTGACTAAAGTGATGACAGGTGGACAGGTGAACAGAAAAAGCTTTTAGCTCTTAGCGAAATCATGTGAGGAAACAAATACTCGACAATACTCGTAGATAATCAATTGCGGTGACATTATTAAATTTAAATCATGACTATTCAGCGTGTTTTGGGGACGCATCCCTGGATCAGTTGAACTATCTAAGAGTACTTAGATCGATATCAATGATCCGCTGATTTTAACGAATTTTATAAAGCTATGTACTAAAATACAGGCAAGCTCTTGCAGTACAATACAATTACAAAATCTCAGCTCTACCCCGCTCTACAAAGTCTCAGCATATACAATTACAAAATAAATTAACAATACGGACGAAGAAGAATTCAATCAACGAAACGGAGTCACTCTGATTTTTTTTTAAAATTTATTCGGAATCAATCGTTGAATTCTGAATACCTAAGTACACAGACTGAATACTGAGGCCAGTATTCACAAACATTACTATGAGGTCTCACAGTGCGCGCGGACGCACAGGGTCCCAAAAACCTGCTGATTTTGGAACCCTGTGCACGCGCATGTCATAGTAATGTTTGTGAATACCGGTGTTACTTGTATTAAACGTAAAAGATAGCATGACTTAATTTGTGAGCTAGATATCCTTATAACCACAGATTTATGAACGTTTGCATATTTTAATGTCGTGATTGAGAAAAAAACTAAATTGTAATTTCGTTAGATGAAGGTAACGTGCCGACAGTTTACAAGAAATATTTTTCGATTCGTAGTCCAGAAGTTTCGAATATTTAAGATTTTACGAGCAAAATAAATTGAGCATTGAATGTGGTATTGATATTTTTATTGGTTTGACTCTTGCGTAACAAAATGCTTTTGAGTTTTAATAATTTGTTGTTTATTAGTTTGACATTTTCAAATGACAGAATAAAACTAAGGCTTTGTGTTAAAATGTGCATATTAAGTAATAATCTGTATCGACTCAAAGGTGAAAAAGACACTCTACTAAACATACAAGACGTATGTACGTCTTGTATGTTTAGTAGAATCAGGGTATCAGAATCAGGTAGAATCAGGTAAAATCCAATAGGTTTTGATAACTTACTCTTTAGTTTTATAAAAAAAACCCGCGAGTGTCGAGGAACACTCGGTCTTTGACATTTTGCGCACAACTTTGCGCACAACTTCACGCACTGTGCGCCCCAGAAAACTTTGTTTATTTATTTTTACAACACTTTGCGCACTACTGCAGTGATGCGCAGTGCACTGTGACGATTTGACCTATGTAGGTATGTGTCGTGACGGTAAAATCTAACGATTTTTTCTAGCCCCCATCCTCCATACCGTCCGAAATGGAACTTCGTTCCAATAAATTAAAATTAAGCTGCCTACATCGAGTACTTCAGTACTTCGGACACATCGCACGTAGAAACGGCAACAACTTGGAAAAACTTATAATAACTGTCAAAATAGAAGGCAAAAGCCCAAGGCGGTGGTCCAATCAGATCTCAGAACATCTGAATGTGGCATCGAATCAAACAGCCGAAGACCGTGGCAGATGGAGGAAAACCGTAGATAAACTAATTCTTGCACGGAGTCACGATCCTCAACTGTGGGGCAACGATTGAGGAGAGAGAAGAGAGAAAGGACTCTTATGCTTAATCTCTCACATTATTTTTATTCAGTTGTTTGTAAAATACCTAGTTTAATTCGTAGCACCTGCAAGTCATGTAAAAGGTTTAGGTGCATTTACATGATACGATTTTTTGTACGATTTGCTAAGCCCCGCCGATTAAACGTGCCGACGAGCGTCGTGCTAACTATGAATAATCGCATACGATGAGCGTTTACAAGAAAAAAATCCGTGCGATACAATGTCGTACGGGTTATAATCACATCGTGTAAATGCACTTTTAAAAATACTGCATCGTGAGGAAACCAATTAGTATTCTTAAAGGCGGCGATGGGTTTGCAACCTGTCACGGAATACTAACTTCTGCAAGATGTGGGAATGTATCAAATATGTATTTGGACATGCATCTGACTACCATACATCTTCAAAGGATCTAGAATATAAAAGATCTGAGAGAAAAACCTTGGGGATGCAGTCGTGGCCCTGTTTACGTTTAAAAATACTGCCTCGACCGCTGCAGAAAGTAATCTAGCGGTTTATGCAAATTTACAACTTCACACTAACTAGTCTTCAATGTCCGCTTAATCTTATATGGTAGCTAGTTCTAGCTTAAAATAACCAGCAAGTCCTAGAATATGAATTGCAGTGATCAGTAGGTCTTAACAAATGAAACATGTTTATTTATACGTAAATTTAAGCAACCACAAGTCAAATTTGACACGACCGGCCGATTTGCAGATAGAGATCTCGGGTGGCAACTCCATAACACTAAATTGGAATAAATTCAGCATTTAGATTGATAATTATCGTAAATGGAGACGTGGTTCCAAGTGGCTGGTAGCGAATCGTTTTTTACCATTTTTCTTGTTTTCTTTATGACATCCGAATGCATTTGACAGGTTTCAATCGGATTACGAGTATAAAAGAATCTATTGACTATGATTAGAAAAAAAAATAGAATTCAACTTGTTATAGAACATTTGAAGTATACCTACGATTTTTTTTTGTAATTTTTTATAAGTTGTGTTAATCAACACTTGGTATTTCATTAAGAAATGAAAAGTCTTATCAAAAGTGTGGATTAAAACTAATAAAAAATTACAAAAAAAATTATAGATTTAGCTAAAAAAATTATAGATCGTCGCGGGTTCGAATCCCGTCGGAATCGAAAATTTTGATTTGAAGTACATGGTTGAAATTCCCAGAGTTCGTAACAAGCGTTTTGAGTCTACATTTTTCATACGCACCACCAATTTTTTTTCATTTATAAAATTGTGCAACTCATTGCCGGGCTCATACCAGAGTTTAGTAAGTTCAACGATAGATTCATGATTAGATAACGAAACGATGTCGGAAATAGTCTAGTAGTCAAATTAGTATTTTCGTTTCCGATGGCTCCCACACAAGATGCGACAAAATATCTGACAATCAAATAAATCTAATAGTTTATTCTCAGCGTCCCGTAATTAGGTGAAAGTTCGGTTAATATATCGAATTTACGGATTATACACGATTCCGGTTCATGTTATTTGAATGGCATTCTTATAAAAGTATTTTTACTATTGTGACCACGCTTGTTTCACATTGGATAAAAGCGTTGAAAATATACTAAAAGAAAAACTGGGACGCAATTTCAATTCTTGCAAAATGTGCTGATTTGTTAGACGGCTTTCGCTAAATCGTTTTTCCATGCATTCTTATAACTTTCGGTATTCGCGTGTTTCCGCGATCTTTTCTTATAATCCACTCGTGTTCTTTTTCTCTATCTGGTGTATAACTTTTCTAGAATCTTATGCGGAAGTGATAAATCATTTAGTGATTAGTCTCTTGAGTCTACTTACAGTAAAGAGTGCTAGGGTGATGCTGTATTGTGTCGTAAAAAAACTATAAGAAACCGCAATAAATGATTGATTTGATTTGAAAATAAAAATAGATTAGATGTAGAAAATTGTTACATTGCACCGACTGCAGTTACTTTATGATAGAAATCAAATCAAATCATTTATTGTTTGTGAACCTAGGTGTATACAATGGTGTTCAGGTTTAACAGAGCCTCTAGATTCTGGCGGTAGGCCATACAAACATTTACAAGGTCAAAAAGGTCAAGAAATGTCTTTGGAAAAAGCATTTATCTTAAGGGACCGCATCGATCACTTAAAATGATAGTCATAGATAGAACAGAGCTAGGTTATTCTACTCCTGTTTCTTTGCGCCCCATAACTTGCAATTAGTGCAATGCGTGAGGAACCAGTGGAACTTAGCAAATTTTCCGAGTTATAGACGAGGATAAAGTGAGACAGCATTACAGTAAGTTTATTTTGGGAACTCTTTTCCAATAGCTCAAATGACAATACCTCGGTGAATCGATACATCGATGTTGTAAAACAACACCGGAAAGAATACCGTTGTAATCGATTGTAGCGGATTTGTTTCATAACAATGGTACTTACAGGTGTGCTTGTGAAAGGTGAACTTGGCACATTTACATCTATTCTAGATTATTTTATACAGTGTCAGGAAGTAACCTAGGCCTTCACTCAACGACCACTCTACAGAATCCTCGGCGAATATGTAGAGGGCCCGAGATGCTATAGTGCCTGGGATATTGTTTTAGATGGAATAGGCTTGCACAGCACCTAAACAATCCCCTTAGTTTAATCAGCGAAGAGAAGTAAAGGTGAGAGCACATTGCAATCAAGCGAGCATTGTACGCCGCGTACGCGCCGCACGCGACGCTTTTAAAAATCGTCGTTTGAAATCGTATGAAAGCTCGCACATATAAACCACTCTGTACGCGCTGTATTATATAAAATGCGTACCCGAAAGATCATGAGTTCAGTATCACATTTATCGCGCCTTGGATAGTCGTGATCTTCGTGTTTACAAAATGAAAGTAAAACCAATTTCACAAGCAATATAGCTAATACGGAGATTGAGAAAACCCTGGAATTCGTTTGTAAAAACTATGAGGAAATTAAACTGAGAACTGAAACTCTAGAAAAACAGAGAGACCAAACTAACAAATACATAGAAAAACTGGAAGAAAGAGTTGAAGAACTAGAGAGAAACGCAAGAAGCTCATGCCTAGAAATAAGAGGAGTACCTGAAAAGATTAATGAAACTAAATATGATCTACTGAGTTTGATGGAGAATATACAAAGTAAAATAAAAATAGAAGTCGATCGAGGATACATAAAGAACATTTACCGCGCAAGAGGAAAGCCAAATGGAGAGCGCCCAATACTTGTAGATGTCACTAATCCGATTAACAAGTATAATATCTTTCAGGCTGTTAAAAAATATAATAACCAACATATTAATGACAGGTTTAACACCGCTGCAATTGGCTTAATGGGAAAGAAAACACCAATTTACTTCTCAGATTTCTTGACACCAAAAGCCAGAAGATTGTATTTCTTGGCTCGGGATTTCGCAAAAACTAATCAATACAAGTTCTGCTGGAGTATAAGTGGCAAAATCTACATCAGAAAAGTAGAAGGCTCTCCGGCTATCCCCATAACCAGCGAGCAGCAACTTGAAGATCTGAAACAAAAACAGTGACTATTAATAAATATGTATTACCTAATATACTTTAAAACAATTGAAAAATTACACATGCATGTTAGGTTAATCTATATATACTGTATAAGTAAGAAATGCTACCTTACGGGCTATATCCTAACAAAAACATGTACGCTTTTACTATTAGAACCAACACCAAACATAAATACATTTAAAGTCTATGTCACACACACACAATCCAAACTAAACAGTACCCAAAATAATACACCTACAGACCATATTATCATGCTAACTCTTCTTACGAAATACACTCATGCATCTAATGATTATATCACACACACACACCGCACATTAAACTTTAATAATATTATCTATTCAAAGAATTTCTATAACCATCTAGCTCCCTGGAAGGTTTCCCCGGGTAGAGAAATGATGTGCACTCGTCACACTAAAGTCAATCCAACATCCATAACATGGCTTGGATTCTTACAATGGTCCTACTCCGGGAACCCCTCGTATTACTTTAAATATGGATGATAAGACCCAATATAATGAAATCAATAACTTCATTGATGAATTAGCAGTGGCAAGTTTCTACGAGTGTGAGCCTGAAGACTGTCGGAAACTGATTAGTGATAGAAATACAAAAATAAATGTACTCTCTCAAAACATAAGAAGCGTTCACAAGAATTTCACATCACTCGAACTACTATTATCTAGATTAGGTTTCCAATGTGATCTATTAGTGCTAACTGAATGCTGGATCTCAGAAGAAAAACCTCTACCGGTTCTGTCTAGTTATATATCCGCGCATACAAAGTATAGTATTAATAAAAACGATGGCATCGTAATATATTACCGATCAAATTTACACTGTGTAATAGAAGAACCCGTATTTCAAGATTCTAACTGTCTTTTACTGAAAATAGGTAGTAACATTGCGATAATTGCACTGTATAGATCCCCTTCCTTCTCAAACATAGATAATTTCTTAAACTCGCTAGATAACATCCTAAGTGCAATAAAATCTTTTCCTACCATATCTGTCATCGGTGATATCAATATTGGCATAGAACCTAATAACACTGACAGACATTCAACTAGTTACTTGGAACTCATAGCTTCCCATGGACTACTACCCAGTCATACACTACCGACAAGAGCTCATAGATGCCTTGATCACATAATGTTAAAAACCAAGTATCAATCAACTACTGTTGTAATAAAGACTGCACTAACTGACCACCGGCCCGTGCTCGTAAGTATTAAAACCGGTATGGTACACACCAACAAGCCTAAACAAATAATTACTAAAATAAATTTAACCGAAATCGTTGACCAAATTAAATTAATGGATTTTTCTAAAATACTCTGTAATAATGATGCTAACCAAACAGCGGAGCTTTTCATTAACATGATGATGGAGACTATCAAATTAAATACACGCATCTTCAAGGTACCACAGTCCCAACGCATCATTAAACCTTGGATCACACCTGGACTCTTGCGGTGTATCCGTACTAGAGATAGAATGCACATACAAACCAACCAAGACCCTACTAATAAAATATTAAAAACAACTTATTTACGCTATAGAAACTTTTGCAACAAACTTATGAGAAAAGTAAAAATAAACTATGAAAAAACAGAACTACAACAACTTATGGGAAATTTAAAGAAGACCTGGCAAACTATAAGACGGATAACACACACTGAAAAAGCTAGAACAAAGAGTGATTTGTTACTAAATATTAAATCAAACCCACAATCATCGGTAGACTACGTAAATAACTACTTTGCAAATGTAGGTAAAAACCTAGCAGATAAGATAAAGTCACACCGAAAAATCAGCTACGACAGTCAAACACAAAATAAAATACCATCTATGGTCAACTCGATTGTAGTGTTGCCAACTGATGAGAATGAAGTCCTCAGTATTCTCAATGGATTAAAAACTGACTGCGCCGTTGGGTATGAAGGGATTTCAACAAAATTACTGAAATTGTCCAGCCCCTCTATAATACACGTGATAACACATATATTTAATGTTTCTCTTACAACGGGAAAATTTCCAAAAGCCTTTAAAAAATCCATTATTACACCTGTACACAAGAGTGGTAAAGGAGACAGTGTCAATAACTATAGACCAATTTCAGTACTGCCTAGCTTATCCAAAATATTAGAAAAACTCATAAATAAAAGATTAATAAACTTTCTCGAAAAATATGAATTATTGTCCCCAAACCAATTTGGATTTAGAACTGCTAAATCTACTGAAACAGCAGCTACTCGACTAATAGATCTAATTGTATCTGGGATTGATAATAAGAGTAAAGTCATTGGCGTATTTTTAGATCTTGCCAAAGCGTTTGACACTGTCTCCACACCCCTACTCATAAAGAAACTAGAATTGGCTGGCATCCGTGGAGAATTTTTAGAGCTTCTTCAAGATTACCTGACAGATAGAACCCAGATAACTAAGGTGGGAGATTTAGTAAGTAAAGACGAACCAATGACCTATGGAGTACCGCAGGGTAGTGTCCTCGGTCCAACTCTCTTTCTGATATATGTCAACGATCTGTGTAATCTTAAGCTAAAAAATGGTCACATATTTTCTTACGCAGATGACACAGCAATAATCTTTGAAGGCAAAACATGGGATGAGGCTAGGTATAACGCTGAAGAGGGACTAAGAACAATAATAACCTGGTTGCAAAGCAATCTGCTGTCATTGAATATTGAAAAATCGAAATACTTAACTTTCAGAAACATATGCGTTAAAAAACCAACACTCACAATGAAAGCCCATTACAATTGTAATTCAAAAAAGTGTAATTGTGTAGCATTAGAGAGAGTGGACAATATAAAATACCTAGGACTAATAATTGATGATAAAATAACCTGGAGGAAACATATTGATGAACTAACTAAACGAGTAAGAAAATTTATTTACATGTTTAAATATCTAAGGGAAGTCGCGGACAGTAAGCTAATTATTAACATTTACAATGCATTATCCAAACCTGTGATGGAATACTGCAATGTTACCTGGGGCGGTGCGTGTAAAACCTACATGATCAAGTTGGAACGTGCGCAACGAGCTTTACTAAAAGTAGCACTATGTAAACCCTACAGGTATCCGACCCAAGACCTTTATAGAATAAGTGAAGTACTATCTGTGCGGAAATCATATATTTTTAACTTAATACTATCCCAACATAAAACCATAGATATCCATTCCAATTTATCAGTGGGAAAAAGAAGGAAAGATAGAGTCATTAGAATCCCAAAATGTAATACAACATCTGCACAACGACAACAATACTTCTTAAAACCATTCCTCTACAACAAAATTAACAAAGCTATCCAGAATTTCATAACCTTAAATAAAAATGAGTGTAAAATAGCACTTAAAAACTGGTTGTTGACATTGAACTATGAAGAAACGGAGGGATTGCTGCAAGTATTAAAATAAATAGTAATATAGATAGACTAATTAAAATTAACAGTAATACACCCTCATCTCTACGAATATACAAACTTCTCATCCTAACACATATACATACAAACACAAATACACACACATTCAAACACACACACACTAACACACACACACACACATGTAACTATCTAAACTTAACCTCTCACTTATCATTACAAATAAGAATAAGAATAATAAATTATCAATCTATTTGCACACGTAAATATGATGTGATAATAATAACATTAGAATTATATAATTTACATGGTATTGTATATACAAAATATAATCATTGATCACACATATTTGCAAACGTAAAATGATGTGATAAATAATAATTAGATATAATTGAAATTCATAATTAGGATATTATAATGATACTGAGCTTGATTATGCATGATGTGATAATAATGACATTAGAATTTTATAATTTATAATGTATATACAAAATATAATCATTGATCACACATTTTTGCATACGTAAAATGGTGTGATAAATAATAATAGGATATAATTTAAATAAGTACATAATTAGGATATTATAATAATATTGAGCTTGATTATGCATGTACCTATCAAAATTAAATTTAATCTAAAATTAGCATAATATTGGTTGATCAAACTTACCCAATTTATTGTTATAGATGATGGCTACGAAATTTATAAATACTAGAAGGAAAGCAGGAACTACAACACAAGTTGCATAAACTTAGTGTAGGTCCTGACTGTAACCTATAAATGTACAAGCCTAAAATAAATGTATACTTAGTTTCAAATTGTGTAACTTGCTCTCTGTGCTTAAATGACCAATAAAATTATTTTATTTTATTTTTATTTTTAATATGTAATTAACATTAATTCTACAAGAGATAGTCTTTATTAGGAGTTAGCATTATGGCGAAGATTAAGCTTATTACCTAAACAGGTATCTAGTAATTGATTCAATTAACATGTAAAGGTGGTTGGTCAAAGATTAGTTCAGTACGTTAGAAGAGAAGTCGTGAAGAAAGTATCTCAACTTTCTATGTGACGATCATAGGGCTCGATAAAAAAACGTATATCTTGCGCCGCACGCACTAAATGGCGTCATCGGTATTCAGGTACCTACCGCATTTTATAAAATATCTTCGACGCGTACAACACGGGTGAAATGTGCGAGATTGCATGCTTCATACGACGAATTCTTAATTTGATCGCACGATCCAAGCGTCGAATTTGAATTGTATAGAAAAATGCTGTCGTCATAAAATATGGGTAGTTTGTGCTTTAATACAATTTCATGCAAAGAATTAAAAAATTGGCGTGTACAGCGCGGAAATAGGTATGTGCGAGGACCTTTTGCGACGCGTGCGGCGCGTATGATACTGACAAATGTGCTTTTACCTTATCTCCCACTCAGCACTTTTAAATATCACACAAGTAATAGAAATGAGATCAACTGTTCCACTGATCGATCACCTACATTATCCTATCTGTGATACCCAATTACCTAATCTATGGTAAGATTTCCAGATAGCTAACCGGCATACTAATTACTTGTTTATTAGTTGGTTGACAGGCGATTGGAGAAGTTTGTTAGTGGTTCTGTATCGAGAATTTAATTACGAAATTATAACTTGCGTAACGTATGCTTCTTACCCCCAATTATTCATTAATAGAAGGCACTTATTGGTACTTCCTCCTATATTTTATACAACCTATCATGCCTTTCTTTCGAAGGAGTGACAGAGATCAAAGATTTCAACTTGCTACGTAGCTAGCACACAATATCAGCTCATTCACTTTCAAAATCAACATAACTTGTTATTTCGATTTGTATTGTCTGTCATTTGATAGGATTAGGAATATCTTCCTCAACACCATCACAGCCCCACTCTACCCACTGCTATCCATATCCTGAGTTAGTGCCATTACGGTCTGTTCTTGTTCATCTATACGAGTTTTGCTACGATTCTCGTGCGTCCAGTATAAAATGAAAACTAAATGACATCATATTCTTAGGTCGTTTTTAGTCTCTAGAAAAAGACCACACTACCCAATCCCCTAAGGCTTATTATGATTTAAACAGCATCGCGAGGAAAAATATGGTGCTTAGGGCTTAGGCATCATATTTGCCTCAGTTGCCTCCTATGTCTTTAAATCATCTATTGTAAAGGCGTATGTCTAAGCATCATATTCACGCATCCTTAGCGAGATCACAAACCATCCATATTTATAAACGCGTGGGAGCACCACATTATACCTAAACAAGCAATAAAGCAGGCCATTAAAAATGTTAATCAATCATGATCCACCAATCACAAAAAACAGTGTCATGCGCTTACGAACGCCATAATTTTTGCTGAGTTGAACCAAACCGATTGGTCGGGCAGAAGTCACGTTGGATGACCAGCCAATAACTTGACAGCTGTTGTAACTGTGTGGGACTACATGACTTGATTAATATCAAGCTAGACTGACGCGATAGCGTCAGTAGCACGACGTCTCTTGACGCTAACTTGTTGAGTAAAGATGCATACTATGCCCTTGCGTAAAAACAGGGTCAAGGTAACCCCAAGGGCCCAAGGTTCCAGTTGGAATATTGCACCTGGTTAATTCCAACAGATGACAAAATACCATTACGGTGTTCAAAATTCTCTTCCTAAAAAGCTTGACCGTTGATTTTTTTGTAGGGTGAGTAAAACGGGATAGATCTGGAGAAGGTGACAGGTAGAGGACCTATTTCGTTGATCTGCCTGCGTATGCTTTTTTGACGCTCTATTATAAGCAGCAGTTTTTAAACTTGAACCCTCAGTTTAGCGTCGGTTTGAACGCAGCTTGTGATAAAGGTAGGGCCACCGTGTGGGGGACACGATACGATTCCAATGCATAGTGCGTGTGATACCGACCCAACCGGCTGGGGCAGGAAATACTTAGTTGCAAGAAGACCAAGACAGGTTCCAATTTTGAGGCTTTTATCGTCAATATCAAGATAAAAACTTTTAAACTGAAAACTATCAATCAAAAGTATTGTACTCAATAAGCTCGTATGTATCTCGTCCAAAAATAAGACGATATTAGGTACTTTTGTTCGATCGCAACCTAATAGACTAACTATTTAGTTAGTGTTATCGTAACGCGATGAAATTTGTATCCTGAATGATCGCAAAACATTTTTTTTTAATTAAATGATAGGTACTTACATAAACTCTCAACACTCGCAGTTCTGCATGCGCTTGCATATGAATTGTAGACAAAGAAAACCAACTTCAATAACAGGCTCGGTCGAAAATTAAGCAATGATGAGGCTACTTGCATTTTACGGAGAAACTATCAATTCCTTATGAATCATTTAAATGAGACCACCTCGGGAGTATGGCCTTTCAAACAAAAAAATATTTTTGAAAATTGGTCCACAACATTGGCGTAATTATCGCGTAACAAGAAACAAAAAAAAAACACAGTCGAAACAAGAACCTCCTCCTTTTTTGAAGTCGGTTCATGATCATCATCGACTATGACAATAATATTGTGTGTTTGTCACCCGCAGCTCCAACATTGACAGCATTTCCGAGCACCTGCTCGTAAATGCCACGGGATTCCAAAAGCTAGTTTAATTAATTTGCATCTGGTTTGACTAGCGGCTTCTAAGTGAAAGCATGATGAGTGTTCTCTTAATTATTGGGTGTCGTCACGGAATGTCATCGATTTAAGATACTGACACTATAAAGATCAATTCAGAGTTTTGTAGAGCTCGTGAAATATTATTATCACGAGCTGAAGTGTTGAAGAAAGCATATGTTTCCCTTCATCTTTCTGTCCTTACTCTTGTCCGTCCTTAGCTAAAAGCTAGGCCCCTAACCGTGTTTGTTGCCCTGGTTCTTGGTAAGTGATCCCAACGGTCCTACTCAATAAATGCTTTTTGACTTTGACTACCGCTGCATCCATCCATATTATGCTCCTCACTCGTCTCAAAGAAAGTTTTCTTCACCTTCTGCATTTACATAACTAAAAAAATATACTTTTGCAAAACACAAAGCCACACAATATTCCTACAACTGTTTCCTCAATGCTCATTATAACCTGTTCAACCCATTGACTATGTCCTATCTCTTTCATTTTAACGGGAGAGAGCGAGGTGGAGCACGCAGGCTCGAACACTTCATGTATGAATGAAAGTAAAAAGAACTATTAGGATTTAAAAGCAGTATTGTGATAATGAGCACTAGTCAATAGTCAAGTTTATTTTGTACGGAAAGTAAAAGGTACACAGAATCATTAACCCCACCGATAGTATAAATTTTGTAGATCAAATTAAGTTTTTTGAGTTTCTAAGTAAGTAGGTAATTCTTTCTCTTCCTCTGATCAAACAGTACAACTATCGCTGGTCGAAGTTGTCTCTTTTGCCCCATTTTAGTGTCTTTTAGAAGATACATTTTTTGCTGGCCAAAACAAGGCAGAGACATTAGATTGAAGGTTTTTAATATAGCAACTACTTAGTGTTTAGTGTGTGTTTGACGTCTGAAAAATTACACAGTTCATTTCCGATTTGTTTCATCGTGTCTCACAATCGGCTCCACCCAAGTCTCCACTTGCGGTCTGATGCCATTTGAACCATCTCTACAAAACTTGTGCTAATCATTTTGAGTCCATTTCGCAAATTAAAGCTGTTTCATACGTGAAATACGAGAGGGCGATTGTGTAGCGCCACCGGCCGGAACATCACTACTAATTAATGAACAGGAGCAAAAGAAAACTCACTAAAAGCAAATAAAACACGTTTAATGGCTCTGGGCTTAGAATATGAGAACATGCTGTAAGTTAAAACTTTGAAATTTTTTTTTAGGTTCTGTACTGTACCTTAGAAAACAATCCTTCATTGGATCACTGTTCCGATAAGTCGAAAAAATGACTTGTCGAACTATTATAGAGAGTAAGTGACATGACAAAATCGAAAAACCAACTGCCGAAATTCAGTGGGACCAGTGATTTGTCACAGACACACACACTACACACCGTATTTGGACGTTTCTAACTATCACCACACTATTATCTTAGATATATTCGAATCTTGAATTTCCAAAACATATTTATCAAAGAAAGACTACCGTGCCGTTCTGTAGTCCATACTAAATTTATCTCTACTGGTAACTGATATCCATCATCATCATCTTCCTGCCCCTTTCCCACATTATAACTACATAATGTTGCCTGAAATAAAATATAGATTTATTTACAGAAACTAAGCTACTACAATATGTACATAAAATTAATAAATACAATAGAATTAGTCAAGTTATCTAAGGATCGTCGTAACGATCTATAGATAGCTCAACTGATCCAGGTCACTGCCAGTCGGAAGCGTGCCCAAAACACTGGCGGCGTTGCCACGCTGAATGGCAATGCTGATTCTTTGTGCCAAAAATTCGCCAGCTCTTGAATCACGCGACGCTTCGACCAGACGCCTTGAAAGATTTTTGAAGACGCGATGGGCCCCGGAACCCCTCGGACCCAGGGTCTCGACCCCAAATGGTTCAAATATATAAACCCGATCAAGATTAAAAAAAAAATGATTTTATTTTTATATTATGTGGGGTCAGCACAACTTGTGTTCTTCTTCCATTCTCCTCTATCAGCCGTCATCTCAACACTCCTTTCTGACTCATGTCATCCTTAACGCAATCTATCCATCTTTTCTTTGGTCTATCTCTATTCGTAAAACCATCAACATAGCACTCTCCTAGCTACCTGACATTCTTCCCTTTTCATTACATGATCATACCATTATTTCTTATTAATTATCTATCTGTCAGCCAAAATAACTTCACTATTTTGAAAACACTTAAAAACCAATTAAACTCATAAATATACTTTTCTCAGCATAATGTAATAGAAGTCAATAACATAAAATTATGTAACACTATAAAATGGTTTCAAGCGGCAACCAATAAATATGTGGAAGACATATTGAATATGGCGATATATGATCGCGTGTTAATATACCACAAATCACCTCCCACTAAACTTACCTGCACCGACGATAATTCAGGAGCTTAATAGCAGTTTTAATAGTGAATACTGTTTGCTATCATTATACGCTATCATTGTCTATCGGGTTCATACCTATTCTATCATCCGTCAGACGTAATAGTCCAGGGGTATTCGCGTTCCTTTTTTCGTTCGTTTGATGAATATTCGGATGCTTCCCATCAAGATTTTTGGCTTCAAGTGTCACTTTTTCAAACGTTAAAACACCGTCCTAACCTAGGACCAAATATTCCAAACCGAAAAATTGGCCCTTGAAGTCAGAAATCAAAATTTAAAAAGCATTTATTCAGTAGGACCGCTGGAATCACTTAGAGTAGTCTTAGAACTAATTTTACTCCTGTTCTTTCGAGACCAATACCGTGAAGAATCAGGACGAATCATCGTGGCAAGCATCCGCATATTCATCAAACGAACGAAAAAAGGAACGCCAATACGGCTCAGGCTCTACTCTAATATTACTCAGTTGAAAGTTGCCCGACAAAAACACGCCCGAAGTTGCGATTGTCTGAATGTTCGAGCCCGACTAGGGTAAATTTTTCGGTGCAGAATACTTGGTCCTAGGAAGACTGAGTATATTTTCAGATCCTATCAATAGAATCAATGTAGCTCGTAGGAAACGTCCGAATATTCAGCCGAAATATCGGATCTACTCATCACTTTGGAGTACGCCCCTTTCACACTAGAATTCCCTGTGTCGTGGGTATCGGAGGCTAGCATTGTATGATGAAGCAATACTAGCACTAATATATTCAGATTCAGATTTTATTGATATCTTCAATGGCTAAGCGAACGTGACTCTAATTTAATCTTGTTATGTTGAAATAAATACAAGAATTTTAAGTATCTAAGTAGCATATCGAACGATCTTGTAATTTATAGGTTTCACACAAAATTACTTGTCTAATGCCGAAATTACACATATAATGAGGTTAATATTGATTTACGCACATTTTGTGCAGGTAACTTTTAATTCACATGACGTATTGACTTAAATTTGATTAATTTGTTAGGTCCTGTCTACTAAGTCAAAGTCAAAAGGCATTTATTCAGTAGCACCGCAGCTGGCATCACTTAAAACAGTCTTAAAACTTTACTCCTGTTCTTTCGCGACCGAATACCGCGAAGAATCAGGGCAACAAACACGGTTTGGAGCCTAGCTTACTTATAGGTGCTAGCTCCAGTAGTCCATGTTTCCTAAAATAGTACAATAGCACTATTTTAGTAAACATGTTTCCAATGATTAGATTGTAGGCTAGCTGATCAAAAAAGTCACATAGAAAGCGCACTTTTCAGCTTTCCTCAATTTTTTCCAAAAAAAAAATCCATTACCTATTTATTTCCATAAAAATAAATTCAGCCGTTGTTTTACGCACGTACTGTGACTTGTTTGTTCTAAAACGACAACGCATGAACTGCAACTAATCCGCGGCAAGTAACGCGCTTACAATGCTTAGATCATTTTTATTTATAAAAAAGATGTGTTTTTCGTATCGTAGTAGACAAATTAATGTATCACATGCAAAACAGAACAATATATTGCTGGAATCTCGGTTCTAGCTGTATAAATTCGGTGCATCGTACCCTTGGCACCAGTTTCTAGCAAACAAATGCGTCTCTCAAAAAGTTTCAAAGCCAATTCTTTTTTGAGACGATCTATAGTTCTGAAGTATTAAAACTGGTGCTGTATTGTGTGGGTTGGCACAAATCCGAGGTGGCCGATCTTTACGAGCGCATTAGAGAGTCTGGTACTCCAGACGGTCACACCACCGCTCAGACAGACATACAATATTATGTATGTATCGGGAAAGTCAACAGACAAGATTATAAACTGACTAGTTTTGTGCTGGGAAAAAGTTCTGTGAAAATGAGGCTTATACTCAGCAGTAGGTGGATAAAAGCTTTATCCCCGAAACACGAAAGACACTCAAGATCGTCCTGAAAAGGAAAAAATAGGATTCCTTCGAGTTTGTCAAGATTAGTTTCTCAGTTATAGCTTGAGTAGGAAATTATTAACCTCTACAAATCAAATAAAAGCATTTTATTCAGTTTCATATCGTACATACATTTTATGATCTTAATCGTAAATATATGAGCCTGAACTAGGCTTAGAACAAGCTTAGAGCTTAGTTTAAATGAAGCTAAATATACTATTACTGCAGATATAAAAAATATACGCTAGATTATTACGTAAACAACATTTTTATTGTTACTAATTAGTGGAAGATATCTAAAATATAAATCACAAAGGATTATCTCCATAAACTAGCATTGACTCACTAATAAAATAATACTACTGTCAAATTAAATATAACGCATTGCTAAAAGTATTATGAATTAAATTCCTGCTCAGTCAGTGGGTCTGGGTGTTTCTATGTATAATATGTATGTATTTACAAACAAAAAGTATATAAGTAGTGTATCAGTTATCTGGTTCCCATAGTACAAGCTATGCTTAGTTTGGGGCTAGATGATGCTGTGTGAAATTGTCCAGCATTATTTATTTATTTATTTATTTATTTATTTATTTCAGTCTAGACTGGCTTAAAAACTGTTCTATTTACATATTTTTTTTAATAAATTATGTGAATTTATTACACATATTTACACATACTTAGTGAAACACGGCAGACTGAATGATTTATGATAAAGTTTATTCTATATTTTACGTAAAATATCATCCACATTGATGATCTTTTTAAGAGTTCAAGAAATTGAGTTCATTATTGGATTTATTTGAATTATGTATACTCGTATATTTTTCAGGAATCACTTTCACCAACTTATTTCAGCAACGTTAGTTACGACTCTGACTACTTCCTAGGTAAAAAGTAAGTAAGTTCGTGTGAGTCAGGTGGCCAACTCTGGTGACGGAGTTTTTAGGCCGCCTTAAGGCCACCGTCATGGCTTAACGACTTTAATAGCCGGGACCGACAATTTAACGTGTCCTCCGAAGCACGGAAGCGCTCAGATGAAAATGCCACTGGCGGTCACCCATCCACTTACAGACCGTTTCGAACGTTGCTTAACTTCGACGATCTATCAAGAACGACTAAGCAAGCACGACCACGAGCGCTGCAATAGTACTCTATACTTTATTCTGTGCCTAAACTAATAAGTGTGAATGAGGCAAAAACTGCGTCTCCGTAGCAAGTGGAAATTTGTGATCTCTGACTCATCAATGTCCTCATACACCGGCATCTACGTAGATGGCTAGTAAGGCCGATACGAGAGCAACAGCTACGACCGCAAAGTTGACACAAAAGTGTTGAAGTTGAAGGTGAAGATGACGGAAGGGTGGCGCGCTGATGGCGTTGGTCGCGCTTGGGAGGCGAACCAGGTGTTGTCGTGAACAACGACTCCGTCTGCAATTATTTTCCTCCAGCTATCCCTATTTTCTGACTGGCTTTCCCAAATTTTAGGGTCAATATTGAATGTTAGCATATCCCTCTGCGGTGTCCTTAAGACCCCTCGCAAACTACAGATTTTCTATCGGCCGATAGTTGAGACGGGCTATTTCATATTCATTACGAGCCGAAGTATATTCTGTCTTAACTATCGGCCGTCCTGTTTTTTGCTTATCATTTCTCTTATTTCATTTTCAGTTAGATTGCTTTTAATACGGAGGCTAGTTAAATAAATTCGATCCAGAAATATCTTTGTCGGCAACCGCGTAGTCTTACTATTTGGCAACGTGCGACAATACATTACGATTTGATGACCTCTGACTGCATGTCTCGCTATTTTTGTGTGCATTTTGTTTTTATCGAAGTTTTGGGTGGTCTGGTGTTTTGTCTTCTACAATTTTTATTCAGACTACACTGATTGATTTAAAGGAACGTATTTAATATCCATACTATAATTACGTACCTATTAATTTAACGGAATTTATCGCGTACCTTATTTTATTGTTTCCCGACGTTTCATCTGTGTTGCAACAGGCGTGGTCGCGTAAAAATAAGGTACGCGATAAATCCCGTTAAATTAATACGTTATTATGAATAGTGATCGTGAAAGTTTAAGAAAGACTAATCCATACTAATATTATAAATGTGAAAGTAACTCTGTCTGTCTGCCTGTCAATTTGTTACCTTTTCACGCCCAAACCACTGAACAGATTAGGCTGAAAATTGGCATGGATAAAGGTTGTATCCCAGGAAAGGACATAAACTACTTTTTATCCCGAGAGACCGCGGGTCACACCGCGGGAGCGCAGTTAGTCTGTCTATATAAATAGTTACCTACCATTTATCATCTGTGTGATTGCAAAGAGTTATTAAAAACCCCGCAATAAATTTCTCGTACCGTTAAATCCTTTAAGCTTGAAAAATCTTAACACAATAATATTAATTACGGGAATACATAAGGCGACATTATTTTCGAGTTTATTTTTAAAAGCAGACGGCTCTGAAAGAATAACACACATAAATAACATTCAGTCGCGAATAAAGAAGGATTTAGCGACTAATTGAAATAAACTGCGGTCTCACTTCTACACAATAATTGAAAATGTAGTAATACTGAAATAACAAGTCTAAATATAAACCTACGAGAAAATCTGAACAGATTTTCCTGAATTATAGACACCTAATCAAGTCACCTTGACTTGATCGTCAATGGGTCAGATTAGCGCAGGACCGCGGTGGATGGCACAAGCTTAGGGAGGCCTATACAGCCTGACTTCACCCTCTGCTGGGTATAGGCCTCCCTAAGCTTGTGCCATCCACCGCGGTCCTGCGCTAATCAAGTCACCTTGACTTGATCGTCAATGGGTCAGATAAGCGCAGGACCGCGGTGGTGGCACAAGCTTAGGGAGGCCTATACCCAGCAGAGGGTGAAGTCAGGCTTTAGATGATGATGATGATGACTTGATCGAGTGTCTTAATAGTGTATCGTGTACCAAACGCTTAAAAAAATGAAAATCTGCGATCTTGACATTTTAATTTCACGTCTAGTCAGGACTAGGTATAATTACTTTTGTTTTAATACAGTCTAAAAGAAACTGCACTACTACACTTTTTACTACAATCTTAAAATTTCGCAGTAAAACGCAAATCAAAACAATATTTTGACAATATCAGCCGGAAAATCGTCAGACAGGCATGATACATCGTCGTTGTAATTAGGACCTACGGATGTAAGTGGTTGAGACCAATTTAGATTAATAAATATGATTTAGAAGAGAAATATAATTTTTGTTTAGTCTGGTATGAAAATTTATGGTGAAGTCAAAATAATTATTCATGTAGGATGCCAGTCTGGCATACTATTTATGCCTCTTGCCTTCTCAAACTCAGAGCTAATATTCTGTGGCAGGAGGCAAGGCAATGACAACGTGTTAATCTTCATCATCATCATCAGCATCATCCACAGCCTGACTTCACCCACTGCTGGGTATTAGCCCTCCCTTAATTTGTGCCATCCACCACGTCCCTGCGCTAATCGGACCCATTGACGATATTGACGATACAATACAACGTGTACAATATCGTCTACCCATCTGACCGCCACGTTCCGGTACCCAGACCTGGGCCACTATTCAGTCAATACTCTACTCCACCTGTCATCACCGCGCCTCGCTATGTGTCCCACCCAGCTCCATTTTAGGTCTATTATCCTATTCCCGACATCCTGGCATCAGACTTAGACCGAGTTCCAAATGTCGAAATCCGGAAACAGACCAAAGAAGTCCTATCTTAAAGTCAACTCCACGTGTATAATTTGAACGATCCAAGAATAACACACACACACACACACACACACAGTTTGGTCACAGTTTCACTATTGATGTCTTTTTTTATACCTTGTTCAACAAAATCTAAGTACTTAGATTATTAGTTAATTTATAAAAATACGAATATTTAATTTTGCATATACGACAGTAATCATAATAATCCGTATTTGGATTTCATCTTTATTTTCCGATATATTCATCTACATACATCGTAAAGTACACACAATATTTACACAATTCTATTAACATGGCAAATAAACAATTCTAATAACTAATTACAAAATAACTAATCCCAACTGCTGTCCGTTACATAGTCTGTATTAAATTAAAATGATTTAGCAATGAGAGCTTTGTTTATAAAGTTTAATTTAATTGAAATTCCTTTAATGGAATTCAATGGATGCTAAATTGTACGACCCGAAATACGTGATTCTGTCAGAATATCATATCCACATTTTATAGATTTACGAATACATTACTCGTAGTTCCGGTTTCTATTTGAATTGAAAATATTTTAAAAACTCTGATTTTGTAAACTTAAACAAAAGAAACAGAAAACAAAGAAACAAAAGAACAATTTATCAAAAAACTCTCTTAATTTATTTTGTACAGTGGTACTTAATGAAACAACATTAAGATTTAATTGCGGGGGCAGATAGGATTACACATTTTCGTTACTATTCCTATCTGCCACAATTTGTTACCGTCTGATGCCACTGCGTCTAGACCCACGGGGTAGACGGGAATTATTAATGGCTAACCGCCATGGCCTGGATAGCCATAAGTTTTACCGTGTGCCACCGCGTTGGGGCGGTTTGTGGTGGCAGACGCTAATAGTTCCTTACTTCGACAAAGTAGGTAGGTACTCGCATAACAAACCAACTAAACAAAGTAGTACCCTTCAAAATGACAAATTGAAACTGTTGTGTTCTATCTGTCAGGTTGTCACCTTTGTTCTGAGATCTATGCGACAGATAATTGTGGTTTTGCATATGTTAAATAATAATTATAATAGATCTATAACCATTTCGTGAATAAGGTACTAAATAAAGATCAGTACCTATACCTACAAATCAAAGGATACATTTTTTTATAGTACCTAATTATTGTATTGAGGTAGATCTCCAATAAGATGGACGGACCAAGTGAAGGCAGCGCTGGACAGACCCTTAAATGAGTGCATCAGAAAGAATACCATCAGAGACGAAAGTGCGCAGAATTGTGAAGCGAGCCACACAACTCCCGACCTGACGACCACGGCCACTCTGTCAAGAGTGAATTTATTTATTTATTTAAATACTTTATTGCACATAAAAATTGCACAATTGGCGAGCATAATAAGTGAAACGACTGAGAAGAAGAATTATCGTACCTAATGTGAACTTTTTGAACCAATAATATTAGGTATGATATTCATACATAAGTCGTTGTTATTTTATTTGAAAATTATAGACTTTAAGCAACTTAGTCCAACGATTTTCCAACTAACAAATCTAGTACATTACATACATAAAAGGCAGTAGATAGTACAGTTTGTAAAAAAACACGTGTACAAAAAGCTATTAATAAATAATGAATCAAGTCAACACGGGTGCCGGGTAACACAAACGTGTAAAAGTCCGTGGAAGTCAATTCTTCTTTTTGATGTAGAATAATTAACAGATAGGACATTTGGAGGAATGTTTACGACAGCAAGTAGGTATATTCTTAAAGTTCATTACATAAATTGGCCTTTTCAAACTACAGTATTTGAAACTACAGTTAACAGATCTATAGCAATATTCGTTTTTGAAACTAGATAGGTACAGTATTCGTCAGCACCTTGTGACCTCTCAAATAGAGCAGTTTGAATTGAACTGTGTACCTCATGCAAAGAGGTTGCTACTGACTGTACTATTACTTTTTTACTTTTAATTTTTTACTATTACTGTTTCCTTTTCACTGTTTTTCTGTAACCTTAGTGCTATTTTGTAAACCTTTTTGAAACTACACATACACATTTTATCTTTTAACAAAATAAACTGTTTTATCTAAACCAACCAGTTGAAAATCCTCTGAAACTGCATCCAAATTGTTGAAGACTGTCTCATCTGCTTCTTCATCTCTGGTTAAATACCAAACAGACTTACCGGATCCGAACATATTTCAATCAGCGTCCGTATTTACCCTATTTTAAGCCATCTATTCTCGACTATCTGCTCCTATTTAGGCGTTTGTTTTCATATTGGGAAACTGCTGATCGGTTACAGATTACTGGTTTATTTAAAACGCGAGTTTATATGGAAATGTTTGGACTGGCCGGTACATGTTCCAAGACTTTGTGTGCTTTACCGTTTTTGTGAATTTGTTTCTTGGTTTAAGGATTTGAATCTTTTTTATTGTAACCCTACAATTGTGTCACTACATTGATTGGGTCAGGTAGATTTATATTTTTGATTATATTTTTAGTCTGCCAGTTACTATCAGGAAAGCTAAGTCCCTTCCCATTTTCAAAAAGCAATTGCTCGAACACTTTCATATGTTATGTGACTACTAGTTTTATTGTGTGGGTTCCTAGTTTGAATACATATTTATTAGAATTAATGTATTTATATATTATAGTTATTCGTACATAGTAGGTATATATTTATTTATTTATTAGTATTTATTTATTTGTTTTTATAAACATATTTTATTTACACCGCCTTTTTGCCTTCCTTTAATCCAGTTCATCCTAAGGTTGTCTGGAAGAAATCGCTCACAGCGATAAGACCGCCCATTGTACTTCGCTTTAAATGTTTTCTTGTATCTTTGTTTGTATTTTGTAATGTCCATGTGGTGTACAATCAAGTATTTTCTATCTATCTATCTACTTAACTAATATTTTAATTTTATTAGATGTTGATTTAATTAAATGTTTAGGAGGTTAAGACTCAAAAGTATCTGAAGAATTTCAATAAAAACAAACAACGATAGCTTAAAACTGTTGTATGCTCTAAGACTCAATTGACCTTAAGCTTGAGGTCAGATCAGAATTATAATTCAAAACTGCAGTTTACGAGGTATTAAGATTTAAGTCCGGGAATAAGTTTTGATATAGTGCAGCGCCACGGCACACAATTTATTGGACTTATAAATCTTTTTAAGATAGATAACTGTAGACTCCAAAAAGTCAGCAAATCATTCGTTACTAATAAAATTAAAATCGTAGTAAGATCACTTTTGCATGTCTCAATTTATTCAATAAAAGATATCAAATTGATATCTAGCGAACATCAAGTCAAAGTTAATAACGTATTCAATAAATTAGAACAATCATAAAAGTGTCAAAGTACCTAAGTGATTACAAACCTGTTCATATCGATCGAGTTCATACAAACCTGTTCATAACGATAGTAAATGTCAGGATAATATAGGGAAAAGAACAACACGAACAGAGAAAGCTAATAGTGGACATAATACGAATGATAGTACCATGAATGAAGATAACAATACAATTGACTATACTAGTAAACTTTGAGTAGTGCCACCTCCGAGTTTCTATTGAATGGCGCAAAGACATCATTATTTGCAGATCCCTGTATAAATAGTGCTCAACACACATAATCTAAGTGCTCGAGTGCATAAGAATAGGAATTTTAGACTAGGGTTGTCTACGGCGCAATAAATCATTTCACCAAAAATCGAGTACCACTCAAACAAACTTACTTAGTAAACCAAAAATCATAAGACTCTGTTGCACTTTTAATTAGGTGTGTCGGTGGATTTAATTCCAATTTTATAATTCACTAGCTGTCCGCCGCGGTGTTACCCACGATCCCTCGGGAAAATTTCACTTCACCAGGATAAAATATAGCCTATGTTCATGGGGGATAATTTAGGATTCTATTGTCGAAAGAATTTTTCAAATCGATCCAGTAGTTTCGGAGCCTATTCATTTCAAACAAACAAACAAACAAGACTTTCCTCTTTATAATATCATTATGACCACTGACTCATACGAACTTACTTACTTTTTTTTATAATATTATTAGTATAGATTTGGCAGAATTTAAGCCTAAATAATGTTTTGATGAAATAAACTGAAAGATATTATAAGAATAAATAAATAATGCTGGACATTTCACACAGCACCATCTAGCCCCAAACTAAGCAAAGCTTGTACTATGGGAACCAGTTATCTGATATACTACTTACATACTTTTTGTTTGTAAATACATATACATATTATACATAGAAACACCCAGACCCGAGATAAATATTTGCAGATCATACAAACATTTATTCCGCCGCGGGGATCGAACCCGCAACCTCCTGCGTCGCAGGCGGGCCTTCGCCCACTGCGCTACAGAGGTCGTCGTATCTTGTGTTGATACAAACTGATTTCTGTATTCTATTCCTGATGAGACATTTGCACTAAAGTTTATTTTTATCGAAATAGATATAGTGAAAAGTGGCTTCATCATTTGCTGTTGAGCTGAAACACAAACACTGCTAAGTCTCGATCATGAAAATGATAATCCCATATTCCTCTTGTGATGTTTGGACACGCATGACTGCGATGCAAATAGATAAAGCAACCCTGCGGCAGTAAAATCACATTGGCTGAGGAACTGGCAACCCTACTGGCCACCCACAATAGCAATATCGAGCGTTAGCTAAATCCAAGCACTTTATAAGCAAAACGAGATGGGAATTTCTGAGTGAGTGCATATTGCTGCTATTTCGAATGACCACTCGGCTTAGCATCCTTATTATAGTACCAGACGTACCTATAACCTTAGGGTCGGTACTGTCAGTTACAAAATTGTAATACTCTTTTCAAAATTATAAAAGGTATTTAATAATAAATACCTTATCTCCAACAGTCGTGATTTTCTTGGCTGTTTTCCACAGTTCTTCAGTTACTTTTTAATTTGGACCATTCCTTGACTACCCCATTAATATAACCATACCCTTAGCATTTTGAGTAACTTGATCTACAATAATGTCTACCTTAAGGATACAGTCGTGATCATGTGTCTGTGAAACGATTACACTGAAATTATTCTTTAGGTTCATAACTTTCACCTTTGTGGGAATCAGGTTAGGAATATCTTTAAATCCCAAAACGACCCAGAACAAAATATATCGAGGCTTGGCCTCAGAGTGCAACCATTGCCGTACATTTCCCCAAGACCATTAATGGACATAAAATTTTATATCTCTATTATCACGTCAAATTAACTGAATAAATGATTCAAATTACAGTTAAAAACCTGTAGAACTATTTTTCGTTGGACAGACAGACCCCATTTTAGTATAACAGCAATATCGTTAGATAAATCTGTGGGGATAAAGTTGTACTCTATTATTTATGTACGATTGCGTAAAGTGTGATGAGACGGAACGAGTCTGTCGTGTTCCGACTTTCTCAATGAACCTTGGGCTTTGCTTACTAATTTGTTCTCCTGTATTTGTAATTTCTATACGAATATAATTACCTTCTTAGACAAGAATTTGATTAATTATCCTGATTATAATATACTAGCTGTCCACCGCGGTGTTACCCGCGATCCCTCGCTAAAAGTTCACTTCCCCGGGATTAAATATAGCCTATGTTCATCGGGGATAATGTAGGATTCTAGTGGTGAAAGAATTTATCAAATCGGTCCAGTATTTTCAGAGCTTATTCATTTCAAACAAACAAACATGAAAACAAACAAATCTTTCCTCATTAAAATAAAAAAAAACAGGGTCACGACTGTATCCCCAAGGCGCGGTAGACATTCTCTCAGATCTTTATATTCCAGATCCTTTGAATATGTCTAAGGGGGTAGTCAGAGGCATGTACAAATACATATTTGATACATGCCCACATCTTGCAGAAGTTAGTATTCCATACGTGACAGGTTGCAAGCACATCGCCGCCTATAAGAATACTAACTGGTTTCCTCACGATGTTTTCCTTCACCGTTCAGAGCTCGTGTTAAAGCGCATATAAATTTTACGAAACGCAAAATCCATTGATGCACGGCCGGGATTCGATCCCACGACCTTCGGATTGAAAGTCGAGGTACAACCCCATTCGGCCAACACGGCTCTATTAAAATATTAGTGTAGAAAAATTATTAATATCTAGGTATTTATAAAGCCAGACTTTCGCAAAATTTTTTTTTTTTTAAATAAAAATATAACATTGCAAAAGAACATAAAAACACCGACAAAATGCAGAAAGCCCAAAATTCTAGGCCGTTTAACTTAGAATATGTCTATTGGATACTTCCTGCATTGGCTGGTTCTTGGTAAATGATCGTGTCTTACTCAGCTTACTTTATAGTATCAAAAAAAAAAAAAAAAAAAAAACATACATACACCCGAACATAGAACCTCCTTTTTTTGAAGTCGGTTAAAAATGAAGCTTTATCTTGTAGCATTTACGTCGTGTTTACAGAATTCTGCTGAAATGCGTATACACGTCCATTACGCAATTCAGTTCATTCATGTTTCATGTTGGGTTAATGAACAGTTTGGTTATTTAAAATTACGTTTCATCATTCATGAACTTTCATGAAATTCCAATTTTTTTAACGTGTTAAACCTGAGTGAAACGTGTAGATGGCGCTTGCTTAACCGATAAATATGAGCTTATCAAAATTTTCGATTGTGACATCAAGGATTCCGTGACCGAGCGGTAAGGAACTCCGGCTTTAGGAGGATCGTTGGAACCGAAAATGATAATACTTTTCATTCAAAGAATTCCAATGTCTGGGTCCAAGGTATTTAAGGCATGACGCGGAAGAAAAGGAGTAACATCATCTTGCTCTTCTAAATGAGTCAAATAGTCTTCCTAGTTCTTAACTTTAATAACTTTTCTAGGAAGAATTATTTCGTTCAATATCACTCTATTTTACAACAATTTTAACGAAGTTTAATGATGTATATAAAAGGTTTAATTGATTTATGTTTCTGGAGCTCTATCCGGTTCTAAGAATTTTATAGAAATGGTTCTCAAATTCAAATTCCCCTCGCTGACTTATTCAGGCGAATAGGTGAATATGTAGAGGGCCCATAAGGCACATATTTTTAAGATGCAGAAATGCCAGGAAAGCTTCGGGTAATATATAATTACATACATACTAATAATCTAACGGGCCTTGCTAAAGTAATTATCAGAGAAACATACAAAAATGGTCGACATTCCCAGAGTTCGTACGAAGCGTTTTGAGTCTACATTTTTCATACGCACCGCCAAATTGTGGAACTCATTGCCGGGCTCTGTATTTCCCGAAAAGTACAATATAGGGGTCTTTAAACCAAGAGTAAATAGGTTCCTTCTAGGTAAGCATGCTCCATCTTAGACCTCACTACTACTTAACATCAGGCATAGTGAGGTCAAATGGTGAACTATTTAATTAAAAAAAAAAGAATAGTCACGGACAGAAAGCAAGCAAAGAAGTTACCTACTTATTTGACCTAGAGGCACATGAATAACAATTATAGAAAAGAACACACACAAATCTTTTAAAGAGACAATCAACAAAATCACAAGTGATAATTTTCTTACAACATCCATTGCGTAAGACAAACACAAACAGAGATCACTAAAATAAACATTAATACGTCGGCGCATGACTTTCGTGAGTTCATATTGATTAAGAGCTTTGAGGGTCAATTTTCACATGTGAAATAATATGAATAATTTAGAAAATAATGTACACAATCGTTTCATGCCTTTAAAATAAAATAAAAAAGCCTTTATTCTACATACCTACCATTTTTGACACTTTTTAACTAATTTTACTTAAACTTAAACTAACACTTCTTTTCTCCACTACTGTTACCTATATACCTAACTATTCTATTCTAGTATGAAATCGCCTCAGCGGCGGTAGGCCTCCCCCAATTTCTGCCATGTGCCCCTCTCTCGAGCCTTCCTCATTGACCACACTGTTGGGTAAAGATGTGTCCCGCCATCTCTTTTTTGGCCTGCCTTGTTTCCTCTTGGCTTCCAATGGGATCCACTCTGTCACCTTTTTTGTCCATCTGCTATTCTCCATCCTGCAAACAACACCAAAGTTTATCTAACAGCTGGTTTATAAATCACGGTTAGGGAATATTTCCTTCAAACTTCGTTGTTATATCTGTTGCTATGGTTATCAATGCTTTTGAATGTTTTTGTGACATATTTTTAATTTTCTACGATGTCAACTGTCAGTGAGCTAACCGGCCGCCGACCAGCGATTAGATTTAGCGGCTTGTTATTGAAGATTTCCTTTGGAAAGAACACAAAACATCGTAACGGTCTGTTAAAATCTTAATCCGTTGTTAGATGTCCTACTAAATTTGATGTCTAATTAACTAACGCTCTGTTAGACAAAGTTTGGTGAAACCAGCCCTAAGGGCTGGTTTCACCAAACTTTGGCTAACAGAGCGTTAGTTCAAATTTAGTAAGACAAATAACAACGGATTAAGATTTTAACAGACCGTTACGATGTTTTGTGTTCTTTCCAAAGGAAATCTTCACTAACAAGCCGCTAAATCTAACCGCTGGTCGGCGGCCGGATAGCTCACTGACAGTTGACATCGTAGAAAATTAAAAATATGTTGCATCAACGTCCAAAATCATTGCAAAGTTCGCGCCGTAACCATAGCAACAGAAATAACAACGAAGTTTCAAGGAAAATTCCCTAACCGCGATTAACTAACCAGCTGTTAGATTGACTTTTGGTGAAACCAGCCCTAAAGATGTCCAATGAAATAACACTCTGTTAGATGAAGTTTGGTGAAACTAGCCCAAAGTAAGTAGGTAAGTTCGTAAATGAGTCAGTGGCCAACTCTCGAGACGAATATCAAAGAGTAAACAAAGCGAAAAGCTGTGGTCGGTATAAGGTCAAATTCAGACACCCTAATTGTCCTTCGACGTCAATAGGTATCAAGTAAAATGCATTCAGTTTAAAAAAAAAATCTTTTTGCACTTAAACAATATTAAACTCAATGAAGTGTGTAATAAAGATTCAATTGAAAATATTGCTAGAACAGTAAAATATGAAAATTATTATCTGAAAGTCTAAAGGGACATTCATGCTACTGGAGAATTTAATCAAAAACAATTCGAACAATTTGAGATACTCATTCAGTTACAAGAACTTAGATTAGGTACCAGTGAGGAACATAAGATCGCGCAAAGATCCTTAGATCTGATTCTGGTGTATTTTGTATATTACCTATGTAATATGTTGCAGACTAAGATCATTAAGACGGGATGAGCCTTTACCTTGTATTTCCCCTCTGCCAAAATGTACATGATTCCGAATCATGTACCTACCTCGTTCCCCGCAAAAACCGGGAGAAAATGCTGAAAGAGGAATTCTGTCAAACTCGTCCATTCTATTTTTTGTCTGAGGTAGCATATAGTATCTGCAAATAAACATATAATTATTGTTTATTGCTATGTATGACGCAAAATCGGTTACGGCAAGCAATATCTCATACGATAATCCTCCTGACCAAGAGTCAAGTCCAAGCGCGCAATCCCGATCTAAATCTTCTGAATCTAATACCGGATGGGTTGCCAACACGTGAAACACAGTATTCAGATAAACAAGTACGAACTTGTTTATATTTTTAAACGTAAAAATATGATGCCAAAATATTGCCATATGTCATGCGCGTAAGGTCTACTTGGAAAATTTTATACTAATTATAACTGTATACATACAGGGTGTAAAAAGACGTCTACCGAAGCCGAAAGGGGTATGTACAGCATCCCAACACACTACCAAATCCAAAAGGATTTTCCGAAAATATCATTACATTCGGAGAAAACAGCGTTTGAAGAGTACTGTTTGCGTGTGTTCTGGGTGCGTTATTTTACATAGATCGCTGGTTTTTGAGTTTAAACTGTTTTTTTCTTTTATAAATGAAATTATTAGGTACGTATGGTCTTATTATGTTGTACTAGTAGTAAATAACCGAAAAAGCATGACGAAGCTAAGTCAAAAATGTTTTTTTGCGTTTTTTTTTGCTAAATATGTTTAGAGTCATGGTCTGATTGCAACCCCTCAGTTTTCGGTAGCAGTCTTTTACACCCTGTATATGTGTAGCGCAGTGGGTGAAGGCCCGCTTGCGACACAAAAGGTTGCGGGTTCGATCCCCGTCGTTTGAAAAATGTTTGTATGATCTACAGATATTGTCTCAGGTGCAGACCTAAAAACAAAAAAGTATATTTAGTAGTATCAGTCATTAAATATCCATAACACAAGCTCTGCTTAATTTGGGGCTAGATGATGCTGTGTGAAAAGTCCAAACAATATTGCTTAGTAGGTCTTATCTATTTTTTTTCCTGTTCGTTTAAATTTTTATACCTAATTTTAAATAGCATAAAATTTCTTTATGTGCAAAGAAAATGTTACTATTTTCATACTGGCCTCTCGACGAAAGAAAAATATGTTGTGTGTGTTCATGAAAAAACATGAGCATGGAAAGGCAAACAAGTAAAAAAACAGATAATATTTTAAAAACAAATTTTCAACTGCTTATATTCTTGAAATAAACATCACAGCTCCAACAAATTGACAAAAAGATCAATGTATTTTTAGCTAATCGGATCTTTGTTTCACAATTTCACGAAGCAATAGGTTTCTGTTTCAAAACATCTGTCCTTTCTGATAAGAGGTGTCGCTTTCGTCTAGACACAATGAACCGCTCACCTATTAACCTGGTAGATGGCGAACTGTGTCGATATGGACAATGCAATCCAACAATCTTTATTAGAGTGGCCAATGAAATGGTGAAATCGAATTGTGAGAAAATTACTGAGTTGAGCAAGCAAATAGCGATGTAAACGTAGAATAAGGTGTTTACCTAAATTGAGAAGAACTCTGAAGATTCATCATAATTTTATGGTTTGGTGATCCATGTAGGAAACGTACATGTTACCTAGATGCGAATGATAAGATAGATTGTAGCATATAACGTGCATACACGATGCAATTTCAACCCATACGATTTCGTATTGCACGGAAATTTTTCACGCGTAAAAGCTCATCGTATGCGATTTGTCATAGCGCGACGCTCGTCGGCACGTTCAATGGGCGGGGCTTAGCAAATCGTACGACGTCGCATCGTGTAAATGCTACTTTAAAAAATAGATGGGAAGGGGATACTTTTGAAGGGGAATCAATATATTAAAAAAAACACAAATGGCAGAATTATAGTAGAATTCTATAGTAGAATTAACTGTGATTCAAGAGGTGTCGAGTTCAAATCCACCCGAACTACATTTATTTATTTATTTATTTATTTATTTATTTATTTATTCATTCAGAAATCAGTAGTTAGTTTACAGTCTAAGCCAAAGCACTAACTACACTATTTATACACATCAAAAAACAAAATCATTCAATTAAACATAAAATCCATTAAGTACATACATAGTTAAAGTGTAAAAAATCAAAATAAAAAAGAACATCAAAATAAACAGAAAATTACGTTATTCAATTAATAAGATAGCATATTTCATTTAAAAGTAAGGTATGATCTAAGGCATGTATAGATATATCTCAGACTATCGTTGAATATGTCGACATGTTGGAACTCCTGCAAGAAATCATTGAGAAGAAAGAGAGCTCTGAGTGTGGGTGCGTTGTTGGCATGATTCGTGCGTGCAGGTGGCTGTGCAAATAGCTGGTGAAGCCTGCGTCCGGTTCTGCAGTAGCTGTTTGGGACATATAAAGAAACACTACTCAGTGTCTCCGGGTTGTCCACTCTGTTGCGAAGAATTAAACAGTAATGGATGGCTAACTGCAATTTGCGTCTCAACTCTAAGGTGTCTAAGCCCACCATACCGGTCACGAACAGAGAGGGGAAGAGATACGGGTAGTATCCATAGGCCCGTTTGTATATGTACCTAGCAAACTTACGTTGCAATCTCTCGATCATTACAGTGTATTTGGCCTCAGATGGGTCCCAGCTGATCGCACTGAACTCAAGTTTGCTCCTGACGAACGCGTTGTACAACATGATTGCTATGCCTATGTTATTGAAATGCGAAGCTGTCCTCATGATAAAACCTAGAGTTCTATTCGCAGACTTACACATGGCGACAATATGTTGACGGAAGTTGAGTTGTGTATCCTCAACCAACCCCAAATCGCGAATAGAATCCACTCTTTCCAGGATGCTGGCTCCCAGAGAGTAGTTGTAAATTCTGGGATCTCTGATTCTGGCGAAAGTCATCACCTTGCACTTCGAAACATTAAATGCCAGTTTATTTTGCCGGCTCCAGCTGTCCAACGAGTCAATGTCCTGCTGCAGGTCCTCACAATCAGATATATCGACGACTGATGTGTACAATTTCAGGTCATCGGCGAACATCAAACACCTTGAATTGCGTAGAACTGCAGGAAGGTCATTAATCATGGCTAGAAAAAGGGTGGGGCCGAGCGTACTGCCCTGACTGACTCCTGACCTAGTGTAGAACTCTTGGGATCGGAAGTTATTTAGTTGAACATATTGTTTTCGTTCATTCAGATAGTCTGCAAAAAATCTCAACAAACGGGGAGAAGATCCCATTGCAGAGAGTTTGACCAATAAGATGTCATTATGAACGGTATCAAATGCACGCCGAAAGTCAAGATATATAGAATCTACTTGCCTACCGTGATCCATTTCCTTGGGAATAAAGTCAACGTATACTGTATGATTTGTAGACGTGGATCTAGCTGAACGAAACCCGTGTAAATGAAGTGCTCGTTGGATGATTCACAATCATCCAACGAGCACTTCATTTGACGAGTCATGTGTGTATTCAAAATCGACTCGAACACCTTAGCAAATACAGACAGAACAGCTATCGGTCGGAAATTGCTCACTTCAGTGGAATCACTAGTCTTCGGGACAGGTGTTACTCTTGACACTTTCCAGCGTGCTGGATATCGGCAACTAGACAAAGAGATATTATAAATATACAGCAGCGGTTCCACCAAAGCACGCATACAATCCTTGACCACAAAAGGAGGGACACCATCAGGTCCTGCCGCAAACGATGCCTTTAGGCGACGCACTGCACGCTGCACGTCAGTTTCAGACACAGAGTCCACGCATATTAGGCTCACGTCTCTGGCGTACTGATGTGCTTTCTCTTCCGCCTCCTCAGCCTCTAACGTTGGAATATCGGCGAGGAACACGGAGCTAAAATATTCAGCAAACGCAGCGACGGCATCATGTCCAGAAACTTCTTTACCATTGGCACAGAAAGTATTAGAATTATTTCTGTTAGTACGTCTGTCCTTTACGTATAAGAAGGGAGAGGGCGAAAACATGTGCCCAGCCAAATAATTATAATAGTGTGGCATAACAACGTGATCAAATTGTGATAACTTTACGTTGCAACATCAGGTAGTGTACCTAAAAGTAAATTAATTATGATACTTTATGCAGGTTGTTTGTCATATCAATATTCTGGCTCTGGTCAGTGATCATTATTATACCAGTTATTTTCTTATTTTAGAGACCAATATTTAATAATATTAATATCTACATCAATAAATAAGGATTTACATAATCCTAATTTTGAATCAAGCAAATTGTAGGCGACTGTAAACTTGTGTATTTATTTGGCACCGTTCGCTAAAAAGCTAGAGGAATCTATGTCTTATTTTAAAGGCGATAGAAGCGACTGCCGTTACGAACTCTGTGGCAAATTAAGTCTAGATAATCCTTCAAAATATTGTCAGTAAAGTTGCTTATGTAAAGGTGACACAGTTAAGCTCCAGTCTTGCAAGTAGCGGAAGTAGCTACATAAAGTATCGACAGAGCACGCGAGATTTGACCATAACTAAAAAAGTAAGTTCGTATGAGTCAGTGGCCAACTCTTGTGACGGAGTTTTTAGGCCGCCTAAAGGCCTAAAAACTCCATCACGGCCAAAGATCGACAATTTAACGTGCCCTCCGAAGCGCAGAAGCGCTCAGATGAAATGCCATTCATCCACTTATGCACCGTTTCGAACGTTGCTTATCTTTGACGATCTATCAAGCGACAAAGCAAGCACGACCATGAAGGATTCTGTCAAAGACCCAGATATACTAGCAGGTAATACAACGGTAGCTGGTTCATGCAATAAGGGCCTTAGTCGTCAGATCATACGATGTTTGCACTGCTCGACCAAATTCTAATTTATGTTCGTAAGCAATGAAAACTGGAACAAAATTGCTCTTTGGATTGCAAGAGCGACTTTGTAAAAGGTTGTAGCGTGGGTGTATGAACAGAACATTATCTAGTCTCTTGATTATGTTATTACAGGTATTGAATTGGCATTTTATAAGCTCGTTTTAAACCTAGGTGGGCTGAACATGGTATTCACTGCTAACTTTCGATTTTTATAACTTGATTCGATTTTGTTTTGATAAAGTTTCATGTTAAACAAGTTTCTATGTATTTGAAATGTTTTTTTTTTCACAAAGACAGTTTAAATAAGTCAATGTAAAGCTTGAAAGGTTAAGCTCCCTCGCAGACTGCAGACTTTCTATCGGCCGATAGTTGAGACGGATTATACTTTGGCTCGTAATGAGTATGTACAAGTATAGCCCCAACTATCGGCCGATAGAAAGTCTGCAGTCTGCGAGTGGGCTAAATCCCACTATACTATACTACAATTGGAATCGATATATTCAGCTCACAACGTCTATGTAAAATCGATTCACGTCCGAAATCGATTTGCCAAACACTGATCGCCATCCCGTTGTTACAAGTGACACAGAATGACGAATGTAAAAAGGAAAGGCACGGATTAAATCGATGTTTAATATGCTATTTGTATGTTTGGTCTCGTTCTAAAACGAGCCAATACTTTGTGGATGCACCATTTTGATCCAACAAAGTCTGCTCGCGTATATCAACCGACATTCTAAGTCTAGAATTTTCGTGCAAAACACGACCTTACGTCCTTGGTATAAGAGGTGCAAGTGGCAAACCAAACGGCAAATTTAAATTTGTAGTGAGCGGAGGTGGCGCCAAAGACTAGTAAGACTTCCAGCATACATTCCTTGACACTTAGACGATTATTACACGAACAAATGGTGTTTATGACAGAATGACAGACGTGTAGAAGTGCATAATGTGCGTTGTCGTAAAACCGCCAAGCGTGAAGGTGATAAATCGTTTAACATCTTTCCTGGACGCCGAGTTTGACTTTGTTGTTTGTAACCCTTAAGAGGACAGAGTGTGACATTGCTGACCCTTATCTGAATAGAATCGCAAGTTTTATTGTCAGTTTTGCTTTTATTTTACCCATCCCATCCTTTAATGTGAACTTGATACTTGATAGCTAAAATAACCCTGTATAAGCCCTTCTATTCTAAAGCTTAAGCCGTTTCTCCAACCTAAAGTATAGGTACGTATAGGTACGTATATGACTAAACAAATGGCATGTCCGAAAAGTAGGTAAACTGGATGTTAAACTGTGAAATATATTCAAGGGTCTCACACCTATGCACCAGAAGGTAAAGTAACAAAATGTAGTCGTTTGTATCCATAATGAGCTTTGCATGCACCAAGCATTTACTACGAATGTGTAATGCATGATAATTTCTCAAATATAAACCTTAAAATTTGAATTTTCAAACAGCCTAACCTTAAAACTTAGATTAATACGAGTATTTTCAAATGTTATAACATTTTACTGTATCAATCCTTAAATTTTTTAGTTATTTATCATAATTAAGTAAAAAAATAATATTTACAGAAACTAAGTTATTATTCAAAACTGAATTGTTTTAATGGAAAAAGTTTTTCGTAGTAATTTAGTACCAAATTGACTTTTTTTTAATAATTCTTTACTAGATCTTAAAGTACACAATACTAACAGGACATATCACTTAAGAAACTTTGCCATGCCTTGAGTGTGAGTACACTCAGCTACGTGAGTTCATGAACCATTTAATCTTTATAAACACTTTAGAAATGAGATTGAGAAAATTCTTTCAGTGATCTTGGCATCGAAAAGAATGAACAAGGGTAGAAAACAATTAAAAATTACTCAAATGTCCAATAACTCGAAAACCTTGAGGCTTTTACTGGGTAGGTACACACAAGTTTTGATTTTCTGGTACCCGTTGATAATGGATTATCCACGCATTTCAGGACACCCTGTATACAAAACAAAGACAGTTCCCGCATATACCTTATGATAAAAAAGGATCTTGAAATTCTCAAATTGTTCATGGATATATTGTTCCTGAGGCTGCACACTGTTTATATCATTTAGTATAGGCCTAAGTTTTTTTATGGATAACTAGCTGCGCTCCGTGGTGTTACTCGCCGTCCCTCGGGATTACTTCACTCCTTCGGAATAAAAAGTAGCCATGTGTTATTCCACAATTATAGTCTATCTTTGCCAAACATACAAATCCATTTAGCCGTTCGGACGTGATTGAGTTTCATCTATACATATAGTAAGATATCGAGAGCTGGCGATTTTTTGGCACTGAGAATCAGCATTGCCATACAGCGTGGCAATGCCGCCAGTATTTTGGGCGCGCTTCCGACTGATAGTGACCTGGATCAGTTGAGCTATCAATAGATTGTTTTTACGACGATCCTTAGATTGCTTGACTGATTCTATTGTATTTTATAATATTGTTTTTGTAATTTTATGTACATATTGTAGTAGCTTCATCATTGGCCTGCCCTTATCCCGCTCATGCGGGGTCGGCACAACATGTTCTCCTCTTCCACTCTCCGCTATCACTCGTCATTTCTGTATCAACTTCTTTCTTTTCCATATCTTCTTTCACACAATCCATCCATCTTTTCTTAGGTCTACCTCTACTCACATATCCATTCACATTCATTTCCATCACCCTTTTAGTTAGATGACTTTCATCCCTCCGCATTACATGCCCATACCACGCTAACCTATTGCTCCTCAACTTTTCAGTCACCGGCGCTACTTTCAGACTTCCCCTAATATATTCATTTCTCACCTTATCCATTCGCGTCACTCCGCACATCCATCTCAACATTCGCATCTCTGTCGCATGCACTCTTCTTTCATCCGTCGTTTTCGTGGCCCAGCACTCAGATCCATACAGTACATATTGTAGTAGCTTAGTTTCTGTAAATAAATTAGTAAGATATTATACTGACTGTACCAGGAGATCATCAGTCAGCAAGAGCTTGACGGCTCCAAGTTGGTGGTCCAATATTTGCGGGGCAATCGACGCAGCTCGTCGCATACTTATTGATTATCGATATTCGATAAATCGTGCGTCTAGACGGTGCCCACCGACTCCGCTTTCAATCGTTTGCGCGTGTCCAGAATGCTATATGCATCCGAATGCAGTTTTATTTTTGAATGCAAAACAATGAAAAGCCTATTGGCATGTTCAAGGTATCTACTGTGCATGTCAGGGACAAAGCCGTGTTATATCAGAAACACAAAATGCTAGAGATTAAACAATGAATGTTGGAGATGTTTATTGATAAAACATCAGTTATATTAAAAATAGTTTTGATACAGGCGTATTACAATAAAAGTGCTTCAAATTCCCCTGTGCGTGAATTAAAAAGTAGCTGCTCAGCCTTTCTTTCGGGGTCATCTAGATAGGTCCCAGCACGTTTAAGATAGACACAAAAGAACACTTTCTTTGTGTAAACTACCATTGAAATTACCTAACCCAACCATAAAATAAAAGTAGATAATAACTTCATTGATCACCAAAAATCTAATTATGTCTTCCCAACTTAATATTTCATTTATCTTCTAGTTAATCTCTTGACTCATATATTTTAAATTATTTTATTATTCAATATTGCTGTGCACACATGCTTTGCATATTAATCAATCGTGTAATATACTTTAGCGTTACAGCTTATGATTTTATTAACTATTTTATGGGCAATTTATTTCTAGACTAGATAAACGTTCGGATTTATTTTCTTGGTTCTTATGCTTGCTCATAACATTTTCTAGGCTTAAAAACTATACAAAACAGAACTCATCACTGAGAGCAATAAAAAATTCAAATCTATTGGATCTGTGTTGTCTGTCAGTCAGACAAATCAAATACTCATTTCCTGTAGTGGATTACATTAAGATAAAATATTAATCAATTTATTACTTAGTTAAGTTAAATTTACAACTTCCATTTAATCTTTAATTTTGTTGTGGGAATTTAACTATGAAACAAACTTGTACCTTATTGCACACTGCAGTATTTTCTAACTACCGAGTCATGTTTCTAGTATTAATTTATTTAATATACCTACCTAGACTGTTTTTAGGTTCGGTTAGTTGTAAACTGTGTTAGCCGAATGTCGCGAAATGGTCGCGAAGGAACAGGGAGTAAAATCACCTAGTTTTAAGACGATTCAAAATGATCCCAGCGGTCCTTTTTTTTTTTTTTTTTTTTTTTATAACGTCAGAAAATCCATTATGGATACCCGACCGCCGTGGGGACAGCGGAAGGGTTATGTCGGACTCTCACCGACTAAAAACTGACGCGTGGCCTGCCTCCATGCATGTCAAGGGGCTCCGCGATCTCCTATGGAACACAGCGGTGCCCCTCTCGCATTTTGCCTAAGCACTGTCCCGGGAATGGCATCCACAGCCACGCCCGGCACCCTCGCGGTGCTTACGGCGGCGCTCGCCACAGAGCGCCGCCGCCCTCCCGGGGTCCGCATCGTGGACAGTCGAAGTCCCCACTTCGACCACCCGCGGACCCGAAAAGTCCCCTGTTGGGCAGGGGATACCACTCGCCCCCTCGCGGGGCAGGCGGTGCGTTCCCGCCTTCCATCCCGAGTGGGTTCGGCCTCGCTCCGAACCCACTCCGCGGCCTCCTCATCCAGACCATACAAGGGACTGGTGCCAAGGCAAGTCAGTCAGTGTGTATCCGACCGAGTCGCCAAGGCACCCACATCCCTTGATGCCGGGCAAGAGTAGCGAAGGCGGTGATATCGCGTACCACGCGCTCTCCAGAGCGAATCTTGGAGGTACCACCGCCTTCCACCTCTTCGGTGTTCCGCCGCCTACGAGCCTACCAGCTCGTCCTAGCTTCATCCACTGCGCCATCTGCGAGTCAGAGGGACGCGCGGAGAAGCTACCTCCCGTCAGACCATTGGTTATCCGACAATAGATTCCGGTTTATTGTCGGACTTAACAGGGCACACCGGCCCTTCAACTGCTGTTCCCCCCGGTTCCTCCCCGGATCCGTAAGGGACAAGCAGCTTTGGGCACACGAGAAGGTTGTCTGACCTGGTGCCCCGATCCCAGCGGTCCTACTGAATAAATGCTTTTTGACTTTGACTTTGAAAAAAATGGGGTTGTGACTTTCAATCCGAAGGTCGTGGGTTCGAATCCCAGATCCCAGATCAATGGATGTTTCGTTTCGTAAAAATATGCACGAGCTCTTAAGGGTGAAGGAAAACATCGTGAGGCAACCCGCAGCTTAGTCAGCTCCACACGTATTGACGTTGTCTTTGTGGGCCAGGCTGATTAAGCTGAGAGGATAGTTTAGGTGCTGGGCAAGCCTATTCCATCTCAAACAATGTCCCAGGCACTACAGCGTCCCGTCGAGTGTAGGCATGGGTTGCCTCCTGACGCTGTATATATCATCTAATATAGATGTAAAGGCCTAAGTAGGTTTTAGGTATCTTTTTTATTACTTTATGCCTAATTGATTTATATCTTTTTGCAGATCTGGTGTAAGCTGAAATGGAGGATAGAATACTAGGTACGTAGACTTACATCACAATGTGGATTTTATTTTGTAGAATGACATTTATAAGTCTAGTTTTTTATCACATTTTGTAGACTTTATGATCAATAACAAAACTTTTCCCGCAGACATATTTTTTATTTTTTAGATCAAAACTGTTAACTAAATCATTGACCCGAACAGATTGGTCAATATATCACAATAATCCTAACACATTGATAAACTGCCACTTTGATGTTGCTCTCAACTTGTGAACGATGTTAAAACACAAATAATCATCGGATTATTACGGTCAATTCATTAAAAGTAGACTGACTTTTATTGCTGAAATAAATTATGAGTGGAGTAGGTTCTTACCTAGTTTCTATAGATATGTAGAGTATGTTTCGACACGTCTTGTCTGTCCAGAAAATGTTGTTTTCGCATCAAAGTTTTTGCGATTCGATATCATTTCCGGAAAGCAATAAAGATTAGTAATTATTTCTTCTGTAATAGAGAAAACAAATGGTTATTTACATTCATTGTGATGTCCAATATTTTGCTGAGGCACAAATGAAACCAATCAAAGAAATCAGTAGACCATGAAATTACAGGCGAATGAGAAGTGCATTAATGTAAAACATTATTTCCTCTTCAATATATCATCTTTTTGCCCTTGTCATGCCTTTTTTCTTGCCGATATGGGTATGTATCTCTACTAACGTTTGTATGAATGTTCACGCCGATACAGCTGATCGAACCTGCATGAAAATCTCTGAAATGAAAGTGTGCAGTAGTACATACGAGTAGGCTAAATTGTACTCTGAAAAATGTACTATTCCCTAGGAATAGATTTGTTTCTAATTTCAGAGCTATGATTTTGCGTAGTTGTTGAGGTGGATGCTTCTGAGGCTCAGAGCAGGCTGGGAAAATGGCGGGAGAGACTGGAAAAAGTAGGCTTAAAAATAAGCAGAACCAAAACTGAACACCTGTTTTGTAATTTCGGAGGTTCTTCCAGCTTCTCTCCCATCGCCTTAGATGGTGTATCCCTTCCAGTCTGCTCCGATTTTCGATACCTCGGATCATTGATCCAAGATGATGGAGGAATAGACCGAGACGTCAAAAATATAATGAATGCGGGATGGATGAAATGGCGACAGGTCTCGGGAACAACTTGTGACCCTTGTATGCCCCTTAAACTTAAGGGGAAAATCTACAAGACGGTCATTAGACCTGTCGTGCTGTATGGTGTGCTGGGCTACGAAAGCGGCGGATGAAAGAAGAGTGCATGCGACAGAGATGCGAATGTTGAGATGGATGTGCGGAGTGACGCGAATGGATAAGGTGAGGAATGAATATATTAGGGGAAGTCTGAAAGTAGCGCCGGTGACTGAAAAATTGAGGAGCAATAGGTTAGCGTGGTATGGGCATGTAATGCGGAGGGATGAAAGTCACGTAACTAAAAGGGTGATGGAAATGAATGTGGATGGATATGTGAGTAGAGGTAGACCAAAGAAAAGATGGATGGATTGTGTGAAAGAAGATATGGGTAAGAAGGGAGTGAATACGAAGATGACGAGTGATAGGGGAGAGTGGAAGAAGAGAACATGCTGTGCCGACCCTGCATAAGCGGGATAAGGGCAGGCAAATGATGATGATTTTGCGTAGTTGTTGTTCTATGGGCAGAGAGCAGCTGTGCCCGCGACTTAGCGCGGAAATTTCCAGAGAATAGAAAATACAATTTTGGGGTGGATCACCCATATGAAAAATTGACGTCATATACTAAGACGTCTACTGAATATACACACACAATTTAATAAGAATCGGTCAAGCCGTTTCGAAGGAGTTTTGTTACAAACACTGTGACACAAGAATTTTATATATTTACCTGATCGCACACTTGGCCGCGCCGTACGCGCCGCAGTCATTTTTCTGTACAAAAAATGCTGACGTCAGAAAATGCGGCTCGCTTCTGACGTCAGCAGCATTTTCTCTTTTGAATTCACAGTTCAGCGCGTACGGCTCCGCTAGACTGTGCGACCCTAGAGAGAGATTTCGATCAAACATACCTAAATCCGTTTAAAATAATTTATGTGACTTTTGCTAAAGTGTGATCTTTCGGATGATCTCAAACATCGTTTATTACACAAGGAGGTCGTCCTCTCTACCGTCTTAGCATGATGTAACCTCCCAGATGTCCATCCAGTATATCTTTCTCATCAGAGTCTACTTACCATAAATCTCCGACGAGTCGACTACTCGGTTTCACGGCACATCCAAACAGTGGTTTATGATGTCAAACACTAAATGAGTAGGGTGTCTTTCAATACTTTACGATCAGGACACGATTTAGATAAAGCAAGCATTTTGAAGTGAAAACTTTTTTAGGCGCGTTGGGCATGTTTGAAATGGGAAAAAACCATAAATTCGAAATTACGTATTAATTAAACCCTCCGAAAGCTCGTTCAAGTTTTTACTCCTGCAGTCCCACTGTTTTTTTTTTCATATTTCCTAGGACTTATATTTCTTTAGAAGCTATTATGAGCATTGGAATGTGTCTGATTTCTGAGGAGAAATCAGAGGTTACATTTTGTAAGAAATCAGGAGGGTTAAGCCTTGATGCATTTTCTTTTTAATTTTAGTCGAGAATACACTCTTTTTTATTTCAAATATTTTATAATGATCTTTTAGGATTTTTTTTTTGTAATTTAACAAAATAAACTAGAGTCACCTGTGTAAATTGAAGCATTTGAATATAGTGATGTATAATGACCGTACAGTCAAAAACTCATGGACACCCTACGCCTATTTAATAGCAGCATTCTTTCAGCCATTCCTGTCCACCACACTTCAATAGCTTGTCTGAAAAACATTCATAAAATCTCGTCAAACACCGCCGCCATATAAAACTCAAATTCTATCTTTATCTCGGTCATATAAGGTTCAAAGTTCTTTTTAAAGTTTAGTTCCAAGAATGGTGTCAAAGGATCAGTGGAACTATTTGTCTTGCCTTTATTCCCACTCTGATGGCAACTGATGGACACTAATGTCTATCGAATGACTTTATTTTTAGATTATTGCTTTTGTTCGATACGGACTGTGACAAAGAATCCAATTTTGGTTTGTCCAAAAATAGGAGTGATCTTAAGTTTTTCTACTTTTATAGCATACTGCTCTGCATGGTAAGAAAAATTAAACCTAAACTACACTTTTTTTGCAAATTGCATTGTCCTTTTAGTTCGTATCTAATAAACTAACAAGATCAAAAAATAAAAGCATTTTTACACCCCGAGTATAAGAACTAAGTCATTTTATTCGTAAAGACGATTTATTCATTACTAAAATTAAGATGAACATAACACATAACAAGAAATAACATTAAGAAGTTTAATTATGCGCAGGAGTGTGAGCATCATATTTAAGTAATATAAATAATAATAAACTATCCCTTATTTTGTTATTTCTCTATTCGAAAGCTTCAGTTCAGTGAGCGAATACCTACATGTCAAAAATAAATAAAAAAGTAGGTACAATAATGTCTTTATATCATCTCAGTCAGTAAATTCTCTTCCGATGATTATCAGTAATTTATACATTAAACTCATCATAATCGATACAGCACGTGGACAGAACGTGAAATTAGTTTAGTTAAATAACTGCTACATTTAAATTAATTTCGTGGGCGTTAAGGTACATAAAGAATAAAATTAATTTAAAAAACACTCGGAATCGTCAACATAAATAAGATCATTATGTATGAGAAATATGTCACAGCTTATTGGGTTTGCAGCTGACTCACTTATTTTTTATTCAGAAACTTAATTTGTTGAGAAAACAGTCCCACAATTTTTTTATTTTAAAGTTTTAATGGTTTTTTAATCTGTTTCTGCAGGTTGTTTTGAAAATACGATTGAAGAAAATGTTCATATACAACTTTTGTAGTTTCCTAGGTATACGTATATCATTATTCAAAAGCATGAGACTTTCTAAACGTTATAAATATAGCCTTAGCTTTGTAAAGATTAAAGAAAAGAAAAAAAAAAAAAGTTTTTTTTTTTTTTTTAATGATCATAGTATTTTGTGTAATAAGTTCTAGGTACACTTCGCCCAACGGATCTAGGCATTCGTGAAGCTAGCCGTTTGTCTGCGCAGAACACAATTTTGTATGAAAAAGCGTTCACTGCGCAGACTGTTTTACACTAATCTTCCATGAACCAATGTTTCTGAATGAACTATTTCTGTTAAAAACTAAAAGTATTTCTTCATCAACAAATAATTAGGAGTAGGAAACATAAAGTATGATGTTTCCTCACGATTTCCTCACTTTGTTTTATTAATTTTTTTGATAAAATATTAAATTGATCTGATATACAGTTGGCATATTTCTGCGGATAATCGCGAGGCTTTTCTCGTTGTCTCTCTCTCTCATGAAAGATACATCATCTGTCCGTCTCTTTCGTGGCACCTGGTAGAGCAAATAGGTGTGTGTGAATTTGGCTCACTCAGCCGGAATAATGATGACACTTTAATTAATAATTTCTAATGAGCTTCAACCGGTCTTGTATCATTGCTAAATGCCAGGTCATATCCATAACAATTCCATTGAGGAAGCTACAGGGTGTCCTATAAACGCAAACGAATAAAACTATATTAAGAACGAGCACTGTTAAACACAGGGGGGTTTGTTTTTCCTTCAATCAAAAGGTGTATTTACACGATGCGAATTTTCGTAGGATTTTCTAAGCTCAGGCCATAACGTGCCGACGAGCTTCGCGCATACGATGAGCGTTTACACGTGAAAAATTGCCATACGATATCGTATGGGTTGAAATCGCATCGTGTAAATGCACCTAAAGGTCTTGATAATGTTTTTAATGAAACTGTTAATAAAAAACAACTTGTATGTAAGAGGTAAATAAAAAGCTTAGTGATTTCGAAAATCATTCGCACACATTGTACAGTTAGCGTCACAAACTAGTAGCCCCCTTGCAGGAGACACGCAATCTGCCTTATTAGGACAGTTGCTAGTTGACGCTGACTGTACCTGTCTGTACCTATGTTTACCGTTCAAAATCAAGCAGATCAATGTACCATCGAGTATAACGAGTTCAGTTACAGTAAACTTTATAGTCTGGTATAATGACGTGCTAATAGCGCTTTAATGAAATGTGTTTATTCAATTTCCTTGCAATAACACTTTATGGTATCCTTGACAAAACTTACGTAATAACATATTTACTGGATGATTTATTTAGCATCAACATCTTGCTACCCGACCGAATTAAAAATGACACAATTCGCTCCCAAACGCAAGTCGCCGACGTAGCTTAAAAAGCCGGTAAATTAAAGTGGTACTGGGCAGGGCACGTCTGCCGCATGCCGGACGAACTGTTGGCCAAAATAGCAACCGAACGGAGCCCTGAGACAGTGAGACAGCGCGGCAGACTACGCAAGCGATGGCGCGACGAGCTGGACACCTTCAATGACTATCAGTGGCAGGCAATGGCGTTAGACTCGAGGGGAGCCCAGCTGTGGGACAGTGCGGACTAGAAACATCAAGAACAACATCTTGTTAATTTATAGATACTTAGATAGAAGAGGCATAGGTTGCCTCTTGACGCTGTTTAAACCATCTAGTATAGATTTTTTTTTGCATCAGAAGGAAAACATTGTTGACATGTATGGCTTGCCCAACGCCTATCTTAGTCTAATTTGAGAATCCCCAACAGTTGGCGTTTTCTAATAAATAAATATAGATTGGTGAATACGACCAGTCGTGTGAAGCTAAGCTGAGAGTTTTCTTAGTATAATATTCTTTCACCCTATACAATATTAATCTAATTTATGAACCAGAACGCTGACAATACTACTGAAGATTTTTGCATAATTCGGCGATTTTAATTTAAATTATATTAAAAATCAGTGTCTCATGAATAAGATCTTGATTATGATGTCATATACATTATAGTTATAAAATATTAGACTCTTATAAGCCGATCTAGCCGAGAGTATAGGTTAGGTGCTGGTAGATACATCTTCAAAGGGTTTTAAGTGACTTGATCTGTCAATGTCTGCCGTACCTTGGTTACATTGGCGATCCTGTTTAATTTCTTAGGTTAACCGTACGTTCAAATTGATTTAATTTTAACTTCTACAATCAGCACAACTGGTTACCTAAATGCTGGATTACACGTACCGAGTCCATCTAGGGCGAGACAGTGGTATTGACCGAGTGTTTGATACATGAAGACACCGTGGTTACCACCGAGTGTTCAGATCATCGAGTACATGTGCGAGACAGTAAAATTATTACCTATTAGGTCGAGAGAGATGTGATTTCGTTTTTGAACCTTGAGCACAGAATACAGAAAGGTACAGTCAGCGACAGAAGTTCATGAACATTTGATGTTTTTGAATCTTCAATATCTTCGAAATTCGTAGGGTTTTAGATACAACTTCATCCTTACAATGGATGCATTACCTTTCACCATTACTATTTGTGAAAAAAAATAGGCAATTTTCACATAAACAATGATGAAAATTAAGCATTAAAATCTCCAATCACTGACTGCACCTTGAGCATCATCAGCAGATGTTTACATGTACCGAGCACTAAGAGACAGTCTACTTGATACGTGTAATCCCGCCATTATCCCAACAACTCGATGCTCTCAGAAGCAACAGTTTTGATAATAATTCTGAGGCTTCCCGCTGTCTAATTAACTGTAATCTATTTAACTTCAAAAATAACGACATACAGTTTAGTATTACTATTTTAATTCAATAATATAAAGTCGAGAAATAACTGTAGATTTTAATAAAGTAACCTTCGCACGTATGTGTTTGGTTTATTTTTTGGATTCTGTATTTGATAAAGTTATGTTAAATTGAGTTTTTGGTGTACTTAGCAATGCATTGTAGAGTTCTTGTGCCCAAAAATTAGCAAATTTTCGTTAGCAGACTACAAACTTTATATTTGCCGATAGTTGAGATGGAATATAGGTACTTCGGCTCGTAATGAGTATGGAGAAGTATATTCCGTCTCAACTATCGTCCGATAGAAAGTCTGCAGTCTGCGAGGAGGCTTAAGGATTAATTTTTTTACAAAATCGAATACACTGTGCACTGTGCAGACTATCTTTGCCTATAAATTATTTTACTAAGCATTTGACAGTAACTCCTCGAAATGAACTTACGACAAAAATGAACCACTGGGAACTGAAATGAACCACTGGTAACTGTTATGAAACCAAAGTCCCCAAAGACTGATGAAATTTTCTGATGGATAGTAAATAATTTATAGATAACATTATTAAAAATATGGCAGACCAGTAGTAGTATAATTGGTTGTCAGATTACAACGTCTCTCATAAAACAGTTTTATATTCATTATAATCAATTTAAATTCACATTTTTCCATCACAATCTTATTAATATGACAAAATATAAAAGACAAAGACATACCATAGAAACCAAAGAAATGTGTAATAAAACGGCTTTGATTTATAACATTTATCTAAGATCTCAGAGACCACCCATGTCGCAAAATATACCACAAATTCGTGTTGTTAAAACAATGGATAAATAAGAAATGTAAATCACCATATTTAGTAACTGAGGAAATAAACAGTATTATCCGAAACACGACGATCGATGAAATAATATCGATATCATCATCAAAACAAGGCCTTTGACCATCAAAGCATGCTTCTGGCCACGTGGTTCGACCGCGATGTTCGATCAATCGGACTACGAGATGGCATCTTATTTTATAATCAGAGTTTAAGAAAATTTTCTGATCAAAAGTACCAGCCAGCGAGATTTTATGAGCATGAATGACGCGAATATGTGCTGGGCCACGAAAGCGACGGATGAGAAAAGAGTGCATGCGACAGAGATGCGAATGCTGAGATGGATGTGTGGAGTGATTTGAATGGATAAAGTGAGGAATGAATATATTCGGGGAAGTCTGAAAGTAGCGCCAGTAACTGATAAGTTGAGGAGCAATTGGTTAGCGTGGTATGGGCATGTAATGAAAGTCTGAAAGTCATGTAACTAAAAGGGTGATGGAAATGAATGTGGACGGATATGTGAGTAGAGGTAGACCTAAGAAAAGATGGATGGATTGTGTGAAAGAAGATATGGAAAAGAAAGGAGTTGATACAAAGATGACGAGTGATAGGGCAGAGTGGAAGAGGAGAACATGTTGTACCGACCCCGCATGAGCGAGATAAGGCCATGCCAATGATGGTGAATGACGCGAATATGTGAATAAGAACATTACTAATACATTGTCAGAATTTATAATTCTTAATAAACCGCCAACTCTTTTGATCACCTCACAGCAAACGAATATGATGTTTAGTAGACAATGGCCCTCAATAACTTCCAACCGTATCCTAAGAATAAATAACAGTTACTACGCAGAATACAGATAACACAGTATTCACAAATACCCTTCCCGGTTGTTACATACTCGTAAATTACCCAAAATAATCGCTGCCAATTGAGTTATCAGGATTCTTTAGCTTTACTTCAAAACAATATCAACTTTAACGCCTGCATCACTTAGCTCAAAATCACTTGCACAGAAATATGCAAAAAAAAGTTCTATATCATTAACAGGAGTAGCATCTTTAATCAGTGTTTTGTAAATTTCAGTTTTATTTGGTAGACTATAGAGTCGTTGTTTGCCTGTGGTTGATGTTCTAATAAGTTTGTTGAATCGCCGAGGCGGTCTCACACATCGTGGTCGGTTCCGATGTCTGTGATCATAAATTGTGGGGGCTAATAGTCGAGCAGGGTGCCTCAGGGTAGGCAGGAGTGAACGAACTTTCCAAAATACATTTAGCTTACTTCTTTTTCGTTTTCGAACGCTTTCTTTGAAGTTCTTTTTCTTTTGAGACGGGTACGAATTTAACTTGTATTAATTTAGTAAGTGCTTAAAATACAGATTTTGCAATTTTTTTAACATTTATTCATTGAGATATGTTTAATTAGATAAATAAAAAATAACATATAATACATATTTCTAGTACGTATTCATAATGGATTTAGATTTAATATTATGTAGTAACGCAATCAATTACATAATATCTGTCAAAAATCAATCGACCTACATACTTCTCTATCTTTACAAATTACTGTCAAATAAATTAGTCAAAAGTGTGTCGGGTCATTGGCTTCCAAATATCTAAATCTAATTTGTTTGTATGAATGTTTTTACTTATCACGCTCATAAAATAGTCGTAAAATACTCTTACAAGTAAAGCCGCGGCACGCTGTTGATGTTTATCAACACTTTTTATAAAATAATTTAAACTTTATTTGTTACTGATTGATTTGAGTTTAATTTGTCAAGCGTGGCGATTGGCAAAGTGATTATGATATTACAGAAAACTAGCCATTTAAACACGCGTACGAAAACAAGTTTTTCCAACTAGCGCTACCAGAATTTCGCAATAAAGATATAAATTTATAGTCAAATGCACAAATTAACATAACCAAAAACCTCAAAGTCACAAAATTAAATATTAATTAAGTAAGCGACAAAAATTATACAAACTATTTATAATGTCTACTGACCAGCGACTAATTATACAGAAATGCATAAAAACGTCATAAAGTATGCGCGGGCGCACACACGTTTCCCACAGTAAACGTCAAAAGTTACTAACACGCTGTAAATAACAACAATGACACCTTTTATTGTCCAAAACTGGACAACTTGAAAGGAGACGATTCTACAAACGCCTGTGTCCCTGACAAGTGTGAACTCTGTATCTTTTGGTAGTTCAGAAGCTTAGTTTACGATGCGTTTGGGCTAGCGAGAGTATATTATTGATTGGGGGTTCAAATTCAACAAATGGATTAAGTTTAGTATGTTTTGACAAGAGATTTTTTTTTTATCGCATTTACATTTGACGGCCTCTGTGGCGCAGTGGGTGATGGATTATGATAGAAAACAACTTGGATTGATCGTATTTAGTTAGATTTTATTCAGGAAGCGAATCAGCACAAATTACAGAGTAGAGCTAGTTGACAGTAATGACAGATGTCATAACAACACAATGTCAAAGACAACAACTTGAGTGAATGGACACTGACAACTTTACTGTTTCGTTTACTATTACACCTAAGCCTATTTCTAACACCTGCCCTTAAACTAAACAGTCTTCAAACCTAAATTAGAAACACAATTCAAATGTTTATCCTTCCCTAAAGGTTTCGTTAATACATCTGCAGGCATTTGTTCAGTACATAAATAAAGTAAATTAACTATTTTTTCACTAATAACCTGTCGTACAAAATGATGCCTTATATCTATGTGTTTACTTCGGCTATGATGTATCTGACTATTACATAACTTTTGTGCTGACTGACTATCATTATACAATGTTATAGAAAAGTATTTTCCTAAACATTCATTGAGAAAGCTTCTTATAAACTTAGCTTCTTTGGCCCCTTCACATAGCGCCATATATTCGGCTTCAGTACTTGACAGCGCGACCGTCCTTTGTTTTCGGCTTTCCCATGACACAGCTGAACCGCTTACTTTAAACACATAGCCTGTGTAAGAACGTCTGTCTAATTGGTTAGACGCCCAATCAGCATCAACATATCCTGTAACAGAAAGTGTGGACTTTTCATACACAATGTTAAAATCCATAGTGCCCTTCAGATACCGAAGAATACGTTTTGCTGCCTTCCAGTGTGTTTCTGAGTAGCAATTGTTGAATTGGCTCAATAAACTTGCTGCGTGCGCGATGTCGGGCCTTGTACATACTGCTATGTACATAATACATCCTATCAGACTTCTGAAGTTTGATTCAGGATCAGTTTGATCTCCCTTTTCAAACTTTATGCCACTTTCTAATGGAGTACTCGCAGGCTTGCAATCAGTCATATTAAACTGAGCTAAAACTCTCTCTATGTAGTTTTTCTGATCAAGAATAATTTTGTTCTGTTCTTGTCTCAGTCTCATTCCCAATATATGTGTAGCACGACCAAGGTCTCTCATATCAAATTTCTTCATCAGAACCTCCTTCAGTTTCTTTTTCTCACTTGTGTCCTGGCTAAAGATCAAGATATCATCTACATATAATGCTAAAATGATGAGACTATTATCATTAGACTTTATATAAACACAGGGCTCGCTGAGTGATTTCTTGAACTTGAGGTCTGCAAGTAAAACATTATCAATTTTATCGTACCAGGCCTTTGATGCTTGTTTTAATCCATATATTGCCTTCTTCAGTTTAAATACATGATTTTCTTTTCCTGGTTGTATGTATCCACTTGGCTGGTCCATGTACACAGTCTCAGTTAAGTCACCATTCAGAAATGCTGTTTTCACATCCATGTGATCTACATGCATATCTAAATTTACCGCTAGTGCAAGTAAAGTTCGTATAGTGGAATATCTCACTACTGGGGAATAAGTTTCCTTGTAGTCTATCCCATACCTCTGAGTGAATCCTTTGGCGACAAGGCGTGCCTTATAACGTTGGAGTTCACCATCCGTTCCAAACTTTTTCTTGAAAACCCATTTACATTTAACAGTTTTCTTTCCTTCAGGTAGAAGTGTTAATTCCCAGGCTTTATTCTTTTCAAATGACTCATACTCATCTGCCATAGCTCGTTTCCAGTGTTCTCTTTCTGGTCCTGAAAGCGCTTCTTGTGTGGTCAGTGGTTCATCAGAATGACTCGATGCTGTCATCGCCACCACCACTGCAGCACCCTCATCAGGATCTCCATACTCGCTCGATGTGCTCGAATCTGAAGCCATATCAGGAGTCCATGTAACATCTGTATGGTTATCATCACTACAGTCACTATCGATGCTAGGACTAGAATCAGAGATCACTATAACACTAGGTCGCCCTGATGGCGATCCTTGTGGTAGATTTTCATCATCATTTTGATTTGTATTGCTTGTGATATCTATCTGACAATCAATAATATTATTATCTTGATTTATTTGACTATCTCTATACAATTTTTCTTCTAAAAACTGTACATCTCTAGACTTAATGCATTTAGAGGGATTATCTGGGTCTATTAATCTATAGCCTTTGGATTCATTGCAATATCCAACAAAAATGCACTTTTTGCTCTTCGAATCAAGTTTCTTACGCTTTTCATTAGGAATCAAAGCATATGCAATACATCCAAATATCCTTAAATTAGATAAATCAACTTTGTTACCAGACCATTTCTCCTCAGGCGTTGTGTCTCTTACTGCTTTGCTTGGTGACTTATTCTTTACTAGCTGCGCCCCGCGGTTTCACCCGCGTAAGTCCCGTTCCCGCGGGAATATCGGGATAAAAAGTAGCCTATGTGTTAATCCAGGGTATCACCTATCTACATACCAAATTTCAACCAAATCGGTCCAGCCGTTTTTGCGTGAAAGAGTAACAAACATCCATACATCCATACATCCATACTTACAAACTTTCGCCTTTATAATATTTATATAGGATGTAGATTGCTGTGTTCACGGCTTCAGCCCAGAACCTTCGGTCCATTCCAGCATCCTGTAGCATGCACCTCGATGCCTCCATAATAGTGCGATTGGCCCTCTCCGCTACACCGTTCTGCTGTGGTGAGTAAGGCACAGTCGTCTGATGCTGGATGCCATGCTCTCCCAGGAATGCCTGGAACTTTCTTGAGTAACTCCATACTCCTCCAGTTCAGATGCCCGAGTCTACGATGCCACAACTCCTGGGTTGCCTTCGCCTCGCACAGATGTCCAGCTTCAGAGCCTTTATTTGTCGCCTGTGTCACTGTTTGACACACTCCAGCCAGCTCGCTACCAACTGTGGATGTTCGACTCTCAGTGTCCAATTGATAAACACCGTTCACCTTCGTAGCACTTGCTATTACCGTCTCATTATGTAAAATTCTACACTGATGTGAGTCAAAGTGCACTATAAGACCTTTAGCTGCCATACTGCTCACAGAGAGTAAGTTCGTTGACAATTCAGGAACATAATGGCCTGGCACATTGGCCTTCCATTTGAATATGTATTTATACGTATTGTTATATAACTAGTATTGTTCTTACCTAGCTGTAAATTTTCCTGAAACTGTTAAAATAAAATAAAATAAATAAAATAAATAAATAACATTGCTTATTTTGATGCACTGTTTTTGTCCTTGCAGCAATATTTCTACATCGCCATGTCCTTCACTGCACATTTTCTGGTTGTTTGCGACTGTCACCATCCTTTGAGTATCCACAACATAATTATGAATCAAGTTTTTGTTGTTTGTCATGTGACACGTTGCACCAGAGTCCACATACCAGGCATCGGAGCAGATATCTACTGCAAAAGCCGTTGTTAACAAGGATCCATTCCATGGTTTTTCACCTTTGTCACCCATCTTAACCTTTTTAGTAGGACAATTTTTAGCGAAGTGGCCCGTTTTTTTACACAAAAAACACTTAGCCGGCGATTTAGTCTTAGGAAAATGTTTGTTTACATTTTTGCTCAGCAACGCACTTTCTTCACGTTTATCAAAATCTCTGCGTAGATTTTCTTGCAACAGTTTGCTCTTCACTGTTTCGCTGCTCAACTTGATGTTTGAGTTTTCTAATGCCATAATTAGTGGGTCGTAGTCTGTAGGCAAACCACTCAGCATCAACACCGACAGGAAATCATCGTCCAATGGAGAATTTATGTCTCGTAATTGTTGATCTAAATCGCTGATCTTCAAGATATAAGCTTCCATATCACTGAATTGTTCTAACTTCAATCCAAATAATGTCCGTAGCAGTCCAAGTCTCCTGCACAGACCTCGGTCTTCGTACGCCATTTTGAGATTCGTCCATGCTTCATACCCAGTTTGTGCGTTTCTTACATGGGAAAACGACGATGGTTGCACCATTAAGCATATTTTGGCCAATGCTTTCTGCTGTTTCCGTGCATCCATGACTTTGGGTACGCCCGCCGTCGACTCGTCGATACAGTCCCACAAGTCCTCATGTACTAAATACATGCGCATCAAAAATTTCCAATTCCCGTAATTAGAAATCCCACTGAGTTTCTCAAAGTTGACTGAGATTCCAGAACTCGTAGCTGACGTGATGCCGCTGGCCCCATTTCCATTGTTCTTACCGGCGCTACCGGCGTTGTTGCCCGGCATATCAATTTTCTTGCAATATCAGTATTTGCGTAATAATAACAGCGTACTTGAATTCGTTACGTATCCTGGGCCCATAACCTGATGGATTATGATAGAAAACAACTTGGATTGATCGTATTTAGTTAGATTTTATTCAGCAAGCGAATCAGCACAAATTACAGAGTAGAGCTAGTTGACAGTAATGACAGATGTCATAACAACACAATGTCAAAGACAACAACTTGAGTGAATGGACACTGACAACTTTACTGTTTTGTTTACTATTACACCTAAGCCTATTTCTAACAGTGGGCGAAGGCGCGCCTGAGACGCAAAAGGTTGCGGGTTCGATTCCCGCCGCGGTATACAAGTAGTATTTCAGTCATCTAGTACCCACAACACAAGCTCTGCTCTTTTGCTTACTTTGGGGCTAGATGATGCGTGTGTAAAGCATTATTTAATTTATTTAAATTGAAAAATAAGGGACTGCTTGCTTAGTTTTCTGCGATCTTTTTAAATATTTAATTCGATGGTCATTTATTTTCTAGTCAAACAATATTATATTTGTAGGGATTTAAAACATTAACGTATAGCGTTGTGTCCTTCGGAATTGCGAATTATTTAAATTTATCAATATCTTTATCAAAAACGTATGAGTAACCGTAAAATTTTGGCTACTGGGAAACTGATACAACTACATCTGAAGCAGTAAACTATTTGCAAATGTAGTATGCAGTAGAATTGAGCACTGTCAACTGGTTTACAACGTGCCTGCGGCCGAGTGGCAGCTTTATCGCGATCTACATGCATACGAATCTGTGTTTTGCTTTGATAAACCAGCTACTTCCTTGTTCAAACATTTTCCTACATGCTGTGAAATAATATGAGAATTTCAGGTAACTTAGTTTTTATTCTGTGGCTCTTGAAGTAGAACAGTTGAAACTGTTGCAAACTCTATCGCCTTTAATTTTGTAATTTTAAAGTGTTTAACCACAGTTAGGTATTTCATTGATCAAAGTTTCGATTCCGACGGGATTTGAACCCGCTTATTCAGACGATCCTCCTAAAGCTGGAGTGCCTTACCGCTCGGCCACGGAACCCTGTCACAGTCAAAATTTTTGATAAGCTCATATTTATCGGTCTATCAACTTGATTAATTATAAAACTAACTTCACCCGAATTATGTATATTACAGCAGGAGGTCACGACCCCAAGGCGCGGTAGACATTCTCTCTGATCTTTTTTTATGTATTCCAGATCCTTTGAAGATATCTAAGGGGCATGTCCAAATACATATTTGATACATGCCCAACATCTTGCATAAAAATAAGATCAACACCCAATGGTATAAAAAAATAAATAATTGTTCAGCATGTATAAAATTATTTTAACTGTTTTAACTAATATTGAAATACTTTTTGGCTTCTCGGCTAAATAAACATTATCTAGAAATATTGAGTTTCTGAGATAGATTGTGTATTAATTGATAATCGCCAAACTGAAACTGAAAAAGCCTCAAGTTTGATTTTCCAAAATATTATGGCGGTAACTTTTACAGAAACTGCAGTCGAGAATCCCCAAGACTGTCAAGTATATGGCATACAAGACAAAATTGATATTGTTACGGTAGCTCAGTGGAGCAACGGTACTTTTACGCAGAGCCTGGTGTCAGCTATTGCTATAAATATGAATGTTTATGTCATAATGTTAGTTTCATGTCTGAGACAGAAATCAAGCAGTAACGCAAGAATTCACATTTTCTAATAAAAATGTAAACATGATTGAACCCCTGGATACTGGTAGATTAATCTCAGATACGAATTAGTTGGTCCTTGATGATGTCTAAACGGTGTTTGGATTCAAAGTTTTCAGTCAGGGTGACTAACCTGCAGTTCAAACCGCCTTACTAAAGGGGTTACCAATTGGTTACGCTGACTGTACTTATAATTTCAAATAGTGAGTTAAAAATAGTTTCGTCATTTGAATGCTCGTTACTAAAAGACGATACTGAGAATTGATTACAATTTAGTGCCTAGTCCTTTACCAAAGACGCTCATAAATGAACCCACAAACATAATTTAATCTACCCGATTACCAACAAATTAGAATCCCATTGAAAATTATCCTGACCATTCCTAATCCAACCCATCAAGCATTCACACCGGCACCAGGATAATATCGTCATAAATCCCCTGCACAATTCAAAAATAGTAACTATCTAAATCAAAATAAAATCAGCGGCACATAAACCCACGCCTACACCCTGTCTATTAAGCATTAAAATGCTTGTCTACAATCGTAAAGTAGTCACACCGAAAGTACACGGTAAGACAAGTAACCATAAAGAAACCGTATATCCTAACGAGGAGTGAGGATGCACTTTTAAGGGACAATCTGGACAAGGTAATATTCAAGAAGTAAACAACTTTCAAACCTGTCATTTCTATTCAAAAGTCCCATAAAACACACTAGAAATTAAGTATTGCTTTAAAAATAAAGTGACTTGCAGTTTTACACACCGCCACTTAGAATGGGAGCAAAATCAAATCATAGAATTCGAAGAAAAGTAGGTAGTTATTTTATAAAAATATGCGTATCTACATTAAATAGTTCATAGCACTCGGACACAGATCATGCTAGTGTTTGTATTGAGTCGGAAATCAACCTAGAAGATAAATCAACCTAGAAAGAAAATAAAGCTGAGCAGCAAGGTCAATCAAGTATTGTATATTTTAACCTTCAACATGGTGTCAAAAATTCAACAAACATTTAAACTTGTGAAACCGATATAAATCTTACAAATGGGTTATCCTGACTGCGTATACTAATGCAATGAATATGTATCAGTGAGTCACAAAGTTCCCGCTACCGGTTGGGTGTACCGCAAGGCACAACGCTTGCCCACGCGTTGTTTCTACTATACAACCTTGATTCACTTACAACGAGCTAATAGATCATTGCGAAGGAGGACGCCTGTTCGTGGTGTGTGGCCCGAGGCCTATAATTATTAAGTTGTAAAACTGTCTGTGATTTTACTATGCTGTAAATCGGACAAGATCATTTGACCGCAGATAGTAAATTCAGGTATCTGTCGAGTTCATTGTGCGGACGACAATGAACGGGGTAGCACGTAATAAATTTATTTGTTTTGTTATTAAAATAAAATAATACTCAATAGTCAAATAGCATTTATTCATTACAACCCTGGGATCACTTCGAATCGTCTTAAAACTAGGTGATTTTACTCCTGTTCCTTCGCGACCAATACCGTGAAGAATCAGGGCAACAAACACGGTTTGGGGCCTAACTTTCTTTTAGGTGATCCATCTTAAAAAGTTATATAACTGCTCTAAGTACTTCTTTCTAATTCTTAATTCCATATCAAAATATAAAACATTTGAAATCATATATATATATCACTATCTCAATCTATTCTAAATTATCATCAAAATATAAAAAGTACCACCATAGACAAGTATACTTCAACCAAAATAGGAAGACACAATAATTTAGCTATTTATATACAAACATTAACTTCATCATTAATATACAGACATATACTGGTTATATATATATAGATATCTCCATGGGCACTATGTTGATCAAACGTGCCATATAGTTAGTAATTATTTGATCCGTTTTCACTTGTTGATCCGGTTGGTATTTGTTGATCCATTGCCACATCACCGTCCGTATGTGGATCCGAACGGAGCCACAAGTGTCAGCATCAGTAATAATAATAATTACGTGCTTTTTATACAAATCCACCTTTTTTGCGTTTTAGCAATTGTTGATCCGATTCAAATGAGCCAATCAGAGCCCACCGAGCTCAGCCATTGGTCGCTTGCGGCCTTAGCCATTTGTTTGACCTAAATCTAACATTTTAATTATTTGATCAGATTGATTCTCTGGTGATTTTTATAATACGTCTCTAGCAGATTTGTTTTAGCATTATAGGTTTGTTTGATAAATTTCATCAAGCAGAATAACAGAACAACTAAAGCGCGGATCCACGCTAGTATTTTTCAAAATTAAAGAACGAGGAGAACGAGCTAGGGTTAGTGAACTAGTTTCATATGCTTAAGAATGGATTGCCGCTTTGTTGACATTATTAGGCCCCAATTATGTGTTCTCCTGCAATTAAGACAATTATCAGAAGTAGAAAATTATCACAAAGAAAATAAATAATTTTTAAAAAGGTTTTTGAGAAAGGACAATGGGCAAAAATGTATGGAAGCTGGTACCCGCTCTAATAGCAATAATTTTTATATGGTTGGAAAGGTATTTCTAAGTGTAATAATACCTACTACGGCGCTTGTCTCAAATCATTGTGGATTCGGAGTTATTTGACTTCGAATATTATTTTTACTGTTCAACAGAACTCCTCAGAAAATAGGCCGATTCAGTTGAAAGTCGGCCTATCGGTCAAGTTTTATCTCCAGTTGAATAATATGATGACAGCGAGCTGACCTGATGATGGAGCCAAGAGCTGTTCAACAGAACTCTTCAGGAAATAAGCCGATTCAGTTGAAAGTCGGCATATCGGTCAAGTTGAATCTCTAATTGAATAATATGATGACAGCGAGCTGACCTGATGATGGAGCTAAGAGCTGTTCAACAGAACTCTTCAGGAAATAGGCCGATTCAGTTGAAAGTCGACATATCGGTCAAGTTTTATCTCCAGTTGAATAATATGATGACAGCGAGCTGACCTGATGATGGAGTCAAGAGCTGTTCAACAGAACTCCTCAGGAAATAGGCCGATTCAGTTGAAAGTCGGCATAACGGTCAAGTTTTATCCCCAATTGAATAATATGATAACAACGAGCTGACCTGATGATGGAGCCAAGAGTTGTTCAACAGAACTCCTGAGAAAATAGGCCAATTGAGTTGAAAGTCAGCATATCGGTCATGTTTTATCTCTGATTGAATAATATGATAACAACGAGCTGACCTGATGATGAAGCCAAGAGCTGTTCAACAGAACTCCTTAGACACTAGATCAATTGAGTTTAAAGTCGGCATTTCGGTCAAGTTTTATCAGCAATTGAATAATATGATGACAAGGAGCTGACCTGATGATTGTGCCAAGAGCTGTTCAACAGAACTCTTTAGAAAATAGGCCAATTGAGTTGAAAGTCAGCATATCGGTCATGTTTTATCTCTGATTGAATAATATGATGACAACGAGCTGACCTGATGATGAAGCCAAGAGCTGTTCAACAGAACTCCTTAGACAATAGGTCAATTGAGTTGAAAGTCGGCATTTCGGTCAAGTTTTATCTGCAATTGAATAATATGATGACAAGGAGCTGACCTGATGATTGAGCCAAGAGGTGTTCAACAGAACTCTTCAGAAAATAGGCCAATAAGTCAACATATCGATCAAGTTCTTCACATTATAACACTTCTGCACGCGTTTAATAGGACTACGTTTTACTCACTTTGTATAAAAAATTATGGCAGACGTTAGGAATCTACCTAACAAAACTACGAACCAAAACGGAGATTCGGACGAGAGACTCGCAACGTTATTCAATGTATTCAGAATTTGTTCTGGTATAAGCATGTTTTGACTAGAGCGGTTATTAGCTATATTCTACTATAAATATGTATTTGTACATGCCTCTGACTACCTTAGACATCTTCAAAGGATCTGGAATATAGAAGATCTGAGAGAATGTCTACCGCGCCTTGGGGATACAGTCGTGACCCTGTGTCCACGATTCAAGCCTTTTTTTTTTCGGCGTCGCTTGGAATGGTGGGGGTCTGGGAAACCAGCAGAGCCTTTTCTTCCAGTCCCTCCGGCGATCCCCGTTCTTAAGGCGGGCCTTTCACATCCCTCCTCGTGTTGAGGAGGGACCTGCGGGACGGTCGTGAATGCGCGACCGTCCCGCCCCGCGTCTTGGTGAGCCGTGCAAGGCGGACAAAGGTGCCCCCTTACCTAGCGTCCACTACTCACCACCGGGCGGGAGACGATATGACGACTTCGCAGAAGGAGGCGACTGCCGCCCAGGCGTCCTCGCTATCCAGCATCCCTCTAACTACGCTGGGAAGCGAGAGGTCCCGCCCGATCGCCGCGACCAAGCTGCGGCGCGGTTCGGACCACGACGAACACACCTTAAGGGTGTGCTGCGCTGTAACCTGCGCCGCGCCACAGTCATGGCACGACGGTCCCTCCTCCCTTCCGATGCGGTGCAGGTACTTGCCGAAGCAGCCGTGCCCCGACAGCACCTGCACCAGGCGGAAGCTCTCTTAGCTCTCTTAGCTCCATCATCAGGTCAGCTCGCTGTCATCATATTATTCAATTAGAGATTCAACTTGACCGATATGCCAACTTTCAACTGAATCGGCTTATTTCCTGAAGAGTTCTGTTGAACAGCTCTTGTCTCCATCATCAGGTCAGCTCGCTGTCATCATATTATTCAATTGGAGATAAAACTTGACCGATATGCCGACTTTCAACTCAATTGGCCTATTTTCTAAGGAGTTTTGTTGAACAACTCTTGGCTCCATCATCAGGGCAGCTCGCTGTCATCATATTATTCAATTGGGGATAAAACTGGACCAATATGCCGACTTTTAACTCAATTTGTCTATTTTCTAAGGACTTTTGTTGAACAGCTCTTGGCTCCATCATCAGGTCAGCTCGCTGTCATCATATTATTCAACTGGAGATAAAACTTGACCGATATGCCAACTTTCAACTGAATCAACCTATTTCCTGAGGTGTTCTGTTGAATAGCTCTTGACTCCATCATCAGGGCAGCTCGCTGTCATCATATTATTCAATTGGGGATAAAACTGGACCAATATGCCGACTTTTAACTCAATTTGTCTATTTTCTAAGGACTTTTGTTGAACAGCTCTTGGCTCCATCATCAGGTCAGCTCGCTGTCATCATATTATTCAACTGGAGATAAAACTTGACCGATATGCCAACTTTCAACTGAATCAACCTATTTCCTGAGGAGTTCTGTTGAACAGCTCTTGGCTCCATCATCAGGTCAGCTCGCTGTCATCATATTATTCAATTGGAGATAAAACTTGACCGATATGCCAACTTTCAACTGAATCAACCTATTTCCTGAGGAGTTCTGTTGAACAGCTCTTGGCTCCATCATCAGGTCAGCTCGCTGTCATCATATTATTCAATTGGAGATAAAACTTGACCGATATGCCGACTTTCAACTGAATCGGCCTATTTCCTGAGGAGTTCTGTTAAACAGCTCTTTACTGTTGATGTTTTTATGGCTTTTTTTATAACTGAAAATTTTTCCTCCGTTTCTTATAGTTTCTTTATGTCGGATCAAATAAAGCGGTAATTTTGAGTATATAAATGGAACAGATCAACATACGACTTATGATTTGGTATATAAAACGGAGTCAAGAAGTGTTTGAGCATTTCAAAATTTGAACCGTTAAGGAGTCGAGTTCGTCTAGTCTAGGCGGATTTAGCAATGTATGGAACATTGCACATTATTGTGTACGGAGCCAACAAATACTGTAGTGTTTACGAAAAATTAATCTACGTTACTTAATATACAGTTTCGTTTTGTCGGAACAAATAAAGCTGTAATTTTGATAATATAAATGGATCTGATCAACATACGACTTTGGATTTGGTATATAAAACGGAGCCAACAAGTGTTTATGGGTTTCTGAATTTCGGCCGTTACGGAGTCGATGAAGTTCGAGATCTTAGCAATAAAAATGTTGAGTACATCAATTTCTCCATGAATACGTTTGGCAACGTCGCCCGAAAATTTGCGCCGTTGCCACTCCGGGCAAGATCTATGCAACCGGAGTCGAGTAATATGGGGGAAAAGGTGGAGTCAGGAATGCACGGCAGTCGGGCTGGATCAACTTAGTGCCCAGGTTGGTATTTATATATACATCGTGTACACATACATGTACACACACACACACGTACATACACATATGCTCACACATATGTACACACACACATGCTCACACATATGTACACACACATATGCTCACACATATGTGAACACACATATGCTCACACATATGTACACACACACATGCTCACACATATGCTCACACATATGTACACACACACATGTATACACACATGTACACACATACGTATACACATACGTACACACGTATGATAAATTGATAACAATGTACTTAGCTTGTATTCTTTACAACCGGAGCTCTGCTCGGTCCGACAGTCAGAGACAGAATGGTTTGCTAGCCAAGCGGCAGCGCTTTTATATCATGGCGTAAACAACTGACGTCACAATCAGACCATTTCTAGAAGTCTTTATAAAAATGAAAACTAAAGCTTTTTGAACCGGGATTTTTGCTAATATGTTTGTAAAAAGCCTTACTGATCATTTCTACGAGACTGTTAGTACATAATTACATCGATAATTACTAATATTCTAAAATAATGTAATAAACCTAGTATATTTCAATAAATTCTTTCTATTTGGACCAAAACCACATATATAATAAAGTCACATATACACATTTGTTTTCTTATTTGGAGTATTTAGTATAAATAATCTATCACGGCCAGACTGACTAGTACTTCGCTCTCGAAGTACACACCCATTATAACCCAAAGTTCTCATGTTTCTGTTAACTATACTTAAGTACCTTATTTCATTTCATTTCCTTTTCACTGTTTTTCGGTAACGTTAGTGTTATTATTCAAATAGATATAATATATTTTATGTATATGTAAATAAATAAAATAAAATAATAAAATATCAGTCAAAGTCAATTTAGTTTATTCATCGACATTGGTGACAACTAGTCACAGAAGCCATAAACCACAAAGTAAAGTGAAGTCACTTTGTATTGTTTGAGAATCGTTCTTTTTCATAAACGAGTTGAAGTATAGTTCAGTCCCAAGTTTTCTTGTCATTTAATATAATAATATATACATAAATAATCTGCGAACTCTGGCCTTCTCATACAACACCTATCACCTGCTACACCATGAATACCAGTGAAGTATCAGACCAGAGAACGACTAGCAGTTTTCTTTCTTTTATACATACATAAATAATCTGCGAACTCTGGCCTTCCCATACAACACCTATCACCTGCTACACCATGAATACCAGTGAAGTATCAGACCACAGAACGACTAGCAGTTTATACATACATAAATAATCTGCGAACTCTGGCCTTCTCATACAACACCTATCACCTGCTACACCATGAATACCAGTGAAGTATCAGACCAGAGAACGACTAGCAGTTTTCTTTCTTTTATACATACATAAATAATCTGCGAACTCTGGCCTTCCCATACAACACCTATCACCTGCTACACCATGAATACCAGTGAAGTATTAGACCACAGAACGACTAGCAGTTTATACATACATAAATAATCTGCGAACTCTGGCCTTCTCATACAACACCTATCACCTGCTACACCATGAATACCAGTGAAGTATCAGACCAGAGAACGACTAGCAGTTTTCTTTCTTTCTTTTCTTTTCTCTTTTTTTTTATATTATTATGTTCTCTCTCTCTCACAAAAAAATTATAAATATTTACACAATAAAGAATGTAAAAAAAATGGAAAATAAATATATTAAAATTTCATTATAGATATGTAATATATATAATATATGTTATATATAGTTTGGTGTTATTTCTTTTTACTCGGTTAAAACTCGGTATACTCTAAGCACCTGCCCCGAGACTCAGGGAAAAGGTTGCTCAGACTCCCTCTCGCTACTCTCATTTGTTCCTCCCCGAGAACTTTACTGATCATATATTATATTAATGGTCAATAGTTATAGTTTTAGTTACGTACATCTTTTCTAACGACTGTTTGTTTTCCTAGGAAATAAAAATAAATAAATACAAAAATAAATTATTGGTGTCTAATGATGTTAACATATTATCCCTGTCACCCGCTGCTAGCGACACGACATTTAAGCTAAACTCAAATCAGAACCCGATCAGCGGAAAACTTTCCCCAAATGTGTGTATGTTCCTTCTTCATATTGCAACTATAAAACAATTTACAAAAACCTACGAGACATCGCTGATAAACATCTGCTCACTTGCATATTATACATCTTGATAACTTAAACGTATATCCTATTTTCAACATTGTATATTTATATATACATTTCAATTACCTATATAATATACATTATTATTTATTATTTATTATGAACACTCAAATAAAGATACGACTTTTCTAACACCAGTTATCTTAACTTGGAGAGTTCTCAACCCTAGGATAAACAACTCCCTTGTAATAAACAAACCTACCTATAATCTATCACGGTATCCTGACATGTATTGCCTATCAAACAGCAGATTTGTATAGCGAGTTGTTGGAACAATTTTCCAACTTGCCTTTAACAATTATCACCGATAGTTTGTAAGATCTTTTATACTGATACCCTAGGACCCAAAAATGGAAACATAAAATAATATAAATAAATATATGTACAATAAATAAATAAATGTATATACGTTTTTTACTATATAAATTCAAAACCATTTAATAAATATAAAAATATTTCATTTCATTTCAATCATTTCATTTCATTTAATAGTTGAGTTAGTTTTACTTTTCCTAAAACGTTTGGCCATTCTGATATAATATCCAGAAGATATATATTTCGATTAAAGATAAGGTACATGATTGTGTAAAAACACCCTACATCAAATTAACCGCTCAAAATTACTTTCTTGTAATTCACGGACATTAAAAAAATGCAACTTATAATTCCGAAACGCAGAAAATGTTTAGCAAAATATCACACCATACCATGTTTTTACCCCGATTTTTCTTTTTGTTCGCCCTTCCAAATAAAATACATCAAAAATCGGTCACTACTCAAACCTCAACCGAATTCAATCTGGTTGTATAAAACTTCAAAGTTTTTGAGCCCAAATAAATAAAACAATAAAATTGTAATATCTCATAAATGGTACGACGCAGAGCAAAAACAACGAAAATTGAAACCCATGAAACGATATGTTTTGACGTGTTTTTGATGACATTATCGCAAGTAATGGATGGTCACTAGAATACTATTTTGACTCAAATGTGAAATGAGATAAATGAGTCAATAATCTGCCGTAGTGTTTCTGTTAAATTCAGCTACTGTATAAAATATATAATAATGTATTATGTAATAAAATAAATAAAGTAAATAAAATAATATCGGTCGGACAAAATTAAGTTAAAACCAAGACCTGTACCAGTCATCTATAAAAAAAATATATATAAAATCCTAAAATTTTCTCTCATACCTCGAAACATTGAACATTCTAATTATTTCACAAACAAGCCTACAATAACTAGCTATTTTAGTGTTTCTTAACAGGTATTCTTATCAGTAAGTAATTGCTTTTGTCAATTTCTCAATTTCGCTTTTAAGGGTAGGAAGAAACACAATTCTTCCAAGGTTGTTTTGCAAACTTTCCATATTCTACCCTCAACCGGGTCACAATATTACGTTTTGTACCATAATTATATAAAACAGAGCTCTTCAGAGCTTTACCTGCTTTAGCCACTGTCGTAATGCTAATCCATAAAAGTTTTTTCGGCGATGGCATTTGATGACATCACACCAACTCTCCTGTTTCATTTTGTGATGAACCAAAAGGCGGCAACACCACCTCGTCGCCACGACGTCAGTAACTCGAATAGCCTTCAGCAGGCTCTCCACCACGGTTGGATCCATTCGGAAGCCATGCCCACACGTTCTTCCTAAAACATAAAATATTTTTAAGGTTTCGATTCTCACTTCTGATAATAAATTTATTTGTTTTGTTATTAAAATAAAATAATACTCAATAGTCAAATAGCATTTATTCATTACAACCCTGGGATCACTTCGAATCGTCTTAAAACTAGGTGATTTTACTCCTGTTCCTTCGCGACCAATACCGTGAAGAATCAGGGCAACAAACACGGTTTGGGGCCTAACTTTCTTTTAGGTGATCCATCTTAAAAAGTTATATAACTGCTCTAAGTACTTCTTTCTAATTCTTAATTCCATATCAAAATATAAAACATTTGAAATCATATATATATATCACTATCTCAATCTATTCTAAATTATCATCAAAATATAAAAAGTACCACCATAGACAAGTATACTTCAACCAAAATAGGAAGACACAATAATTTAGCTATTTATATACAAACATTAACTTCATCATTAATATACAGACATATACTGGTTATATATATAGATATCTCCATGGGCACTATGTTGATCAAACGTGCCATATAGTTAGTAATTATTTGATCCGTTTTCACTTGTTGATCCGGTTGGTATTTGTTGATCCATTGCCACATCACCGTCCGTATGTGGATCCGAACGGAGCCACAAGTGTCACCATCAGTAATAATAATAATTACGTGCTTTTTATACAAATCCACCTTTTTTGCGTTTTAGCTCTTGTTGATCCGATTCAAATGAGCCAATCAGAGCCCACCGAGCTCAGCCATTGGTCGCTTGCGGCTTTAGCCATTTGTTTGACCTAAATCTAACATTTTAATTATTTTATCAGATTGATTCTCTGGTGATTTTTATAATACGTCTCTAGCAGATTTGTTTTAGCATTATAGGTTTGTTTGATAAATTTCATCAAGCAGAATAACAGAACAACTAAAGCGCGGATCCACGCTATGATTTTTCAAAATTATAGAACGAGGAGAACGAGCTAGGTTTAGTGAACTAGTTTCATATTCTTAAGAATGGATTGCCGCTTTGTTGATATTATTAGGCCCCAATTATGTGTTCTCCTGCAATTAAGACAATTATCAGAAGTAGAAAATTTTCACAAAGAAAATAAGTAATTTTTAAAAAGGTTTTTGAGAAAGGACAATGGGCAAAAATGTATGGAAGCTGGTACCCGCTCTAATAGCAATAATTTTTATATGGTTGGAAAGGTATTTCTAAGTGTAATAATACCTACTATGGCGCTTGTCTCAAATCATTGTGGATTCGGAGTTATTTGACTTCGAATATTATTTTTACTGTTCAACAGAACTCCTCAGAAAATAGGCCGATTCAGTTGAAAGTCGGCCTATCGGTCAAGTTTTATCTCCAGTTGAATAATATGATGACAGCGAGCTGACCTGATGATGGAGCCAAGAGCTGTTCAACAGAACTCTTCAGGAAATAAGCCGATTCAGTTGAAAGTCGGCATATCGGTCAAGTTGTATCTCTTATTGAATAATATGATGACAGCGAGCTGACCTGATGTTGGAGCTAAGAGCTGTTCAACAGAACTCTTCAGGAAATAGGCCGATTCAGTTGAAAGTCGGCATATCGGTCAAGTTGTATCTCCAATAGAATAATATGATGACAGCGAGCTGACCTGATGATGGAGCCAAGAGCTGTTCAACAGAACTCCTCAGGAAATAGGCCGATTCAGTTGAAAGTTGGCATATCGGTCAAGTTTTATCTCCAGTTGAATAATATGATGACAACGAGCTGACCTGATGATGGAGTCAAGAGCTGTTCAACAGAACACCTCAGGAAATAGGCCGATTCAGTTGAAAGTCGGCATAACGGTCAAGTTTTATCCCGAATTGAATAATATGATAACAACGAGCTGACCTGATGATGGAGCCAAGAGTTGTTCAACAGAACTCCTTAGAAAATAGGCCAACTGAGTTGAAAGTCAGCATATCGGTCATGTTTAATCTCTGATTGAATAATATGATGACAACGAGCTGACCTGATGATGAAGCCAAGAGCTGTTCAACAGAACTCCTTAGACACTAGGTCAATTGAGTTGAAAGTCGGCATTTCGGTCAAGTTTTATCAGCAATTGAATAATATGATGACAAGGAGCTGACCTGATGATTGTGCCAAGAGCTGTTCAACAGAACTCTTTAGAAAATAGGCCAATTGAGTTGAAAGTCAGCATATCGGTCATGTTTTATCTCTGATTGAATAATATGATGACAACGAGCTGACCTGATGATGAAGCCAAGAGCTGTTCAACAGAACTCCTTAGACAATAGGTCAATTGAGTTGAAAGTCGGCATTTCGGTCAAGTTTTATCTCCAATTGAATAATATGATGACAAGGAGCTGACCTGATGATTGAGCCAAGAGGTGTTCAACAGAACTCTTCAGAAAATAGGCCAATTAGTCAACATTTTAAATTTTATTACGGGACTTAATCGCGTAGGTATAACATTTGTTTATTTACCTCGACGTTTCAGTAGCCACGTTAAGACCGTCTTCACTCCACTACTCAAGATAGCATCACAAGTAGGAACAGTCAAGGATACTATACCCTATCAAACACCTGGTGTATACAAGGTCGATTGCAGTTGCGGCAGTTCTTATATTGGACAGACCAAGCGGACTATTGCTGAGCGAGTCAAAGAACATATTGCAGCTGTCAAAAATCGCCAGGTGTATAAATCAGCGATAGCGGAGCACTTGCTAGAATCAGGATCAAACCACTGGATCGAGTTACATCAACCTTTAGTCCTTTCCAATGATCGCCATTATTATACTAGAATTGTGCGTGAAGCAGTTGAAATAAAGAAACACAGGAATTTCAACCGGGAATGCGGCTACAAACTGTCATCAACGTGGGATCCAGTGATAAAAAAGTGTTCGGGTCGCGTAAAAACCTCTAGTACTAACTTGGATGTTGTCAGTGTAGTGTGTCGCGACCCTAATGTTATTTTGTGTTGACCGAATGAGGGTAGTTCCTCATCGGTCGAAGAGGCGAACGAGTACCGGCGGGCAGTCTTCTCGTGACCACGGTAGCTGTAACGCTACTGAAACGTCGAGGTAAATAAACAAATGTTATACCTACGCGATTAAGTCCCGTAATAAAATTTAAAATGTCTTCGAGTCGCGAAAGTTTAAAATGTGTATTAATTAGTCAACATATCGATCAAGTTCTTCACAGTTTGACTAGAGCGGTTATTAGCTATATTCTACTATAAATATGTATTTGTACATGCCTCTGACTACCTTAGACATCTTCAAAGGATCTGGAATATAGAAGATCTGAGAGAATGTCTACCGCGCCTTGGGGATACAGTCGTGACCCTGTGTCCACTATTCAAGCCTTTTTTTTTTTTTTTTTCGGCGTCGCCTGGAATGGAGGGGGTCTGGGAAACCGGCAGAGCCTTTTCTTCCAGTCCCTCCGGCGATCCCCGCCCTTAAGGCGGGCCTTTCACATCCCCCCTCGTGTTGAGGAGGGACCTGCGGGATGGTCGTGAATGCGCGACCGTCCCGCCCTGCGTCTTGGTGAGCCGTGCAAGGCGGACAAAGGTGCCCCCTTACCTAGCGTCCACTACTCACCACCGGGCGGGAGACGATATGACAACTTCGCAGAAGGAGGCGACTGCCGCCCAGGCGTCCTCGCTTTCCAGCATCCCTCTAACTACGCTGGGAAGCGAGAGGTCCCGCCCGATCGCCGCGACCAAGCTGCGGCGCGGTTCGGACCACGACGAACACACCTTAAGGGTGTGCTGCGCTGTAACCTGCGCCGCGCCACAGTCATGGCACGACGGTCCCTCCTCCCTTCCGATGCGGTGCAGGTACTTGCCGAAGCAGCCGTGCCCCGACAGCACCTGCACCAGGCGGAAGGAGAGGAAGCCATGCGGCCTCTCGAGCGAGTCTTGTAGTACTGGCCCGAGATCGTCAAGCGTCCAGCGACCAAATACGGCGGACGTAAGGTCCTATTCAAGCCTAGGCCAACCACCATGTCAAGTAAAAATGTCAAATGGCCTATTTCCTGAGGAGTTATTTTGAACAGCTCTTGGCTCCATCATCAGGTCAGCTCGCTGTCATCATATTATTCAACTGGAGATAAAACTTGACCGATAGGCCGACTTTCAACTGAATCGGCCTATTTCCTGAGGAGTTCTGTTGACTTTCAACTGAATCGACCGATTTCCTGAGGATTTCTGTTGAACAGCTCTTGTCTCCATCATCAGGTCAGCTCGCTGTCATCATATTATTCAATTGGGGATAAAACTTGACCGATATGCTGACTTTCAACTGAATCGGCCTATTTCCTGAGGAGTTCTGTTAAACAGCTCTTTACTGTTGATGTTTTTATGGCTTTTTTTATAACTGAAATTTTTTCCTCCGTTTCTTATAGTTTCTTTATGTCGGATCAAATAAAGCGGTAATTTTGAGTATATAAATGGAACAGATCAACATACGACTTATGATTTGGTATATAAAGCGGAGTCAAGAAGTGTTTGAGCATTTCAAAATTTGAACCGTTACGGAGTCGAGTTCGTCTAGTCTAGGCGGATTTAGCAATGTATGGAACATTGCACATTATTGTGTACGGAGCCAACAAATACTGTAGTGTTTACGAAAAATTAATCTACGTTACTTAATATACAGTTTCGTTTTGTCGGATCAAATAAAGCTGTAAATTTGATAATATATATGGATCTGATCAACATACGACTTTGGATTTGGTATATAAAACGGAGCCAACAAGTGTTTATGGGTTTCTGAATTTCGGCCGTTACGGAGTCGATTAAGTTCGAGATCATAGCAATAAAAATGTTGAGTACATCAATTTCTCCATGAATACGTTTGGCAACGTCGCCCGAAAATTTGCGCCGTTGCCACTCCGGGCAAGATCTATGCAACCGGAGTCGAGTAATATGGGGGAAAAGGTGGAGTCAGGAATGCACGGCAGTCGGGCTGGATCAACTTAGTGCCCAGGTTGGTATTTATATATATACATCGTGTACACATACATGTACACACACACACACGTACATACACATATGCTCACACATATGTACACACACACATGCTCACACATATGTACACACACATATGCTCACACATATGTGAACACACATATGCTCACACATATGTACACACACACATGCTCACACATATGCTCACACATATGTACACACACACATGTATACACACATGTACACACATACGTATACACATACGTACACACGTATGATAAATTGATAACAATGTACTTAGCTTGTATTCTTTACAACCGGAGCTCTGCTCGGTCCGACAGTCAGAGACAGAATGGTTTGCTAGCCAAGCGGCAGCGCTTTTATATCATGGCGTAAACAACTGACGTCACAATCAGACCATTTCTAGAAGTCTTTATAAAAATGAAAACTAAAGCTTTTTGAACCGGGATTTTTGCTAATATGTTTGTAAAAAGCCTTACTGATCATTTCTACGAGACTGTTAGTACATAATTACATCGATAATTACTAATATTCTAAAATAATGTAATAAACCTAGTATATTTCAATAAATTCTTTCTATTTGGACCAAAACCACATATATAATTAATAAAAACAAGGCGTTAGGTAAATCAAGACTATTTAATAATCTAGGTAGGTAATCAAAATATACACAAGTTAATTTAAATAAGTAAATCATATATAACACGAACTTAAAATATACAATGTAGGTATACTCAGTATTCAAGTAAGTAATGCTCGAAAGTCTTTCCTCGACGACGACTGGATAAAAAGTAAAGGTCTTGTCGCGATGTCGTCTATTTTTTTATACCACACGAAGTGTGCTGCAGTACAACCGGTGTGAAGTTGGCAGTAAACTACGTCATCGCCGGTGTGTATCGGAAGTGCAGATGATTGCGACAACATCCGGCCCCCCTGCTCACGCCTTCGTCCTCGAGCTGCGTCCAGGTCTCATGCGGAAACTGAAAACATTTGACTATATTTAAAACAATGTTTTATTAATTAAATATAAGTACTAGATTACAACATTCTCTAGCATTGAATGTATTAAAGGGCATATAAGATCTGCAGAGCTCATTATTACGTGTGGCTTAAACTAGATGATGTTCATTTAGGATCAAACTAGTTGTGCATCACCACAAATAATAAAATATGTTACAACAGTGTTCACAAGGATATCTGTTGTAGCTCGAAAATATCTAACACTATAATACATTCAATGTTTGAAGAAGCAGCATGAGACCATTTGCTAAGAAAAACAAACCTATTTTAATTTGCAACTTATATAAATTAGTACGTTATATCTAGGTCTCTGGGAAAACCTGAATACGAGATATACAAGGGTGATCGACTTTATAACAGAGCCTAACCCAGCAGGTAATGCTTTTGCACAAGGATGATGATGATTAAATTAACTACTCACGTTTGATAGGACCTTACTTTTTGACAACATCTGGTAGGTATTACTCAAATGCGGATCCATGGCTTCATATTTTCCACACATGCTATACCATCATATCGCTTCGAAGATCTCTCAGCTCCACGCATGTCCGCTACTTGATATCTGTCATGGCCTAAGATCTTCGTCACTTGGAATGGTCCTTTATAAAGAGGCATCAGCTTTGTACTTTGACCATCATTTGTATGACTCGGGATTTTGAGCACCACCAAGTCTCCAATGTCATATTTAGGGGCATCTTTTCTTTTTGCGTCAAAAGATGCTTTTTGTGTTTCCGCATTTTTCTTGATGTTTGCATCAACCGTATGTCGCAATGCAGTGACATCAATAGGCTTTTCTGTGTCATAATCATCAGTGATCATATCATTGTTCATCCGAATTCTATACCCAAAGAAGACCTCACTCGGTACGGCAGATGTGGTTTTATTTATTGTGCTATTAATACCTTGTTGTATGTTAGTTATATGCTGATCCCATTTATTATTTTCAGTATCTGCACCCATACTACGTAATGCCTCCAAAATTGTCTGATTATAGCGTTCTACCTGTCCATTCGAACGTGGTACAGCTGTGGCGATTATGTGCAGCCTTATATTTCGGTCTTTACAATAGCTACTGAATAAATTTGATGTGAACGCACTACCAGCGTCACATACTAGACGTTTAGGATTACCAAATACTTTAAATATTTTATCTAGTTCATTTAAAACTACTTTACTTTTTGTATTTTTAACAGCCGATATGAAAACAAATTTTGTGAACGAATCAACCAGTACTAAAAGATAACTATTCTGTAAGGTAGTTTTAACAAATGGACCGAGGTGATCAACGTGGAGCGTATGGAATGGCCTGGCGTGTTTGGGAATGGAAAAAAGTTTACCTGGTTTTTTTACCGTGAATATTCTTGAAATAAATACAATTTAAACAGTTTTTTATGTACTTTGAGATGGTTTTCTTTAGATGTGGAAACCAGTATTTTGACTTAATTCTTTCAAGAGTTTTATCTACCGCAAAATGACCTACTTCATCATGGTTAGCTCGAATAACGTACCATACACACTGCTTTGGTACTAACCATCGTCTTCCAAATTCAGTTCTACGATACACTTTATTACCTAATAACTCGTATTCATTAAATATCTGTCTATTAGACTCGGCTTCACCTGACTGTAAAATGTCTCGAATGCCACATATAAAAGGATCCTGTAATTGAACCGACAGTAACCAATCGCCTTCAGTTAATGTATTTACGCTTTCAACTGCTTCAGATGTGTTACTGACGTCAACCACAGGGTTTCTACTTAGCGCATCCACGTGTTGCATTTGAGACCCGGGTCTGTGAACTACTTCATAAGTAAAATCTTGCGTATACAATACCCATCTGCTTATTCGCGGTATAATTTCTTGTTTACTCAAAGCGTATCGTACGGCGTTGCAATCAGTTGTTATTTTAAAATTCTGGCCTAATAAATAATGACGAAACTTTTGTAATCCCGAAACAATAGCGAGAAGTTCCAATTCGAATGAATGGTATTTCTTTTCATCGTTAGTAGTTTGCCGACTATAAAAATATACAGGTTTTTCACCACTATCTGTAGTCTGAGCTAAAATGCATCCTATGCCATCACGACTGGCGTCAGTGTAAAGGTTTACTGGAAGTTTTGGATTAAAAACTTTAAGAACTGCATTATCGATTAAAGCTGTTTTAACATTAGCCACTGCTTGATCTTGTAAAGAGCCCCAATTCCATACTACCCCCTTTTTTAGCAGGTTAGTTAGTGATTTGCATAACTGAGCACAATTCCTTATAAATTTTCTAAAGTAATTTATTAGACCTAGAAATTGTCTTAACTGATGAACAGTCTTTGGGGTCGGGAATTTAGAAATAGCATCAAGTTTGCGAGCACTTGGTCGAATGCCTTGTTCAGAAATGTCATAGCCCAAAAAAGTAATACGTTCCTTGAAAAATGAACATTTATCTAAATTCATTGTTAACCCGTTCTTCACAAATAAATCTAACACCATCTCTAAACAAACGATGTTTTCTTCAACGGTCTCAGTAGCAATAAGAAGATCGTCCATATAACAAACTACTCTTCCAAAACGCAGATTGCCCAAAACAGTATTCATTAGCCTTTGGAAGACAGCTGGTCCGTTACAAACCCCAAAGGGTTGTCTTAAATATTCAAAATGACCATCATTTGTAATGAATGCTGTCTTGTGCACATCCTCCTCTTTAATGCATATTTGATGGTACCCACTTTTAAGGTCTAAAGATGTATAAAATTTACAACCTTGTAATCTATCAATTAGATCCTCGATCATAGGCATTGGGTATTTTTCTTTAACAGTAATTTTATTTAGCTGTCTATAATCAACGCATAATCTTTTCGCCCCTGACGCTTTATCTACTAAAAGAGCTGGACTTGCATAAGCAGAGTTACTGTGCCTAATAATCCCATTTTCTAATAAATCATCCGTAATTTCTCGCATTAACGCCCTCTCAGACTCCGACATCCTATATGGCCGCTGGCAAATGGGTTTACTAGATGTTAGTTGTATCTCTAGTTCAACGCATGAAGTTTTACCCAGACACGATAAATCATCAGAAAAAGATTGAGGGTATTTCGATAAAACGTTCCTCAAAGTAGCTTCATACTCCTCAGCAACATCATATACAACATTAGCACTACAAACATTCAGAGTTGTAACTGATTGAAATGTTAGTGTATCCCCCACGCGAGTGTACATTATTCTTTTATCTTCTGTAAAATTTCTTCCAATTAGGATATCGCAGCCCGAGAGCGAATCAATGACGTAAAACGTTATAACTGATCTAACCGAATCAACCTGAATTGTTGCAGCTACAGCTTTTGTTACTTGAGCGGATAATTCATTTGTAAAACCTACCAAATTAACGGGGGTATTCAAAGCAAAAGGTTTTAGTTCATATTGGTTTACTAACGCGCTAGTTATTAGTGAACAATCGCTACCCATATCAAAAAATGCTTTACTCATACGATCATTTAGTAATACCGATTTATAAAATTTTTGTTTGGTTTTTGGATCAGATATAAACTTCACTTCAAGATCCTTCTCAGATTTTAGTTTTTGTTTAGATTTACACGCGGCTTCTAAATGTCCTAGTTTGTTGCACGCTGAACATCTGACACTGTCTTTAACTGTGCAGTTATTTCTTCTGTGACCTACCTCTCCACAGCGATAACATACTATATTCAAGTTTGTCACATTATTTGAACTAGCTGAAGGCTCTGGCTTGTTTTCAGATTTACTGGTAGTATTTTGATACCCAGATTGAGTGAATCGAGAAGAATTTTTAGGTGGAAGCGAATTTTTATGCGGTAGTTCCTTTTCAGTGTAGATCTTGCCATGTAAAAATGATGCTAAATCGTCACAATATTTGAAATTTCCTGCTTCTGCAGCTACACTAATGTTTGTGTCACCTATCGAACCTACTATAACAGATATTATATCCTGCTCTCGAAACCCTAGTTGCAAACGGTCAATTTTTGCTTTTTGTTGAAAATAGAATTCATACAATGATTGATTCATCACGGGCCTTGCATCTATTAACTCTTTCATGGATCTAAACATGTTACGCTTTACTTGAAATGTATCTGATAGTGTATCACGCCATTCCTTCCACTTCCACGTGGTCCACCTGGTATTATTTTTTTGAAATGAATCTAGCCACGTTTTGGCGGTATTACGCAATTTTTGCAGTGCTTGATACTTAATAACATTGTCAGACCATCCAAAAGCACGTGAATTTGCCTCAACAACATTTAACCACATGTCGATATTATCTACGAGTGGGTCGAATTCGGGAATCACTGATGATAGTACGGTATTCTGACTCACAGTTTTAGATCTCTTACGGCGACGTTTATTGGTTCTGTGCCTCCGTCCGCCATCGGTACTGCTGCTGCTGTTGCTACTTGTACTGGAACTTGAACTCGATGACGAATCTCGTCTCGACTTTCGCTTGCGCTTGCTGCGTGGCATGTTGACCTCACTTCTGATAATAAAAACAAGGCGTTAGGTAAATCAAGACTATTTAATAATCTAGGTAGGTAATCAAAATATACACAAGTTAATTTAAATAAGTAAATCATATATAACACGAACTTAAAATATACAATGTAGGTATACTCAGTATTCAAGTAAGTAATGCTCGAAAGTCTTTCCTCGACGACGACTGGATAAAAAGTAAAGGTCTTGTCGCGATGTCGTCTATTTTTTTATACCACACGAAGTGTGCTGCAGTACAACCGGTGTGAAGTTGGCAGTAAACTACGTCATCGCCGGTGTGTATCGGAAGTGCAGATGATTGCGACAACATAATAAAGTCACATATACACATTTGTTTTCTTATTTGGAGTATTTAGTATAAATAATCTATCACACGCGTATGTAGTTTAACTCATTCTAACATTCAAGTACTGTGTGGTCGTTCGCTATCTGTGTTCATGGTTGTAATAAGCTTTAATTTACAAATTGAATTACAATTTTGACTCTTATTATGCTTGCTGTGATTAGAATCTAAATATTCATACATATCAAGCATAATGTTAAGATTAAATTCCATTTCATTTCAAAATGATGTTTACCAATATTTGTGTAACTTTGTCAAAGCATGTAAATTCACATTATTCCTAACGTTCAAACATTTACTGAGAAATAATTTCTCCGAGCTTATCGCTGTGGAGAATTATGCCGTGCTGTAAAATTAACATGATAATATTTAGGACTGGTCTGACAAAGGCACAGCTGCCGTCGCTTGACTTATGTAGCTTCACCTATCCGAGCTATCCGAATGCTCCACTCCGGTCAACTGTCAACTAAAGCCACATGCAAAATACACATTATAACAGTTATTTCAATCGATGGTACGAATTAAAATATTCTATCGAATTATTTATCTAATTGATCAATGCTTGTATCAAACTGCACAATTACATCCTCTAATTAATCATCACTACAAGCTGTGTACTCCGCCAGAGTTGGCCACTAACTCATAGGAACTTACTACAAGCTATCAATGGTTATAAAAATTATTCCGACTGCCGTTGGTCCTGTAACTTCACAATTTTACAGTGCTTTAGTAGATCTAGTACCTTCAGTCTATCTAAATGGCCCTTTAGTTTTACAGCCTCGGCGATATCCTATCTCCGCCCTGGCTCTGAGTGACTCGCGTCAGTGAGAGTCGTAAATTCAATATGCAATTTTCGTTTTCAGTATTTCCTAATGGTGCTGTTAATCATTTGCTTGTTCCTCTTGAGAAATTGTTTCGATTTTAAATAAGTTTTTGATTTCTCTTTTTCTTTACCTTTTGGCTCTTCTTATTTTCAAAATATTATTTCTTTCAAAAACAGTGTGATGAAAGCATGCATTACAGGCTATTTTCGTGTACTTTTTGGCCGAAGGAGCAACAAGACTAAGATCGAATTCAAATACCATGGAATCTTGGGTTCATTTGAAGTAAACTCAAGTTTGTATTTGAATAAGACCTTAAATAGGTTTTCCAAGAGATATATCCGGATTACGTCAAGCAACTAAAGGGATCTAAATCACAAAACCGGAAGCCCTCTGAACAAACACAAGAGATTGACAATACGAAAGTAAAGTGAAATTTAGAGGACAATGCTTATTTGGATTAGGGCCGTAAGATCAGATGAACTGCTTAGAATATAACTCGGCTAAGTGCTTTGAAACCTTGACTTTCGTTTCGACAATAGTGTGAGTAGTTTCTTCGTATACCTACCAGTGAGCCTCGCAGTTTCACCCGAGGTCGCTCGGGATTACCTAGTTCACATTTATGAGATAAAAAGTAACCCTTGCGTTTTTTTAGTTCTGTTACAGCCGTTTTAGTGAAGGAACACTATCCACTTATCCTTTCATTATTTACCTAATAGGTAATCGTAGTAAGATTTTATCATCATCTTCCTGCCCTTTTCCCACATTATGCGGGGTCGGCATAACATGTGTTCTTCTTCGATTCTCCTCTATCAGCCGTCATCTCAACACTCAATCACTCGTAGTAAGATTTTATGAATCAGTGAATTTTATTACGCTTATTTTATGATCAGGATTGTTTCAATATTAAACTATATAAAAGTATAGTTTATACTTGATATTTATTGCTACTATCATGGGCCGAGGACAGATTTTGTTATTACCAACGCTTTAAACTAGATCAAAGCTCACGCATAGATTGTTGATAAGAGCTTAAACTGTACTTGAGTAATATGCTGTGATAATATCACAGCTTACTTAGGTTAATTTATAAACCTAAGTAATCGAGGATTGTTTAATTCATAAATTTAATACAATGTTTAGATTACCTCCGTTTGAGTCATCTGGGGGTCTCAACGTTTTGTCTATGTGGGTGTGTATTGTCCATTATCACCCACACGTTTGGTTATTCCGACTATGCACTTTATCTGTTTGCCTTCCTAAATTGAGACATTAATGTGTTAGATGGAATTTGAAATGCATATCTTTGATAAAAATGAATATCGTTGCCGTGAATATGAATAGGTTTGTATATTGTGGATTATCCTATCCTATAAATATACTTTACAAAGAAAACTACTTAGAACATGCAAATTATATTGTTTTTTTATACAATTTGCTTGTAATTGTCTGTGTGGGTTGAAAATGAATGTGATTGGTCCCAAATCGTGAAGTAAGTAAGAAAGAAGAAAACTTAGGTTACCTAACAATAAGGCAGGGCATGAAAATAACGGTCAGTGATCCCATGTTATTATGTATCTTACAAATGTATAACAATGAATATACTTGCATTAAAATAATATTATAACTTACAGGAAATCATATAAAATAATTCTACTTATACCTAGATTACCTGGATATTAGAGAAAGTGCGAATTTTATCGATATTAAATGTGTCGAGTAATCTTCATTACAAATGAATAATTATGTATTAGGTATATTCAATCGATACCATCGAAGTTTAAAAATAAGTAAAACAAATTCATATCACATTTTACAACTAAATTGAACTCTTAAGAAGCCAATAAAAACTGTGTCGCCGAGACCGTCAGTACAATGGCCGAATTAGCATTTTACTACTTATTAAAAAGCTGTAAACTTTTTGTTGGCTATCCTTGTATGGATGTAGTTCGACGTAAAGTAGCAGTTACATCGGTGACTTGAGACGAGAATATTTGTCGGCAAATGATCACGGGACAAAAACCCAAATAGTTTAGTATAGACCTGCGAGTCCCACCTTTTTTACTCGGACAAGGATATCGAAATGAAAAGATCATTACTTACACCAACAATCGACAATATTTTTACGTAAGAAATATAAAATAAGTTATGAGGATGGATAATAATGATTTTGTAATGAGCACAATAGACGTAGCATTTACGACAAATTTCAACATTTTCAAAATTACACGGCAATTTTTCACGAATAAACAGTAGATTAGGTACTGATAAAATAGATACATTTTTGTAAGCTATTGCGACTAGGCATTACGTAAATGCCATTGCCGATGTGACTTCTATACTGAATCAAACTGTAGAAACTGTCTTATCTTATTCAGTGTTTTACAATCCATAATAAGATTACCGTTTTGGCTATCAAAAGATTTCAAGGTTTTCTCGTAGAGTCGTCAACCTACATAATACTTAGGTTCACTGAGACCAAAGGAACACTGGGACACTCAAAGCGGGTATGCTGCGGCAGATAGACAAAAAACTATTTTGTATACTTTTTTTGATCTTTTCTTCGTGTTTTATATTTATACATTTTAAATTCATAATACCTAGAGTTATATTTAAGGTTCATCATCACCTTATAATATCATTTAAGATAAGTAGTCTTTCAAATAAAAAGGATGAGGCCATGAGTATCGAATGATTACTTATTTTTGAAACGAAACACGGTATTTTTTGGTTTCTGTGTATAATCCCCTTGTTGCAGAAGCGATTGCTATTTTATAGCTAGACCAATAAAAAGTAGGATTGTTTTTATCGAGACGACAAAGTTTACATTATGGAGATCGCAGCAACTTTATGTCTCTATTCGCCAAATCCTATCATAAAATGCATGATTATTAGCTAGACATTTATATTTTATTTATTATTGGTAATACTTTAGGAAAGATATAAATTATGGCTAATATTATTTAAGACTGACCTAACGAATTTTAACCTTTATATCATTATGCCCTTGGTCTTTGTCTGTAGGTTTTTTTTATCAACCTTTTGAGTCTCACAGCTGGGTATTTCAGGTACTCAGTTAATTCCTGTAAGTACTCGTAGTATCCCAATTTACTGGTTAATTCTTCTTAGTCGTATTTGTGTCAAAAAAAACATAAAAATTTACTCAGTAGATCACTTAGAAATCACGAATCTACTCATACCGTAAAGAGGGGAGATAAATTTTTGGTGATCCATGAATGTTGGTACTACAAAATGTTGTAATGTTTTATTGATCTAACTTACTTACATTTTCTTCTGCTTTGTTTTCAGAAGCAGTAGTAAACAAAAATACTCCATTGCCTTGATTAGAACGGCTAGTAAAATAAATTTTACAATTTACTGACCAATCTGCATTGCCTCATCATTCTGATAGTAAAATATTTTGTTATGAAGTTATTATGCATCACATCTTGTCAAATAATTTGTTTTTACTACCGACAGAAGAAATAGCAGTTGCCACTGCGGCTAGTGGCAATACGAACATTTGTGGTTTCACTTCATCATTAGATTTTCACTGCTGATTAGATGAAATACCTAACATGACTCAGGTATACTTCATGCTAGGTGAAATTTGCATGTACAACATAAGAACATGCATTTTTGTAAAATATGGTTTGGTCTGGGAACAATCGAATTGTCACATGTCTCGCTAATTAGTGACATGTCTAATGAGTCACCATATAAAAATCTGTGGAAATTCAACAAGTAAAACTAGAAAATCAACACATCTGTGAACAAGAGTATCAGAGTGACACAGGCCCAAACAATAGGATAGAGTGGGAGTTTTTATCGAGCATCTAGTTAGTAGCCGCGAATTTGATGAACAATTTATTTGTAACTGTGTATAAAACAACAGAATTTTATGTAACCATAAATTTTGTCATAAATGCTACAATGAATTTTATCTGTTCCATCATAAACTATTTGTTTTATGATTTGACGTTAACACCAATGGGTGTTGATTTTATACCCTAGCGAAACTAGTAATAACAAAAAGATGTGCATATGACAGCGATATCGCTTTAAGCCAGGGGTTCTCAACCAATAGCAATCTTTTTCTTCTTTCGAGTCGATATATCACGCTATTCAGAGCCATTTGAAACAGTAGGAGGCTACATCCACAGCTTTGCTCGAGCAAGCCATGAGATCTCCCAAAGTGCAGGTGTTGGGGCATAATGAACACACGAGTACGTGTGACATAGACTGCAACTGGGCACCACACGGGCATCGTGGGTCGTTTGGGCTGATCATGCTCCATCTGCTTAAGTTACGCCTACAGCGCCCAACCTGTGTTCTGAGCCTATTCAAGGTGTTCCAAACTGACCATTACTACCACGTCATGGTCAGTTCTTGACCAGGTGGTAGTTCTTCTGCAGGCTTAATAAACCGGAAGAGCATACCAAGACCAATGAGAACTAAACATACTTTTATGAGCCTCACTTTGTTTTATAGCTCCCCACTGGAGCTTGAGTTTAGTTTGTGAGAAAGAGTAGAAAGGTAAAGAAAGAGTTTGCTGCCCGAGGTCTTCATAGTAGAAATATGAGTAGAAGACAAGGTGTGCGGTATAATTGCAGGTTACCGAGGATTAGGTATATAACTGAAAACTATGGGCTAGTTAGGTTGAGATGTCTGTGCCTTGTATCAATTATTTGGACTCTACCAACTCTACCTCAGTGAAGTCTTCACAGATGTTGGATTTCTCAAAAAATTACAAAGAATGTACTTTGTCTTGACAGACAGTCATCCTATTTGCTAAATACCCAGTAAATGTTGGGATAGGTTGCTTTTTCTAGGAATATCTGTACTTATAGATTATACCATAAAAATTTGCATCTTAAGGTGTTGACTTTACAACCAAGATTTTAATTTTGCGATGTTTGGATCTATATAATCATTAACTTGAAATATAAACAGTATTTATCCTCTGTGGTCATGATATAAAATGGTTGTATGACTACTCATAGGTATGTACGTATCGTATGAGCTGTTTATTGTGAATAGAGATTCAGTTTTAATAGAGACGTCTGTGATTAGCTCTGATAAGATAAACTAGTGCCCGAGTTTAACAGCATAACTGTTTAATGGACATACTTGTAGAATACCGACGGCAACATTCACTACCTTTTATTTGTAAACGGCATTTACACAATACTATCCAGGCATACCATTCTTGCATCTGGCTTTCTCAAATTCAACGGAGCTACAGCTAATATTCTGTGGCAAGAGGCAGGAGAATGGTATGCCAGAAGTACTTTGTTGAGGCGTCAGTTCTTTGTACTTTATGAGCATCTAAACTTATTTGTGGTACTGGTGGGGAGCCTGTCAAACAAAATTGAGGCTTGACGAGCCTCAATTTTGTTTGGCTCCCCACTGGAGCTTGACTTTTTAGTTTTAAGATGGATCACCTAAAATAATGTTAGGCCTAAAACCGTGTTGTTGCCCTGAATCTTCAATAACAGTCGCGCAAGAACAGGAGTAAAAAGACTATTCTAAGTGATCCCAGCGGTCCTAATTACATAATGAAACAAATAATGTTGACAGAAGAATTCTGTCAATAACTGTATTTTTCTGAGATAAGAAGTGCTCGTGGTATAGCTTGTGGTTCTTGAAGCAACGTTCCTGTGCTCTCACAAAGTGTCTTCCGTGCTTAGGAAGGCTCGTGAAATTGTTGGTCTCGGCAAAGCTAAAAATGTTTTTATTTGCATTGTAGCCTTAGCCTTTCATGCAGACCAAGAGCCAGATTGTCTGATGATATTGTGGCAGTAGCGGGAAGGCAATGGATTCGACTGGCGCAAGATCGTAAAGAATAATAAATCGGAAGAGAAGATCAGCAAGAATGGCGTGAAAATGAGGAGGCCTCAGCAGTGGGTAGATGTGGGCTGATTAGTTAGATAGCCTTTCATGCCCTGAGAAAGGTCTGTATCCAGAGGGGCTATTGCGTAACTCAACTGACAATGGTCATCGGCTTCATTCTGACATTTGAAACCTAGCCTGGACTTCTAATGTCATTTTTTGATTGTATGATTGGTTGAGCTCTAATGGGATGACAACTGGAAATGGATTTCAAGTTAGACAACTAGGCTGTAGATTATAAACTTGAATAGAGTAACTAAGAATAAACCAGTGACAATACTATTGATTTTGTTTTTACAATATCACCGTGTCGAATCCCACACATCAACGTTGGTTTGTATCGCCTTATTATCTATCCGTCGGTTGATTAATTGATCCGTGGTTAATTAGCTTTAATTGCGTCGTTATCCGCTTCGTCAGAGCTTTGTTCATCGACTTTATTGGTACCGAAATATCTTTTATATACTTAACGCCAATTATTTGTGGCCATTAAAGTAATCTAGACGATTAGAAGAGTAGAATTATTATTTATCATCTTTTGTTAAATCAAGTGATCGTAAATATTAAACACAATTTTTGATATATTTATTCAACCTCTTAAAAAAACTACTATCCGTAGTAGAATCAGTTGAGTGAATAAATAATGCTGGACATTTTCACACAGCATCATCTAGCCCCAAACTAAGCATAGCTTGTACCTACTATGGGAACCAGATAACTGATATACTACTTATATACTTTTTGTTTGTAAATACATACATATTATACATAGAAATACCCAGACCCGAGACAAATATTTGTAGATCATACAAACATTTGTCCCACGGGGCGAGGATCGAACCCGCAACCTACTGAGTCACAAGCGGACCCACTGCGCGACAGAGGTCGTCTAATTTTCCATATTTTTCCCTTATTTCTCTTATTTTTTCCCTTACTTCCCTTATTTTCTTCGTCCATATTTCTCCGTATTTCGAAATGCTGTCATGTTTCCAGCTATCCTTGACAGCTACCCATCAGTAAAGTTAGGTTATGTCTACGTCATGTTGAGTCTACAAGACTGAATCAGAACCAATGTCAACTTTCACATCGACCCACTGAACTTGGCCATAAGTTTGTCACACTCAAACAATTCAAACACCATCGATTGTGGTATTACATTGAATGAAAGCTCGGTTAGAGCTCGTTGTAATGCGTAGGATTGACCAAAGGACTCGCGTTGTCTTCACGTTGTTTTTCTTTTCCATGAAGGTCGTTTGAATAGCGGTCGTACATCAATTGTTTTGTGATGATTTTTTTTGTGATAATAAAACCAACTTCTTCTTCTTTTCGAGTCAACAGCTCTACAAAAATCAAACTTTATCCGCGAAAAACTCAGCCACGGCTATGGCATTATGCGTGTCTTCCCTTGTGCGGTTGTTCGGGCACAGAGGGCAATCTAGAAGGTGACTCATCGTCTGGCTGGGTTCACCGCAGTCGCACGCTGTAAGGGTTGGTTCTCTGAAGACAAAAAGCATTTATTCAGTAGGACCGCTGAAAACAAGCCGCCATGTTTTGTTCAAAACAGGACTTGCTGACTATTTCCAGTATAACTTGACATTGGCAGAATTATACTAATATTGTGTAGTAAGACCGCTGGGATCACTTCGAATAGTCGAATAGTCCTAATTTTACTTCTGCTCTTGCGCGACCAATACCGTGAAGAATCTGGGCAACAAACACGGTTTGGGGCCTATCTTTTTTTTAGGTGATCAATCTTAAAAAATAAGATTCTCAATACAAAAGGGTATGTTTTTTTAGGAATTTTCGAGCAACTATCTTACTATCCAAAATTGCAAAAATCAACGTTTCCATGATTTTCAGTAAAATATTTCTTGATCATAGCCATTTAAGAAAACGAATGTATTGTTTTGACTTAAAATACCACTAATAGCAATAATGTAAATAAATCTTTACTTAATTTAATGTAATTAATCAGACGGTCATAAACGTTTAATTATAAGGACATTGTCATTTATAACTCTTCCGTTTCAACTCTTGTTGGTAGGGTTCAGCTTCTTGAAAAACGTTTACCGTAAAATACCGTCCTCAAAGTCTAGGTCAAAAAATATTTATTCAGTAGCACCGCTGGGATCACTTTGAATCGTCTTAAAACTAGGTGATTTTACTCCTGTTCCTTCGCGACTAATACCGTGAAGAATCAGGGCAACAGACACGGTTTTTCCTCATTAACATACGAGCATGTCCTTTTGACGAAAAAAATATACATACTTATTAGTATTTTATGTACTTATTCGTTTATCATCATCATACTTTTCTTCCCTGCCCTTATCTCCCAGTTGTTCATACAATCATAATTTTTACCGATTTACGGCTCGAAAAGTTTTGATGTAACTTGAAATAGCATTACAATCACCTAGTTCTTCATTATGTTATAATAATGTCTTATTGAATACCTAGATGCTTAATGACTGAAAAACTCATCTAAGGGTCGATTCACATCTGACCGAAGATCCGTCGCGTATTATCGGTCGCGGAACGCCAGAACTGACAAATGTATAGAAAAACACTCGACCGTTCACACATGACCGATGATACGTTAGTCCGTCGAGTGTGAACGGTCGAGTGTTTTTCTATACATTTGTCAGTTCTGGCGTTCCGCGACCGATAATACGCGACGGATCTTCGGTCAGATGTGAATCGACCCTAAAATCCATCTGTAAAACCTACCACCCATTAAAGCGTCATTCAACGTTACGTCAGCATCGTGGTCCTGTGCTTTTTGTGTCTGATTCATCCATAAGACCGCTGCTGGTCTGTCAAGAGCCCTCGTTTTGGTTTGGTGTTACGGACGTAATATTACGATTACAGGCATTCGAGAATGCATTTTAACCGGACGGTATAAATTTTGTTTGCATAATCGCTTTGAAAATGCAAATGGCGCTAACATCACTGAGTTATAGCCCAAATGGATTACTGGATACAAAATTGTAGTTTATATTAATTGAGGAGCGGTTTTAAAAGCCACTTAAACTGCTGAGCCGATGACAGCTGATACGCAATGGTGCAACTAGGTACTATTAAAAGATTGTATGGAACCCTATAAAATAGGTATTAGTGAATTTAAATAACAAATAAAATAGGATCACAGCCTGTTCAACAGGTGCAGAATCATTATACCATTTTGTTTTGTTACGTTAATTTCGGACCACCATACCTTAATTTTTGGACGTGAAAAAAGACTTATTTATAAGTAAGTAGTAAGTATGCAAAACATTGAAGTGGCAATGGGCAGGTCATATGTTAAGAGACAAAAACGAGAAATGGACAAGTATAGTATCACAATGGTACCCCAGGGATGGCAAAAGAAGTAAAGGCAGACAAACGAAGCGATGGGAAGACGACATTAAAAAAGTAGCTGGCATACAATGGACCAGAACTGCAAAAAACAGATATAGTTGGAAGAATTTAGAGGAGGCCTATGTCGAAGGACAAGCTGTTGTTTCAACCGTCAGTGAATAGTACCTACTACCTAATATTTATGTAACTAATCTAACAGTAATAAAGGCTTATTTTATTTTATTTTATTTTTTTATTTTATTTTATTTTATTTATTTAAGTAAGTAAGTAAGTTCGTATGAGTCAGTGGCCAACTCTGGTGACGGAGTTTTTAGGCCGCCTTAAGGCCTCCGTCATGGCTTAACGACTTAAATAGCCGGGACCGACAATTTAACGTGCCCTCCGAAGCACGGAAGCGCTCAGATGAAAATGCCACTGGCGGTCACCCATCCACTTACAGACCGTTTCGAACGTTGCTTAACTTCGACGATCTATCAAGAAAGACTAAGCAAGCACGACCACGAGCGCTTCATAAGTAAGGTGCGTGCTTTGTTTGATCACGTCAATAGTTAAAAGGTAGGCCATAAGTTTACGCTGGCTAAGATAAGATTTTCTGAGTTCAAAGATTGATGTGTATTTAATTTATTATTTACTTAGACTGAGGTTCAGTTGTCGTTAAACGACTAAACTAATGAAGTCTGCCCGCCAACAAACAAAGAGGTTAGCACTAGTTTAATATTATAGTCGCTCGCATTAGAGCTTGTCATTTTCCATTTCACTTTTCCGTGGATACATCTGACCCCTTGATACCCTCTACCCCGAAAGAGGCGATGTATGTAGCAAGAAAACGGCTCGGTAAATGACCTGGACGTAATAAGTGCTACTTAAGCTTGATGCACTAGTAAGAACTAATATATCATAGAATCTATAGGTGCTCGTAAACGGGCTAGTTTTTTGGCAATTTCTTGCTGCAATAGTATAGTCGCCAAGTTGCCGAATATATCTCGAAACAGTGCAATAATTGCTGCAATTATTCTGTGTGTATTGTCAAGATATTGCTTTGCAATTATTCAAATTGCAAATATTAAATGCCGGCTAGATTGCAAATGATTTATGCCGTGTTGCAAACATACTTCTTTCGTCGTGTCGATGGTTCCATTTATCAAATTTTTTGGGCTCAGAAGTTGGCCACACTCAGTGCAACATCCAACAACATACTGAGTCAACATATTGGTCAATAAAAATTGCCAGTAAGATGTAATTTTTGTAGCCCGGTTACAGGCCCCTAAGTAATGCTGTAATTCTCGATGCGGTTCCGAGATGTTTAAACTGATGCTAAGAGCCTCGTACATGATGTCTTGGGGCGCGACACGTTCGTTTTGTGTCTAGTTTATTCCGGGACGGATCGCAACGGTTGTCCACGCCCGGTTTAACCAATTTGTTTGATAATGCTGTTTACAGATAACGATACAGTTACTAAATTATCTTTTTAGAAGTCTAAAGAATGAATAAATGAAAATCTCTTTATTGTACACAATAATTACAAAATATATGAACCAATAGAACCCAACGAGACAATGTACAATGGGCGGTCTAATCGCTTAGAAGCGATTTTTTCCAGACAACCATTGGATGGAAAGAAACGAACATATTGAAGGAATGTTAATAATGAGAAATAGGAACATAGAGAAGAATTTAATTATAAAAAAATTACCGATACAGCGATCAGGGGACTATCCAGGGCATCTAGCAGAAATGGGTATTCAATACGTGCACGTTGTTCATTGATGTTTAGCGAGGGTTCAAAGTCAAGATAGTACATTTCCGCTCTACATTTCTTCATCATCATCATCAGTCTATAGCAGTCCACTGCTGGACATAGATCTCTCATAATGAGCGCCATTGCGCCCAGCCCTCAGCTCGACGCATCCAGCTTCTGCCAGCAGCCTTTCGCAGATCGTTACTCCACCTGGCCGGAGGGCGTCCTACACTACGTTGATGTTAATAATGTAGTCGTGTCGTATCTATTAAACCAACTTTATTATCCTCTTTGATACATTCACTGATACTTTTTGTTTCTATCTTCTATTTCGTCTTATGCAATCCTGTGTAATGGAGTCTGACAAGCCCTGATTCACTATTCTGTGCTTTATGAGTCCTGTTTAGAATGGTTTATGACATATTTTCGCTTGAACTGATCCCGTGTGTGCGTTACGTTGAAAAGTCAGGTTTACCTTTGTTCATTATCATCATTAGCAGCTCTAATGATAGCCCACTGCTGGACATAAGCCTCCTCCCTCAGACGCCACTCCAATCGGCCCTGTGCTGATCACATCCAAGTCTTTCCCTCTATGGCCTCTATGTCGTCCACCCATCTGGCTGCAACTGCCCCGGCTCCTAGCGGCTTCTCGGCTCCCGGCTTCCTCTTGGGTACCACTCGGTCACAGCTTTACACCACCTGCCATCACCAAATCTGGCCAAGTGTCCTGCCCAGCGCCACTTAAGTCTCGCAATACAGTCTCCGATATCTGCTACCTTTGTCCTCTTACGAATATCCGTATTGCGGACTCTATCAAGCAACGATATACCTTTGTTACCAGTTCCGAAATTCTTTAGTGATTTTTAAATCATTAGTCTTTTTCAAAGTGATCCCAGCGGTCCTACTAAATAAATGGTTTTTGACTTTGACTTTATTGTAAGTTTAAAATTTAACGCATTACATACATACAAGATACGCGCGAAAAACATAACCCTTCCTTTGACAGTCGGGTAAAAACGTGCCCAACTTATCTTGTGAGAATTAAGTGACGTCCTCTTGCAGTGCTAAGCTCGTTCTATTCAAATAGGCCTCTATCTCGTCACCGAGCCCTTAGTTACTAGTAAAGTACCTACTATCAGTTCATAATAACCCCCACCGACTAAGCTCAAGTGCGAAGTCTCGAGTGATAGATATTAATCGATACAATTTATCTCGATTATTCGCAGAAGCTCTCGAGTCGTCGAGGTCGTTATACTAATGTTTTGACATTAGATTCTGATGCTGGCAGTAGACTATCTTGTAAGTACATCTTGGCCTAGTATCTGTATTCTGTGGTCTGGGTCATTCTCTTCTACAGACTTTTGATTTGGCGATTCTGGGCTGAGACAACCAGATTTTTTTATCAACTAGAAATGTTTGTATGGCAAGCTAAATTAAGAAAATAAATAAATAATGCTGGACATTTCACACAGCATTTTCTAGCCCCAAACTAAACAAAGCTTGCACTATGGGAACCAGATAACTGGTATACTACTTATATAAGTACTTTTGTTTGTAAATACATAGGTACATATAATACATAGAAGCACCCAGACCCGTGATAAATATTTGCAGACAAATATTTATCCCGCCGCGGGGATCGAACCCGCAACCTTCTGTGTCCCAAGCGAGCTTTCACCCACTGCGCCACAGAGGTCGTCGCTAACTTTAGTGATATCATCGACGTTTTCAGGTTGAGTTTAAAAATCGTAATCTTAAATACGAATGTATGTATCTAAAATTGATTGCTATTTATCACAGAATAGAGATACGTAGCTATAGTCAATTTTAGGTAATTATTTTGTATTTATGGTAGAATTTAGTATTAAGCAAGAAATACAACCACCGTTTGTAATGAATATGTTGTTAATCCATGTTTATCACACCTCAATCTAATAACTTTAGCAACTAGCCATCTTAATATTCATTTCATTCAAGTTATGGCCTCTGTTTGCATCGGCAAGTTAATTATTCTAGAATTAAATAGGCAACAGTGACATATTCCTGACCCTAGTTGATCATCAGGATGTATAATCTACGCTATCAACAATCCGCTAGGTGACTTCTTAAGCCGGGTATCCATTATGTTCGCGCACCGCTTGCGCCAATTGTGGATACGTTCACGCTCCTGGAGCGTGCAACGGTGCGCGCAACGCGCTCAGCGCTCCCATCGTTGGCGGTTTTTGGGCGAACACAAAGGGGAGCTCTATCTGTTCGTGGACGCGAGCAAAGTACCACGTTTAGTGCGTACGTGTAGTGTATCGCGCTCCACGCTCGGTTAAATGGAGTGGTCGGATGAAAAATGTTTTTTCAACGTTCGCAAGGGGACTGTGGAGCGTGCGTGGTTTTTATGGAGACGCGCGTATCGTCTCCATCAGAGCGGTTGCAGATGTGCGGAGCACAGCTGGAGCGCGAACATAATGGATACCCGGCTTTAGAGATGTTGGTCTGAAAAAAACCAGTTGCACTCCGGGAGTACTGACAGAAGTGAAAACTTGAACATATATAGATACCTACTTACCTATTTACAGAGGTGTCGGTAACGGTGTCGCGAGTTCAATGGTTTTTTCCCATCTCAAAAATGCCACCCGTGCCTAAAGAAGTTTTAATGAAGAGTAGAATGTACCTGAAAGTTTCCTATCAAAAACCATGGCTAAAGCATCTAAACATTGTTTATTTCTCAGTTCAATTCAACCGTAAAATTAGCAATTACAAACTAGTAGCAATAGACAATCGAACACTGCAGGTGGCATTTGCCGTAAACGACCTCATACTATGACCTTACTTGACAAATGATAATCTGGAGACACACCACTGCAATGGAAAACAAACGATAATAGTGTACAACCATTACCTATCACTTAGAAATCTGGGAATACTGGACAACCTTGGTAGTCTGGTAGACTCAGCTTAGATCAAACGCAAGAAGTAGCATGATCTGCAGAGATTAGTTCCGTGTGTGTTGTTTCCAATATCTGTTCATCGACTTCCCCAAAGACTTTATCATCATCATCATCATCATCAGCCTATAGCAGTCCACTGCTGGACATAGGCCTCCCCAAATGAGCGCCATTACGCCCTGTCCTCAGCTCGACGCATCCGGCTTCTGCCAGCAGCCTTTCGCAGATCGTCACACCACCTTGTTGGAGGGCGTCCTACACTACGTTTGCCGAGTCGCAGTCTCTACTCAAGAACTCGTTCGAACACCCAAGACTTATATAAATAATATTTACTCGTCGTCCGGCCATACCGTGTGTCTCCTAGTGGTACCATTTACTCTGTCCTTTGGTAGTCGATAACGCCACTTAGCAAATTTAGGAGCTGTTGATTCTAACACCTTGAATCTAGACTTGGTTACCGCCGCACTCAGAATCGTCCAGGGACACAATGATTTAGGAATTAATTCCGTGGAAGTACAATAAAGTTAGATCAATGTGCAACGTTCGCACTTTTCGTTTAGATGACATAAAAATCACAGTCAACGTTAAAAGTTATCGAAATGGGTTTACCACGAAGGTTTTCTTCAATATTTAGAGTTAATCATCATCATCAGTCGTCAGCTCGACACATCCAGCTTCTGCCAGCAGCCTTTCGCAGATCGTCACTCCCCATGACCGGAGAGCTTGTACCAGATATAAATTTTCCAAAGTCAAATATCATGAAGCTTTGTTTGGAAAAAGATTGGGATTTGAAATAACTTCCTTCGGAACGAAAGCTAGGCACATACCACTAGGCTAACACCTCCGCATGATGTTATCCAGCCACTTCAAAACTTAGTTAATTTTGATTCCAATAATCATGAGTGACATCTCTGAGTCCGGCCGCTCGCTTTGTTATCGTCTATCGCAACACTAAGTTTACTGCGAAGCTGCGCCCGCGCATTCACAAGATATTGTACAGATAGAGCTGATAGATCGATGCTAATGTCGGAGTTGAATTCAGTGCTACATTGTAGGACCTAGTTGAAGTGTTTATTCTGAAAGGTTTTTGATCTACAATTTCTAAGAGGTACTTTATTTATTTATTTTAGTTTAACTGGTTTATTTTACGAGTTCTTGAGTGGAGATCGCGACTCGGCAAACGTAGTGTAGGACGCCCTCCGGCCAGGTGGAGTGACGATCTGCGAAAGGTTGCTGGCAGAAGCTGGATGCGTCGAGCCGAGGACAGGGCGCAATGGCGCTCATTAGGAAAGGCCTATGTCCAGGAGTGGACTGCTATAGGCTGATGATGATGATGATGATGATGATGAGTTTATTTGGGAAACACACAGATAAACAGAAACACTTTGACACAAAACAAAAAAAAACACGATGTTAGGCAACAAATTAAGTACTTACTCCTTCTGGGTCTGTATTATTTTAATTAGTTTTACTCTTTGTTTTGGATTCTACGAAGTTTTCCCACTTTGGGTCCTAGATAATAATATGAAAAAATTATCTTAAAAACTTTATCAGTTCTGAAAAATAGATCAGGTTCACTGTACTGCCAAGACGCGGTAGTCATTTTTTCAGATCTTTGTAAGCCAGTCAATATATTTTATTGTTAGAGGAACAATTCCGAATATACATTTAATTTTATTCAGTTCTGATCCAAGATTAATGAGAATCTATATCTATACAAAACACCGTACAACAATCTTTCTAGCACTCCGAGCCCTTGATACAAACAAAGTCAACATGGAACCCATCCAAATTACAAGCTTACTGAAAATTTATTTCCAATAACTTCTTGCTATACTAGATCAACCAACTCAACACAGGCTTAGCCGACTTCAAGACTTTATTGCCAGTAAAATGTGTAATGCTCTCGACCTTTGAGATTAGGAGATCTGGATGCCGTCCAACGTAGAGGTGTTATGATTGCTACAAAATTAAAGCAAAACAAAACTTTGGTTTCTTAAAAGACGGTAGCTGTGATTTCCCGGCCGCAATATTATCTGAATCCGTTGGTCAGTTGATATTATTTTCAATGCTGTCGGGAATCGCTGGGAGCCTCGTAAGAAACAGAAAGAATAGCGTTATAGAGAGGATACCTATACCCAACCGTGGTTGCAGACGGGCTATGGTCTACTATAGTAAACCATTGGCAACTGGAAACAAAATAAGTATGTAAACACAGATTTGATCCCAGCTAATATTGTTAGAGCTGAGACTAACAAAAAAAAAGCTCTTGATGATAATTAAAGACATGTCCGCATTTTTATCAGGCTATAAAGTCTCTACTTATTTCCAAAATAAGAATGAAATGTACATATTATACTCATTATTATTATTATTATGAGCCCGTGATGCTTCCACTCAACTCTATCGTAAGCTAATGTTGTCCAATGTGGAGAGTAAAAGTCAAGTTCGTCTCTCCACCGTCGCCGTGGTCTGCCGCGTGGTCGTTTCCTGTCCCGTGGGATCCACTCTGTGGTGATTCGTGCCCACAACTCATCCGCTCGTAGAAAACTAATTTTCTGACAGCTGCGTTGTTTTACTGATGTGTGTGTTAATGTTTATGCAAACTTCTAACTAGCGCATAATTCGCGCATGATTGTAATATTACGGTGACCGCTTTGTAAAGACAAGCATCTCTTTGTAGAGATGCTTGTCTTTACAAGTCTTTTTACTTGTGTAAGACTCGTCTCAAAGGATGATTTGATGTTTATGCTTATCTATGTATTAACTATTAATTATTTTCTTTTATAGCTTCAGGTATTTATAAAGGGTAATAAAGCAACTGGCTCTTTGGTGATGGAGTATGAAAACGTGAATTATGTTTAACCACTAGACATTATAAGCGCACACTTTTAAGCTCAGCCACCCAACCAATCATGCTTGGATGAGAAACAAGAGAAACAAGTTCGATTCTCGAGAGAGACAAGACAACTGCATGATCTTCAGATATTTTTTCGGGTGTACGATTTGTGGTATGTACCTACACTACCTACCATTAATCAAATCTGTTTGTGTGGTCTTTTATTATTGTGCCAAAAAATTAACTGCAAAAAAACTTTATTTTCACTGACAATTCTAGCCAGTAACACTTATCAAATGGCACATTACAGAAATAACGAGCATTAAAGTGACAATGCTCAATAAATGTCCAAATTACCCACAAAACAGTCGACGTGTCCCGTCATAACAAGATTATACGAATTCAGTCAATGCATAAACATTTTATAAGAAATACGAGTAGACGGATCTATATTTCAATTTATAATAATAACTTACGTAGACTTATAATAATTCTTAGCATTTGTTGAATTTTGATCCAGAAAAACAAAAATGTTAATGAAAAGATGGATGGATTGTGTGAAGGATGACATGATTAAGAAGGGAGTGAGTGTTGAGATGACGGCTGATAAAGGAGAATGGAAGAAGAACACATGTTGTGCCGACCCCACATAATGTGGGAGAAGGGCAGGGAGATGATGAAAACAAAAATGTAAAAGCTATCTCACTGGAGCAACACCCTAGAGTTATGATGGTGTGACGAACATCGCGTGCGCAGTATAATTTTGGCTAAATGATCCAAATTGCCATCATTAGCGAAGTCATTTCGACAGCGGCTTTCGCTTTTTGAATGTCGTTCGATAATTTAGCATGACATTGTATTAAAAACGTTGGTTTAAAACGAAATAAGTATGTAACCAGCCCCCCTAGCCATGTTACAAAAAGAAATGGAATAGAAATCGAATCGACAGATAACGCTGAGACTATACCTGCGCTAGTGGCATTAATTGCAAAAACTGCATACCATTTATGTCAAGTGTCGCGGCACGTGAGTTCTTGGCATAATGACAAACTGACGATTTACATAGAGCCAGGAATTCACGCCGCCATAACTTTTATAACATGTATGCAGTTTTGGCAATTAATGCCGTAAGACGCAGGTAAAGCCTCAGCGTTATCTGTCGATTCGATTTCTATTCTATTGCGATTTGTAAAATGGCTAGGGAGGCAGATGCATGTTGGCCTAGTGATTCTCATAGTAGTCATAGTTCCTGCCTTTCAAAACGAAGGTCGTGGATTGAAATTCCGAGCATTCCGAGGGATTTCATGTAGTCGTAAATTGATTGATAGTACATTGCAAAAAGTCAACAAAATCAAGCCCTTTCGGGTAGAATCGCAAGCACTTATAACCAATTCCAAATCCCGAATGATAACAACTTCAAATTTTTATAAACTTCAGCCCAGCCATTGCAAAAGTACCCATATAAATTAAAAAAACAAACAAACAGGGTCACGACTGTATCCCTAAGGCGCGGTAGAGATTCTCTCAGATCTTTGAAGATGTCTAAGGGGTTAGTAAGAGGCATGTACAAATACATATTTGGTACATGCCCACATCTTGCAGAAGTTAGTATTCCATACGTGACAGGTTGCAAGCCCATCGCCGCTTATAAGAATACTAACTGGTTTCCTCATGATGTTTTCCTTCACCGTTCAGAGCTCGTGTTAAAACGCATATTTTTACGAATCGCAAAATCCATTGATGCACGGCCTGGATTCGATCCCACGACCTTCGGATTGAAAGTCGAGGTACAACCCCATTCGGCCAACACGGCTCTCTCATAAAAAAATAAAAAAAAAATAATTGAGAGTTAATTGTACGATAAAGCGAATCCGGAAGCAAAAGCTAGTTAAAAAGCCAAAGCTCTTTTTGATAAAGCTATGCGTACACAAAGAACAAAACAACACAGTCTCTCACATAATCACGTACAAATTAAGCCGCGTGCACACACGGCGGCACGTACAAATCTATTTTTACTTACATTTGAAAAACCTTTTGATAATGTGTTCGGTGGTTCCTTTGATCTGACTCGGTGGCCGAATAAATCAGGTATTTGCGTACAGTCAGCTGCAGCTTGCAATAAAAAAAACAAAAAAGAATTAGATCTCTAATAATCTGTATTTTCAGAGCACGGTAGACATATTAATTATAATCATCATGAGTCATGAGATGCGAGATTTGAACCATCGTGCTTTGCATCCGTGGTGATGCTCTAACCAACTGAGAACTAATGGGCAAATTGGGCAATTAGCTCGTTGCTGAAGGTTGAATTACATACTTGTTATATTTGTATGTTATTTTTATAAGTTTGACGTACCTATGTGGCATAAACGAATCTTATCTTATCATATCTTATTGTTAATTTAGATTTTCTCGTTGTCTTTTGACAGAACTGACTGACTGACATGATATTGAACTAGCAACGCCATTTTGAAATGTCAATCTGTCTGCCACTGTCTGCTATTCGTTTCCAGTTGCCTTAGAAGCCATTGTTTTTTTGCTTAGTGTATTTTTCGTTAAATTGTTTTGTTTTGTTTATTACGACCTTAGGATGGATTTTCAAAAAATGCCAAAACACCCTATTCTACATTAATAATTAACCTTCAAAAAAGGAAGTTATAAATCCGGTATTATTAAGCTACTATTGGAACTGCAATCACAGCATCTTGTTTAATTCCTTGCTTACCCACTTTACTGTAAAATTGTTTTTTTTAGCAATACCAAATGTCATAGTAATTTACTTTCTCTATGCCAAATGCAACAGCAGCGCCTCCCGGAATTATATTCGGACCCGGAATTTCTTGATAAATACAAAACTTGACATTGGTGACATTGGTATACTAGTTGCCATTTAATGAAAGAAGAAAAAGAACGGGCTTTTTGATATTCAATTTTTCACACTTTTTTAGTCCTATACTTCTTTCTCTGACTGTACTGAGTATTGAGCAATCGATGTGTTTTGTGACAAATCACCGAACAGATCGAAGGGAATGTTCTTGTGATTACCGCCCTGATTGGAATGCCGGCTTTGTGCCCGGAAATGGACGAAACACCGATCTTTTCTTACATTCTGTTAGAAGGTATGATCAAAGTATGAACAAATGCATCCAAGAAATAGAATAACTTCTATGTTATGTTACAATTACAAGACATGTTTATTATATTTATAGGTTATCTCAAAAATGGCCAAACACAGTATTCCAATATAACAATACTTATTTATTTCATAATTACAAACATAATCATCAATTTACAATTTTATCCAGCAACCCAATCTATCCATGTCCAGGCTCTGCCTCCTGTTTTGCCGCTTTTTTTTTCCTTTTAATTTTTGCCTACTCGTCAAATACGCATTCCACCTTCGTCAGAGAGATTGAGTGCAAACTTTTTTATAAATACTGCTTATTAATTAGACATTATTTTATAAAAATAATTCAAACCTTACATATTATTGTAACTATACATACAAAAATATGTCAACAGCAGCAATATAGATCTCAGCGCGTAGCCTGGAACGCGTAGTCTAAACGCAGCTTTAGATTATTGGTCCATCATTTGCATTTAGGAGTAAATAAAAATAAAAACCATTTAGAGCTTTATTTCTTCAATATTATTCTGTTTGTGTTAAATTCCAGCCAAGTCTCGTTAATTTGGCTGATATTTATAGACCCTGTGTTGGAATTTGATGAATTTTAGGGCCCAGATTGCTTTGTGGAATTGTAATTCTATTGCGAAGTAGAGCTTATATAACCTATGTACAGTTGCCCTAAAAAATTATAAGTTTATCAATTTTTAGGGCAACTGTACATTTAAAAAAACTCAAAATTTGAATTTATTTAATGTAGTGTAGCCAAATGGGGCGGGATCCTTCCCAAATCCAGTGTGAGTGCGGAGCCCCAACACAAAATATGTCGCATCTCCTTTCCTGCCCGTTGTGCCCAACCAGCTGCACCTAGGAAGACCTTGTTGCGGCTTCAGATAGGGCCATAGCTTCATTTTGGAGCAAGCAAATTTAATATGAGCATATTGACACGACGAATGAATGAATGTAGTGTGTAAAAAATGTTGCGGCGGATTTGGCTCACATTGCTTAAAAGAAAACATTTCAAATATGTTCAAGAAAGCGAATCAAAAGCTCTATTAATAATACCTCAAAAAGCGCCATCTCACCGCATGCAACATCCCATGCGAGGGTTGGGAAGAGCTCGCGCAACGGAGACGTGAATGGCGCAGCTCCGTTCATGAGGCTGTGACTATTTTTGAGGAGCGTCGCTTAGAAGATCTTGACGCCAAACGCCTTATGAAGAAGACCCGCCCGAAGCCATCCTACACCTACACCTATAACGCAAGTGGTCAGTTGCACTGTGCGCCATGCAACAGTTCATTTAAGACCAAATTCGGCTTTGCGAGCCACATTCGGGCTCATAACCGAAAATAAGTAATTTTTATTTCAAACCAGGTTTCGCCTTTGTCGGACTCGACAAGGAGGACTATATATATAATAATACCTATACAAATTACACACAATGTAGACTCGAAACATTACTATAGTAAGTTCATACGATAGTAGCCAATTTACTACTAAACTGCAACTATTCATTTCTGATCCTAAATTGATGTTTCGAAGCCCAGAAGATCAACCTTTGGATGCATTCATCACTGCACTTGTTGGCAAGATATTGAACTGGATACAGCAATTTGTGAATGGATTTGAGGCTATCTCAACATGGATTACCTAGTTATTTGTATGACTATGACGTATTTTATAACAAACAATAATAATAAACCATCTTAAGGCTCAATGCACATTGAATTGGCAAGCGACGCGTCAATTAGTTTTATAGCAAGCCATTATAAACCTTATGTACAGTACAAGATATAGAAACGCTTGTAGAATTAACGAGATCTGGCGAAGCCATCTAGCAGGCTGCGCTGGCTTGAGCGGTTCATTCTATTCGTTTCTATATCTTATACTATTGTTCATAAGGTTTATAATGGCTTGCTATAAAACGAATTGCGCGCGCTTGCCAATTCAATGTGGCTTGAGCCAAAAAGACAGTGGCACTCCAGGAGTGCCGAAAACGCTTGTAGAATTAACGAAATCTGGCGAAACCATCTAGCCGGCCGCGCTGGCTCGAGCGGTTCATTCTTCAAGCGTTTCTATATCTTGTATTGTTCATAAGGTTTAAACTTTTTAAACTTTCGTGATTTGGTGACATAATTATTATTTTTAAACCGGGTATAGAAGCTAACTCGCCGTGCCTCAGTTCATCCGTGACCACGGGCGCTGCAATGCGTCCGAAACGTCGGAAAAAAGAAATAATAACAATAGGTACGTGATAAATACCCGGTTTAAAAATAATAATTATGTTCATAAGGTTTATAATGGCTTGCTATAAAACTAATTGACGCGCGCTTGCCAATTCAATGTGGCTTGACTGCTTGAGCCAAAAAGACAGTGGCATTCCAGGAGTGCCCACAGAAGTGAAAACTTGAACGAGGTTTCGGTAACGGTTCTAAACTTAAAAAAATAAAAGTACAAAAACAAACCGGTTTCATCGCATCACCATCGTTTTTATCCATCCCAAAACTGCTCAACGCGCCTAAAGAAGTTTTCAAAAATTATATTCTAGAGATTGAACTATTCCCAAGTCAATAGGTTGGTATCTAAGTTTGGCCAGGCCAACTCAGCAGATGGACTAAAATGTACTTGTTTACTCTGAAAAAGGAGTTTCATCCTCAAATGTTTCATAAATAACTAGCAAACCCAGCGAACTCCGTTTCGCCACCAGATGTCACCAGATTTTTCCTGAATTTTCTTTGCTATAAACCTCACGGAGCCCGAGACCTTTCCAACGAATGCAAAACCGTGGAAATCGGTTCGTGCGTTCTGGAGTTATAGCGTCAGGAAGGAAAACCCGACTTATTTTTATGTAGTAGATAATATTTCATAGACATTTGTCGCTGACTGTACGTTAAACGTTTAGTATAAGTCGATATAGTTATTTTATTTAAACCATGACCGTGCCGTTGACCTTCTCAGTTATTATGAAAACAAATTAATTGTTTGAATTGTTCTCAACAAAATCACCCGGTTTCACTCTAAAACCATCCGCAAACAATAACTAACTGTTGAAGTGGGTGGCAACACAACACAACAATGTACGGGTTATTTGTGGTGTTTAAATCATAATATAATATTTAAGGGCCAGAGAAGCAAGAAATGAAAACTGAACAAGGAAATAATTAAAAAACCGCAAAGCCTGTATGGACTACGCGTTCCCGCGTTCCAATGAACACGTGCCGGTTACGCGTAGATATAAAATGACAAAATACGCGTAGTTCTTAGTAGGTACTTATTATGTCCTTAATTGCACTCAGAATTTTTATTGAGTTTTTTCTTTTGATTTCATTGATAAAAAACATGCTAATTTTAATGCTTTTTTATTTTATTTTGTGGTTCGTGGTAGTTTATTTTTAATAATTGTAATATTTATGTAAGTATTAAGTTTTATGAATAAATAAATAAATTGAATTGAATTGAATTTTTTTGTTACTCAATAATGTATAATGTAAGAAATACTTATTTTAGTTTAGTTGAGTCCATATTACAGTGCATGCTGTGGCGTCCTATAACTGGGAAAACACTAGATGTAAGTAGCTTAGTTAAGAAATTGATAATAAAGTGATTTTTCCCTTGGATGTCCTTAAATAAATAAATAAGTCAATCTTTACAGGTAGGTTGAGTAATGAAAATAGAAGTAAATGTCGCATTTTTAAGTATTCTTCTCCTTAAGTGAACATTTCAATAAGTGTTGTTGCTGAGGAGAAATGTACATAGGGGTTTCTGTACATACTAACGTAGATATGTGGTACAGAAACCCCTAATAATAATAAGTTTATAGACATTGTTACGTCAACAGTGCAGCAAAACACAAAAAGGTAAGAAAATAACTTAGATTTTGATTTTGAGTATTTACATAAAATGTATAGGTAGGTATAGGTACTACATAAATATGTATGTAAATGCCCCACATCTTGCAGAAGTTACTAACTTCTGCAAGATGTGGGCATGTATCTAATATGTATTTGTACATGCCTCTGACTACCCCCTTACACATCTTCAAAGGATCTGGAATATAAAAGATCTGAGAGAATGTCTACCGCGCCTCGGGAATACAGTCGTGACCCTGTTTACGTTTACATACATAAAATAACGCCTCTTTCCCAAAGGGGTAGGCAGAGACCACGGATCTCCAGTCGCTACGATCCTGACACACAACTTTCGCCTCATTCACTCTCATTACATTCTTCATACATGCTCGTCTGTTTAGGGTACTTTTGACCTGGCCCTTCTCCAAAATGTCACCAATTTGATCCAAGAAGGTTCGCCTAGGCCTTTTGAGTAAATCGTCACGTTTTTTTTTTATATATTAATTCAACATTTTGTTTTAACTTAAACAATAATTTACCGCATCAGCAAACATTTATCCAGACGCGGGGATCTATGCCTAACTATTTCAAACAAATAAAACAACAGTTCATTAGCGAAAATAAACTTGTAACGCAATTCAAAATATTATTTTAAGTTACAGCAAATATACAATCACTTAAAAAACGCTAATAATACTGTTGACAGTACACTTATCGACAAACAGGTATATTGAATCCACACTCCATACTAATACTATGTGTATGAATGTGGATGGTAGGGGTTTGCCTAAGAAAAGATCGATGGACTGTGTGAATGCGTATATGTTTGCTATAGGAGTGAGTTCTAATATGACGTGTGATAGAGGGAAATGGAAGATAGAAACATGTTGTGCCGACCCCACTTAGTGGGATAATAGGAAGAAGAAGACTCCATACTAATATTATAAATGTGAAAGTAACTCTGTCTGCTGTTGACCTTTTCACGCCTAAACCACTGAACATATTAGGCTGAAAATTGGCATGGATAAAGGTTGTGACCCAGAGAGGGACATAGGCTTCATTTTTGCCCGAAAAAATCCCAAGGGAGGGACCGCGGGTCATCCGCGGGAGTGCAGCTAGTCTACACTAATATTATAAAAAGGAAAGATCTGTTTGTTTGTTATCTGGTTGTTTGAATTGAATGGCTCCGAAACTACAGGACCGATTTGAAAAATTCTTTCACCATTAGAATTCAACATTATCCTTGAATATAAGCTATTTTTTATCCCGGGAAAGTGAAGTTTTCCCGAGGGACCGCGGGTAACACCGCGACGGACAGCTACTTTATTAATTTTAATAACTTATTTTAAATAACACAACAAAAACCTTTTTTTAACCTAAATAATGTTTATAAATATCTTTATTCTCTGTCGCTTTAAATATGAGAGCTTTATAGATGCCAAACAACTGGCCCCCTAAAATAAAAATTAAAAGAAATAAAAATTTAAAAGAAAATAAAAAAATTCTGAAAAAATCGGTGATCGTGGGTTCAAGTTCTGCATGTAGGTATGCAAATTTTGAGATGCATTTTAAAATCTTATAATAGATAGTTTAAAAAACATACATTTCTGTTGCTGACAGTACACGTCAGACAAACATTCACATCACGTTACTTACACTTTGTTTTCACGAAACTCTTCAACATGTCAATCAGTCAGTTTTTATGTATGGAATTGTAAAGAATTGTGTTGAAGAAAGCAAAAATGGATTTCTTTGAAGCTAACAAAGGGTTCGGTCTACTTTAAAAATGTATGGTTTGTTGTTTTGGCGGCGATGGGCTTGCAATCTGTCGTATGGAGTACTAACTTCTGCAAGATGTGGGCATGTATTATATGTATTTGTACCTACATGCCTCTGACTGAAGGGGGTCCTTAGGAATATAAAAGATCTGAGAGAATGTCTACCGCGCCTTGGGGATACAGTCGTGACCCTGTTTGTTGCGACTTTGTTAGATTTCGTTATCTTAAGGAATTATGGTTCAATGTTTTTAAAGCCTTACCAGATTTTATTGAAAATTTAATACTGCCCTTAAGTATAAGAATTGACCAATAACACAGGGTGTAAAAAGACGTCTACCGCAGCTGCAAGGGGTAGATACAACCCCAACACACAACCAAATCCAAAAGGATTTTCCGAAAAAAACATTATATCCAGAGAAAACAGCGTTTGAAGAGTATGTTTGCGTGGTCTTTTTACACCCTGTAAAAGCAATGTTTCATTAACGTTAAAAAATTGTCGTGAAACTAATCGCCTATTGCTTGATCAATCTTCTTTCAGACAGACAGACATTACGAAAAGGTATTCCTATGAGGATTCCATTTTTCGAAGAAAAATAAAAAACCTGGAATTATATTATGTAGGTAAATATTTGAATACCCAGGATGTCTATTCACCTTTATTCGTTTTTCCAACTTTCACAAAATAAACCTAACTATTTATTGTAATCGTAAAATAACATTACAGCAAATTTCTGGAAACATTGTGACACTTTATTGATGTGATTGATGATATCAATTCAACGGGGAACGCTCAGAGAATAAATACTTTTGTAATCAGTCCAGAAAACGCGCAAGTTGCTCCCGCGGTGTAACTCACGGTCCCTCGGTATTTTTTCGGGATAAAAAGTAGCCTATGTGAAGGACATAGGCTACTTTTTATCCCGAAAAAATCCCGAGGGATACAACCTTTATCCATGCCAATTTTCAGCCCAATCTGTTTAGTGGTTTGGACGTGAAAAGGTAAAAAATAGACAGACAGATAGACACACAGACAAAGTTACTTTCACACGTAAACGTAAACAGGGTCACGACTGTATCCCCAAGGCGCGGTAGACATTCTCTCAGATCTTTATATTCCAGATCCTTTGAAGATGTTTAAGGGGGTAGTCAGAGGCATGTACAAATACATATTTGATACATGCCCACATCTTGCAGAAGTTAGTATTCTATACGTGACAGGTTGCAAGCCTATCGCCGCCTATAATAATACTAACTGGTTTCCTCACGATGTTTCCCTTCACCGTTCAGAGCTCGTGTTAAAGCGCATATTATACATTTTACGAAACGCAAAATCCATTGATGCACGGCCGGGATTCGATCCCACGACCTTCGGATTGAAAGTCGAGGTACAACCCCATTCAGCCAACACGGCTCTCGTCTCGTCTCGTCTCGTCGTATTTCTCAGTGCTGAGGATCCTGACGCTGACCTCCTTTAGGTTTCACTTTCTCCCTTATTATCTTTTTCCATCTTCCTCTGTCCCCGGCAGTATGAAGAGCATTGTGAGTCGAGAGTGGTGTGAATTTGGTCTGACCATTGATTAGTATTAGTAATAATATTATAAGTAATAGTAATTAGTAATATTTAGTAATGGTATTATTAGTATGGATTAGTTCAAAACAGGTACTCAGTGCACTTAAATTACCCAGGTGAGTCGAGTAATTACACTTTATTTTGATAGAGTTGTTGCAGATATTATACATGCTGCGTCTACTAAGGTGCATTTACACGATGCGTTTTAAACCCATACGATATCGTATTCCACGGCAATTTTTCACGTGTAAACGCTCATCGTATGCGATATCTCGAGTGGTTACCTATCAACGCTTTCGTTCCTCAGAGAGGACGTTAAACTGTCAGTCTCGGCTGTAAAGTCGTTAAGCCATGACGGAAGCCGTCCCAAAACTCCGTCATCAAAAACAGCAACTTACTCAAGCGAACTTATACCATCTGACATCACAATGAGCATGAGTGCACTAGTGAAACGTGTAGATGGCGCTAATCGGTGCATAACCGATAAATATGAGCTTATCAAAAATTTCGAATCTGACGTCAGTGGTTCAGTGGCCGAGCGGTTGAAGGCACTCCGGCTTAGGATCGTCTGATCGTCGCGGGTTCGAATCCCGTTGGCATCGAAAAAATATTGAGACTTTTATTTCTTAATGAAATACCTACCAAGTGTGGGAACATAATAAAAAATACAAAAAAAATATAGATACTATCTTACGGGTGGAAAAGCAGCCTTACTCTACGTTTACCAGTTATGAGTAATAAAGCTATAAGGAAAGTAGTTAGCTTAGTCAGCACTGCTTATAATTAACAGTAAAGACTTCACCACACGATGCGAAAACTGTTTTGCTGTTAAGTTTGAGGAGCACACACTAAATAGGGGTTCCCTAGCGAATAAGTATTAACTGACGTCATTGTTCTGTGAAGTGATGTCCCAATCATAAACTCGAGCGATATCGATAAAAAAATTTAACACGTTCAACGTCAACAGAAAAATTTCGGTGCCCGTGACGCCCACTTGTGTCCGTCAACTTAACTTTCGGTTCGAGCATCCCCAGTTACGGTGACCTGCGTGTCTGAGCTGATTTTGATCTTCATTTGAAGGCCCAAAGAATTGTCGGTCCTGATCATAAAGTCGTTGAACTATGGCGGAGGACTTAAGGCCTAAAAACTCCGTAACCAGAGCTGGCCATCAACTCATTGAACCTATTTACTAGAAGGTCAGCGGATGTAAATATTTCAGTAGAACCTCTGGGATCACTTTGATTATATCATTTGACCGCTGGGATCACTTTGATTATCATTTGATCGCTGGGATCACTTTGATTATATCTTTTGACCGCTGGGATCACTTTGATTATCATTTGATCGCTGGGATCACTTTGATTATATCTTTTGACCGCTGGGATCACTTTGATTATCATTTGATCGCTGGGATCACTTTGATTATCATTTGATCGCTGGGATCACTTTGATTATATCATTTGACCGCTGGGATCACTTTGATTATATCATTTGACTGCTGGGATCACTTTGATTATATCATTTGATCGCTAGGATCACTTTGGTTTTATCATTTGACCGCTGGGATCACTTTGATTATCAGCTGAAGACTGAGTTTTTCAGAACCGCATTTCTCTTTCTGATTGTACCAATAGCCAAAATAATGGAGTTTTTGTATCAGCTCGATAAATTCGTCACATTACTGACAGGCTTGCTATTAGATGTTATTTATCACTGAATAGCAATGTCGTCAAACTAACGATGTTACTGTTTACATTGTGTGGGAAATAGGGTACAGCTTATCTTTTCTGGTGGTAGAAATTTTAAGACTTTTAAACCGGGTAGTGTTCTTTTATTTCTTTACAAAACTAATACATTTTTATTCAAATAGGTTGATTCTTTTATGATTTAATGAATTCTTCACACCAAATTTTGACTATTATATACGACCTTCTGGTAGAGCGTCAATCGCAAAACAAATCCCTTAGTTTCTGATTTAACATCACGTACTATTCAATCAAAATTAAATAAATTACATTAGTATTAAACGAACACACTACGCACTGAACTCATATCAATAAAATAAACAATATACTATTAAACGACAGACAGGAAAAGAAAAGCAAAACATTATTGTAATAGAAAACAGCTCTACAACTTCATTCAAACAAACGAGAATTACTCACGTTTGTAAGTACGTTATTAGTTGCTTTTTCATAGCAAATAAATAATTTTTAGACTTAGGTATATCATTTATTTATTTGCTACACATACATGTACGTACAGTTTATACAATGTATGTGCGACAGCAGCAAAAGAGCTTTGACTAACATTAAAAACACATATGTTTTCCCAACTTAGCTATCGTCATCCCGCGGGCAAAGATCTACTACTACTTTGGATCAGTTATTATCAAATTTTCATGTCATGTTCCATACTAATATCCATACTTCCAAACTAATATTATAATGTGAAAGTAACTCTATCTGTCTATGTTTCTCTGTGTGTCTGTTTGTTACCTTTTCACGCCCAAACCACTGAACAGATAGGGCTGAAAATTGGCATGGATAAAGGGTGTATCCCAGAGAAGGACATAGGACTTTATCCCATAAAAAATCTCGAGGGACCGTGGGTTACACCGCGGGAGCGCAGCTAGTAATTAATAAGTATGGAGTTTAGAAAATTAATTCAGAATTATAAATACAAGATTTAAAATCGTCTGGAGCGGAAAATGTTATCAACACAGTTCATAAAATGTAAGCGATTTTGCGTTGGTGGAGTGAGACGATTCATTATCGCAATTATCGTTATAATTTGTCTAACGTTCAATAATTCCTTTTTACTATCTGAAATAAAACATGTCATGTTTTATTGTGATTTATGAAATCCAAGTTTTATAGTTACGTAATATTTATTCAGGATTTATCCATATTTATTAATATATTTTGTTGAGTGTACTAGGGCTGCAAAATCTGGTTATGGCATTCCAAAAACTGAACTTTTGTGTGTCTGTGATAAATTTCTTTCAAAATTCGAGTAATCACCATCAATAATGTTGATCAAGCTATTTGTTTTACGCTATGTATGACAAACAATAACCCGCAAATAATTTGTCTGTAAACACTCCAACTGATCAATCAATAAACGTTCTTATATTACTATAGTAAGGTAGATATTGCTATGAGTGCAAGTAAAGAGGCTCTCAGGATAACAATAATTCTCTCACTCACCTACCGGCACTCAAAACAATGACTCTGAGTGACACCTCGACTTGCACTTAAAGATCCATTTTCACAAAACCAGTATCTTATTGTTTATCATTTTCTTGTGTTTTTTTTATTGTATTCCAGGTTTTTAAATGGACTTAATACTTATTGCCAATCAAAAATCATTTCGCAATTTCGCATCAAAATAATCTGAGAACAACGTATCTATCAAGAGTTGTTTAACACTTGAAGCGTGTTAAAAAAACTTTTGTTTCTAAAGTTGAAAGAACATGCATTTTTTATTTTCGTCAACTTCGTTTGCATGGATATCCTTTATGCCTAGCGATGAACCTTAACATCATACAATTTGACTCATACAAAACTACCTAAACTAAAGGATCACTCACAATGATGGTTGAGTGACATCCACGATATTGCAATAAACGTGAAGAGACTTTTCACGGTTTATGCTCCTCCATAAAGAGAATGCTCGTCCTATTAGTATGACTCATTAGTTCAGAAAATGTATTTGAATTCTGTATAATGGCAAATATTTATCGCGAGGTTTTCTCAAGATGTACAGTGAATCCTGAAATTATTTCGTCACTGGATGTAAAAAAAAGTCTGAAAGTTATTATTTTAGTAACGATGAGTAAGAACAATCATCATCACTTGAGTAAGAACATCGATTAATTCTTTGATAATGAAGAATGTCACATACCTATTCTGATTTCCTCGTTTGCATAAATTATTGTAGCCAAATCAGGCCTTACTTATATTTTATAACCTGGAAAGTAACTACTTATGCAAAAGTAGTATTGAAAGATTTCAGCTTTACACACGGAAACTAGTAAAACCGTCGTAAAGCCAATGATTTCCCATTATCGCCCAAGTTCAGGCTGTGCGAAATGCAAAGCTTTGCCAAGTTCAAGCGAACACGCGCACCGGAACCACGCCAGTGATCGACAAACGCGCGCCAAGCGAACACGCATAATCTAATGATTTATCGACACTGTCCCCGCACTATGATTTGAAAAATATTGACAGTTCCAAATTTGAAATTTTTTCTAAATTCAAATATAGCATCTTTTGTTTTTTTTACTCCTAACTTGTATTGGCAGTGAATTAGATTTGAAATTGGAAAGTGTATTTTTTGTGAAATTCGGTGATATTCTGTGATATTGGAATGGAGTGTTGCAGTGAAAATTATGGTTAGTTGTGCACGCCTGGAAAAATATTGATCGTAAGTACTTTAAAAAATAACATGGTTAAAAAACCTTAGCGTAAAGTTACCCATAAAAATGTATCTATAGCACTTAACCAAATTTTTTTTTGTTTGGTATGTACTACCATTCCAGTTTTAGGTATTCAGGTCAAAGTCAAATCTTTGATTAATAACGAAGCATTTATATTAAATACGAATCACGAAGTTATTCATCTTTTATCATGAAAACCTGTAAATACTGTTAAAAGGGAAAAAAATTGGTCCGGTTTTCATACCTCGTGAAGAATGCACCTGCAAAATCAGGCTAGTTCGTATCGCCATTTCAAACACTCTATAGCCACTATTTCTTACAATTAATTAATCCTCAAAATAACTTAACCTAAGCCAAGTCCAATCAGTTTTACGACTGCGGTTAAATTAACTTGAACTAGGGCTGTTGACGTTTTTAAGATAATATAATTTATATTAAGTGCCCTAAATTGAGTTAGTTTTTTGATAACTATTATTTACGGGGGCCAGGTAATCATTTTCATAAGTAGTCCAATCATAAGCCAACTTATTGACTGTAAAGCTGCCCACGGACTACGTTTTCCAAGCTGCACGTTCACGCAGCAACGCGTAAATTTTGTCATTTTACATCGACTCGCGCGAGTCTGGAACGCGTGGACGCGTAGTCTATAGAGTGACTACGCATTCCAGGTGCTCATGGTATCAAAACAGTCAATCTAAACTTTTTTGAATAATTTCGGCTCTGAATAATACCTACGTTATTGCAAGTCAAAAACACCAGATTTTCTCGATTACATTTCACAAAATTAAAATTTTATTGAATAACTAGCTGTCCGTCGCAGTGTTACACGCGGTCCCTCGGAAAAACTTCAGTTTCCCGGGATAAAATGTAGCCTATGGTCATTAGGGATTATATAGGATTCTAATAGTGAATTTTTCAAATCAGTCCAGTAGTTTCGTAGCCTATTCAATTCAAACAAACAAACATACAAACAAATATTTCCTCATTTTAAACTTTCGCGACTCGAAGACATTTTAAATTTTATTACGGGACTTAATCGCGTAGGTATAACATACAGGTGTAACAGTCTTCTCGTGACCACGGTAGCTGTAACGCTACTGAAACGTCGAGGTAAATAAACAAATGTTATACCTACGCGATTAAGTCCCGTAATAAAATTTAAAATATTTCCTCTTTATAATATTAGTGTAGAAAAGTAGACTATTTTCTATAACCTCATACCACATTTCATCTAGACTGATCTGTTCAGTAGTTATTGCGTGTAACAAACATGACACCGACAAACCTACGCAGTTCTTAGTTGTCAATATATTTTCAAAAGTTGGCAACCCTAGCCGGCTTATTTATTTAAGCACTAAGTTGAGTTGTACTACATGTTTAGGACATCTCATGTCACTTTGTATATTGCGTTCTATGCACTTCAAATCAAGCTAAAGGTGGTAGTTCAATTGGAGTGCATTCAAAGGTTCTGGTTCGCACTATGATATCTGATTATTTGGATGACAAAAAAGCTTGGAACTTGCTCCAACTCAATGGATCCATGGATCACCTAAAAGAATGATAGGCCTCAGACCGTGTTTGTTGCCCTGATTCTTCACGGTAGAGGAAGGGGGGGTAATTTGGAATACTGCAGGTAATTTGGAATAGTAAGGTTTCACAGAAACTAGTAGTCCCATCTAGGTTTAATGGTAGTAAAGCAATGGAGATTGACGCCACCTGTCGATATGTTCACACCCTTCGTAAGCCGAACTTCCAAGATGGCGATCAGAGACTCAAGTGTGAAGCAGTGTCATTAAAAATTTTTGAGTTACGTAATTAACCCGCTTCGATCTTGACAATTTGTTATGTTTATACAGTTTAGCTTTATGTATACTGTAAAATGAATCATAAATTTTGCATATTGACTTTGATTTCAGTAGTTTGTATAAATAGAACTAAATGATGCAAGGTTATGTCCGACCACATCTTGTTGCTAATTTGGAATACCCGAGGTGATGGTAATTTGGAATATACCAAATCATACCAGTCAGTAGATATTGATTCTTAATGTGTGGGATTTGGGTGCACTGTGAATGTGCCGACTATGAAGGTGGATCCTATGTTTGTGATGGGTTTTGCAAATAATCCATTTATTTGATTGATTAAACTAAAAATGTGCCTATTGTAAATCCTATGTCTGTGATGTGTATTGCAAATAATTTATTTATGTGATTTATAAAACTGATTATACTGATTTGATTTAAAGAGAGATTATAACTGATTAAAAACGAATATACGTCTATATGCCTATTATTTATAGAATATTATATTATTTGTAGACTCACTTATATACTTTAGTGAAACCTCAAACTCACTGCAGGTAATTTGGCATACCTAATTGGTATTCCAAATTACCTTCAGTCAAGTTATGAACCAATTTTATTGTATTGCTCTAGGTATTGATTTAGGATATCATTTGTATTTGTATATCTTACATTTTCTTCTAAAACATTGGCGTAATAGTATCTATATAACTAAGTTAAGCATAGTGCATATAATTTGGAATACCTCTATTCCAAAATACCTGCACTAACTGTCGAAAACCGAATTCAGCCATTTTGCGGTGAACTTAAAACTTTACCTAGTAGCAATGTTCAGATATTTTTTATAGCTTGCAGATTAGTAGGTTATAGATGTAGCTTTCATTTAATAAAGGTTTTATATCCTAAAACACTACAGAAAAAAAAACACAGGCCTAAAACAAAATGGTATTCCAAATTACCCCCCCTTCCTCTATTGGTCGCGAAAGAGCAGGAGTAAAATTAGTTTTAAGACTTTTCTAAGTGATCCCTGCGGTCCTACTGAACAAATGATTTTTGATTTGAAATTAGAAATTATGACAAATTAAAATGACACAAAACTGGATCACGTGTGTAGGTACTACCTCTCAGATTTCATTAAAATATATATTTTTCTAATAAAAAAGATCTTTGGGACGTAAAAAGATTAAATAAACTTTTGGCACATGCCCATATTTTGTTAAACTTAGCATTCCTTATGGAACAAATTGTTAATCCATCGTCACCCGAAACTAACTGTCATTTCCAATATAAATAAATAATGCTGGACATTTCACACAGCATCATCTAGCCCCAAACAAAGCAAAGCTTGTACTATGGTAACCAGATAACTGATATACTACTTTATGTACTTTTTGTTTGTAAATATATACCTACATATTATACATAAAATATATGCAGATAAATATTTGCAGATCAGATATAAAAGGAAATAATACACAGTATTTATGTTTCTTGTAATTTCATTGTCACTTTGGTGTTACACCCTACTGCTAAGACAATGCTTTTGTTATGAAAAAAAAAAATTGTGTCAAAAACTTCAAATCTAACAGAAAATAACGAACTTTCCTAGTTTACAGCTAAATGGTGCTTTGTGGACATGTACAAATAATCTTACTCAGTAGAACAAGGACAGGGATAATGATAATGAAATTCAATTCAATTCAATACGCAATAAATAAATGAATTGAAACTCCTGAAACTTGAATGAATAACAACTGTCAGTGTACAGATTCTTTGGAATACGACGGATAATAACAGCTCAGATCTATAAAACCATCGGTCGTAACCATAAGCCTTAAATCCTATACTCCATAAACTTGTCAATTTAGAAAATCACGACTAGAACCAGAATGGAAAATATTTCTGCGATCCTCAAGCAGTTCCCGAGTGTTTTTCAAAATATACAAGGCCCCGTCAAGATGTTCTCAATGATTAAATCAATCAAGTTGATGTGATGAACATGTTAACTAATAGTCCTTTTCACGAAGGAACGGTTCCGTGACAAGGCAATTTTATGTTAATACATTGGAGAGCAATGAATTCGGGTCTCCGGGAATCCGGTAAAGAAACCCATAAATCTCGGAAACTAAGAATGATAGCTTAATGAAAAAAATTGTGTTTCACTTATTTCAAAATTTTTCATTGTTGTACGGCGTAAGACTGGTAATCGCAGTCATAAAAAAAAGTTTAGGTATTGTCTTTGACTTCAATTATAAAACAATTTCCACATACTATATTTTCGAAAAGCAAGCATTTTTCAGATTAAAAATCAAAAACATGAAAATGAAAAAGGAAAGCGTGCTTCTTAGACCTCACTATTGCTTAACATCAGGCAGAGTTAGGTCAAATGCTGACCTATTTAATTACAATGAAGAAGAAATGCTTCATGTTAGACCTCACTATTGCCTAACATCAGGCAGAGTTAGGTCAAATGCTGACCTATTTAATTACAATGAAGAAGAAATGCTTCATGTTAGACCTCACTATTGCCTAACATCAGGCAGAGTTAGGTCAAATGCTGACCTATTTAATTACAATGAAGAAGAAATGCTTCATGTTAGACCTCACTATTGCTTAACATCAGGAAGAGTTAGGTCAAATGCTAACCTATTTAATTACAATGAAGAAGAAATGCTTCATGTTAGACCTCACTATTGCCTAACATCAGGCAGAGTTAGGTCAAATGCTGACCTATTTAATTACAATGAAGAAGAAATGCTTCATGTTAGACCTCACTATTGCCTAACATCAGGCAGAGTTAGGTCAAATGCTGACCTATTTAATTACAATGAAGAAGAAATGCTTCATGTTAGACCTCACTATTGCCTAACATCAGGCAGAGTTAGGTCAAATGCTGACCTATTTAATTACAATGAAGAAGAAATGCTTCATGTTAGACCTCACTATTGCTTAACATCAGGCAGAGTTAGGTCAAATGCTGACCTATTTAATTACAATGAAGAAGAAATGCTTCATGTTAGACCTCACTTTTGCTTAACATCAGGAAGAGTTAGGTCAAATGCTAACCTATTTAATTACAATGAAGAAGAAATGCTTCATGTTAGACCTCACTATTGCCTAACATCAGGCAGAGTTAGGTCAAATGCTGACCTATTTAATTACAATGAAGAAGAAATGCTTCATGTTAGACCTCACTATTGCCTAACATCAGGCAGAGTTAGGTCAAATGCTGACCTATTTAATTACAATGAAGAAGAAATGCTTCATGTTAGACCTCACTATTGCTTAACATCAGGCAGAGTTAGGTCAAATGCTGACCTATTTAATTACAATGAAGAAGAAATGCTTCATGTTAGACCTCACTATTGCTTAACATCAGGCAGAGTTAGGTCAAATGCTGACCTATTTAATTACAATGAAGAAGAAATGCTTCATGTTAGACCTCACTATTGCTTAACATCAGGCAGAGTTAGGTCAAATGCTGACCTATTTAATTACAATGAAGAAGAAATGCTTCATGTTAGACCTCACTATTGCTTAACATCAGGCAGAGTTAGGTCAAATGCTGACCTATTTAATTAAAATGAAGAAGAAATGCTTCATGTTAGACCTCACTATTGCATAACATCAGGAAGAGTTAGGTCAAATGCTAACCTATTTAATAAAAAATGAATTGAAGTAACAGTTTAAATGTAACTGCGTCACGTATGTTTGAACACAACTATTCGTACTTATCAAGATATTGACTATGAAGTCTGGTTATTCTGGTTTAAAATTAACATGAGTGTTCTAAAACGTCCTCAAGACATGACAATGTAATAAGCTGATCGCACACTGACCGCCGTACGCACCGCAGTCATTTTTCTATACAAAAAATGCTGATGACGTCAGAAACTGCGACTCGCTTCTGACGTCAGCAGCATTTTCTGTATTGAATTGACAGTGCGGCACGTTCAGCTCAGCTGGACTGTGCGACCCAAAAAGAGGACATGGCAGGTATAAGCTAATTCTGGTGACAGAGTTTTCAGGCCGCCTGGAGACCTCACCCTTCATCGCGGGCACAACATGAAATCGTATATCTTAATAGTTTGTAACAAATTGGATATATACTTAATTCAATTTCATTTATTAATTCAGACAAAAAAAATCCATAAATTGTTAGTTACATTACAAACAAAATAAAAAAAATAAGTGAGTTAGTACATACCTACAGATAAAAATATAACATAATATAAACTTAGCCTAATCTATCCAACTCCTACATGAAGGCGCATCCAGTGGTGGTTTATTGGACAATCTAGTCTGTTGGACAATACGTTGAGGATACTGTTAGGGCTGGCTTGCACTCTTAATGTAAATTAAATTCTCTCGGGACCTTTTTGTGATATTTTGTTTTTAGTTAAATTAGTAGAGTTAGACTTACATAGTTAAGAATATATAAAGTCCTAATTTTGTATCATTATGGGTGATGTGGTCGGTAAGCGACGAAACCCTTAAATGAATAAAAAAAACAAGTAATGTTTTACAAAGAAAAAAAGTTATTAAAAAAACAAAAGAACGTTATGTAGCTTGTATCTGTAATAGCGTGAGAAAACGATAATAACAAACAAAGAGTAGTGAAACAAAAAAGATAAATGATACCCCAAAAATATTCCCTACATTAACTAAACGTACAAATCTCTCGTTACGGATACACAATGAAGATAATTCTTTCAATGTTTTTAAATTTATTTCGAGTGCGCCCCAAACAGAGATAGACGAATTCAAGAGCAGGGCGCGAGTGAATCCAAGGTGCGCAAGCGCAGTCGCCGTGATGACGTGTTGATAGCCTGACGCTTGGTACGAGTCATAAGAAATAAACGTTATAAAATAAAATAAAATGAGAAAGTGAGGGGATATGTTTTAAAGGTTTTTTAATGGTTAAAAGTGGACCATACATACTCTGCTGAGGTTGAACTAGCGAGAGATGAGAACGGCCCTACACTAAACAATGAAGCAAAAACATTTCCTTTAGAATGCAAAAAATGTAGGTCATGTCAGTCTTGACCTAATTGCAGGATAGGCAGTACTTTGCTCAACCATATTTTTTTAATTAAAAACAATAGTAATATAATATTAAAAAAATTATCACCGTGGCTGTTCAATACTTTTTTAAATTTAATTGACATGAGTAAGAAAGGAGTGAGTGTTGAGATGACGGCTGATAGAAGAGAACGGAAGAAGAACACATGTTGTGCTGACCCTACGTGATGTGGGAATAGGGCAGGAAGAATGGATGATGACGATGTTATTGTGAACTAAAATAGGACAGCAAATACGTCTCAGTTATTTTAATCCTAAGACGTTTCAAATGTTGCTGCAGATAATTTTAATTCCATTTTAAAATAACAGAGAAATAGATATACTGATGCCATGCGGAATTCGAACTATTCAAAATAGTGTACACAAGAGAGTCAGTGACTTTTAAAGTACCTACCTTATTGTAATAATTTACAATCAATTTAATGTCTGGTGTCAGCATGGCAACCAATAACACGTGATGTATTGGCATTTAGGCCACTGATAAGAGATATAAAAACCTATTGCTCCAATAGTGCCATGTGCTGTCTAGACATACACTTAGTCCTGATAAAAATGAATGGGAATCATTGTATTGCAGATTATTATTTAAATTTAAAAAAATGTTGACAGCGAGCACTTAAAATGTGGACTCAAAAAGACAATATTTAATGGGCATAAAGCTATGTAATAGGAAAAATGTGTAGCTATCTAGAATCGAAATAAATTAAAAAATTATGGTGTACCTAAATCTAAACTCAAACTCAATAAATCTGGTGTACCTCAAGGACACTACCTGGCCCCATGTTGTATTTTCTTCATCACATAGACACAAGACTATCAAAACGAACACTAATAGTAATAACACTATTGAAAAAAACCTTGTTTTAAAAAATCTTATGACTTGGACCAAACTGAATGGGAAAAGTTTGGTGTTAGCGTTCTTTGACAAATAGGAAGCATTTACACAACATTAAATGTAATGTAGACATGGTTTACGTCTTGTCGATGGATTTCATTATACATTTAACTATACGTTATGTATCAGTTTAAATGATAATACTAGTAACAGGATATATTCTGTTATGTATGCCATACAAAGTATATAACGCAGCGTACCTACTAGTTTTAATACAAATAAGAATACATTTGTAAAATTTTAGCACTGCCAAATTATGTTAACATACTAAATAAGCTATTGACATAGCTTAATCAATAAATACAAAAATAATGAGGTAGGTGGAAGATGGTTAAGCTGTAAAAGAAGCTCTAGTATAAGCTTGCAAATGAAAAGTGACATTGAAAGCAATACACATATTAAACTTCTCTCAGGTTATTTTAAAAATAAACAAATTAATTATTCAGTACAAGTAGTTTGCGCAAGTTGCAAACATAAGCACAAAGTTGAAACTAAACATTTGTACAACGTTTCCCAAAAGAATTTCAGTGAAAGTCACGCATCGATGGAACATAATAGCGCAGCACAACTTGTAGTCACATCGGCTGATATACTTCCAAACAAAGTTCTTACTTATTTAATATAACTTCTATTTTAAATAAATGAACAAGGACTCGGGATACCTATTAAATCTGAACAGAGTAAGGTCGACAATAATGGCGAAAAGGAATCTGAAGAAGATACACTGAAGTTTCTGAATGTGACAGGATCGGTTCATAAATGGCTCCAACTAGAGCCAATACCGACAAAACCACTTCTCATGAAGACTGAAACAGAAGACGTATTGGGGTCATCGACCGTGGTCGAATGCGAGGATACGCCTGAAGTCACAGACTTTAAAACTCCGAACAGCATATTCATATCCGAGTGGTTGCCGGCAGAGCCTTTGCGAAGCAATGGATTTACGGCTTGGCTACGTTTGTAGACAACGATGGAATTATCTATCTACACGATGTAGAACAAGAAGGTACGTTTGACCTCATTCGCAACGCACTGAACGTGCGCTACCATGACCCTGACCCAAAGGCTAAATATATGAAATGGACCATTATAGAGCCTTGTGTCGCGTTGTACCATTACGATAATAGCTTCTACAGAGGGCTTATGGTAGAAGTCAACGAAGTAACCTCCAACTGTTTGATACGCTACATCGATTATGGGAATGAAGAAGTGTGCTCTTTCAACAACATGAGGAAAAGTATAGCGTTACATCAGATACCGATTCAAGCACAAAGATGCGTATTCAATCGCATCCAACCAGTCGGCAACCAGTGGGAGAGACAAACATTAGACTACATGCTTAAGCTGATTGTAGAAAAACAATGCTACGTGAAAGTATCGGGGAAAACTGAAGACGATATCACCCTAATAGATATGAAGTATCGATCTAGCGAAATACAAAGATGGTGCCAAACCAGCTGAAAACTATGCAGCTGCGAGCACTAGTAAAAGAGCGTTTACACGTAAAGTTGCTTCGGCGGTCGATCTGCAAGAGGTACCGGAGAATGTTGAAGAAACGTAACCTGATTACGTTGTTGAAGATAACATACTAGATGGTGAACCAGACTTTATAGTTGAAGATTATGAACCCACGATAACAACTCCTGCAATGAATCAATCAATGAAAATGAAGATAATGTTTCATTTGACGAAACTTCGATGAAAGGAAAAGATTGGAATGCAATTGTTACAGAGGAAAACGAAAGCATTCTAGTCAATACAGGGAAAGACATCACATTCCCAAAACAACATGAGAATGAATTTAAGTGCAAGGTGACAACTTTAAATGATTCAAGAATTATTCCGTTCAGTATTGACTACGACGAAGACATCTCTATGTTATACGAGGAGCTGTTCAGTGAATTACAACGGGGAGGAGATAGCATGCCGCTTTTAAACGGCATTTTTTTAAACAAAGCATGCATTGCTGTGTTCAACGAAGACCAAGGGTGGTAATTAACTGACGTTCGAAAAATTCATGATGAATGGGCCCAACTGCCCCCCCCCCCCTACATGGTGTTGATGTATATCAAGAACTCGATATCAGCATTATTTCTAAAGAACTGTAGACAAAGTTGATTGAAATTTGGAGACAAAGATTTTGTTAGTATTCGTTATTTTTATATCAAACATTCCGAAAACTTTAAGTTGACCTGTACACGAAGGTACATTCTGTTATGTATTTGCGCGGGAAAATGGAAAGTCTTACTCCAGAAAGGGACGTGATAACATGCGATAACAGTAAGGAAGTAATAAAAGTAAGTAAACCAACTGTTACTGCTAAGGAAAAGTACAAGATATACACCATACTTCAGGTAGGTATACTAAAAATCTAAAAGTTAATACCAGCTATTACTTTTCTATCACGAGTCTCTGTCTAATTATCTACAAAGGATTTTTTTGGAGTGACTTGGTCTTAGAGAATATCTACCATACTTGCAAGTTTCTTTTTTGTTTAGATTTATTTATATTGCGACTATTTTTTTTTTTTTATAATGAATGGGTCGGCTCTTGCCCTCGAAACTATGGATGAGATCTACGATGGAGCGAGCCTACCCAGAAGGTGCCTATTAACTCTCTTCTTGAAAACAACAGGGTCATAGCTTAGCGGAAATACAGACGCGGGAAGCCGATTCCACATTTTTGCATTTTATGTGAGTAGAGGTAGACCTAAGAAAACATGGGTGGATTATGTGAAAGAAGATATGGGTAAGAAAGTAGTGGATACGGAGATGACGAGTGATAGAGGAGAGTGGAGGCTGAGAACATGTTGTGCCGACCGGATAAGGGGAGGCTAATGATGATGATAGCTTCAGGGTGCAGGAAGGTACCTCACTAAATAAAACGCATGCATGCAAACTTATAACAAAACTTGAAACTTCTAATGAAACTGAGACGTTCATAGAACTAAGTGAACGTACATGACAGTGAATTTCCAAGTTGATCATAATGATGATTAGACGATGAAAATAATAGAAATGCCGTCAAAATGCGCAGTTTATATTCAGTAATTGTGAAACAACGTGGGACACAACGAAATGTCTAATTAGAAACGTGTAGATACCTCTAAAGGTAAATGTCCACTAGAACTCGTACTACGTCGAATGTAGATAGTTTCAGTTTGTCAAAGGAAAAGTATTGATATACTAGCAAACCCAGGGAACTCCGTTTCGCCACCAGATGCCACCAGATTTTTCCTGAATTTTAAATTTGAACCTCACGGAGCCCGAGACCTTTCCAACGAATGCAAAACCGTAGAAATCGGTTCGTGCGTTCTGGAGTTATAGCGTCAGGAAGGAAAACCCGACTTATTTTTATATAGTAGAAGATTGTAAGTTTAAGTTTTCAAGTTCGAAGGCCCTGCGACATTATCTTGTTTGAATACGAAACCGAGCATACTCCTAATCAAGTCACCTACCCCATTAAAAAAGATGTAACACAAACTCTGTTTCGCCTATGAAAATAAAGGAAAACAAATGTGAAAGATTGAAAAACAATAAAACAAAAAAAACAAAAAAAAAAAACAAAGGGTCACGACTGTATCCCCAAGGCGCGGCAGACATTCTCTCAGATCTTTATATTCCAGATCCTTTAAATATGTCTAAGGGGGTAGTCAGAGGCATGTACAAATACATATTTGATACATGCCCACATCTTGCAGAAGTTAGTATTCCATACGTGACAGGTTGCAAGCCCATCGCCGCCTATAAGAATACTAACTGGTTTCCTCACGATGTTTTCCTTCACCGTTCAGAGCTCGTGTTAAAGCGCATATAAATTTTACAAAATCCATTGATGCACGGCCGGGATTCGATCCCACGACCTTCGGATTGAAAGTCGAGGTACAACCCCATTCGGCCAACACGGCTCTTAAACAATTTCATATATTCAAAACAATTTTATCCTATATGCACGGAAGACGTTCTCTCAGATCAACTCAAAATCTTTTGAATATAATATTGTAGGTTGGCAAAGACACGCTAAAAGCACGCATTTAATCAATAATTAAACTACTAATAAAAGTTGCATCGCTAGAGTGGGCGCCTGCGTTTATCGAACAACCATACACATTAATACTAACGAAGTAACGATTCCCTTTTTCACACCACGCAGCCTCTCTAATGTCCGTAATAACGGAAGACGCGGCAATTAACCAGTGATGTCACAAACGGTAAACGATTGTGTCATAACTCTAGCATTATTAACTTTCGCTTCGAAAAAATCTATCGGAACTACTCTAGCTATATAGACTTTCGATTCGACTTGATGGTTTGTTGAGGATAGTAAAATTGAAAGTTTTTTCTTGTAAGGAAATTAGGATTATGACCAGACTCAGAATTCCAAAATATAAATTCAAAGTCCTTTGAAGATTCTTTAAGTTACTCAGAGGTTGGGTCTTGCTGCCACTTGTAAAATTTTGTATGTAGAATTTAACTTTCCTCTTTTGACTTCAACATGTTTTTGAAAATTCTGTAGTACTGAGTGAGCCAGCAGCGTCACGAGGCAGCCGCGCATTGGCATATCCTTGGTCGGTCAGGACGTGGTTCGCCCGCTGCAAACGTACGCTCTGCCTTGCAGTAAACGTTGCGACGCCCGAGGCAAATGCCTGAGGCTGCTCGCTCAGTCAGTACGCGACTATTAGTTTGAAATCAGTTTTTGAGGTAAACGGTTCAGACATCGACAAATAACGTTTCTTGGATCTAAATAATATGAATACACTTTGGACACGCAGTGTTGTAACCGCGCCGCGTGACAGATTGTAATATTTTAATCACAGCGACTCCTAAATCACTGAGCTTTGGATTATTTATTACGAGTTCTGAAAAGCGAGTTTATTTGTGACTATTTTAGATTTGGCGGAAGTGCAATGCAAGTTCATTAACATCTTTATGATCAGGAGTAGGTGAGAAATCAAATCTGGGATGTGGAGTGGAACATTCATTTGGCAACGAAACCATAAATTTAAAGCAGAAGTATTTTATGAAGTTACCAGCGAGCCGCCTGCAGCTTTGCTCGCCTGACATTTGAAAGCTTAGCTATTCCAGGCTAGGATCTACATCGATTCTCAATTTCATCCATCATAGGTAAGACGTATTTAATAAATAAATAATAATAAATAATGCTGGACTTTTCACACAGCATCATCTAGCCCCAAAGTAAGCAGAGCTTGTGTTATGGGTACTAAGATGACTGATATCCTACTTATATACTTTTTTTTAATTGAATAATTTAAACATCCATACATCCATAATAATAATTACTATTCAGATAGGCTGGAGATATTAGTTTGGATTAGCAGCAAATCACCAAGTGCTGAAACGGTCTGTAAGTGGATGGGTGACCGTCAATGACATTTTCATCTGAGCGCTTCCGTGCTTCGGAGGGTATTTTAAATTGTCGGTCCCAGCTATTTAAGTCGTTAAGCCATGATGGAGGCCTTCAGGCGGCCTAAAAACTCCGTCACCAGAGTTGGCCACTGACTCATACGAACTTACTTCATTTTGCTGTGCCAAAGTCGAGGTCCGAACCGAAAGTCAAATTCCAGAAAAAAATTGTGCCTTTGCGACAAAATAACTTTATATTTCCCTTTTTTAGACTAACGTGAAGCGTTTGACGCTGTGACTCTGAAAAAAAGTAGTATCCCATTCCCGAGACTGTTGTAAAAAAACTTACCTTCAACCTTTGGCCGGGACAATAATAAGTTTTTTGTTTTCACTCGGTTCCTTGTATTGTTTACTTAGTAACAGGCCGGGCGTGCCGCAGGGCACTGTGAAAGGTCCCATTCTTTATTTGCATGCTTCTGATGTTTTGCTTTTTTTTTAGATTTGCGATAATATGGGTCATCATCATCATTGCAGCTCAGGTATCACCGCTGGATATTAGACCTCCTTTCGTTAATACCAGCCTCTTCTCTATCTTAGTAGAGTGGCCTCTTAGCAGACCTCATTTCTATTATTTGACGGATTTTTATAAGTTCTAAATGTTGTGCAGTTTAAGACTAGACATTCTTCCGCTAGTTTTATACGTGAAACAATTTTTCACTGAAACAGCTGAACAAATAGAAGAGACATGAGCGGACGCAGTCAATTATTATTATTATTATTGCTAGCCCGCATCGTCCCACTGCAGGGCAAAGGCCTCCCTATCCCCCTTCCACCTTTCTCGGTCTTGTGCTATGGAGGACCAACTTTCCATGAACGAGTCCAGCTCGTCTCTCCACCTCAATCTAGGTCTGCCGCGACGTCGTCTTCCGCCATTGGGGGCCCATTCGGTTGTAAATTTGACCCAAAGGTCATCCGACATGCGGCAGACGTGTCCGGCCCAGTCCCATTTCAATCTAGCGGCCCTCTGGCTCACGTCGACGATCTTCGTTTTGGAGCGCAGAATAGTGTTTCTTATCGCACAACTCAACGCAGTCAATAGAAACTTAATTTCTAATCTTGTGTTTTAAAACAAGACAAGATTCCTTACTAATTTGTCAAACACTGTCACTTCTCACGTTCCTAATAAGGTTGTTGGGCTTGCTCGACCCAAGACTGTTTCTCGATATCTGTGCCTATCAATTAGCAAGAACATCAATATTCAAATTATCTTATCGGACGATACATCAGAAGTTGAGTCCGTTCCACAATTCTTATAACTTAATTGATATAAAACGATCAGATTTATTATAATTACACGTTTCAATATATGTGGCAATAGTCTTGTCACGTTGAATATTTTATCAACTAAATACGTACCTACTAGCAGAAAGTTAACATGTGGCTGACTTTTACTGGTTCTGAAAACCTAGTAGAGCGATAAGAAGAAGACGAAATTACATACCTACATACCTACCTACTTGCTCATACCTAAATTCAACCTTATAGGTATACCTGTTCTCACCTATTTTGTCTAACATTTAATCTGTAGTATGAAAGGGCTGTGGCGTTATCGCGACTAATTCGAAGGCGCCAACAAGTTTTTTCTAAAACCAATGGACAATGGACTGCAATCGGTTTATGCGAAAGTAACAAAGAGTTAACCTTCCGAGAAAAAATGTTGTGGCCGGGAACATCTCTTCTTAGAAACACGTGTGTGACCGACAGAGCTCAATGGCAGTTGTTTGTAGAAATTGTTGGGCAATTGTATTAGTTACTGGTAATGTGTAAATTGTGCCAAGTTCATACCTACACGATAGATTCCATTCTGGCATACCATTTTTGCCTCTCGCCGTCGCAAACTAGCAAGAATGGTATCCTACCTATGCAAGACTAGTATCGTGTAAATGGTGTTTAAACTGTAGTTCGCATAAGTTAAAGGGATCTGGTGACGGAGTTTGGCTGCCAAAGACTCGTTTATAGCCGGCACTTACATCCTTCTGAACAGACCGCTGGGGTCACTTAAGATAGTCTAAAAAACTTAGGTGAGTCTATTCCTATTGCTTCGCAACTATAGAGTTTATCTTAATACCATCTATATGTTGTGGTAGAGAAAAAGCAGAATAACGGAGCTTTAGATTTTCTGATAAGTTAGTCCAAATTCTAAAAGTCCTGATTGACTTTACTTAGATCAAAGTTCTTCACAAAAAGAAAGTACTTTAATACTTAAGTGGTTTCATTTCAAAACAAGCAATTATGACAGATAGCCCTAATAACAAAGTTCGAAGTTGTTGAGTACAATGATCAATTTGGAAATTTTGTCTTTAAAAAGGGTGAAACTATCCATAAAGTAAAAAAGAAAATAAGCACTTTCTTTTTAAACAGTAATGAACTGGGATAAAAAGTTTAAATACATAATTAAGATTACGTTTTTAATGTTTTTGACAACAATTCGTGGACCACAAAAATTCAACGTTGCTTTTGTGTTTTTGTAATGCATGGTGCAGGTTTCATTCAGAGAAGCAGTGGCGTAGCTATCGGAGAGTTAGGCGGTGCTGTGCACTGGGGCCCCCATGCCCGAGGGGCCCTTGAACTCGGAGTTTTATGAAAAAAAATAAAAAATTAATACCTAAGTATACTTTTCTAAGAACAAAATCTTCTAAATACGAAAGAAAAGTAGCTGCCCTTAATGTTGTAAAATTTTGCCACACTCTTCATAATTATATTTTGACTTGTGATAAAACCTAAACCTTTCAGTTAGAGCCTCAGTTTTTTTTTCTACCAGGGCTTGGCTACAGCAGGTCACTGAACAGAAGATCCTACAAAAGTAATTTTCAGTTGCCAATCTCTTGACGGAGTTTTTAAAACACCGTCTGGCCTCTGTCATGGCTTAAATACCCAGGATCGACAATTTAACGTGCCCTTGCGTTGACAATGCCAGTAGGCGGTCACCCATCCACATACTGACCGATCATAACTAACTCATCATATTCTGCAAGATCGAACACTTCTTATTTCCCGATAGTTTCAAGGAACTACCTCTTAAACAATTTACAATTAAGTTAAAATTGTGGTTATATGACAGGCAATATTATACAGTTTCGGATTTTTTAAAATAATTATTATATTCAATTATTATTAGTTATGACAATGCTTGACATCAATTTCTTAATTTAATTTTTTAATTTACTATTCTGCATGTTTGTTATAAATTTTACCTACCTATTGAGACATGGTTTGACATCTAAGTATAAGTTTTTTCTGATTCTATTTATGTAATTACGACTAGAGATTTGTATACCGTGTTCATACGGTGGAGAATGTGACACTTATTAATAACTTTAAAATCTTTATGTAACCATTCTTCTGACAAATAAATTTATTTCATTTCATTTCATTTCATTAGCAAATGAAATGTTAGGTGGGTTACATTACCCTTCACCTTAGAACGACCTTTATAATGCTACTGTAAACTTTTTCACAAGTAAGTGACAAGTCTTTTTGTGAATAAATGATATTAAGGGTCGATTCACATCTGACCGAAGATCCGTCGCGGATTATCGGTCGCGGAACGCCAGAACTGACAAATGTATAGAAAAACACTCCGACGGATGATACGTTAGTCCGTCGAGTGTGAACGGTCGAGTGTTTTTCTATACATTTGTCAGTTCTGGCGTTCCGCGACCGATAATCCGCGACGGATCTTCGGTCAGATGTGAATCGACCCTAAATAAACCATATCTGCCGAAGGACCGATGACATACATACATAAAGTCACGCCTCTTTCCCTATGGGGTAGGCAGAGACCACGGATCTCCAGTCGCTACGATCCTGACACACAACTTTCGCCTCATAACCGACACTCATAATATGACCCCTCCGGCCAGGTGGAGTGACTATCTGCGAAAGGTTGCTGGCAGATGCTGGATGCGTCGAGCTGAAGTCAGGGCGCAATGGCGCTCATTAGGGGAGGCCTATGTCCAGCAGTGGACTGATATAGGCCGATGATGATGAAACCTTAAACCTTTACGACGACTAAGCAAATTCTCAAAACATGGCACCATTACTTTAATTGTATTAAGTACAATTTAAATGAATATTGGGAGCAAAATAACTAGTGCCCTTCCCAAGCCCATTCCGAATTCGTATTTTAACATTGATTTACTATACTAGTATTCCAGCTTATTACTTACTTCTACAGCTTCTAGAAAATTCAATGATACAAAGGCACGTTTACATTAAAGATGGAAAATAATTAAAATAGAAAAATAATAATGCTGAACTTTCTACACAACGTATGCAGATCTTGTACCTAGGTCTATTTATGGGGACTAGTTAACTGATAAAATACTTAAATACATTTTTTTATTAATGCACTAGCAAACCCAGCGAACTCCGTTTCGCCACCAGATTTTTCCTGAATTTTCTTTGCTATAAACCTCACGGAGCCCGAGACCTTTCCAACGAATGCAAAACCGTGGAAATCGGTTCCTGCGTTCTGTAGTTATAGCGTCAGGAAGGAAAACCCGACTTATTTTTATATAGTAGATAATGTTAATAGAAAAAAACCGAGACGAATATGGCATAAATCTAAAAAAACGAGACAATATTTGAAACGATACAATCGATGCGTGCCAGACTCGCTATTGACCGAACTGCCCTATTCTCTAAAAACTGAATAGCTACACAAAATGCTAAACCAAGTCTACGATTGTATCTGCAATATTTATTTGACGCCATTATTCGATAATGTTAATTGAATGGTATTTAAGGGCGCCAGTTCAACATTATTTGGGTTAGATTACAAGGAAGTTTATCTTCATCGAAGTGTCGGATTAATGATCTATTGGATAATAAATAAAATGTTCACATTAATGATAAAAAAAATCTGGACATTTCATACTAAATCTCAAAGTCAAAGTCAAAAGCATTTATTCAGTAGGACCACTGGGATCACTTATTAGTCTTAAAACTAGGTGATTTTACTCCTGTTCCTTCGCGACCAATACCTTGAAGAATCAGGGCAACAAACACGGTTTGGGGCCTAGCATTCTTTTAGGTGATCCATCTTAAATCTAGAGTTAGGCTGACTTAGGTGGTAAAAAAAAAACAAAGAAAAAAATAGCTAAGAGCGCAGAGCGAGAAAGAATATTTTTTTTATTGTTAATAGGTCAGGTAGGTTTTATGCAAAACCATAAAATAACTAACTAAGGGAATGTCTACCGCGCCTCGGGGATAGGGTACGGTCGCTATCCTGTTGTTTGGAATGTATAAGGAAACTCCTTATACATTTTAACGCGATGGTTTTTCAAAAATCTCTACCTAAAAAACCTTCCATATTACGAGTATACCGGCCGCTTGTTTCATTTCTCTCACTTCATAAAGAAAATTCTACTTAATACAATGACAGATGGACAGACAAATCGTGGAATACAATTATAGTAGATTGTAATTCCCACGACCGCACACGCAGTGTATAAATCAAATAAATTACTTTACCTATTCGAAATTTGACTTTAAGACAAATATGTTACGGTGGAAAATAGTTTGATTAACTCTGGAATCCGAAATAGCTAATGAAAGATCATTTATATGTATTAGAACAGAATAGATAAGTGTTACATGCGCGCGCATCGGCCCAAAATATATGTGCTTTATTTACAAAGTAGGTATATCCCACTAATAAAGCTGAAAGTTTGTGAGTTTGTTTAAATGTTTGGATATTTGGATGTTTGTGTTTCAATCACGCCTAAACCAGTGAACCGATTTGGATGAAACTTGGAAGTGGCATAGATACCCGGAATAGTTACAAAGACTATTCAAAATGATGGTACCACGCGGGCAAAGCCACTGATCCAATTTATAGAATTTTATTTAAATACGAAAGTTTCTTGTCACAATTTTGACGACCTCTGTGGCGCAGTGGGTGAAAGCCCGCTTGGGACGCAGAAGGTTGCGGGTTCGATCCCCGCGGCGGGATAAATGTTTGTATGATCTGCAAATTTTTGTATTTTTCTTTTTTGTACCTGTTCTCTGTATGTGTAATGTACCTGTGTCTGTGTGTTGGCAAATAAAGCTTCTATCTATCTATCTAAATAGTTATCTCGGGTCTGGGTGTTACTATGTATATTATGTATGTATTTACAAAACAAAAAGTATATACGTAGTATATCAGTTATCTGGTTCCCATAGTACAAGCTTTGCTTAGTTTGGGGTTAGATGATGCTGTGTGAAATGTCCAGCATTATTTATTCCAGCATTATTTAATTAACAAAAAAAAAACAAATAAATTAATTTTATATGATACCCAATGATCTATAATATACCCAAACTCTGAACTAGTTAAATTCAGAAAAATGACAAATTTTGATCTAATTTGATCCAATAAAGAAAAAAAATCGTTGGCGCCATCCAAAGTGTCACAATCGCCCAGCAATCGATGACTCTGTCAACAAACCAAGAGACATCTGTTGCTCAAGGGGCTCATGTAAAAGATCTTGTATAAAAAGTCAATGGGACTTTCTGGTCGTTATCCTGGCGCTTGGACATGATCCAGTTGAAGCACGAGTTTTTATAAGTGTAAAAAAAGAATGACTTTTTTTATAGCACATCTCTATGACAAACGCATTTTTTCATTACTATGATCGGCAACTACAGGACCATTCACTCGTAGCCCGTCACGTACGTCAGTTTATTAGTTTGTCACTAAAGGGTAAAACCAGTGGGTAAAATGTCACGTGTTTTAACTGCGTACTATATGAGTAAAATGGTTTTACTAACTAAAAAGAAAATCTAGTTCAAAGTTCCTCCGTCGAAAAATGAGGAACTTGCCAATTGGAAAGTACTTAAAGGAGAATGACTCTAATCCCGTTAAAAACGTCGTAAAAAACAAAAGCTTTAAAATAAGAAAGTTTTTTGACTTTTACCCAAAAAAGAAGCTGTAAAGTGCCACAAACTTATCTGGACCGGTGGCCAAAAGAGGAACTAACGAATTTTCTTGCCAACACCAAATGCGATAACAGCGCCTCTTTCACCGGTTCAGATAAGTTTGTGTCACTGTACTTCCCAAAATTCCCAGTATTTTTGAATGACAGTAACATGACACTGACATGTTGTGATCAAAGTGACAGTTGGCGACGACAAAAGTTGCAAAAAATCCTGAGTCATGAAATCAACCGAGTGACTTTTGATTATGTTGATTCCATTGTTACAGGATTAGACTGCATCATGTTTTTAGTAAACTTATTGCAATAGAATGCAGATTTGTCATTTTATTTTATATGCAAATTTGAAATCACTTTAAAGTCCTCGCGAAATACCTACAACTCAAAATACAGCGGATCACGGGATCCTAATAAAACAAAATCTACTTACTTACAAATATATTTTTTTTACTCATTAATTTCCAAAGGTATATTGCTTGACAGATAGGTAAGCATCTGGTTTTTTCGGCTCTTGACCTCAAAACTTACACAGGCAAGAGTGAGGTCTACGATGGAGCGAGCCTACCCAGAAGGTGCATAATAACTCTCTTCTTAAAAACAACAGGGTCGTAGCTCAGCGGAAATTCAGACGCTGGAAGCTGATCCCAAATTGTAGTGCGCATAATGAAATAAGTTTGAAAACGCTTAGTTCTGATAGATGGAATATCAACCGAATGAGGATGATAAGTAGTAGGTACTTATTTACGACATTTTGGAGAAGGGCCAGGTCAAAAGTACCCTAAACCGACGAGCATGTATGAAGAATGTAATGAGAGTGAATGAGGCGAAAGTTGTGTGTCAGGATCGTAGCGCCTGGAGATCCGTGGTCTCTGCCTACCCCTTTGGGAAAGAGGCGTGACTTTATGTATGTATGTAAGTAGTAGGTACCTACATATGTAGATAGATAGATAATATGTCATGTTTGAACAACAAAATTCAGCTTATTTTATATTCGTCGTATTGTCAATTTCAAGTGGTAGAAATACCTACTGCAAAATATTGTTAAATCCAGCACACAATCTCTGCTAATTGATTGTTTACATAATTCTACTCAAGTGTTCTTACAATTCAATGAACAATATTATGATTCTTTGTACTCATTCTACTACTGCTTTTCAATTTAATCTGTCAATATTGACAGTAATCATCATTCACCTGAACTCAGCATCGAAAAGATCATTTTGAAACTGTAGTACGGTGCGACAACCGACTTCCAACATGTGTGACCGATGCTACCTCACAACTCACATTCAAAGCTAAGCTCAAGGGGTGGTTGATTGAGAAAGCTTTTTATAGGGTAGATGAACTTTTATGAATCACATTGTTTCATTTATTTTTAACTAAATATTTTATTATTATTATCTATTTATTTTTAAACATGAGGTACTAAGTGTACTTATTTTGAATTTTTATTTCAATAATGTTGGTGACCTGTAACTTATAATTGTTATCAATAAATTACTATGACTATGACTATGACAAACCTATCTGAAGCGGTGAGAGAGGCACTACATGCATTTGGTGTTGGTAGAAATATAAATTTTACAGCACAAATAATAATGCTGGAATCTTTTACTCAGCATCATCTAGCCCCAAAGTAAGCAGACCTTGTGTTATGGGTACTAAGATGACTGATATACTACTTATATACTTTTTGTTTGTAAATACATACATATTATACATAGAAACACCCAGACCCCAGACAAATATTTATAGATCATACAAATATTGGTCCCACTGCGGGGATCGAACCCGCAACCTTTTGCGTCGCAGGCGGGCCTTCGCCCACTGCTACAGAGGTCGTCAAAGATTTACCCAATTAGAAACTTATATTTTTTCTCGTTTGCTGTAAAACCTGTTTTTCTGAAAATAAACGTTTTAATTATATACTCGTATTAACCTTATATTATTGTAGGTATTACTTTATGAAGAGCCATGTTGGCCGAATGGGGTTGTGCCTCTACTTTCAATCCGAAGGTCGTGGGTTCGAATGCCGGCCGCGTATCAATGAATTTTTCGTTTCGTAAAATTTATATGCATTATGCACTAACACGAGCTCTTAACGGTGAAGGGAAACATCGTGAGGGAACCCGCAGCTTAGTCAGCTCCACACGTATTGACGTTGTCTTTCCTGTGCAGGCTGATTAAGCTGAGAGGATGGTTTAGGTGCTGGGCAAGCCTATTCCATCTCAAACAATGTCCCAGGCACTACAGCGTCCCGTTGAGTGTAGGCAAAGGCTGCCTCCTGACACTGTATAAATCATCTAATAGTTTTTTTTGCATTACTTTATGATCTTCAACATGTTATCCAGTGTTTTATGTTTGACAGCAATTGAGTCCATCAGTCTTCGTTGATAAAGAGTCAAAGCGCCGCTGTAATGGTCGGTTGAGTTAAAAATGTAATTATTTCCAGACGACGATATTGTACAAGTCCATTTGTGTTATATCACCTTGTCTTGTATTTTTGGACTGATTGTCACTAACTAGAGAACACTGTCAGTCTTTACCTTTATTTTTGTTGTCAATTTCTTTATAATAATTCTAGAAGAGTCAGGGACCATTCGCGTTCCTTTTTTCGTTCGTATGATGAATATTCGGATGCTTTGCACCACGATTTCTGACTTCAAGGGCCAATTTTTCACGGTTAGGACCGTGTTTTAAACGTAAACGTAAACAGGGTCACGACTGTATCCCCGAGGCGCGGTAGACATTCTCTCAGATCTTTAATATTCCAGATCCTTTGATGATGTCTAAGGGGGTAGTCAGAGGCATGTACAAATACATATTTGATACATGCCCACATCTTGCAGAAGTTAGTATTCCATACGTGACAGGTTGCAAGCCCATCGCTGCCTATAAGAATAACTAACTGGTTTCCTCACGATGTTTTCCTTCACCGTTCAGAGCTCGTGTTAGAGCGCATATAAATTTTACGAAACGCAAAATCTATTGATGCACGGCCGGGATTCGATCCCACGACCTTCGGATTGACCGTGTTTTAACGTTTGAAAAATTGGCCCTTGAAGTCAGAAATCGTGGTGGAAAGCATCCGAATGAGTTGAATTACCTAATGGGTAATTCAACTTGATTCTTAGCTCAAGTATTGATCTTTTGGCAATTCTTTACTACAATTAAGAAATGTTTAAACACGGTTTTTATTATTTTCGGACCTTAGAATCTAAAACCACAGCTACCAAATCATAAATTGTCCACAACTTATCAGATATCGATTCGTAGCCAAAACCGTGTTTTTCTTGTCATAGCACTCGGCAACATTTCTCGCTATTTCAATAACTTTCAAGAGCCGTCTCAAGGACTCTTCGAGGCGCCATACCAGAACCTTGGGAATCACCAATGCACTACCTTTATTCTCTACCACCGACCTTATTCCATAGTAATAAAGCTTAGTTTTGAACGACACTTGTTGCATACTTAGCGATCATCTTAGCGACAAGTTTTGCTCGATTTATTTTCATTCCCTCGACTTTATTTCCTAAGGGCTAAGATTGAAAATTACTAGTTAATATGCTCAATTTAAGCATTGGAATAAGTACTTAATTGCAAATGGTTGGCGCTTGATATACAGAAGTGTTTGTATTTATTGTATAGAATGTAGCTTTATCATTTTAAGTGTTTTAAGTGTCAACACGCAAGATAAAAGTCACATTGTCATTATCACTATGAACATCAAAGAACTAAGCAAATGTTATGTAATTAAGTTGTATCTTAATTACATAACATTTGCTTAGTACTTTGATTACATCCAATTAGATTTTGAACTTTAGTGAGTTAGTTGTTTTACAAAACGTCGTTATTTCATTATTGACTTAGCTGTTCTTAATGTAATAGAGCAAAGTTATATGATGAACTCTTTATATTGCTTAGCCTAATACAATAATATCCGGATTACATTATTCCAGTCCATTGTCGCTGGATTGGTAAAACCGGCACTGAAATGCTCAGTGTAAGAAGAGAAGTAAAATCACGATGTTTTCCTTCACCATTCAGAGCTCGTGTTAAAGCGCATACAAATTTTACGAAACGCAAAATCCATTGATGCACGACCTTCGTATTGAAAGTCGAGGTACAACCCCATTCGGCCAACACGGCGCTTCCTCTCTGTACATAAATTGTACATAATAAAGTCTTTTCATATAAATGTCATTAAACCAACATAGTAGTGAAGAGAATCGTAAAAGACATTGCGTTTAAGATACCCGTAAATGGCCACACGATAGCCCAGTAAGTAAAACTTGAATATCAATTCCACAATTATCGTTTTGCAATTACCTACTATACAGATAAACCACATCCTACTAAAGTTATTACTCTGAAAGTTTGTAAGATTTTATGTCTGTATGTTTCTCTGACGACGAAACAGAATCAGTTTTTACCATCATTCTACTTTTTTTTTATTCAACCTATTTCGTCCCAAGTTAAAATGGGAGTGGGCAGGTCATGTCACCCGCATGCACCCAGACAGGTGGGCCAAAGTGGTGACTGGTTGGATCCCGGTGGATGGCAGGCGACTCCGGGGCAGGCCTAAGAAGCGATGGCGCGATGACCTGGACGCCTTTGAGAAGGATTGGCGAAAAGTCGCAGAAGATCTCGAGGTGTGGAAGGTGACGGGGGAGGCCTTTGCCCAGCCGTGGGACAGTTTAGGCTAATGAAAAAAAAAAAAAGGTCTCCCCCAAACTCCTCCAATGGTCTCTATCCCATGCTACGTTCCACCAATCGTCCTTAAAGGCATCGATGTCATCTCGCCAACGTTTCCGAGGGCGACCTCTACGCCGCCGTCCTCATTGTACTTACGTTCTTAAATTGCCTGTAATAAAATTTATATTAAAATAACTAATCCCAGTTTACATTATTCCAGTCCAGCGGCGCTGGATTCTTATCGTGTCGATGCCCATTGATTTTGAGTAAAAGGTGGCCACCTCAACTGCGCTATCTGTGAGGTCCTGTTGAAGTCTTCCTATGTGCAGGTCCTTCCTATGTGTTAGGGCAGAAGGGGCACACCAGTAGGTGCGGCATAGATTGTGCTGGAGCACCCCATTATTATTATAATTTAAACCTTAAAAGTCAGTAATCTTTGACAACTGACATGGCAGCCATTATCTTCTGATATTAGCTTTTAGCGATAAGGCCGCCCATTGTAATTCATATTTTTTTTCCTTGCCTATACTTATTTTTTTTCTTTGTTACTGTTTGTTTTATGTTTTACGATAAAGATATATTGCATTGTATTGTATTGTATTGTATTGTATTGTATTGTATTGTATTGTATTGTATTGTATATTTTTTATTAGAGATCTTGTTATTGCTATTGAAAATGATTTATTTAGTACATGCGATTAGGTAATATCAAAGACGTGATTTACAGACTGCATTACGTTAATACAAGTAATTAGAGCGTTCAAAGTCGCGTGTAGCAGCTAGCAACTAATAAAATATTTGAAACCTAAATAGTATCTTTGGTTATTTAGCAATAATATCCTAATTCGATACCTGTTCCAGTTTATTAATATAAGTGTCGTTAATAAATTCATAGTATTATTTAAATGACTGGGAATTGAATAGCCATTTGTATGGAATACAATGTTACTAATTATTGTTTAATAGAATAGCTTTGGTTAAAATCAATTTACTAAAATTATTCTTCCTGCCGTCGGCTACAGCTACAGGGCTTAGCTAAAGGTGGAATTACACGTAGCGAATAGAGACGAGACTATCATAAAGACCCCTCGCAGACTGCAGACTTTCTATCGGCCGATAGTTGAGACGGGCTATACTTCTCCATACTAATTACGAGCCGAAGTATATTCCGTCTCAACTATCGGCCGATAGAAAGTCTGCAGTCTGCGAGGAGGCTCAAAGATTTAGTTTGATCACTGAAAAGGAAGCTAGTATTGCAAACTATGATAGTTGTCATCTTTCTTTGCAGTATTGGTCGCAAAATAATTACGTTTTTGACCGACTTCAAAAAAAAAGAGGTTCTATGTTCGGCTGTATGTTTTTTTTTAAACTCAACACTGCAATGTTTGACTTTAGGGCGCGTTTCTCACGGGAAAACTATCAAACCCTCAGAAGGAAAATTAATATGGGACCACCTCGGGAGCATATCATTTCAAATTAAAAAAGAATTTTAGAAATCGGTCCATAATTGACAGACATATCGCACACATTAAAAAACACAGCCGAAAATTGAACCTCCTCTTTTTAAAATCGGTTAATAACATTTCATTCAAAGAATCTATATCTCTATAGGTGAACAATAATCATGTTAGGTACAATAACTTCACTTTCACTGTGAATCAACAAAAACCAATTTCCAAAATAAATGCATTTAGATTCCATCACTGTTCATTTGAGCACCAAATTGCATTCATCAAAGTTATATTTTCTGGAGCCGCGTTGAAAACCAATTTTGATAGACCTTACATTCTTCTAAGATTCTATGAATATTAGGTCATTTTAAAGTGGTGGATAGAAGAATTTGTGTGGGTGTGGGTGTACCGCGTGTTTTCTTTGAGTTTCCTTCTCATTATGCGTTTGTATACTTTCAATAGGCACTTCATTCGTGATAAATGCTTGCTCAATACAAAACTTGGGCTCTGGATTCCGGTAAACGGACTTCATGTATGCAGTTCTTTTAGATCTACCGTTTCGCTTAACAGTCAGTTAAACAAAATCTTGAGATTGTTTTAATTATTTTTCCAAAGTGATTTTCATGTATCTATAATGGTAGTTAATACTGTTAGTGCAGGTTGTGCCTGAAGGGCAGGCAACGCGTTGTTATAGTATATTACTTACTTATTATCTTTTTAGTTAATCAGCTTTATGTAACTACACCGATTACTATCTAATTAATAAAACCAAAACCGTACTACAATGTTCAAATCATTCCTTTTTATGCTAATAACTATTATTATTGCTAGCATCAGGAATAAACGCTGGGGTAAACAAGTTCTTGAGTGGAGACCGCGACTCGGCAAACGTATTGTAGGACGTCCTCCGGCCAGGTGGAGTGACGAACTGCGACAGGTTGCTGGCAGAAGCTGGTTGCGTCGAGCTGAGGACAGGGCGCAATAGCGCTCATTAGGGGAGGCCTATGTCCAGTAGTGGACTGCTATAGGCTGACAATGACGATGATGACAGGAATAATTTTAGACTTCATTTTGACTGCATTTTATTCCGTGCAGTCCGTCACAACAACGCCTATCTATGGGAAAGCATTTGTTTGCTGCTCTCTACGATGTTTCCATTGTGCGTGTATAAAGATACTATTGAGCTGCTAAACAGCATTTATCGTTCCAAATTGGACACTTAAACCGTGTTTATGGGCTTGGTTATTCAGATTATACATAAATTATTTTGGCTACTAAACTTCACGACTCTCGAAGAGTAGGTCTACAGCAATGTTAGATTGATTTTTGTTTAAATGCCTTCTGTTTTTAACACGTTTTTAAACTAGATGGCGACAGATTGAGATGTCATTTACACAATACCATTCTTGCATCTGAATATTATTATTTTTTTATTTTTTTTATGATGGGTCGGCTCTTGACCTCGAAACTAACATAGGCAAGAATGAGGTCTACGATGGAGCGAGCCTACCCAGAAGGTGCCTATTAACTCTTTTCTTGAAAACAACAGGGTCATAGCTCAGCGGAAATACAGACGCGGGAAGCTGATTCCAAATTTTTGCAAGGCGCATGATAAAAGAACTTTGAAAGCGCTTAGTTCTAATAAGTGGATATTAGCTCTAACCAAGAGGCAAGAATGGTATCGTTCTTCTTCTTGTGTCGATGCTTCATTCATCAGATACACTTGGAGTAATGATAGGCCACTTTGACAGCTCTATCTGAGGCAGCATTGAGGTCCTCTCTTGTGCAGGTCTCAAGGCACAAGGGGCACACCAGTAGGTGCTGCATTGACTGAACTGGAGCACCACAGTCACACTGCGTTAAGCTTGGTTCCCTAAATCCCCATCCAATGGTATCGTGTAAATGGCATTTAAATCGCGCTATCATTGCATTTTACATCATTTAAGTAATTTTTTTTATAAATTACAAGAAAAGTCTAAAGTTCTACTTATTGACGATCTCTGTGGTGCAGTGGATGAAAGCCCGCTTGTGTCACAAAAGGTTGCGGGTTCGATCCCCGCGGGCTACATTTTTGTATGATCTGCAAATATTTATCTCGGGTCTGGGTGTTGCTATGTTTATGTATGTATTTACAAACAAAAGTATGTAAGTAGTATATCAGTTAACTGGTTCCCATAGTACAAGCTATGCTTAGTTTGGGGCTAGATAATGCTGTGTGAAATGTCCAGCATTATTTAATTAATTAATTTATTATTTAACTAGCGACCCGCCCCGGCTTCGCACGGGTGCAATGCTGATACTTTTCTCTACTATATTATGCATGTATTATACATATAAACCTTACTCTTGAATCATTCTATCTATTAAAAAAACCGCATCAAAATCCGTTGCGTAGTTTTAAAGATTTAAGCATACATAGGGACAGAGAAAGCGACTTTGTTTTATACTATGTAGTGATTTATTATTGGGATACTCAATTATTTCGTTATTAGTAGGATATTCAATAATATCTTAACGTACCTATTAACCATTTTATCAGTTCTAATTTATGTCAGTTCTTTGCTAGAAAGGGTACTACATAATCGACATAAGAATTCGAGCGGCCTCATTACAAAATTGATTAGCGTTAGATCGGGGTGGCGGATTGGAAGTGCCCCACCTTGCTTGAGCCAGTGCCACTGAAATGATAACAAAACTGATTCAAACCTCGCTCTTAATGAATGAATGAATGAATTAACTAAAACACATAAAGTTAAATAAATAATAAAAATTATTTAGACTATTGCTATAAATAAATATCTTAGATACAACTATGTATAATGTAGATACACATAAATATTATAATAATTACCTACTTATTAACTAAATCTACACTACTTATAGGTATACTACACACTATTTATATGATATACTACTTATATACTTTTTGTTTGTAAATACATACATATTATACACTAGCTATCCGTCGCGGTGTTACTCGCGGTCCCTCGAGAAAACATCACTTTCCCGGCATAAAATATAGCCTATGTTCATCAAGGATAATATAGGATTATAATAATGGTGAAAGAAATTTTCAAATCGGTTCAGTAGTTTCGGAGCCTATTCAATTCAAACATACAAACAAAGAAACAAATCTTTCCTCTTTATAATATTAGTGTAGATAGAAGTGACACAGCTAAGTAGGTAGGTACAAGCTATTGGTTAATCAATTATCGTTCCTTGTTCATGAATCATGAGGCGGTAAGTTTGTCAACGGGCAAAGGTGCTATCTATTCATTTGTCAACGCGCAGGCACAGAACAATACCTTCTAACGAATATAGGTTCTAATAAAGACCATTTACCTACAATCAACCTACATACTATTGCTTAAAATCAGGCAGAGTGAGGTCAAATGTCAACCTATTTATTATTTAGCCGTTCGTTCCACTGCAGGGCAAAGGCCTTCCCTTCTTCCACTCTTCTTTTTTTTTTTTTTCCAACCTATTTAATTAAAAAAAAAAACATTTATTTACAGAAACTAAGCTACTACAATATGTACATAAAATTACAAAATACAATAGAATCAGTCAAGCTATCTAAGGATCGTCCAGTCGGAAGCGTGCCCAAAACACTGGCGGCATTGCCACGCTGAATGGCAATGCTGATTCTTTGTGCCAAAAAGTCGCCAGCTCTAGAATCACGCGACGCTTCGACCAGACGCCCTGAAAGATTTTGGAAGACGCGATGGGCCCCGGATTAAAAAAAAACTTTTGACCTCTGAAACACAATGGACGTAGGCCCAAAAGCTTCCGCTACGCTTCTCCGTATCTTCTGGTAGCGACTTTGATTTACGTCGCGTGACTTTTTGATCTTCAAATGTTTTTCTCAAGTTTGGGTGTTCTGTTTACTCATATAATTTATAGATATTGTTAAAAAATATGAAGAAATCGGAAACTTTGTAAAATAAAACACTCGTATCCCGGTTTAATACAAGCTCATATTCATAAAATACGCCGAGTCGTCGACGCAAATCCAAAACGCAACAATAGCGCGATTCAGGAAATGCACAAAATTAAACGCGCCATCTAGTTTTCTTTCGAGTAATTATTATTATTATTTAGCCCGTGTCGTCCCACTGCAGGGCAAAGGCCTCCCTTCCCTCCTTCCACTCTTCGCGATTTAACGCAGCAACAGGCCAAGTTCTCAGGTGAGAGTCCAGCTCGTCCCGCCATCTCATCCTAGGTCTTCCTTCGAGTAAACCAAGTGCAAAATTGCTTTTCTATGCGGCTTACATTTCGATAGAACAAATAAGTACCTTTATACATAGGTATACTCACTTGTATTAGGTAGTCATATTATGGCTTCCATAACACAAGCTCTGTCTAATTTGGGACATACATGAAATCCAGAAAGTCCAGCACTATTTATTTATGTTTTAGAAGATGGAAGTCAGACCAGCACCTATAATTACTAACCTGTGAGTTCTCCGCCTTGCTTTACCTAAGCTTCATAACCGAATAAGATTCTCAATTTGTAAGCTAGCTAATCCACTGTTGGACCCAATGATGATGAAGTTTCGGAAATCCTCGACCGTTTAATGACGGTCACAGAATATTACGAACTTGGCTCTATCCAACTATCAGGTGTAAGATAACGTTCTATCTAAAATACGGCAATCGATTAGACCCTTTGACACGCCCCAAGGACGGTGATCCGTTTACATCTGATTAGAGATCAAACTTCTTGTATTTATGTAGAAATCAGGCAAATTGTTTTTAAACAGCTTAAAAAAGTACTGTGGCAGTTTTTTAAGCGAGTGATGACAAAAAGAGGTCTCATAGTGATCAGCTCAGTGCTCATTATAGAATAGCTATCCGCGGTGTTACCCGCGTTCCCTCGGGAAAACTTCACATTCCCGGGAGTGTATATAGCCTATGTTCATCAGGGATAATGTAGGATTCTAATGGTGAAAGAATTTTTCAAATCGGTCCAGTAGTTTCGGAGCCTATTCAATTCAAACATACAAACAAACAAATCTTCCCTCTATACAATATTAGTAAAGACATAGATATCTCTCAAAACTCAACACTACTGCTTAACATCAGGCAGAGTGAGGTAAAATACTGACCTATTTAATTAAAAAACTCAAATTTTTGGTATGTCACCATCTAGTTGAAGCTATCTGACAAATAAAAAAAATGTATCAGCTAAATAAAATCGACTAAGTAACTCGGCGCAAGATAGAAGAGATTGGCATAAAAGAAGGGAGGCCCAGCAGTGGGTGATACCAGGCTGAGATGATGATGAAGTAACTCAAACACCAACCAAATTGATAACCTAACTGAATTTGAAAAATAACGCCAATTTTCATTTAAAACTTTTTGCTTTTAAACGAGATATTTTTTTACCTACCGGTTTTAAATCATCAGCACCGATAACCAGCCTTCTAAACAAAAGTTAATATAATTTTCAATAAAACTAAGAATCGAGTCATGATTTCATTGTACAAGATAATTTATTGGTCTCAGTCCCGCTTATCGATAAATGTAGAGATCATTTTACAATTCACTGACACTTTTAAATGATGGTCATTACATTTACATTTTGCGTGAAGGTAACAAAAGGGTTGCCCTAGATTTCTAGCCCTTTTATGTTTTGGATTGCTACTTAAGCTGAAATAGTAACTTTACACATTTTGCCATACATAGACTGACGCTTATACCATTATGAAGAGATGTTTTTATATATTCTAAGTTACACACGCCTTTTTGTGAAACCTGCCCCCCCCCCCTATCTAATCAGCCCGGTTGCACCCACTGCTGGGTATAGGCCTCTTTATAACGCCACTCTGTTCGGTCCTGCGCAGTCCTTTCCCACGCTTTCCCAGCCACATTGACAATGTCATTTGACTCCACCAGCGTCAAATGCCAATAATTGTCAAAACTGCATACATTTTATGTCGAGTATCGCGGCACGTGAGTTCCTGGCATTATGTCAAACTGACGATTTACATAGAGCCAGGTACTTACGCGCCGCGATACTTGACATAAAATGTATGCAGTTTTGATAATTATTGCCATTTGACGCTGGTGGAGTCTCAGCGTTATCTGTCGATTCGATTTCTATTCTGCGATTTGGGAAATGGCTAGGGGGGCAGTACTTAGTTACTTATTCCAACTTCTTGGGTTTTCTCTTGTATTAACACAACAGACATCGAAATAGACCAGACCTCGCCGTAGAAAGTCCGTATCAAATACAATATGCAACAGAAATATCGATTCATAGTTTTATAGTCCTAATCTCATATTTATGACCACAATAGTTATGACCAAATGACCAGGTTTACCCCAATAAGGTCACTTTCGCTTGAGTCAGCGCGGAAGGCTCGAAAGGTTATCGATAGTCGATAACAGTTACGCGCTCTATTGCGGAATATCGACACTATCGATAGTGTAATCTCGATACGACATGTCCCAGCACTATCGCTGAAGGAAGTGAAATAAAACAGTTGTCTTTACACATACACATTCTATCGCGTAACCAGAGCACGGGCGTGTTTGGAACGCGTAAAATTGAGATCTCGTTTTTTCCTGCACATCATACTCCTTAAGGTGAATTTACACGATGTGATTTAAACCAATATACGGGTGTAAAAAGACGTCTACCGAAGCCGAAAGGAGTAGGTATAGTATAGCATCCCAACACAAAACCAAATCCAAAAGGATTTTCCGAAAAAAACATTATATCCAGAGAAAACAGCGTATGAAGATTACTTCTTATTTGGGTATGTTCTGGTCGCGTTTTTTTACGTAGCTTGCTGGATTTTTTCTTTTATAAATGAAATTATTAGATAGGTATGGTCTTATTATGCTGTACTAGTTAGTAAATAACCGAAAATAACATAAAATGACTAAGCTAAGTCAAATTTTTTTGCGTTTTTTTTTTCGCTAAATATGTTTAGAACCATGGTCTGATCGCAACCCCTCAGTTTTCGGTAGTAGTCTTTTTACACCCTGTCAAAGTCAAAGTCAAAGTCAAAAAGCATTTATTCAGTAGGACCGCTGGGATCACTTTGAAACGTCTTAAAACTAGGTGATTTTACCTGTATATCGCACGGCAATTTTTCACGTGTCATCACCGTACCTGGGCTCATCGTATTCGATTTGTCAAAGTTAGCGCGACGCTCGTCGTCGAAAATCGCATCGTATAAATGCACCTTTAATTTGCATTGATTGGTTTGCATTACATCTAGCACCAACTTAACTCTCAAAGAAATGCGCTGTTATCCTTCAATTTGAGAGTAAAGAAACAAAATTACCTACTTAAAAGAGGCGTGCGTCTAAAGGCCACTAACTAATGGTAATGGGTTCGAACAATAATTAAGACCAACAATGTGCGGTCAACACTACAATGAATTTACAATTTCAACGTATTACGAAACGTGAAATGGTTACTTTCCTATACAGCACCTAAATTTTTTGTAATTTGTTATACACTTGTACACACTTGGTATTTCATTATGAATTGAACCGGTGCTTAACCGATAAAAATATGAGCTTATCAAGAATTTCGAATCTGACGAGAGTGGTTCTGTGGCCGAGCGGTCGAAGGCATTCCGGCTTTAGGAGGATCGTCTGATCATTCGGTTTCGAATCCCGTCAGAATCGAATTTATAAGACTTTTCATTTCAGTACCTAAATGTCTGGGGAATATTCCTAGGGATACAGTTTACTCTTCCAATTTTAGGCTTTTCAACATTATTGTTGGAACGAAGTTCCATAGCGCGCGTTGTGAAAGGGGGCTAGACGGAAAAAAATCTTACGAAAAGTTGTAACGACACTTTTTGCTATAAATATAAATATGTATATAAAAATCATACTTACACATCTGAATGAAAAAAAATATAAAAATATAAATATAAATTGTTGTTGTTGTTGTTGTTGTTGTTGTAAATTATTACAATTCCATCACTAAAAAGGAACTTCGTTCTATCCGGGTGTCCCTTGACACCTCTTAAGTTTTTTTTTTAACACTAAAGTACATCAACAATTTTTTTCCAATGAATCAAATGCTTGGAGATCTGAATGATTGTCTACCGCTAGTGTCAGTCGCCTCTACTTTTGTCCACATAGTAACACTAAAAGTGAAGTCCCTAATTCCCAGAGCACTTGAGAATTCTTAGAATAATTTCGGCTTGCTTAGCTCGCCATAACAAACTTAACACCTTAATTAGACTGATTACTGATGTGTTAGGTTACTAGACTTCCGGGTTTTACCGTTTTAGCATTATGGTAGGTGCATTATGCGATTCTTCGACTACCGTCTGGCTAAATGGAAATTACTTACGAAAAAAAACAGTGGGACTCTGGGAGTACCGATAGAAGTGAAGAATTGATCGAGGTTTCGGTAACGGTTCCAAAATATAAAAATTGTACAAAAAAAATTTAGACATAGACACATAGACATAGACATTCATTTATTTACTGCATAAGCGCACATACACATCAATACACAGAAAAAACAATACAGCAATAAATAAAAGGAAGACTCACTTTTTAGGTACATGTTAAAAAATAAATAAAGGTAAAGTGGAAACATTAAGGGGAAAGTTTCCTAATTTAAAAACAAAGTGCAAAAAGTTATTGTCCTACTGGGATTTGAACTCGGGGTAGCACTCAGATCCTGAGCTCTTTACACATTGTGAGAAATGGTATCGGTATTTCAGTAACAGTTACGTGACTCGTGACTTGCGAGTTTGATGTTCTTTTTTCCATCTCAAAATGCCCAACGCGCCTAAAAAGTTTTTATTTCAAAAAATATATCTTTTAAATTTTTTAAACATCCGCTCAGATCTACAATCACCGCCTGTTCCAAGACATTCAAATTGAAGGATACGATGCAAATATTGGAAGCCTTATGCTGCCTCCAGTATTCTCTAAGACAATATTAATAAATTATAAATGCTATTACCAAAATCCAGCAAAATCGTTCCAGAAGTTGAATAGAAATTCGGCCAAAATGTTTTTTGATCAGAACTTAGCCCTACATGTTAGTTCGCGCACAAAACCGAACCAGGCCACTTCTCACACCCTTGCTAATAGGCAACGGAAGCTTCAAGGAATTTCGTACAATAAAATGTACCTGGTATTGTTCTGGTTTGAAAGGCCGAAAGGTTCTTGGCACAGTTTCTGATATAAAGATAAATTCACTGTAATCCTTCCAGTAGTTTCGGAGCCTATTCAATTCAAACAAACATACATACAAACAAACAAACAAATCTTTCCTCTTTATAATATTAGTGTAGATGAAACGCTGCACTATTTTGTAAAACATACATTGTGCATTATCAAATCAAATCAATTTATTATATCAGACAACTTTTAAGTCCATTTCGGGTTAGTATTTAATATGCTTATGTCCTATATTAGTATTACATAGCCAAATGCATTTAGAATAGGCAACTAGTTGAAGCCTTGAGTGGGTCTTTCATTCACGCTCCAGTCCATCAGTGTCATTATGCAGTTAAGAATTATTTCATTCAACAAATTTTGTTGTAATATTATCTGCTAGTGGTTACCCTACTTCATAATTTTTACTGTTGAATATTGTTTGAGAATATAGACCATTTCGCTAAAATATTCAATCAAATAACTTATAAATGAATACTACCTACTAAACTTTAGTATGATGATCAAATGACTAATAATATTTAGTTACATAGCCAAATAGCAAAACTACATAATAATATAATAATAATAGCAGCATAAATTTTAAAGCCTTTAGAAAATGAACCAACCATATTCTGGGCACCGAGAATTTGAACATTTAGCGCCCATTTATAAATTTACCTACAGCTTCATTTTACACAAACAGCGTTCCAAATCGTATTTTAATGAACTGTTAAAATAAGAACCACTTACTGAATTCTCAGCCATAATTTTCGGTAGCTTTCGATCTAGAGTTCGCTAGGTTCCTCCATTACATTTTTTACATTGAAAAGCTCGGTCGAGACGACGCGATGTAAAAACCATTGTTGATTTCATAAAAAATGAAATAACCTAGTTAAGTGTGACTGCCAAACAAACTGTATTTATAATTATAATTTAATTATTTTGTATTATTCTTTCTTTCTTATTATTTTTTATGTTTTCATACTTATAACTTTATGCCAAATGTGTGGCAGCACGCTGCGACTGTCGACACAAGAAAAACTTTGTATGGTTTAATGTGTCGTAGAAGTAAGATTTAGTTAACATACCTAAGTTTTTGATTAATAAAGAAAATACAAATACAAAATACAAATTTAAAAACTTAAGAGTCTGAAGTTCGAAATGCTAGAAGAATTTTGAAAATCTCAGAATACTCGATATTTACCATCTAAATCTGTTGAAAACAATTTTGGATTTTGTGAGAGAATCGGAACAAAATGGATTTCACGATGGTCTCATAGCATAGACTCCATGCGAAACACAATGTGTTAACAAGAGCAAATGCCCGTGGATTCCCACGTTAGCACCCTCGGAGTTGACATGGCGATCCTAGTGTACTCACGACTCAGGACAAATAAGCTACCTAGGTATAAACATAGGCAGGCGCGGATCCACCGCTAAGGGCACGGTGGGCATGCCCACAACCTAATTGGCCAAAAAAATGTGATGTCGGTCAGTTAAATGTTCTCGCCCACAAGTCGCATTTTAACCAATTTTTGCGAATTTGGGCACATAAAGCTATAAATAAGTAAGTAATGCTGGACATTTCACACATTCAAAAGGTTGCGGGTTCGATCCCCGCGGCGGGACCAATGTTTGTATGATCTACAAATATTTGTCTCGGATCTGGGTGTTTCTATGTATAATATGTATGTATTTACAAAAAAAAGTATATAAGTAGTATATCAGTCATCTTAGTACCCATAACACAAGCTCTGCTTACTTTGGGGCTAGATGATGCTGTGTGAAAAGTCCAGCATTATTTATTTATTTATTACCATCATCTAGCCCCAAACTAAACAAAGCTTGTACTATGGGAACCAGATAACTGATATACTACTTATATACTTTTTGTTTGTAAATAAATACATATTATACATAGAAACACCCAAACCCGAGATAAATATTTGCAGATCAACAAACATTTATCCCGCGGCGGGGATCGAACCCGCAACCTTCTGCGTCCCAAGCGAGCTTTCAGCCACTGCGCCACAGAGGTCGTCAAAGTTCCTTGACTTCTTTAAATTGTTTAGCCGATAGCGATTTTTGATTCAAGGAGAATGTAGGTATCTAACCAATGCACTAGAATCCAACCGAAATTTCGCTGATCCGGTCCGAGACTATATTGATGAGGAGCGAGTTAATCCTCCGACTCGCACTATTTGGGTGGGTGTGCCCACAACTTTTTTTGAGGGGTGAATTCGCGCCTGAACATAGGCCATCTATACTAGACTTACACAGCGTCAGAAGGCCAACTATACCTACACTCAACGGGACAATGTCCCAGACACTACAAGGTATATCGCACTATAAATGCGAAACGGCTGAATCGATTTGGTTGAACTTTGTTATAGGTGTAAATAAAATAAACAATAAATAATGCTGGACATTTCACACAGCATCATCTAGCCCCAAAGTAAGCAGAGCTTGTGTTATGGGTACTAAGATGACTGATATACCTACTTCTTATATACTTTTTGTTTGTAAATACATACATATTATACATAGAAACACCATTTGTAGATCATACAAACATTGGTCCCGCCGCGGGGATCGAACCCGCAACCTTGTGAGTTGCAGGCGGACCTTCGCCCACTGCGCTACAGAAGTCGTCAAATATAGTTTACGCCCTAGAAAAGCCTCAATTTTCTTTGACTGGCTCACTGGAGCTTGACTTTAAGTTTTAAGATGGCACACACACACACACAGGGTCACGACTGTATCCCCAAGGCGCGGTAGACATTCTCTCAGATCTTTTATATTCCAGATCCTTTGAAGATGTCTAAGGGGGGTAGTCAGAGGCATGTACAAATGCATGGCATGCAAACTAACAAATGCATGACAAATGATGGCAATGGCATGTTTAAGATGGATCACCTAAAAATAATGATAGGCCCCAAACCGTGTTTGTTGCCCTGATTCTTCACACTCGTGAAAGAACAGGAGTAAAATTAGTTCTAAGACTATTCTAAATGATCTCAGCGGTCCTATTGAATAAATACTTTTTGACTTTGACTTTGAAAAACACTAGGCTACTATTATCCTGTACTCCTGAGGCATAAGCACTACGAACACAGTTTGAGGACATCAAATTAAATGACGACTAAAATCACAAAGATTTATGAAATCCTAATCCATTCCTTTATCGTAGTCGGGTAAAGTAAAACTAACTAGAAACTGTGCAACACTCTTCGCATGTTAATGTTGCACAGTTGATATGATGTTTAAAATAACAACGAACGTCTTCATAATTTTGAGAAATAGATTGCTTCTCTTGAACTTAAATACCCTACGACTCCGCTTATGCAAACATGACTGAGCTCAAAAATAAACAGGAACAGTAAAATACTGTTTAAATTGTAAAATACGCAATAATCCGTTATGCTACTTCCATTATTATTTTAACCGTCAGTTGCTTTGAACCCAACATGCACCACACAGATAACCATTGGTTATCTGTGTGGCTAGCTTATTCAAATGTTCTTGATTAGTATACACCCTCAGAGGTTACACCTATTGAAGTTTAGGACAACAACTACAGCATGGAATAAAACTTATAGAAATAATGTCTCCACGCGTATTAATCATGTCTATCCTGTGGAGGTGATTAATCTTAGAGTTACATAGAGATACAATAACAATTGATTGAGTGTTGAACTACTGGAAAAGTTAAAATAAACTGTGTCGCAGAGTCAGCGCCCTCTTCCGGAATAGCGACATAAATGCTTCCAGAAAGTTTACATAAAACTTTTTCAATAATATACCCGATGAAAAAAAGTCAGTGCAAGCAGTACGAGACGGCAGTCGATAAATCTAAGAGCGGTACACGTTTTTAAGGAGGTCGTGGTAGGTACTTTTTGCGGTGAAAACGAAACAGTATCACAAAAAGTCGTGGTCTTGTTTCGTTCTTTCCCCCTGGGCAGACAGCGGCCTTCACACCCACCCAAAATCTATCGCGCAGGATTGAGGATTGCGTGCAGGAAAGCCTGTACATGCAATCGCGCGCGATTATTTTTTTGAAGCTTGAAGCTACGCGTTCTTTCGCGCGCGATTGTCTATATCACTCGCGATAGTTTGTGCGTGTTTTGGTTTTACCAATAGGGCAGACATGTTTGGCTATTATCTCCCATAACGTCTACTTAGTGTGGGTGCACGTTGCCCTAATGACCGCAGCATCTTATGTAATGTTAATCAGTTGCAGTCCGTAACTCTTGTTCATCGGGATTTGCATTTAAATAGCGCGAACGGAGCGCCACAGCACTTTAAGTAGCTGGTTCATACAGCTCATTTTAAACAGCAGCTTTTTTGTTTTTGTTAATTTCTTGGTGTACAATAAAGTGTTCATTCATTCATTCTGATACAGTCAGCGTCACTAACTGGTAGCCCCTCAGAAGTACAAACTGCCTTACTAAGGGGATTACCAATAGACGCGTAGATTCGCGTAGATTCTCACACCCACTTTTTGAAATGGTGTGGGGCTTGGTACAATAGTCTTACGACTATTGTAAGTGACTATGGGATCTTATTTTATTCAACAGGACACAGTACCCTGTGATATTGTGATGCTGTAGGCTATAACTCTCTTAGCTTAATTGGCCTGTCAGGACAGACATGATCAATCTGTGTGGAGTGAATGAAACAACGGATTTAATTAAATTATTCAATCTAGTTTGATATACTGAAATTCCTCGATTCGACCAACATTTGTTGGTAAATCTTTGCTTGAGCAAATCTGCTCCACTACTAATCTGCAGCGTTGGAATGCATTGTGTTGTGTCAACTTGATTTATAGTTTATCAATTTAAATGCTTGGCGTATACCATATTCTGAATACCTCCATAATCAGGAGACAATAGGGGAAAACCTGGTAAAGACCTTAAAACAGAATTGAATTTTAGTTTGGCTAGAGAGGATATGCAGTAACTGTACAAGACGTTCCTGGTTTGCCAAATGTATTATAAAACCAGAACTCTACCTACACGCAGGCGCGGTGCAACCTGAAATTTGGGGGGGGGGGGTCACTACACTAATATTAGACTTTATTGTACAATACACAAGATTTTACTATTAGACGTGTACGACTTTGGGGGGGTCATGTCCCCTGTGACCCCCCCCCTCCTACGCCTGGGACATTGAGGTGGAATAAGTACTCCCAGCACCTAAATTATTCTCTTAGGTTAATCGGTCTTATTCAATGAACCGAAACACTACCTGTCATTTGACCGTGACGAAAATCGTTTAATTTCTAAGAGATTTTATTAACAACTAAGCAAGCGACCACTACTGCTAAATAGTATTACAAATTACTAATTTATGTCAATATTAGCATTATGATTGGTAAGCTTAACTAGTGTTTAAATAAGGTCTTAGTAGTTTAGGTGCTTAGGAAATAACACGCCCACGGCATAATTACCAACTAATATCGTATCCTAAATTGCATTTTAAACACATTTTATGATGATTAAACTGCCCAGGCAATTCTTTTAATCAATTACATACATACAATTATTTTTCATGATATAACATAAGCTCAGCGGAGATTTACCATCATCATCACAGCATCATAGTACTAGAATAGATTAGAATAGAAAAACACATTATCGTACACCAAGGAAATACACAAAAACAAGTATCTATTAAATAATAAATAAATAAATAATGCTGGACTTTTCACACTGCATCTAGCGCCAAAAAAAAGGAAATAAGTAAGTCAGTCAGTGTGCGTCAGTCGTGTGAGTCAGTGCCCCAAAGTTAAGTAAGATTAATTTTTTTTTTTTAGTTACTATTAAGTTTATTAAGTATAAAGATGATGTTGTGTAAAAATTACTAGCATTATTTATACTAACATTTTAATTATTCATACAAGTTTAGCTTCATAACAGCTTGAGTAATTTGGACCTAAAATCTAAAATGCCCCTATTTTGTCCAAGGATGAAGTGGTTTTGCCCCAGGTATTCCCCTGTTCAATACACTCTTATCCCTGTTTGGTGAATTCCGTCCTCTATACATATGTTTAATCTACTATATAAAAATATGTCGGGTTTTCCTTCCTGACGCTATAACTCCAGAACGCACTGTTATAGGCGAATTGCTCAGGGTCTTTTAAAAAAAAAAGACTTTATTACTAAAACCTATTTATTTGGATATGGACATAGGTTTGACAAAAAGTTATGACCCAGAGACAACCGCTCGCGAAGAAGTAAAAGTCAAGACTGAAGTTATGAGGGATAGTTAGTTGTTTAGAACAGAGGAGAGTGCTTACATCAGCAAGATGTCATCGTTTCTATAAACAGAGTATAGGTATAACAGCACGAACCGATTTCCACGGTTTTGCATTCGTTAGAAAGGTCTCGGGCTCCGTGAGGTTTATAGCAAAGAAAATTCAGGAAAAATCTGGTGGCATCTGGTGGCGAAATGGAGTTCGCTGGGTTTGCTAGTTAATGAATAATTTTGAATATACGGGAGAAACTACGACATACATCATAGAACAGACATTCATACATGTATAGAACTACAGGCCAATATTCGACATGCAAACCTGTCGTCGCCTATTCACATACAGATTTCCGTGTTTTCCTTCACAATAATCAATTTATGTTTACCGACAATTATACCCACACAATTGGACTAAATAGGAATTCTTATAATCTTGTATGCAAAAACAGCTTCTGTATAATACTGTGTTATTTATTACTTATGTAATTGGCTTCGGTGTCTAGACATCTCAATAGATTCATAACATTTGTCATAACATAGTTGTTTATGACAGAATCTGCCCACATGCATAATCTACGTGATTTTGTAATTGGTTTTTCTACGTTTCCACTCGATAGTAGTTTTCAAGGGGCAGAATGAGACGCGCAGCAAAATATTGTCAATAAAATAACAGTAACCCCAGTCTCTGTAAGAGATACAGAATGGGGCAATTTTTTTCTCTTTGAGGAAAATTTTCTTTCGTCATTTTTTTAATAACTGAGTAGGTCATCATCATCTTCCTGCCCTCTTCCTATAATATGTGGGGTCGGCACAACATGTGTTCTTCCTCCACTCTCCTCTATCAGCCGTCATCTCAACACTCACTCCTTTCTTACTCATGTCATCCTTCACACGATCCATCCATCTTTTCTTTGGCCTACCTCTACTCGTAAATCCATCAACATTCATACCAGTACTCCTTGTTATATGCTATATTAACTATAATAACTGAGTAGATATTTTTTTAATGTTTAATCAGCATATAAAATCACAATGTCATTGACGCTTAAAAGCTAAAAACACAAATTGATACACATAATGATATATGGACACAAAAAATCGTGTTGTTAATGTTTCTAGACCTTATTGTTCCTCTGGAAAAATACCTCCTCTCTAGTTTCTGTCTTTTCGGTTTTTCATTGCCTGGCATTTTAGTGGCATCAAAATTATCTCCTAGATAACTAAAACTGTTCACCTCAATGATTACATCAGGGGACGGAGCCGACTCCCACTTGGCCATACAACAATTCATTCCAAGTTAATTTACTGCCAACATAATCCTCAAACTAACAGATTGTTTCGACAGCTGAATAAATCCTACAAACCCATTGAATTACTGATTACCTTCACCTACAGTTTAACTGAAGATTTAAGACGATTAAACACCGGTTTTGTAATAAATAATACTGGACTTTTCATCCATCATCATCTAGCTCCAAAGTAAGCAGAGCTTGTGTTATGGGTTCTAGATGACTGAAATACTACTTATATACTTTTTGTTTGTACATACATGCATACATACGTATACATAGAAACCCGAGATAAATATCTGCAGATCATACAAACATTTATCCCGCGGTGGAAATCGAACCCGCAACCTTCTGCGTCTCAGGCAGGCATTCGCCCACTGCGCAATTGAGGTCGTCAAAGTGGTGAAAAAGTTTATCCTGTAACACTGATTTTAACTTGTTATAGAGCCTAGTTTTAATTATAATTCAATGTTTAAAAAAAAAGTTGCGTTTTTTTAAACCTAAAAAAATCAATCCATTTCAGTAACAATTTGTGTCACACGTTACGTATTTATGAAAAAAAAAATACACAAAAAAGGCGAAAAGATTTAGGTTATTTTTTTAGTTTAGTTCAAGTTAAAGTTTTAGTACTTGCAATCTAGTTGTTTTTTTTTGAGGTTGAGTATCGTGTTCTGTTTCTTAATAACTTAATTCCAACTGATATCCCTCCAAACCATGTTTTGAAACACACACGGTAACAAAATAGCTTTTCTGTGCAAAACTAAGCAATTTAACATGTAAACTGCTTATGTACACGTTTGTAAATGATAGACATAACTTAAAATATAGAAAATGTATGCAAGATTGTACACGAGCATATACATAATTCAGATGCAGAGTGCGATCAAATTGCACTAAAATTTAATAAGATTATCTTGATTTTCGACCTGCGTCGAATTTATATGGTAAGGATTAGGTTTCGAAACAAGACAGTTTCATTGCGCAGTGGGACGTGTGATATTCAAAGTAATGCCTAAAGTACACTTAGGCGTTTACATCTTTATAAGAAAAATAAATAAATAATGCTGGACTTTCCACACAGCATCATCTAGCCCCAAAGTAAGCAGAGCTTGTGTTATGGGTACTACATGACTGATATACTACTTATATACTTTTTGTTTGTAAATACATACATATCCTTCATAATAATATAATAAATCTGAAAGTTTGTGAGTATGTTTGGATGTTTGTATGTGTGTAACAATCACGCCTAAACCAGTAAACCGATTTGCATGAAACTTGGAATAGGCGTAGATAATGACCTGGAATAGCATATATGCTATTCAAAATGTTGGTGCCACGCGGGCAAAGCCGCGCGCATTAACTAGTTATACATAGAAACACTCAGAACCGAGACAAATATCTGTAGATCATACAAATATATTTTAGTAAAACTCATTTACATGGTGTGTGTTTACATGGTGTGTCTAGCACATAAACAATGATCTTAGTTTTGCCTTATCGACGAGAGAGGCGCTTGTGGAGCTGACTATAAGCTCTATTCTATGTTTTTCTTCATAGTTTTATAAAAACATAACCCTTCCTTTTACAGTCGGGTAAATAGACAGATTAAAAGGGCATATTGTACTCGATCTTTCCGTACGATTTGGCACCGCTCATTGAACATGCCGACGAGCGTCGTGCTAACTATGACTAAACGCATACGATGAGCGTTTACACGTGAAAAATTGCCATGCGATACGATATCGTATGGGTTGAAATCGCATCGTGTAAATTCCCTTCAGTATTTACTATGATATTCTTCATAGTAATAATAATAAATAGTTATTTATTCTTTTAGGCGGCGATGGGCTTGCAGCCTGTCACGTATGGAATACTAACTTCTGCAAGATGTGGGCATGTATCAAATGTATTTGTACATGCCTCTGACTACCCCCTTAGACATCATCAAAGGATCTGGAATATAAAAGATCTGAGAGAATGTCTACCGCGCCTCGGGGATACAGTCGTGACCCTGTTTTTTTTAATAATAACTAGCAAACCCAGCGAACTCCGTTTCGCCACCAGATGCCACCAGATTTTTCCTGAATTTTATTTGCTATAAACCTCACGGAGCCCGAGACCTTTCCAACGAATGCAAAACCGTGGAAATCGGTTCGTGCGTTCTGTAGTTATAGCGTCAGGAAGGAAAACCCGACTTATTTTTATATAGTAGAAGATAAATTGCGTTATGTTTGTCTGCCTTATTTTATTCACTCTGTCCTGCATGTTTTATTTATTCCTTTTACACTCCTTGGCCTATCCCGTTAAATTCCAGTAAATCCTGACCTACATTTAAAGGATCACAGGCGCCGTCGTAATTACACAGATTCAAACAAATTGGCTCACACGTCATCATCCTGTGATTAGGGATCGTAAAACACATTTACTCTATAATAGGTCTATTTGGTAAAATAAATATTTCTTAGGAAATAGCACCCGTTACCTTCCCGTGGTTTGTATTGAATTAATAAAAAACATATTGTTTATATTTAGCTATTTTTTAACTAAACGACGAACTAAACGAGTTCTTGAGTGGAGACCGCGACTCGGCAAACGTAGTGTAGGACGCCCTCCGGCCAGGTGGAGTGACGATCTGCGAAAGGTTGCTGGCAGAAGCTGGATGCGTCGAGCCTATGTCCAGCAGTGGACTACTATAGGCTGATGATGATGATGAGCTATTTTTTATTTTACTTTAGGTATGTATCTCTTCATATTGGGCCACGTTATCACATATTAGGTTATAATAGGTAGTTATTATAGGTCACAATAGAGAAAAGTGGAAGAATCCTATCATCATTTGCCTGCCCTTATCCCGCTTATGCGGGGTCGGCACAACATGTTCTCTTCTTCCACTCTCCCCTATCACTCGTCATCTTCGTATTCACTCCCTTCTTACCCATATCTTCTTTCACACAATCCATCCATCTTGCTCGTGTACCATAAAGATAATTTATTTAATGAAATCTTCATAAAGTTACAAAATACCTTTGTCAGTTCAAGTTCTTTGACGACTTCCTGTAGCGTAGGTAAAGGTCCGCTTGCAATGCAGAAGGTTGCGGGTTCGGTCCCCGCCGCGGGATAGATGTTTGTATGATCTACAGATATTTTTCTCGGGTCTGGGTGTTATCTATGTATTATTTACGAACAAAGAGTATTTAAGTAGTATATCAGTCACCCATAACACAAGCTCTGCTTACTTTGGGGCTAGATGATGCTGTGTGAAAAAGCCCAGTATTTATTTATTTATATTTATTTAATGCTGAAAACAATCTTATTTCCAGTAAGTCCCAGTAGGCGTACAGCTTCTTATTATAATTAGTACATTATTACAATTTTACAATTAATAATATAAATTATGAACCTATGTCCAGCTAGTGAATGATGATGATGATACACAGCATACTAAGCTTGCAAAATTTTTCAATTACATTACGCAACCATTAAGAGCAACTAAACAATGTTTCAACATGAAGTGGTTTCCCGTCCGTTTGTCTGCACCAATCGGTTTATTGCCTCAAATCCTTTGAAGTTTGTTTGTTTGTAGTAAATTTTATTATTACAATGCGTGAAATCGAAAGAATTTAATGTTTGTGAAGTGTGAGAATCAAAATGGGAATAGTTGTTTTTTTACAACTTTAAAACACACTTCTTCTTCTTCCTGCCCTTATCCCACTAAGTGGGGTCGGCACAACATGTTTCCTTCTTCTATTTCCCTCTATCACTCGTCATATCAGAACTCACTCCTTTCACTAACATATCCGCATTCACACAGTTCATTCATCTTTTCTTAGGCCTACCCCTACCGATATATCCATCCACCACCACCTCGCCTCGGGGGTACGCCCTAACATTATCGCGCACAACTTTAAAACACACTATACAGGGTTATTTGTAAAACACCGGTAACCTCTCAGGACTGTATTACTATCATCTTATGGATCAACTTTTGTTCTTTTAAAAATTCATCATTATTTTTTTTCATCAGATTGTCATACAAAAATAAAAATATTTAAATTGAACGCTCTAAATGTTACGAAGTCTTATTATGCGTAACAAAAGAAAGCGATAGTACAAAGCGAACGGAGCGGCATTAGGGCGGCGGGGGCCGAAATCTGTTCGATTTCATACAACAGTGAGTTTCATAGAGTGAACAAGAGAATGAATGAGCACTTTATTGTACACCAAGAAATTAATAAAAACAAAAAAGTTCTTAGTACAATGGGCGGCCTTCAATGAAAGCGATTTCTTCTAGGCAGACTAAACTGACTAAACAAAAATAAACATTAATTTGAGTTGATTATAATTGGCACATAAATTACACTTATCAGTAGATAGGACCAACAACAAAAAAGACTTCCTAAATTTTTTTTCTGATTAATGAGTTGTCCACACCCAATAACCTATTTAACACTCAGAGGGCTATGAGAACTCGAGTTATTATCCTCTTTCCTCTAGAGAGTGTGAAATGACGTAATGAGCCGGAAAGTGACGTATTTTATTGGTACGGACCTCAGAGGGATGGTCGGTAAAGGAGACACACAGTAGGTGTTTTAAAGCGCCAGATTTAATAACGCGCGTGTTTTTTAAATAGTCTGAAAAAAATATAATTACCAGACATACATTTTGGAAGTTGATCTAAGAATGTTACTTGCTAATAATTGAGCTTGTTCATTTTATAATATTAAAAACGAGTTGTTCATCCATATCCATACATACATATCCATACTATACTAATACTAATTAATATTTATATATGTCAAAGTAACTCTTTCTGTCTGTCTATCTGTTTGTTACCTTTTCACGCCAAAACTGCAAAACAAGTTAGGCTGCAAATTGGCATGGACAAAGGTTGTATCCCAGGGAAAGACTTATGCTACTTTTTATCCCGAAAAAATGAAAATATCGTATACCGCGCAGTTAAAGTCTTTTTCACGCCGGAACGTATGCAAGACACTTCGAGATAATGTCAAAATCAAGTTTAATCGAGATTATCAAAATCGATTTTTGTTTCACTACTATCAATTCATCTCAATCGATTACAAGGTTCATTCATAGACAAAATTACTAAACCAACGATTATTTCTTTACTTATCGATTCATCAATTGTTTCGATTTTCATTTTTGCACTCTCTAATAGATTACGTTCCATTTTACTCAGTACTGTTAATTGGCGGAGTTTTTTAGAAAATGTTTATTGTTTATTTATTTATATTTTATGGCTTGTTTATGATAATTTATGAAATAATTAAACAGGAAATTGACAAAAACATTTTTTTTGTATGTTTTATGGTTAAATTTTTTTTCTTGATTTTTTTGTTTCAAAATTGGTGTGAGCCACACAACGTGAAACGAAACAAGTTCAATGTGTCTTGCATACGTTCCGGCGTGAAAAAGACTATAGTAGTTCATAATGTTCATAGGCGTATTGTTCATACATAGCAGTTCATTCTGTAAACCTATTATTCCTCTGTATATTATATCCAGTTTGTGATACGCGTGACGTATGCGTGTGTTTTATTTGAGAATCCTAAGGGATTGATTTATTTTATCATATTTCTTTGAATTCTAGTTAAGTTCGGTAAGAGCCATTTTTTCAAATCACAAGTTGCACTGAAATTCACTCAATGACTTGGAATTTTGCAAGGGAACTTACTAAAACCAGAAGATAAGGCATATCAGACATTAAAACAAACGTATTGCATTGGAATGTCCGACAATTAAGTGCTCAAAATGGCTGTATGTAAATAGGTAAGCAGTTATCGGATATAGGGATAATTATAAATAGTAGGTAATTATTTTGGTAAGTACTTTTATTATTATTATATTATTATTTATTTACTTTAACTAACACGGGAGACCCAATTACATTAATTAAAGAGAACAGATAAAAAAATATTGAAAAATAATCATAACATTGCTTAAATAAATCAGAATTAAAATAAATGAAAGTCACTTCAGTATCATATAAAACACACACAATTTAAGGTAATTATCACAATTAATTAAGAAAGACACTCACAGAAATACAAACATGCAGTCAATATTTTGGACAAGCTATTAGCGAATAGGTCGCAGTCAGGGTTGGAGTCGAAGAAGAGTTGGAGAAGAGCGTTGAGTGCGGTGAGAGCGCGCGGGACGGGGGAATTGGCTCGAGCCACCGTGCGGCAGAACGGCACTGCAAACAACTTGTGCTTCCGACTCCGGCCTTTATATTCTCCAACTAAACCAATCCACAAGCTATGAAGTAACACCAGGAAAATCAGACGTCACTTAAGTGGCCCTTAAGAGGGACTTAAGTAAGTTTCTTCCCACGTCTTTGCTCGTTTTAACGTAAACATTACGAATGCATTTTACTAATGTTTAGTCTAGAGCATGTTGCATCATTGATCAACAATCAATGGATCAGCTTCAAACACTGTCATCACTCGACTGAAATACTATTTGATTGAGATGTTTTGATTTTGTACAGAGCAAGTTGATTTGTGTAACAGTTTTTAAAATTGATGGTTCAAACAAGGCCCATATTGCGTTCAGTTTTTCGTTCGATTGATGAATATTCGGATGTTTTCCACCACGATTTCTGACTTCAAGTGCCAATTATTCGGTTTGGAATATTTGGTCCTAGGTTAAAACCGTGTTTTAACGTTTGAAAAATAGGTCCTTGAAGTCAGAAATCGAAACTAGAGGTAGTAGAATTTTAGTACAATTTTGTGGCGGTTAGTGGTGGTAAGGGGCGTACAATGACAAGCGATAGCATACTAAAACTGGAAAAGCGGCCCGCCACGCGGCTAGCACCCCGCGGTTTAACCGCTAGTGCGTAAGAGCGCTATTTTTTTATGATGAATGGGTCGGCTCTTGACCTCGACTCTAATATGGGCAAGAATGAGGTCTACAATGGAGCGAGCCTACCCAGAAGGTGCATATTAACTCTCTTCTTGAAAACAACAGGGTCATAGCTGAGCGGAAATATAGACGCGGGAAGTTGATTCCAAATTTTTGCAGTGCGTATAATAAAAGAACTTTGAAAGCGCTTAGTTCTAATAAGTGGAATATCAACCAGTTGAGGATGATAATCAGCTGTGCGTCTGAAGTCCTTGTAAAATAACGGTGAAGGCGGAATAAGGTCGTGTAGCTCCTGGGCACACTCACCGTAGTACAATCTGTAGAAGACCGACAAACTCGCTACCTCACGACGATGGCTCAGACTGTCGAGTTTTGCTTCGGCAAGATAGTCTTCACCTATCAGCCTCTTGGCTCTGCGCTCCACCGAGTCAAGCGCAGCTAAGTTATCTATCCTAATGTTTTTTCACAGAATGTTACATGTCAAATGTCAAGTATTACCAGTATAACGCCCGATTTCCCACGTTCAATGATAAATGAACAAACATCTTTCCGACGTCCCGAAACTAATGAACACCAGTTACCAGCAACTAATTAAAAGCTGTGCAATCATAATATCGATTAATATCGCTAATAGCAGCGTAAACAGTAGACAGGTAAATTGAAACTGTGACGACCACTTTGTACGCTATGAAACCAGCGACTAAAACAACAATCGAAAATGAAAATGAAAAAAAATGATAAAATATTTTGTTTTTACCTACTTGTAGTATTGTTTACACTTGCAACTTTCTATCGGACAGACTGTCAGACACACAAACATTTCTGGCGGAATCTTTATTGCAGGGGGAAACGCCGCCTAATGAAAGTGTAGACAAATATCGATAACTTAAAGAATTGAGCTAGATTTTCTACTTGCAACTATCTATCGGACAGACTGTCAGACACATAGACATTTCTGGCAGAATCTTTATTGCAGGGGGAAACGCCGCATGATGAAAGGGTGGACATAAATATCGATAACCCGTTAAGCTCGATTTTGAGAAAGGGCAAATGCTCCCATAATTAAATTTGATATCCTTGCATTTTATATATTGTTTTTATTACAAAAGTAATAAGATTTTATAAGATTTAAAAAATCTTATTAATTTGTTAATAAAAAGTCATTGCAAAAATACTGCTCTTTAAACAGATAGGTTTTCAAGTTAATTTTTAATTGTCGTTCGTTTTATAGCCTCTACCTAAGATTAAGCAGGTACCTACCCTTTTACTTCGAGTCCTTCACATTCGCATATCGTAAACAATTTTGTTAATCTAATTAATTTATCTGTTTTAGTTTTTGAAACCTAGTTTTGTTCTAAATGCCATATAAAATCTCTTACAACTTAGAAAGCTAAACAATTTTACCTAGAATTCAATATCATCCCAAGGCATGGCTCGGATTTCAGGTTTTCTTCCTATTTGTATCAGAATACATCGTTTCTGGGGTATCCCAGAATTAGATTATACACGTAGTGAGTCATCAAGAATTTTGTTTAGAACCAGAACTCAGGTCAATAGTAGCTCTATAAAATAATATAACCTTCACACGACTAAAGTCAAAAACAAAGATTTGTCAGTCATAAGCCACCCATGACGAATTCCAAACTCCCAGTCATAAAAATGCGCCGCAACAATGCATTATTTACCATTAGGTATCGCCAGTGACACACCAACTAATTACAAACATAAACATTACTCTGACGTAGGTGTAAAAGCGAGGGGCGGTCAGAGTATCTGTTTGATGATACCTCCGAAAAACTAGCTCCTAACTTGTAGCAACAATACGAGAGCCAATATTGACCCTTGCGGTAGCCCGGGAGGTTCTCACGGTGTCCTTACGGATTTCTCAATATTTCTCAGGTTATTTTGGAAAAATGGGCGCCTGCCTCTCAATGGGTAGCGCACACAAATTGAGCCCCAAATATTGGGCTGATCATTCGTTTAGAGGCGTTGCACACTCTCTCAAAGGCGGGTTTAAAAATCACAAAGACGTGGTAATTGAATTGGATGTTTCTGTGATATTTGAGCACTTTTATCCTTGTTTGTGGTATGTTGGGTGTTTGTGGCAATAGAAAAAATACTCGACATTTCTTTGAGGAATTTACATTAGAATTAGCAAATATCAATATGAAAAGACGTATTTTTACGTCTTTTACAATTTTCTATATAAAATATGTTATGCGCCTTATTTTCTATATGTTATGTAAAAATATATATTTTATTTACTACACACAATTTTATAAACAACATTCATTGAATCTAGTGAAGTATACACTTGTCAGTGTCTTGAATTATCATTAATTTGAAGCGTTTGCAGACATTTATACACATTTCATGATGCCATATAGATGTTATCAGTTGTATGGGTCACGTTTTGGATTCTAATAAAGTGAATAGCCATATTTGGCTCCCTTTCTGTCTATAATGGCCTAATGATATGACAGTTGGCTAGATTTAATGGACCTGTAATAGTCGTGGATTTAGTATTCTTATGGGATATTTTTTTGTGTGTCACGACCGTTTCAATTGTTAAATAGTAGATATGTTGAATAACAGATAGTTTATGAAAACGATGATTTTTACCCTCGTATATTTTTAAAATGCTGAAAAGTTATAAAAACAAATTGAAAGTAGGTAATTTTTTTTAATAACTATTTACATCTGCCCTAAGATAGACAAAGATAAGATTAAGATTGCTACTTGCTACGATCCGGATACACAAACCCATCTTGTATGAAAAACCCTACAAGGAAAATATTTTCTCAAAAAGAAAATAGCTTAGAGTATTTTTTTCTGATTTCTTCAGGAGAATCGATGTTACATTCGTCAAGGCCAGTTTTCATGGTACTTTTTTTGTTTCAGATACTTCATCATCACATGACGCCCTAAAGACAACAAAATTACCAAGGTACATTAAAGAAAACTTAAAAATTTGCTTATTTTGCGTAAGTAATCAAATAAATAAGGCTGGACTTTTTCACACAGCATCATCTAGCACCAAAATAAGCAGAGCTTGTGTTATGCATACTACATGATATACTAATTATATGACTTTTTGTTTATTATACATACATACATATTATACGTACATACCTAATATACATAGAAAACACCCAGATCCGAGACAAATATCTGTAGATCATACGAACTCTCTCCCGCGGTGGGGATCGAACCCGCAACCTTCTGCGTCGCATTCGGGCCCTCGCTCACAGCGCTACACAGAGATCGTCTAAGTACAGTTCAGTACCTATTCGAAAACTTTAATAATAATAATTTTAATAATAATTTGATAATGTAATGTGTGTGTGTGTTTGATGTTCTTTAAATATTCGACCACAATCCAAAATTACTCATCATTGAATACGTCTTTGTCTAAAATTATACAGGGTTATTTGTAAAACACCGGTAACCTCTTGTTACAGGAAAAATTTTCCTCTTTGACTTTTAAAAAATCATCATTATTTTTTGTCATCAGATTGTCAAACAAAAATAAAGATATTTAAATTGAACGTTCTACGAGCCCCGATGCAAAATACTTCGTCTAGTATGGAAAGCAGTGCAAAGCGTAAAATATAGAAAGTAAATATTGGTAAAATAATTAAGAACGTTTAGTAAAAAGTAAACCACAATTTGAGGAACATTTTAAAGTTTATTTTAACATAACTGAAATTCTTTTTTACTTTACATAACGTAAAAAAAATTCAAAAATATTCTAAAAAACATAACGCAAAAGTATTCGTCTACCCGTGTCACTCACGCAAAATAGTTCGTCTACTACTTAGTTGTGTCGCCTTTGCTCTCAATGACAGCTTTAATGCGAAGAGGCATGGTTGCATCCAACGCTGCACACTCCTCAGGCGTAATTGACTCCAAGATAGCCAAGAGTTTAGCCTTTAAGTCGCTCTTCGATCTTGATGGATTTTTACGCCGAACTTTTTTCATTTTCCACCATAGGGTTTTGATCGGCGACAAGTCCGGGCTGTTAGATGGCCATTCGATTGTAGGGATGCTTTTCGCCAGTAGCCACGTCTTTGTTGTCCTTGCAGTATGGCAGGAAGCACCATCCTGTTGATAAACGAAGGAATCTTGATGCTAAAGTGACGTTGTAGAGGGCAGTCAATTCTCTTCCTAAAGGTTTTGATACCTTGCAGCATTGATAGAACCATCCACAAACTGCATACCACCAACACCTTGTGCAGACATGTAGCCCCATATCTTATGAGACGCCGGAAACTTCACTTTGCGTTTGAGACAATCAGTATGAAATGCCTCATTTTTGTTCCGAATCCCTTTTTTCCTTTCATCGACGACTGTCACTTCAAATTTGGACTCATCACTGCAAATGATACTACGCCACTGATCGGAAGTCCAATTTAAATGATCACGAGCAAACTTCAACCTCTTTTTCTTTTGTACAGCAGTCAACAGTGGTTTCTCCTTAGCGGTGTAAAATCCGTAACCCATTATTTTTAAGACTTTTTGGCAAGTATCAACTTAGACGTCTTTGTGAATCCTTCCATTGCACCGTGAGTTCTCCAGCTCAAGCACGACGATTATTTTTGATAATTTTCTTCAGAATTCTGTTTTCTCCTGCACTTGTGATGCATGGTCGACCAGTTTTCTTCAAACAAGAAGTCGTTCTATTCTTTTTATAGTGCTGAATGATAGATTGAACTGTAGACCTGGGAAGTATCAAGTCTTTAGATATTTGGTAACTTGATTTGCCAGCATCGACCCCACAAACTATTCACTTTCGAAGCTTTTCACACACGGGTTTGCCACGACCCATTGTTATTTAAAAACTAATGAAAAAAGCTGAAATTTTTAGATTTATACTGTCTCACTTGACGAATGACACAGAATTACCTTTACAAATTTAAATTATGCAACATAATTGTACAAAGAAGGAATAATCTTATTTAACTCACCGATAGACGAATTCTTTTGCATCGATTAACAATTAGACGAACTATTTTGCTTATAACTTCTTCGAATTTAAAACAGGATATGTATAAATTTAAAAAGCTAAAATTGATTATTGGTTCATAATTAAAAAATGGCATAAGTAACGCGACATGTGATAGTAGAACAGCTTAATATTTTATATAGATATACAAAATAATGAAGTTAGAAAAAATCTCACACAGAAAATTTCACACTAGACGAACTATTTTGCATTGGGGCTCGTAAATGTTACTAATTCAAATTCAAATTCAAATCATTTATTTCAGTTTCACGAGTCCACCATATTATATTAGTAAGATGCTTAGCCTAATTGTTAGTAAGTAATTAAATAACATTATAAATCAAATTCGTAATGTAAAAACTTTAAATAAATCAAATTGTAAAAACTTGTCTGAATAAAGGCTTATCTTATCTTATCTTATATAAATCAAATTCAATCATGTCAATAACAACAATAATAAATTAAATTTAAATTTAAATATCACATGGAGTGTCCATCCTACTTAGCACACCGCGTAGCATTACATGCCAGTACATGCAAATTATTCCAGTGCCTGAGAAACGGTCCATCCAGCCGTTCTGCCACGGTGATCAGGAGGCTGTTGGAACTGGCACGCACACGGTGCATCAGGGAGGCGACTCTTTTGCGCATGATGGCATGGAAGCCATCAGTGTTGGCCTCCGCGAACATACCTGATGCACTGCAGTATCGTGGCAGTCCCAACAGCATTCTGAACGCATTGTTGTACTGGACGCGAAGGGCGCTGTAGGCAGCCTGGGTAAAGTCGATCCATAGGCTGCTTGTGTAAAACGTTTGGCAGTAAGCCCTAAATAATGATATTTTTACGTTTTTTGTACACTTAGCAAACCTACGTATCAACATGTTACCCCTCACTGCCAGCGCCCTTCGCTCCCTCTCAATGTCCACTAAGTCTATGCGAAACAAAAGAAAGCGATAGTACAAACCGAAGGGAGCGGGGTTAGGGCGGCAGGGAATCTTGAATGTTTGTTTTTGGTAAATGTATTATGTTTTGTAAAAAGTCGTAAAACAAAAGTTGTTGTTTATGATGATAGTAATACAGTCCTGAGAGGTTACTGGAGTTTTACAAATAACCCTGTATAATGTGCATTCGAACTCTGATTTTTATGTTAAAACTGGATCATACTACTTCATAATGTCCTCCAACTGTTTTGACTTTGTCTTCTAAGACAGTAATGTCACATCGATGAGTATAAATCTTCATTAAATTTCATTGAACAAGTAATAAATAAAACTGAAAGAGTGTAAAAAGTGTAACAGATTTTAAGTATCGCAAATTATAAGGCGTCTCACATTAAATATCGGCAAATTGGTACAACTCTTCCTTTACCATGGCACCTCATAATCTGACTTATTTTATTTTCAGCCCACATTGTCCCACTGCAGGGCCTCCCTCCTCATTTTCCAGGCTTTTCTGTCTTTAGCTATAGTTGGCCAGTCTGGTAGATGCACATCCAAATCGTCCCGCCATCTCCGTGGCGGTCTGCCGCGCGGACGTCTTCCGTCGGGCACCCATTCAGTAACGGTTTTTGCCCATAAGTCGTCAGACTGGGCAGACATGGCCTGCCCAGTCGGACTTAGGATAATAAAAATACATAAATAGTAAAAAGAAGTCGGGAGTCTACATCACACGGCTAACACGACTTAGAGCCGTTTCAATCCGATCCGATATCGAGATAGCTCCGAATGTGAAAGACAGGTACATATTTCATACTATTACATGCCTCCGATATCGTATCGGAGTCCGATACCGATATCGGATCGGCTAATGTAAAAACGCTCTTATGGTACGGAATCCCAAAACGTGTTTTTTGTAAAGTACCTAAAGTTTAATAATTGTTTATTTTAAATTTTAACTTTAAAAGTTAATTCGTGATGATTGCGTATGCAACTGTAATAACAAACTAAAAATATAGTTATTTCCTCGTTTTCATTGTCATGAATTTATTAAAATGTAATCCGGTTTATCATTGTGCCATGACAATAGCTGTCAACTGTACTCTTAAAAGTTGCAAATCAAATCGATCAATCAAGACAAGTAACAAGACACGGTGGTTAACAAAATCTAATTCAATATCGTATACTGCCCTAAATGGCTAGAAACGTCTTGTTAGTTTGCATATTTGACGTTTTGATTACAGAACACCGATTGATCTGGAACTATCTAGAACAATCGGTCTAGGGCTTCAATCAATTTTTACAGACTTCAAAAAAGGAGGTCCAGCCGAGCCCAGTGTGGCAATCTCTCAATTCAATAGAGAAAATATTGCTAGTATAAAAGATCAATGTGCTGACGTCAGAAGCGAGCCGCATTTTTTGACGTCGTCAGCATTTATTGTATAGAAAAATGACTGCGGCGCGTACGGCGCGGACAGTGTGCGATCAGGTTTAGTTGTGGCAGGCGCGGTCGCAGCATGAAATTTTGGGGGGGGGTCACTACTGAAATAATTTTGGGGGGTCACTACACTAATATTAGACTTTATTGCACAATACACAAGATTCTACTATTGGACGTGTACGATTTTGGGGTCATGTCCTCCGTGACCCCCCCTCCCTCGGACCGCGCCTGAGTTGTGGATGGATCATAGTGTGACTGGGGGAAATGGGGGAAGGCCTTTGCCCAACAATGGAATAGTAGTTTTAGGCTAGTTACCTAGTAGTTATTAAAAATATCTACAATACGACAGCAAAGGATACTAAAGAAATATAATGTTATGCAGTCGACGAATCCATTAGAACTAAAATACTTATATTAATGACCATTTAACCGACGATTGCTTATGACACCACAGCACTGTCCGTGGTTTAAGTTGCACCATCATTGAAGGTATTGCAAAACATGACTTACTACTTTGATTTAAGGCTCAATTTTGATTTAATATGCTTCATGTCTAGACAGTAGGTACTTACAAAGAAGTGGAAAAGTCACAGAACATTTTGAAACAGAAGGGAAAGTTTATTTTTGGATCTTCATTTCTTGCTTTTTTTGTAAAACTAAATTACATGTTTAGTGCCTTCCGTACAAGAAAATTAATAATAAAAATTACGTCAAGGGATTTCATTGCGCATTTTGGTACGATATTAAACAAACTCACTGACACAACTTTATTTGCTTCTTTCCTTGCAGCTCAGTCAACAATCCCTGCCACATTTTGTGCTTAAATTTTACTAGTTATTATAGGTAATTGTCGTTCACTGAGTGCCTTCTTAAACTGATACCCATTCATGTAGTTTTTTTAATAACAAATGAACATGAATACAAATCTTAACCAGCTTATTATTCATTCAAAAAATAACATTATGTCATAAAAAACAAAACTATGTCAGGTTGTCATAAACAGTTGAAGTTTCTCTTCTGTTCATTCTCTACTGTGACACCCCAGTTGGTTCTAAATTGAGATATAACGAAGAAAGCGGCGACTGTCTTTCATAATGAAACGTGACAAAAACAAAACGGTGACAAATTAACACTTGTCATTGCTGTCATGTCATTTGTCACGAAAGTGGATGCAGTCTGTTTTGAAGTTGGTCGGGTAATGGGGTTATGGTTAACAATATTGATAGATATAGCTTCGTGACAAAATAGGTTAATACAAAAATGACAGATAGACGGACACGGTGAAAATATTCATTTGTTTTATTTATGAAAGCGCTAAATTGAGCTAACAGCAAAGAAAAACATTGTGAGGAAAGATTCTAGCAGACAGTAATGGGCTTACAACCTGTCACGTATGAATGCTAACTTCTGCCTCTGACTACCTTTTAGTTAGACAATGTCTTCAAAGCATCTGGAATACATAAAAGTTCTGATGTCTATCAGTTGAAACAGGATAGTTTTTCTACACTATAATATTATAAAGAGGAAATATTTGTTTGTATGTTTGTTTGTTTGAATTGAATAGGCTCCGAAACTACTGGACCGATTTGAAAAATTCTTTCACCATTAGAATCTTACATTATCCCTGATGAACATAGGCTATATTTATCCCGGGAAAGTGAAGATTTCTCCAGGGAACGCGGGTAACACCGCGACGGACAGCTAGTGTTTTATAAAGAAAGATGACTCGGAAATTCCGTCATATTTAACGCATTTTGATTTGTCATCAATCTGAGGACATTGTTACGAATGTGCCGTCAACACTCCCATTGCTAAGGTCAGGAGCGCAATGCACTTGATTGGTGCAAATTGGTGATGCTACAGGTCAGAGCTTTTGCTATATCAACGTGTTTGTAAAAGGAAAGAAAGAGAAAATTAAGAAAAAAGGATCCTATTTTTGACTGGAAGATTTTTAATGTAGGTATGCTCTCTGATTTTTCCGTCAACATACATACATACATACATAAAATCACGCCTCTTACCACGGATCTCCACTCGCTACGATCCTGACACACAACTTTCGCCTCATTCACTCTCATTACATTTTTCATCGGTTCATTTTTCGTCGGTTTTCCGACTGATTTTCAAAATTTCGGTAATATTTTTGAGTCTTAAACTTATGCTTTGAGTCCCTTAGGTAAGTGATTTTCTCTAAACTTAAAAAAACGGGTCCTTGCTTGTAACTTTCTACGCAGTCCAAGACTTTTTTAGAAATCTTAAGTTAGAAGTTTTTAGTTCTTTTTAGTATATAAAGCGCAATTTATCAATCTTTCGAGCGAGCGTAGCAAGCTACATCTAAACTCCAAACCAATCAAAGATTTAAGATATTTTCCCACGGGACAGCGAGTTAATGAATTTGGATACGAGATTAAAATTGCTCTAATCGCCCAAATTAATCGCTCAACACCAGCAGCAATTGTTTATGCAAAGCAATAGTGATTAGTGGTGATTGGTCCCGCCCGCAATTTTCTTGACGGAAAGGCGTCATTGAAATCATTACGGTTTAGCGTAGATTTATGAGTGTAATTGCGCCTAGAAGCGAAGAAAGAGTTATCGAGGTTCACGATTATCTCCGATGAATGATCAATCGAAACTAGTGATATCGCAACTTACCCTACAGGCTATAGATGACAAATATATTGATCAACCAATAAATTTACCTAATAAGTAAATTAAACCATCCTAATAGATAACCAAGATTAACAAAATTGAATAAATATATCAACTCTACATTTTCTAGTACAAATATCAAAGATCAACACGATATGATATTTTTAACACTATAGTCTTTTTCACGCCGGAACGTATGCAAGACACTTCGAGTTAATGTCAAAATCAGTCTAATAGTAATGTCCTAAAGTTTAATCGAGATTATCAAAATCGATTTTTGTTTCACTACTATCAATTAATCTCAATCGATTTCAAGGTTCATTCATAGACAAAATTACTAAACCAACGATTATTTCTTTACTTATCGATTCATCAATTGTTTCGATTTTCATTTTTGCACTCTCTAATAGATTACGTTCCATTTTACTCAGTACTGTTAATTGGCGGAGTTTTTTAGAAAATGTTTATTGTTTATTTATTTATATTTTATGGCTCGTTTATGATAATTTATGAAATAATTAAACAGGAAATAGACAAAAACATTTTTTTTGTATGTTTTATCGTTTAATTTTTTTTCTTGACTTTTTTGTTTCAAAATTGTTGTGAGCCACACAACGTGAAACGAAACAAGTTCAATGTGTCTTGCATACGTTCCGGCGTGAAAAAGACTATAAGTACTGCATTTAGATTTCAACTCTATCTCGTAAGCTTTAAGAAATATTTTTCTACCCGATTCGTGCGTCGCTTACTACGTTATGACCCCAGCCGGCCGGAGTCCTCCGGATTGACTGACGTAACGTGACGTCACAGTACGCGCACAGGTTGTTCGTTCACTCATTCAACTTCATAAAACAGTCACAGCATTCAATAATAAGTTCTATTACACTCAAAATAAAGCCTAATTATGATTTTTACGCAGTATTGATACGAAGTAATCGATATTCATAACTGGATGCAATAAGTTTATTTTAGCTAGCGGTCGAGTGCGTCTGATATTCTGGCTGAGTAGGGTACCGTTTTTGTTGTTGTTTTGTATTCGGTTTGTAAGTACCTACAAAACTTCACTTTTGGCAGACCGTATGTTTAGTTCGAAAAATAAAATGTAGTTCAAAATATAAAAAACCGGATAAGTGCCACGGATTCCGTACAAAGGACGTGAGAAGGGAAACACTTTTTTACATTTTTCGTCACATGTCAAAAATAATTAAAAATATGTATATTTAAGCTTGTGCCAATGCAGCCCTTTCATAGGATACCCCACAGTTAACTCACTTCCAAATTTCAACCCCCATTCCTTGCATTAGGCTCTGTTTTTTTGGGATTTACTTAATGAAAAATATGCGGTTTTCAGATTTTTTCCTGTATTTGTAGTCTAAGTTGATACTACTTGCCAAATTTAATAGTTCTAGGTCAATGGGAAGTACCCTATGAATTTTGATTTATTGAGTGTCGAAATATATACTTTTTTTGCGGCATAAACGGCCGTATCATTTTTTTTGCGTTAAATTAGGAGTTTGATTTTTTCACATCTTAAAGGGACCGTAGACCGGAGTATATACGGTTTCAATTTCAATTTATACCTCTACCTCTACGCGTTCCCGAGATAAAGGGTCTTGACAGACAGACAGACAGACAGACGGACGGACAACAAAGTGATCCGATAAGGGTTCCGTTTTTCTTTTTGAGGTACCTACGGAACCCTAAAGAGACAAACAAATCAATCACTTAACTTTTAGAGGAAATCGTATCACTCCAAAACCTGTTCACGTATGAAGGAAATTTACCTTCATCACTCAATTGAATTTATTTCTATCAGTAATATTGCATCAAATAACAGAATATTCAACTTTATCAAAACTCATAACCTAGTTCAATAAAAATAGCAAGTGATATTTTCAACCAAAAAAAATATTGATATAAAAAATTAACACATAGCGGATAACCAATAAATATTTTGAACTAATATTGACACCACTGCTACAGGCATGTAGACTGTTTTAGAACTGCCATTTGGATTCTTTGGAGTTGGGGTAGTCAGGCACACGTCCAAATGCATATTGCCCACATTTTGCTAAATTAGCATTGCATACCGACAGGACTCATACAATAAAAACTACTTACGAAAATGTTGCCTACAACTATTTTTTCTATTCAATAAATTATCGTTTTCACAATTTGTAGAAAATTTGTAGAGTCCCCAGTTTCTTTTTGACGTGACAACGTCATAAAATTCGATAGAGCCGGCTGCACGCACGAAAAAATGCGGCGTTACCTCGCTCTGAGGCGTTCCATGTAGGTAAGGCTTGAAGTGCAAGCGAGAGCGCGGAACGAGCGACAAAGAAGCACAAACGTTGTCACGTTCAACTATCGTCAGTAAACCGACTTTACAGACAACCAATTTTTTTTATTTATTTATGCAATTTCAGACTATACTCTAAATCCATTCAGTAGTTTTATGCGTGAAAGAGATCTATACATCTTCATATTTTTTCACATTTAGACACCTAGTAAACAAATTCGCGGTTATTCCACTAGTATCCTCACCGCACACATCGTGACCTGTCATCACCCTGTCACGTAACACACTTTATTTTACTGGCCGACGCTACGCCGACGGCTAAAAACTCTGTTCGGAATGACAATACAATTTATCGAGCTTCAAAATAAGTCTTTTTATTTCTGTATGACCACCGGAGTAGCTACTGAGCGTTCACATTAGGTAGTCGTTTTTTTTTTAATTTTTTAACCGACTTTTGATTTCAATTACGTAATAAGTTTTTACAAAGAAACACCTAAAGCCTTGTACGGACTACGCCTGAACGTAGCCTAGAACGCGTAGTCCGTACGCACTACGCAGCTTAATAAACTTTGTTTGGAGTAAATATCAATGGTTCTTTTAATCAGTATAATTTGTGTCATCTTTTACATTAATAAGTAATTATAATATCTTAACTCAAAATCGGCAAAAAGTCAGTTACCATGTTATTCCTCGGGGGTGTCGACATAATTATACATAGAAACACCCAGACCCGAAAAAATAAATATTTGCCGATCATACAAACATGTATCCCTCAGCGGGGATCGAACCCGCAACCTTCTGCGTCCCAAGTGGGCTTTCACCCACTGAGCCACAGAGGTCGGAAGTAATATCTATAACCTAATGCTACTTTTTAATTATTTTTTTATAATTTGGTGATAAAATCTTGCTAGTAGGTATACTTCGTGCTGTTCATTTATCATAAAAGAAAAGAACAATCGACCATTTTGTTGAGATGCCTAATGCAAAAAGCCTATTATCGAAGTCTACCATAATATTATGTATAGCAGAATACTCATCTATAACAACATGATAACCGTATTGTCTGGGTGTTTCTCGCGAAAGATTTATTCGCAACAAACTATTTTTTGCTACCATATCATATTGTGAATGAAATATTTATGAAGTGATCTTTCAACGCGTAACTCTTAAAGCGATTTTTGCAACCATAAAAAGTTTTTGTGATGAGTATTTTATGTGAAAAATAAAAGTTTAAAACCATGGAACGCTGTTCTAGGTCATCATTATAAAAATCTGTTGATGCGCACTTATTGGCAAAAAATGACATTTCTTTAATTTAAGAGCTTTGTGATTGGCAATGAATTGGTATACTAGTGGGTGATTGGACAATTCAAGTGCGCGTGATCAGATGCAGCAATGTCGTGCCAACCTAAATTAACAAACTGTAATAAACTTTCATGCAACAAACTTGAAAAATAGAACAAAACAGACGCAACTAGCTATAAAACAAAGGAGAGAACAAAACGATGGGTTAATGACAGAGGGACAGCAATGGAGAGAAAGCAATGAAACAAATGTTTGCTGTACAGAATAGCCTCAAATGTTGGCTCAGACAACCTCGCACGCAGAGGGAAAAAACAAAATGGCCAGCTAATAACTCCCATTTAGCGGTGACTACCACTAATAGATAGCTATTACTAGACAGTTGAACTGCTCATGTGTCGAAACTTGTTTTATGTTACATGCAAAAAATATTGCTTCGTCTAGAACGCATGCATGTATTAGACCCCTCGCAGACTTAGACTTTCTATCGGCCGATAGTTGAGACGGGCTATATCCCCATACTCATTACGAGCCGAAGTATATTCCGTCTCAACTATCGGCTGATAGAAAGTCTGTTGTCTGCGAAGGGTCTAACACTTTTATTGTAGGATGACTCTCGAAAGAAATCTGCTATCTGTATAGCTCTTAGGGTATAATTTGGCATAAGTAAACACATATGAATGAATGCAAATTCTTTATTGTACCTACACATTCTTATGAATGCACAATGGACGGTCTCGTCGCTTAGAAGCGATTTCTCTCATCAACCTTTGGATGGAGGGAAGCGTTTTGACTAAAAGGTAAGGTAAGGGGGGGGGGTACAAACATGTGCATCTAACATCTTACAGATCTAATATTAATCACGTTAAAAATATTTTTTTTATTATAACCACAAATGCTGATAGGTATAGTATTTTGTATCAAAAGATTAATGTCCTCGTGATAATATCGCGAAATCGCACCCAGTTAAAGGGATAATTAGTGTTTTTCTTTCTTTGCCATCGGAAAGCAAATTGGCACTATAATTGAGACATCGAACAAGATGCCAATCGTATGGAGTAGTTCCAAGTGCACCAATAAAAGATGAAACATATAAATGTAATGCTCCACTAAAGCTTGCATACCTATTTGTAAAACTTTTTATGCATGAGAGTTATTCCTGACTATTGTATTTATTATTAACCTACTAATTAAATTAATATTTTTAAAAGTTTTGAGAAGCACTTACGTCGCTTAATAAACGGTCCTAGCAATGAATAGTTGTACATTCTAAGATAAAATTCACACTGGAAATTGTACTAGTTCATAAGATATATCCCAATAAAGAAATTTTGAAATTGAAGTAGGTACCTATGTCGTATTTTGGAGGAGTAGAAAACCGGGTTTATATTGTAATAATATTGTAGGCTTAATATTGTAGATACTTACCTACGTAGAATTGGTCTGTTCGCCGCTTGCGCCCTTTATGATTCCGTGTACTATTTCTAGCCATCCATAGTAAGAGTATGAAATATTTTATGGAACCGATTACAGTCCTTATTACAAAATCAAAATTTGACTACTATAGGTAACTGGGTGCGGTATTCAAAGTGATTTTTCGAAAAACAAAATGTTAACTTTTGGGGACTCTAATAAGAGTAAATCGGGATGAGTCTATAGATTCTCAAAGTACTCCACGCATATCGTTACATCTGACAACCCTACCCCTTTTATGACTCTTGCAGTCAGACAGATAAATGTTATCGAATTAAACGATTACGCCCATATTCTCGGATCGATTAGGGAGGATAAATCTTAATACTGGTGATTGTTGGACTCGTAATTCTTCATTGGTCCTTCAGAAAACGAAGAGTTGCTTCATTGGCTGCTAATTGCTGTTACAAGAGTGTAAAAATGTTCCGTGAATTGAGATTTACAAGCTTGTCGCATCAATAAAGATAAATGCATACAACCATCATCCCTATCTCAGTTTTTGAAAAAAGATTCAAAGCTAGTCGTATTTGATAGATCGTTTATACGGGATGCGCATTACCTTGTGATTTCCCCTCTGCCAAAATGTACATGATTCCGAATCATGTACGTCTTATATTATTAAGTACAGCTGCAGTGTGCGTAAAGTGTGTGTGTAGAGCATTATTAGCTGAGCGCTTCCATGCTTCAAAAAAAATCAAAGAAAAAAAGGGTCACGACTGTATCCTTAAGGCGCGGTAGACATTCTCTCAGATCCAATAACTTACACGAACTCAGGTACGTTTTCCACTTTAAGATTGACGCTTAGACGTTCTTGATAATATCCCACAAAATAAAAGGCTGGCGATAGTATACATTATATTAAGCGCGTCCGTGAAAATTGGTATACTGGCGATACCTACTACTTTTAAGATACTAATTTTCAGTTTAGGATTAGATAATCAGACCTATTTTAAATGCAGGTGGAACTGTGAGCTTATAAATAGTATTATAATCAGTTAACCCTTTCCCGGACAACCGTTGCGAGTGCCTCGCCCGATGTACCTACAAGTGGTCAGAGTTACTGCTACAGGTGAACTAGGTGTACACTTGGCGGCACAAGTGCTATACACGTCTGAAATTATACAAGAAATGGGATCACGTTTAAAACAAATTAAGGCTGATGAATTTATGAAAATTCTAGCATTATTATCACTGAGTGTGTTTAAAAATTTACTATACTTTCCACTCATATAATAAATCCCACTCATATGCTGCAAGTTTGTGAGTTTTTTTAGATATTTGGATGTTTTTATGTTTGTGTTTCAATCACGCCTAAAACAGTGAACCGATTTGGATGAAACTTGTTATAGGCGTAGATAGTGACCTGGAACAGTATATAGGCTATTCAAAATGTTGGTACCACGCGGGCGAAGCCGCGTGTAGAAGCTAGTATAAAAATAAAAGAAGATAGAGGGTCACAACTTTAGAATAATATGCCTCTCATGATCTTTTGAATTTTGTCTATCAAAATATATTTTGGCGCACATTTTATATTACAATTATTTTCAAGCTTTTTCTATTTAATGATACCAAATGTTTTGCAATTCCAGTTTTTGATAAATACAATTTTGTCGACATTTATTACAGAAACCATAAACCGTGAAATAGCTTGTCTCCTTCACAGTACAAGCTAGTGATTTATGGGCTCGACTGTACCGACATTCAAATCAACTGCAAATGTTGTTGCTCTAGTTTCCTTGAAGATTTGGTTTGGTATGTCGCTCCTAGATACATACTGCAATTAAACTGTAGACCTACAAGTATTTAAAAGCTATTTGAACTAACTAGTGTAAGTTACAGTTATTCATAGCATAAAATCCCCTATTAAGGTATAAAGAGACCACATACTTGCTATCCGGATCTTAGATCATAAAGACGGGATGAACCTTTACCTTGTATTTCCCCTCTGCCAAAATGTACGTACGTCATTTACGAAATTTGCAAGAGTGTGCGTAAAAATGTGGGGGTATTGTCATCTTTTATGCATAAGTAAGTGTAAAATGCGTTCGTGTGCTACCTCGACCCCCGCAAAAACCGGTAGAAAATGTTGAAAGAGGAATTCTGTCAATAACTTGTCCTTTTGTTTTTGTCTGAACCTGATTGATATACACATTTTTATCACATAGGATTTTAATGCGCTATTATCCTTTTCATAGGTAGAATGCCAATCGTGTCTGTCTAGCCACGATCTATTTAAAAATAAAAAAAGCGCAGTTTCAATTTGCGTTCAGCACATTTTTCGCTTGCTACTCTCTGATTGGTTATTAAGGCCATGTTTTATAAAACAATTACTTTTTTAATTTAAATAATTAACACAACCTAATTTGATCGTGCATAAAAACGGGCTATATGTTACCCATGTTATTTAGCATCATAACTTTTTAAAACTTTTTACTAAAGATCGTTAGGTTACAAGCAAGTACCTAAGTACTTACTTTTCTTATACAGTGAATGACTGTGACGGAGTTTATAGTAAAAAAGGTTCCTTTTGCCATAAAAATGCAAAAACCGCAAGAACCACCATGGTGGTAGCAATTACAGCTTTTACGGGTTCATTCATACGCGGAAAATAAAATACAATTTGATTGTTTATTTCTACATTTTCAAGGGAGTTGAAGCGAAAATATACCTAGAGCCTTAATTTTGATGAAAAAGGAAGTAGGTAAGTACTTACATAATCCAATAAGAAGTGTATTTTTAACAAAGCCATATAATACCATACTTAATTAAAATAATGCTTTTTAGAACATGCAATACATTTTTATTTAGTGTTTTTTTTTTATCGTATGCGTATTGATTTGGGGATCCATAAAACAAGGTTATAGGTTATTTCAATCAATATATTAAAAACCGATAAGTGGGTAAATGAAAGTTTTATGTTAAGAAGCTTTTCAAAACTACCTAAACGTCAACATAACCACAAAATTGCGGTAGTCAATGGCTATTTTAACTGTATAAAATGAATTCCTAGTAATTGATTTTAATTTTACCTGTAAAATATATTAAAAAATTCCAAATATTCAAAATGTTGACACCTTGTAACGGTTTAAGAAATTGTTTCTCTCGCCCGTTATTATATAAAATGTATCGCTTAAAGTTACAAAAATGGAAGCGTTGATGTAAAGTACAGTTGTGTGCACAAGTGCATGACACAATATCATTATTATAATACACTTACTAAAACTGTTTAATATTTTATAGATCGCAAACATAGGCTCACCATCACACCTTGTTCGTAAAAGATGGATTCGCTTCCCGGCTTCAGCCGTGACATCCATCTGACACTGACATTACTTATGTCGCTATGGCATATTGCTTATGTGACAATGAATGGTATTTTACTGGATAATTATCATCGTAGCTGAATAGATTACTTTGTAGTATGTGAAGTCAAGAGTGGCTATTCATTTTGAATCTCGTAAAATCTATAGTGGAAGTTGCGTTTTTTTTCATGTGCGCGCGGTGATGGAAAACGTGACACTCGCAAATTTTATATGTTTTCTAGTTCTATAGCTAGAAAACATATATTTCCTGTAGATTAGACCGATTAATCTGAAAGGATTTTTCAGATGCTGGGCAAGCTATTTTTCTTAACGGTTCGCGAAATAACAGAAGTAATAAAAACCTTACTTCTTCTTCTTCTTATCGTGTCGATGCCCACTCCGTTAAATTGATTTTGAGTGGCCACCTCAACTGCGCTATCTGTGATTGCGTTGAGGTCTTCCTGTATGCAGGTGTAAAATCTTACTAAATAATACCCATTGCACATCACTGTACATCAATCACTCACCAAAATAAGGTGTGCATAATTTCACTTTCACACCCGCGCCCTTATTACAGTGACCTAAAGTATTAATATAGGTATACTGTATTATTCATGCAGTAGATAAGAAAATATAATTATAAGGTCTATCTATAGGTACTCCATTCTAGGCAACGAAGAAATTAATAGTGCACGTCTGAAATGTATTCGCAAGTATGTAGTTACTTTACTAATATTTGCTTTGACGTCACTAGTTCTTTTAAACCAATGTGGTAAAAGGATTTTATGTACGCCTCTTTTTTGTGCACCGAGAGACTCCGCTCTCCTGAAAAATGTTAAAAAGTGAGTTACTGTGTTATTCCTTTGGGGTGTCGAAATTCTGCTGATATTTTAAAATTGTCGCGTATTTTCGCGCCCAAGCGGCATTAGTATCATATTTTCATAACCAAACTGCATCGATTTATTTATTTCGAATCGAATTTGTAAGTAATCGATGTGGTTCGGCATGATAAATAAGCAATTTCAATTTAAATAATAAATTGGTCACTACTTGCGCTCAACTAGTTTGACTCTACGGATTTAGTTTGAGAATTCATTAATTTTGATAATTAATAAATTCTCTGTACAAATTGATAATTAATACAATAGACACCTACCTAGGTACTTGTTACCGTTTAATTTTTATTAAAATTTACTTCATTCGTTTATTAAATAAATAAATAATGCTGGACTTTCCACAAAGCATCATCTAGCCTCAAAGTAAGCAGAGGTTGTGTTATGGGTACTACATGAGTGATAAACTACTTAACTTTTTGTTTGTAAATACATACATTATTATACATTGAAACACCCAGACCCGAGAAAAATATCGAATTGCAGATTCGATATTTTTATATTTACCTTCTGCGTCGCAAGCGGAAGGATAAAAAATTAACTTTGTCTGAAAAATTTGTATGGGCGAAGATACAAATTTTTAAGACAAAGTGATTTTTTTCTTAGAATTAAAATTGAAAAGAAATGGTGTTTCAGAACATCGAACTGTTATACTATCGTTGCTGAATTGCTTACCTATTATTTTATCTCTTGTAGATATCATATCTTGTAGGTATCCAATCCATCCAAAGGTTGCCTGGAAGAGATCGCTTTGAGCGTTAAGGCCCCCATTGTGTCACCGCAATTAGTCTTAAGCTTTTTAAGTTTTTTTTTATTGTATCTAATGGTGTAATAATAAAGAGTTATCTATCTATCTATATCATCATCATCATCTACAGCCTGACTTCACCCACTGCTGGGTATAGGCCTCCCTAAGTTTGTGCCATCCACCACGATCCTTATTAGATATAGTACAATTACATTACAGAAAATAGCTAGTCGATAAACTGTGAGAAATCTATAGAAAATGAATTGTTGAACGCTACTGAGCACATCTTAACCTTTTCGTATCTACTAATTTAGGACTCGACTAATATGGCGCGGTTGTAAAGATATTCGAATAAGGCATAATTTGATGGATATTACATTTAAGCGGTTGTATTTGTCAATACATCGGTATATTGTCACTGTTGAATGATTTACTTAGTACGTTTTACTTACTTATAAATGTGATGTAAGTATCTTCTCTTAAGTAACCTGCAAGAAAACTGTTAAATGAATGTCCGTAAGCAGTTTGTCGGTCACTGCCGGTCACCCATTCATTTACTGACCATTTAGAATGTTGCTTAACATGGATGATCTATCAATTATTAGGTAATCTTTTTTTTAATATCAGTTGATAGCATGTACCTACACTACCTATTATGGTTTTTATTATGATTACTATAAAAATTAAAAAAGCCTTTATTATTTTTTAATTAAACAAAACAAAAAAATAAAAAAATGTAGGTACATATCGATGACGACCTCTGTAGCGCAGTGGGCGAAGGCCCGCCTGCGACGCAAAAGGTTGCGGGTTCGATCCCCGTGGCGGGACCAATGTTTGTATGATCTACAAATATTTGTCTCGGGTCTGGGTGTTTCTATGTATAATAATGTATGTATTTACAAATAAAAAGTATATAAGTAGTATATCAGTCATCTTAGTACCCATAACACAAGCTCTCTTACTTTGGGGCTAGATGACGCTGTGTGAAAAGTTCAGCATTATTTATTGATTTATATCTAAAATCAATCAAGGATCCCTCGACGGGTATACCTAGGCCTCATCCAAAGCAAAGTCATCACTATCTTGAGCTTTTTTGACCAATGGTTTGCCTGCTACCATCTTTCTTGTGGTCTCCCTCTTTTCCCATTTGGGCCTTTCCAAAGAATTGTTTCACGGGTCCACCTGCTTTCCTCATCTCGTATCAGGTGGCCTGCCAATCTCCATTTTAAGGCATGATTCATGGCCTGAGTCATGATTACTATACTGATAGTCTAATCGTTCTTACGCAGATCCTACATTATGCTCTACATGATATTTAGGTCTCTTTAACCTATAATGCTAAGTCCAAGTTCAATGAATTAATAGTCAATAAAAAAAATTGTAGTTACAAAGTCTACAAAGTCTATAAAAATAGTCACGCCTTCGGGTTTACTCGTATGCCTAAGACGCCGTCATTCTGGACGCGTAAACAATGTCATTCTGGCATACCATTCTTGCCCATTGCATATGCTTTCTCAAACTCAACGGAGATCCAGAAGGTTCACTAGCCTAAGTTATTTTTAAAATTAACATAATTTTCCCAAAGTGTATCGGCCAGTTTTTAAAGCCTATTTATTCATTTATTTATGGAAAACTAACAGCACATAAAAAACATAATAAGCAAGGGAGTTGTTAGTACAGAAGGCTAATAATAAGTTTTCACAGTTAGAACTAGTGTTAACAAATATTGAGCACAAAGAAAAATTGGTGCAAGCTAACAACAGAGGTTTACACTACATTGATTTAATTGTTTTACAGAGGTATTTAGCACACATTCCTTTTAACAAGGCTAAAGAACTAGGACGATAACTTAACTTAATTAGCAACTTAAGTAACCTACTTAATTAAAAAACTGGGAACTCATCAAGCGCCTCAATCCCGTAATGCTACAGTTGAATATGTCAAATCTGCTAGCATAATCATCATTTCTATAAAACTAGTGATTCTGTGAGAGCAGTAGACCTCGCGAACTAAATGAAATGGGTAAACTGTACTGGTTTTTTACAGGTAAACTCGAAAAAAACGGCGTCTTATTCCTTCTTATAAGTTGTTTGAGTTTCTCTATGAAAATTGAACAGAGCTCTGAAAGCTATAGACAAATTATTCGTCGAAATCAGATACTTTATTAATATTGATTAATCACAAAAAGGTGTCCCAAGTAACCGAGGTGTGCCTCCAGACACGATATAATCTATTAAACAAACTCATAATTGCAATGATACTCAATTTATAGTTTATCGACAGATCACGGCGCCAAACCTACACATAATAACTAAAGTGCGATGTCCACTGAAACAATTTTATAGTCTTCAAGATTGTTGAAATGAATCCCAAAAACTCGGCACTTGGAATCACGACCTTGCCAATCCGTGGCGACCGCGACGTTCTGTCTGAGTTCATTTTCAATTGACACTAGTAGCAATTTTCCCAATGGATGACCTTATCGTTGAAAGCAATCTCTTTCGGACAATTTTTGGATGAACAGTACAACGTCGAAATGACAGGATTATCTTCAATGATCATAATAATTATTGACTTAGTCGATTGCTTGCCTAATTCAACCTAGCACGAATAATGATAGAACGTTTTCCAATTCAATGATAAAGTTAATTGATATTTTAATAAATGATCAGGTCGTGTCATTCTTCCGCTACCTTGCTTGATAGCGGAAAACTAGGACAGACTTGTTTACAAATACATACCTAAAAATGTATTCATTTGTAAACGTTTTAAAGGAGCATTTACACGATGTGATTTTAGCCACGTTTTAGTAAGCCATTTAGTGGCCGAGCGAGCGTCAAACTTATTTTGTCCGCTAAGCGTTTATATAGATAGTGTTTATTGTTGAATAGATCAAATTAGTTCTGTTTAGTAGTGTCTTAAATCCTATGTTAGGTTTATCTTGACACTAGAGTTCTCTATAATTTATGTCCTACGTAAAAAATGCAGTGTGATACTTATTGTATTGGTTAAAATTCTTCCGTGTTCTATTGTAAGATCCATAAGATTTTTAATGCTTAAATACCTTAACTAGCTGTACATAACATTATAACAGTTGCACTCCATAATTTTATCTGCAGTCCCTTTTTTTAATTAGAATAAGATAGGATTTGACTTCACTCTGCCTGATAAGCTAGAATGGGGTCTAAAATGAAGATGCTTACCTAAAAGGAACATAATTTATTCTCGATTTTAAGCCCTTGTATTGAAATCTTCGGGAAATATAAAGCCCGGTAGGGAGTTTCACAATTTGGCAGTGCGTATAAAAAATGTAGGCTCAAACCCTCGATGATACTTCACATTTCCGGGGTAAAAGTAGCTTGTGCTTTCTATCTCTGTGCCGAATTTCATCCAAATATGTTATTTTATTATTATTTAGTGTTGTCCTACCGCAGGGCAAAGGCCTCCCTTCCCTTCTTCCAATCTTCGCGATTTAACGCAGCAACAGGCCAAGTTCTCAGGTGAGAGTCCAGCTCGTCCCGCCATCTCATCCTGGGTCTTCCACGTCTGCGCGTCATTTTTTGTGGGGTCCACTGTGTGGCGCGTTTTGCCCACAAATCGTTCGACATGCGGCAGACGTGTCCGGCCCAGTTCCACTTCAGGCTGGCGGCTTTGTCACAAACGTCAAGAACTCTGGGTTTAGAACGCAGGATACTGTTCCGCACGCAGTCTGACAGTTTTACACCTAAGATACTGCGCTCCATGGCCCATTGACAGACCCCAAGAGTGGAGCGGATCCAAATGGGTACCAAGCGTAAGAGACCGAAATAAAATCAGTTCAAATCGCACTGTCGTCTCATAGTCATCTCCAGTACCCTAAGAAAAGAAGCTCCAACACTCCCTACAGTATCTTTTCGCATAGGTATTATACTAAGTAGTAATTATACAGATCGTGTATAGGTTACTCTTAGTAAGAAATGTGTTTCCGTTACTCCAATACGAGAATGCTAATGTAATTAAGGTTTAGGTATTACGAGTACTAAAATTTCTAATGAACTATAAAATGAACTAAGAGATTTTAATTACCAAGCAAATAAATTACTGGATCAGTTGACCTACGTTACCGTTGAAAACGATGTACAGATCGCTCAAATTCTAGTGTATTTTGTATTGTAATGCTAAGTAATGTTTACAGAAACTAAAAAGAGCATCTTCACGGAAGAATTTCAACCGATACAACTTATAGTGTAGGTACATAAACGGTCATCGGGCACAAAGACGCTCACTCGTCTCTCTACTCTACCTGGCATCGGCTTAGCTGAACCAGCCAAAAATTTAAATACTCTTTCAAAATCATATTTACCTAAACCATACAATTATTTCCTATAGTTTCCAACTTCCTTGTCTTACACGTGTCAAAAATCTAGTTCATCCAACACAGACCAACCAAGTTTCGGCAGACTCCAGCGAGCACCGGAGTCCCTTAAGCGGTTAAGGGTCATAACGATCAAGAAAGCCACGGACAAGGTCGGTGCTGTAACCCGATAGATCCGGAGCATTCTGGCGATCCCGATTGATGTTTCATTCGCAGACTTCGGAATATGTTGAACTGAGAGTTCTTTTCATTATTTTATTTGCACTAACATTGTTATCACAATTAATCTCAGACTAACTAGGATGGACGAGTTATTGACAGAATTCCTCTTTCAACATTTTCTGCTGGTATTTACAAGGGACGAGGTAGCACACGAACGTATTTTACTCACACTAATGCATAAAAAAATACAATACACTCATTTTTACGCACACACTTGCAAATTTTGTATTAAGGAATACAAACGTTGTACGTAATACTACAAGACGCATATGATTCGGAGTCGTGTACATTTTGGCAGAGGGGAAATTACAAGGTAAGGCGCATCCCGTCTAAATGATCTAAGCAATTAATAGGTATCAATTATTATTTTACGATCAACGTCTACGCCAATGTCCGACATTATAGAACGCAGATCTTCTATTATGTCGGACATTGGCGGAGAAGCAAGAGGTGTTACTTTTTTTTAATCATTTTATTCCTTTTCACTTGGTGAAAATGGTGAAAGGTGCTACTTCGATTCATACTAAAAAAACAAATAAAGAGATGAATGTCGCCTCTATCCATTCATAGTCCATCGGGAATCTCACCCGGAAGCTATTAAAGATCATGCGCTATCTGATAGGTCATGTGCCGTGACAAGTCTTTTACGACCCTGACCCTGTGACCGAGACGGTCTACAAAATAAAAAACGAATATCTATTTTAAATACACTTCTTCCTAATATATGGGTTGGACCCTTTTATGCATCTTTCTTCACGAACTTCTCTCCAGGACAATCTCTTTAACCTGACCAAATACGACATGACCAAATGTTTATGAGACATGAGACCATGACATGGAAGTTTATAAAGATAAATATAATTTATTTCATAAAAAAATTACACAGGAAACCGCACTAAGCAAATCTTGTGTTACAAATACTTAAATATAAAATAACACTCTTTTTATAATATACTTACTTATAAAAAAGAGCACCCACAACCGCTCACCCCAAACGCATACTACACCTCCGTTCCATCGTGGGTAAAAAGTAAATAAAAGATTCTCATAAATAGACAAATATACTTCATATAATATGTAATATGATACTAAACTATCTATTAATCAATTATAGTTAACAAAACTGCCAACTTTACACTAGTTTCTTGGGATCAATCCACCTGTTAGAAATTGAAATTAATAAATAATAAATAAATAATACATAACGCTGGACATTTCACACAGCATCATCTAGCCCCAAACTAAGCAAAGCTTGTACCTACTATGGGAACCAGATAACTGTTATACTACGTATATACTTTTTGTTTGTAAATACATACTTATTATACATAGAAACACCCAGACCCGAGATAAATATTAGCAGATCATATAAACATTTATCCCGCGGCGGGGATCGAACCCGCAACCTTCTGCGTCACAAGCGGATTTTCAGCGCGCCACAGAAGTCGTCATTAAATCGAATTTAATCGAAGTTGTTTTGTTTAGAATCCAGTATTGAAATTATCTGATTGTATGCCGTGGTTTCAAACAACAAGGTCCTTAGAACAACCAGCAACAAGAACCTGTCGTATTCAGGATTGTTTGTCTAAATAGGTACCTAGTCTAAAATAGGTAGTCTTGTTCTAGATACCAAAGTGGCCTAACTTGACTCTTTTAGCGGGATCTAATAAATACTTATTTACTAAGTTCAGTATCAGATATACCTACACCGCTATTTTATGACTACCAAAAAAAAATTAAAGGACATTTGCAGCAGATGCAGAAAATGATAATGGCATGGTCAGAACTTTTTTTTATTTCACTATCACAAAGTTATCGAGGATTGTTGTCAACCAAAACCGAACAAAATTTTATGAAAACTGTACAAATAAGTACTATAAACAACAATCGCGTACAGACTCTCATTCGAACTATGTTCTCGTATCATCCCCAGTCAGTAAAACCGCAGTAGTTATCCTAAATCCATGTCTCGTCTCGTCTCCTTTTGAGGTTATAATTTTTTTTCTCTTTTTTATGAGTTTTAACTACATAAATGTGATCAGTAACAGACACCGAGACCATGTTTAAAATTTTTTTAGTAATTAAAAAATAGGGGTGTATAACTAAAAGATAAAGATGAATTGTGTGAAAGAAGATATGGGTATGAAAGAAACAAATTTTCTTATGAGAAATAAAAAGTCTCCATCAAAATTTTCGATTCAACCATCAGACGATCCTCCTAAAGCCGGAGTGCCTTGCCGCTCGGCCATGGAACCCTTAGTCATCACAATCGAAATTCTTGATAAGATATTTATCGGTTAAGCACCGGTAAAGACTTTTCATTTCTCAATGAAAAAACGTATGATCTGAGAGTCTACCGCACCTGACGCTATCATCTAGAGATGCAAAATTCAAGCAAATTAAGGGTGGTCGCACAGTCCAGCCGAGCCGAACGCGCCGAACTGTCAATTCAATAGAAGAAATGCTGCTGACGTCAGAAGCGAGCCGCATTTTCTGACGTTATCAGCATTCTTTGTTTAGATGACTGCGGCGCGTATGCTGCAGACAAGTGTGCGATCAGGTTAAATGAATAAAAAAGGTCCTGATTTTTTATAAAATCCGGCTCACAAGACAACACTATCAAAGGAATGTGTCACAATGCTTGTTCGAGATTATAGTGGCTACGCTCCACTGATAACCGTGTCTTGCCGATATGCTTCTGTTCCATTTGCAATGCTAATTCCACTGAGATTTGCTGTTCCACCTGCCAACTGTTCAGACGTCATGGTATGTAGCCGGAAACTACCGGATAAGTTGTGTATCCGAAAAATAAGCACGCCTAAATCTCTGGAGAATGTTAGCTAAAGGACTACCCTGTAAAAAGTTATGCGTGGTCATTATTATTATTATGAGCCCGTGATGTCCCACTGCAGGGCAAAAGCCTCATTTCCTTTCTTCCACTCAACTCTATTGTAAGCTAATGTTGTCCAATGTGGAGAGTAAGAGTCAAGTTCGTCTCTCCACCGTCGCCGCGGTCTGCCGCGTGGTCGTTTCCTGTCCCGTGGGATCCACTCTGTGGTGGTTCGTGCCCACAACTCATCCAACATGCGGCAGACGTGGCCCACCCAATCCCATTTTAGTTTGTTGCCCAACGTCCACGATTTTTGTTTTGGAGCGCAGTTCCTGATGCTTGGTCATACATAAAAAAAATATACGCGTCGACTTGAGAACCTTCTTCGTTTAGTGTCGGTTAAAAATTATTTAAAGTAATTGTGAACCACATAATAAGTTGGTGGCCCTGTTAACCATGCCGGTGGGTCAACAATTTATGTCTACCCTTTATAGAATACAGTAAAATTACATCTATTCTTCAGACAGTGATCATGATTGCTAAAGTAGCCTGGATCACTTGAGCTGTCTATAGATTGTCTCTACAAACATTACAATGACTAATCTTAGATCTCTAAGAATATATCTTGTTAAATATTCATATGCATGTATATATTTTTATATAGTAGAGAAAGGGAAAAGTCAATAATAATCTTGAGTCAGAATATTACCCAATTTAGTACTGGCCTCTCGAATTTCTCAAAAGTTAGTGCCGATTTTACGCAATAAACTTCTACATTGACAGTTACATGACAGTAATGACAGAATATGTGACAGCCTTATTGCACAAAGGGGGGTGGTCCAATGGAGAGTAAAACCGCTGGTACGCAATGACCAACAGCCAATGAATAACATTATACTTTGTACTAGTTCACAAGTTTTTCGTCTACACCAATTTTTTTTTACAAATACTAGCTTATGTTTGACGCGTGAGTTCACTTCATCACAATCACAACATTTCCGCGCAGCCATTAAAAGCGCATCAAACGATATTAGGAGTGTTAAATGCCATGAACCATTGGCTCGCCAGTTCTCCAATAAATCACCCGTTAGATCGCCGGCTCGCCAATAGATCACTCCACTAAGGGCAGTAGCACACAGAATTCATTGATAACGCGCCTTTGACATAAGATCGGAATACACGCGACATGATAGGGGAGTGGTTATAATTCTGATGCTGTGAGTTACGCACTGACTTGATTCACGCGCCGATTTCTACGATTTCTAGTGATAAAGGTGTTTGGTGGGTTCTTTACCATTTGAAAGTAACATTATTCCAGATAAAATAATAAATTTCCTCAGGTTGAAAACGGGACAGACCGTTGATAACTCTGTATGTACCTAAGCTCTAAGTTTTCCGATGTTTAAATCCGATCGTGAAACATGAAACTTGCATTCAACTGACCATAACGTCGCCCTGCTTGACACAGACTGAAGAAAAATGTCCCAATCGGAATGTTTTCACGTCTTCACTTTCTAAGCACTAGCACAGTGCCACAATATCTGAACTGGTGAGAGAGGCGCTGTTATCGCATTTCATCATCATCTCAGCCATCTAGCGTCCACTGCTGAACATAGGCCTCCCCCATCGATTTCCACAGCGATCGATCTTGTGCAGCCTGCACCCAACGGCTCCCAGCAACCTTTACCAGATCGTCTTTCCATCTAGTGGATCTTGTTCCATCTATCGCATTTGGTGTTGGCATAAAAATAAATTATAAAGTAAAATTCGTTAGTTCCACTTTTGGCCACCGGTCCAGATAAGTTTGGGGCACTGTAACTTAGTTATAATTTTATATACCATTGATTTTCCCACTGTCTGTATAGAAGGCGCTATTTTCAATATCCGCTGCACTAATTAAGCTGCCAGATTAGCATGGACTAGCCTAATGCCTCGTTTACGGAGACGCGGGCCGTCCCGCGTTGCGTCGGGCGGACAAATGGCGTAGAGTGCGTTTACGGAAAAGCGATTTACATGCGTTTGTTTGACATTTAGCGTTATTTGAGCTCGCCGATGGCATTGACGCGTCTGACGCGGCGACGCGCCGTCCATTTGGAAATTGCACAAAGCAGACGTAAGACACCGTCAACAAAAGAGACAGCATGATCGACTTTTTTTATAAAAAATTTCCCACCTTCCCGCCAATCTTGCACGCCTCGACTTTTTATAAATGTCACCGTACTTTGTGATGACGGAGACCGCTGCACGGCGCACGCGTCGCCTCTCTTGTAAACACGTCCAATGCCCCGACGCGACGCCACGCCACACGCGACGCCTCGCGTCTCTGCGAACGAGGCCTAAGGATATGTGTTTAATAATTGCCCTCACAGTCATACAAGCTTTGAAGGAAAGTAATCAAATTATTACGAGCACGAAATAATATACTGGGCTGGCTAGGTCCTTATTAAAATTAACAAGGTGTATTATAATTAGATTTTAATAACTTAATCTACTTCACTACTAAAATTACAAGCGTAGGGTGGCGTTAAGGTTTTTTTTTTACAACACAAGTATCAATCTCAATCTTCAGTGATTAGGTAACAAACACACAAGGTCAAATTATACTCGAACATCCCTGATGAGCACTTCGTAAAGTCTTGTACGGACTACGCGTTCTTAGGGTACGAGTAACCGGTGTTTTTTGACGCGTGTCCGTAGTTTTTTAAAAGAGTTTACGGTTCTAAGCGTTAACTTGGCACCCTATATTAAAATTAGCTTGATGTTTACACCTATATACTAAGTATATTATAAACCAGGTTACACAAATCAGCTTATGTTAAGTCGCGGCACTTTCAATTAGTTATCACTTGATTGATTTGTTATCAACTTAGAGGGCAAGTAAACGAGTCACTTTATTCTAAGTTAGAATTTACAATGTAGGTGTTAAGGGATTGGTTTGACCGCTCAATCTATGTCGGATAAGTAACTAAGCTGATTTTAGATAACAGTTTACAAAGTTTACTATTATGTAGGTACTACTGAAGGAGAAAAAAACAGCCTAATCTGTTCAGCGGTTTGGGCATGAAAAGGTAACAAACAGACAGACAAAAAGACAGACATAGTTACTTTCACATTTATAATATTAGTATGGATAGACAAACGTTTGCCTTTTTAACCGACTTCAAAAAAGGAGGAGGTTCTATGTTCGGGTGTATGTATGTTTTTTTTTTTAATGTACCTATGTTCACCGATATCTCCGTCAGTTGTACCTAAACCGATTTCCAAAATTATATGACTTCAAAGTATAATATAACATAATAATTTATTAATTGAATACTGTATTAATTGCATGTGTATATTCTTTTTCTCTTTTTAGTGTAGGTACAAAGAAGGTTCTTAGTGTCTGTTTGTGTTATGTGAAGTCGGTTCAATTTTTTTTTCAAAAATTTTATTACTTTAAATTATCTTAGACCTAGGAGTATCATTACAAAACGTGTTGCTTAGATTATTCATAGAAGTAATGTGTCGTGAAATGATTAGTTGCATACACTTCAAGTAATTTCTCAGGTAATTTAGTAATTAATGGTTTGTTGAAACACTGAGATGAAATTACTCATTAGATATTTGGGTCAGAGTTATTTATATTATAATTTACGCATATAAATTAATCATAATTTAATATAATTACTTATTTATACAAATATAATTATTTATACAACATTGAACTTAAAAAGTTTCATCATCATTAAAAAATGAAAAGTCTTATCAAAATTTTGGATTCCGACGGGATTCGAACCCGCATCGATCAGACGATCCTCCTAAAGCCGGAGTGCCTTACCGCTCGGCCACGAAATCCTACTTGCCGGTATCCAAATTTTAGATAAGCTCATATTTTTGGCGTTTCATCATCATTATCTTACCCTATTTATTTATTTAAAAACCAAGTGCCCACTGCATGGCAAAGGCATCCTCTTTTTCTCCCTAGATTGGTTCACAGTGCCCCAAAAGAAGGATAATATTGGGGCACTGTGAACCAATTTTTTTTTAAGTTTTTTGTATATAGATCCCACAAAACAAACAGTCATACATCACTTATGTCATAAAAATGAGTTACAACCACATCTGTTCTCAACGCATTATATATTTTATTCACAAATTAATTAACTACCAAATAAATCATTTCCCGCATTCGACGATCAAGGCGATATTAAGTTACATTCATAATTAATTACATATAATTATACATTTATTTGCTTTACTTGATCTTAAGTGTAAAGTATTTAAAAGTATAAAATATCTCTAATTTGTAAGATTGATTTATTTTAAATGAATGGTCAAAGTTATTTTAAATTTACAGTTTCCTAACTAAATATTTTGAGAACCGGCATCATTAAAATCAGAAGCGTTCATGTTGAACTTATAGGTACCTATAGATAACCGATAGTCTATTCATCATCATCATTAGCAGCTCAAATGATAGCCCACTGCTGGACATACGCCTCCTCCCTCAAACGCCACTCCAATTGGCCCTGTGCTGATATTATCCAAGTCTTTCCCTCTATGGCTTCTATGTCATTCACCCATCTGGCTGCTGGTCTGCCCCGGCTCCTAGCGCTTCCCCTTGGGTACCACTCGGTCAGAGCTTTACACCACCTGCCATCACCAAATCTGGCCAAGTGTCCTGCCCAGCGCCACTTAAGTCTCGCAATACGGTCTCCGATATCTGCTACCTTTAACCTCTTACGAATACCCGTATTGCGGACTCTGTCAAGCAACAATATTCCGAGCATGGCACGCTCCATGGCCCTTTGTGCGACCCTCATTTTGTGCAGTTTCTTGACCGTCCATGCTTCGGCACCGTATGTCATTGCCTTTTACGCACACTAAAATTTAAAGTTGCATCTATCCATCATGTTTATACCAACTCCAACTCAAAAATGTCGAAGTCATTCAAAAACTAAATAGGTTCTTCCCACTTGGCTATTTTGCTAAGCAGGAACTACATTTTTGTACAAATTTTTCCTAAGATTTACGGTGTCATTTAATTTAGAATCCGGATACCGGGTGCCATTTACCCATCATAATATAGAAAAATATTGGTTGACTCATTAAAAAAATATTTCGCAAATCATAACTATATTATCAAACGCGTCACCTGTGGCTAACATTCACGATCGATGAGTGTGCGAGAACACAAATTGACAAATAATAGGCCTTTACTTTACTAGATGATTTATACAGCGTCACTATGCCTACATTTAACGGGACGCTATAGTGCCTGAGACATTGTTTGAGATGGAATAGGCTTGCCCACCACCTAAACCATCCTCTCAGTTTCAGCCTGACTCACAGAAAAGACGTCAATACGTGCGGAGCTGACTAAGCTGCGGGTTAACTCACGATGTTTTCCTTCGCCGTTAGGAGCTCGTGTTAATGCGCATATAAATTTTACAAAATGGAAAATCCATTGATGCACGGCCGGGATTCGAACCCACGATCTTCGAATTGAAAGTCAAGGCACAACCTCATTCGACCAACACGGCTCATCTTCCGTGACGGAGGCCTTAAGACGGCCTAAAAACTCCGTCACCACAGTTGGCCACTGACTCATACGAAATCACTTACTTTTATCTTTCGTGTTGATTGACTAATACCATATCCAGTTTTTCCAGTAACTAGCCACTTTTTCCTGTCCTACCCAGTTATGTTGTTTCCGATATCAAATTCGATGGCTTGAAGATCAATTGCTGGTAATGTGACTCGGTAATGTACGAGTAACAAGGGACGAAAACACCCATCCCGCATAGCAAGTCAAACATCAGCGGAACGCCGACGAAACTGTTCCATGGAATTCGTCCAAAGCCGAGCTGGATCGGAGGGACATTTTAGCAACTAGCAACTAGCAAGCATGCCATGGTGTTTAAAGGCATACCACAAATGAGCCGTTTTATCAGGGGCCCATTATTTTGGGACCACGAGGAAGAACTGATTCTTGTAGTCCCGTTTGTGCGGTTGTGGAAGAAAAGAATATCCTGATCAAAGTCAGTTGGTTTGGCTATGTTAGGATAGTGAAAAACTACGCGCGAGGAAAGCGAGCGTAGCGAGCGTGTCGCGGCAGTGGATGCCACCATTATTTCCAAGTTAGGACCATCGGAAAATGGGACTAGGAAAAACAGTTCTCCCTCGAGGTCCCATTAATGGGACAAAATAATGTGACGATGAAACAACGCCCCACAAATAGGCAACACCACTAATCCCCAGGGCAAGACAGATATTCTCTCAGATCAAGTCTACCCAAGACCCTTTGAAGATATCATTATTTCACCACTCTGGTTTCAGAGAACTAGTGACACAGCAAATTCAAGTGTGGCGCCACCAGACGCGATAACAGTACGGTCAGCGAAAAGTTCAGGAACATTTTTTTTTTAATCTTCTAATATCTTCGTCGATTTGGAGCTTGTAGAATTGAAGCTTTTCTTTTTGCTTATGTACTTACATTAAGTAGAAGAGAGTTTTTCCTTACACCATTACTATTTGTAAAAAAATACAATTTTCTTATTTTTTTTATAAGTAATCCTATAAATATTTGCACACATGCCATACCATCAATATGTTCGTTTCTTTCCATCCATAGGTGGTCTGGAAGAAATCGCTTCTAAGCGATAAGACCGCCCATTGTATACATTGTCTCGTTGGGTATGTTTTGTAATTATTGTGTAATTGCAATAAAGAGTTCTTCATTCATTCATTCATTCAATTTTCCCACGCGCCATCCCATTTCAGCGTGCCGTGGTACGAAACTTTATTGTCTACAATTATAATTGTTCATGAAGTTTTGTCGCTGACTGTACGAAAATGATATCAGCAAGTTTGGAGGTGTGGGGGCGCCAATGACGGTCGATAGGATTATGTTAATAGCGATTGCAAGCGAAATTTATCGATATATCGACTATAAAGTACCTCTATCTAAGGAATTCGATCTTATCGATAATTTTGTGTTATGACATCATTATCCTTTTGTGTTTTATGAATTTATGACACATTGTTAATTGCAAGAATGTTTTTGCTCAGGGTACTTGTTCAATTTGATATTTAAGTGCATTTTATGACTCTATTTCATATTTTTTTTATAATACAGAATATTCCAAATACTTATCAACAATTTTTTATTTGGTACCACTATTTTCTTATTGGTATCTGTCCAATGAGATTTTTGTATACAGGGAAAAACACCCCCATAGGATAGAAATACACACCATACATGGTTGCTTCTGATTTGCTAAGTCTGACTGGTAAGGGGTGTGTTTTACGCATGCGCAAATGTCGCGATATCCGCCATTTTCTTTTAACATGCGCATATCGAATCTCTTTACAACATCAACGTAGAAACACAAGTAAAAAACTTTGCGTAATTTATAGAACTAAATCATCATCATCATCTCAGCCTGATGTCACCCACTGGGCCCACTATAGGCCTCCTTTCGCTTTTGCCAGACTTTTCGGTCCTGTGCGTCCCTGATCCAGGTTTTAACCTCGATTTTTTCATGTAATCGACCCAACGCGCTTTTGGTTGACCCTGATAGAACTAAATACAAAGCATTAATCAAGAAGAGAGAATATTTTTTCATTGATTTGAATATTATGAAAGAGATTTTACACAAAGTAAGGAGCCGAGTTATATAAACCTACCCATGAAAATGATTTATGGAGTCAGGGAGTAATAGATATTTTTTGTCGCTGCTGCCTACGCACACGTCACGGAAGACCAGCGTTACAGCTTCGTCTGCTATAACATTTTGCTGAGTGACGGCCAATTTTGATGTCATTTATGGTTTTTTAAGTTAAGAGTGTACAAATTAGATTATGTCGACCTTAATTTAATAGCATACCTACCTCTGTATAGGTAATTGTCTTGTGGCACAAAATAAAAGTTTCTATTCTATTCTATTGTACATACATACATACATAAAGTCACGCCTCTTTCCCAAAGGGGTAGGCAGAGACCACGGATCTCCAGTCGCTACGATCCTGACACACAGTTTTAGCCTCATTCACTCTCATTACATTCTTCATACATGCTCGTCGGTTTAGGGTACTTTTTACATGGCCCTTTTCCAAAATGTCGCCAATTTGATCCAAGAAGGTTCGCCTAGGCCTTCCCCTTCCAGCTGTCCCATACACACTCGCCTCATACACTTGCTTTGTCAAACGAATGTCATCCATCCTCTCTACATGCCCAAACCATCTTAACATACCTTTTTCGATCCTCAACACTACATTTTCTGAGACAAATTACACTTTTTACTGTTTTGTAGGGTACGTATGTATTTGAGGTAGTAGGTACCTACCGTAGATTGTTTCATACTGGTTTTACAATAGTAGTACGAATGAAGATATTGAGCAACGGAGTGTTGTGGAATATTTAAGGCTAATTACTTTGTGATGGTATTTATTTGCTGGATAACTCCATAACTCTAGGACCACTTGCGGCGTATGAGTTGTATTGTAGTTGACCCACTTACTTGTACAGGGTGGTTGATTTTGCTCTCTGAAGGACAGAATCCGCACTGAGAACCCCCCAACGGTTATCGGTTCTTCGGCAGATATGGCCAGCCCACTGCCACTTCAGCTAATTCTCTGAGCTATGTCGACAACTTTGGTTCTATGTCGGATTCCGAGAACCAAAGTTGTCGACATTGAAGTGGCAGTGGGATGGCCATATCTGCCGAAGAACCGATAACCGTTGGGGTAAACGAGTTCTTGAGTGGAAACCGGGACTCGGCAAACGTAGTGTAGGACGCCCTCGCCTGGTGGAGTGACTATCTGCGAAAGGTTGCTGGCAGAAGTCGCGTCGAGCTGAGGATAGGGCGCAATAACGCTCATTAGGGGAGGCCTATGTCCAGCAGTGGACTGCTATAGGCTGACGATTTTGGTAAACTAGTTTCAATCACTTTTTAAGTACTAGTGGGGTTACAGCTACAAGTTTCTCTTCCATTTTAATCTATCACTCGTCATCCGAGAACTCTCTCCTTTCACACTCGTATCAGCAACATATAAACGTTGCTTACTCTAACTTCACTTATTTTAAAGCAATATTCTGTTTTGTTATGAAGTGTGAGGTTTCTCCCAATAATTTTGCGATCAACTACCGATATGCTTTCCTTTCGGTGATAATTTTAGATCTTAGAAATCAAATGTAGTACCAATCGAACAAAGTTCGTATTTCTTCATTCGTTCAAACGTCGTTCATTCGTTCAGAAAAATCCGGATAAGTTGAGTGGTTTGCATTAGAGATACATTCGTTATTCTGTTTTGTATCTTGAAGAACAAATCAGCCTGTATGTACTACAAAGATAGTCGAAACATAAGCTTGGTTAGCATGGCCTATATACAAACTATTTATCCGTAATTAAATAAGATTTTGTGACATTAAACGTTTCATAAGAAGGCAGTTGAACATTTTAGTGTAGAGAATAATATGAGCTACCTACTTAATAAGTATTTCAAAGGAAACTAAAGCAATTCACTGTTGTTATTGTTAGAGAGTTGATGTAAGCTAGGTATTGACGGCCTCTTTAGCGCAGTGGGCGAAGGCCTGCTTGCGACGCAAAAGGTAGCGGATTTGATCCCCGCGGCGGGACCAATGTTTGTATGATTTACAAATATTTGTCTCGGGTCTGGGTGTTCCTATGTATAATAATATGTATGTATTTACCAATAAAAAGTATATCAATTATCTTAGTACTCATAACACACGCTCTGCTTACTTTGGGGCTAGATGATGCTGCGTGAAAAGTCCTGCATTATTTATTTATTAATTTAAAACTTTCCACTCACTGCCAAGAAAATTCCCATCCTCACCCCTATTTACTTACGGACCTATGTAAGAAGGCAACTCGTTTAATAATAATCTTGATTTTTTTGATTTTTTTTTAATTTCACCCTTGTATGTACCAGTATTTAAATTGCATTTTTTATTTGTAGTATTTGAACCCACTTCGTTATCCGTAGTAACGCACTACCAAGGCAATGCGCGATGTAGAAAATATTTTCATATTTTTTTCTTTGACTTATTTTTTTTTATTTTCCAGGAGGGAGATGCCGTCGCGACGGTGGTAGAGGCTAGAAGGGCGGCCGGATGCGGCCCGCGCGCGCCCTTCCGTCCGCCGCCGTCACATAGCCCAGCGCTGCTACTATGCGCATGGCACGCGCCCTGCCCACTCTGCTCGCGGTAAGTACGCCACTTTCTCTCTCACTCTGCCGTGAGTACGCCACTCTCTCAATGGCTCCGCCGTCACATAGTCCACAGCTGCTACTATGCGCATCGCACGCGCCCTGCCCACTCTGCTCGCGGTAAGCACGCCACTTTCTCCCTCACTCTGCCGTGAGTATGACACTCTCTCAATCGTTCCGCCGTCATATAGTCAACTACTATGCGCATCGCGTACCCCACTCTATCAGTCACTCCACCCCGTGAGTACGCCACTTTCTCCATCAATCCACGCTCCACGCTATGAGCATGGTACGCGTCCTGCCCACCCACAATGTTCACTTTAGCCGCCAATCGTAACGATTGTTTCTTAGCTCGTTTAAAGTTTAACTTGTTCTTACTTGAGACTCTTACACTAAAATATTTGATTGTAAATGTACGTCGGTACATTCCTTTACAACTCATTATCGGCAGTTAAAAGCTACTTAGTGGAGAGTATCACTGTCCAATGAGTTATCACTGGAGGCCGGTGTTCTCGGAAGGCGTGATTGAGCTTGTTACGATAAGACTAAATGCTGGAGAGGTTGGTGAAGGTACGGGGAAGCGATAATAAGGCTCTTTGTTACAGCTGTGTGTACAGATTAGGAAAAACTTGTTCTCATTGTTTTGATGTGCGTAATCCTGTAACAATGAGCTTAGAAGATTATCCACATAAATCTATGATATTTTTACGAAAAACCGCTTCTTTTTCGTGATTGTCAAAATATGATTTGCTTTTTATAATATCAGGCAACGGCCTGTATTACAGAAGAGGCCGCGCTTTTGTGATTTTTAGTCATCTAAGACATGGAATATACGAGTTAATAAGTCTGTAAAAAATATATATATTACTTAAGGATATAATCTAGTCAAAGTCGCAGTCAGTTACAAAATTTTATGAGCTTTACTTGCTAAAAAGAAGTCCCAAAGTTACCCCTTTTTTACGTTTTTTTCAATGTTATGACTGAACTACTGATATTTTACATTTCTATTTTGTACTAAACTACAGAATATAATTATTTCTAAACAAATTCGCAGAGTATGGCTTGATAAAGTTATTTTCATAATCACTATGTTTAAAAATCTACAAAATGCACGAGCGCGGCGGCGGACAGCGCTAAGAGTACTGCTGCAGGAATACCTGGCCTTATGAGAGAAAGTTCCACCCGTAGGTACCTGAAAAGTATTAAAATTCTTCACAATAGTGTTTTTTGTTATGAGTAGGTACCATTAACACTTGATTTGAGTTGGTTTGAGGTCTTGATAGACGTTTAATACACGGATGAAGTACTAATATTTAATTAATAAATAATCATTCAATTCATTAAGCAGTCTCCTCTAACATGTTACTTGGTGGTTAAAGGGCGCCAGTTTATTATAGTAGTAATATTCTGATGTCTTGATGCAAGAATAATAAAAATTACTCTTATTAATACGAACGATCTTTATTACTTTATTCATAAAACATAAAAATATTTACACGAAACAATAAACATAAAAATACGTACGTAATTTAATTAAACTAAAGATAAAAAACAGTGTTCAAGTCACCGACCGCAGGTAACGTGCCCAAAAGGCTGGCGGCATTACCTCGTTGGATGGCTATACTTATCCTCTGTCCGAGGTAAGCACCAGCCCTTTGGTCATTGGTCTCGTCAATCAACCTCTTGGATAATTCTCTGAAAAGAAGCCACGCCTGTGGACCCCATGGACCTAAAGTTTCCACTCCAAAAGGCAGAAATATATACCCATCACCGATAGATATGTATTTCCGCCTTTTGTAATTTTCTGCTGAAGCCGCCGCCGCACCAGCTGTTCTGGAGGTTGCCGACAGGTGAGAAGCCGCTAGCGTATCGACGCAAGTAGCGTCCCACACTAGAGGCCTTCCATGGTTCCAAGGAATCAAAGAATAAATATTTAATACGAATATTTTTTCCAAATTTGTATTGTACCATGTCAAGAAGGTACCTACTTACCTATAATTTTTTTTAAGACATTGAACTCATTTATTTACAGAAACTAAGCTACTACAATATGTACATAAAATTACAAATACAATAGAATCAGTCAAGCTATCTAAGGATCGTCGTAAAAACGATCTATAGATAGCTCAACTGATCCAGGTCACTGCCAGTCGGAAGCGTGCCCAAAATACTGGCGGCATTGCCACGCTGAATCGCAATGCTGATTCTCTGTGCCAAAAAATCGCTCTCGAATCACACGACGCTTCGACCAGACGACCTGAAAGATTTTTGAAGACGCGATGGGCCCCGGATCCCTACGGACCCAGGGTCTCGACCCCAAATGGTTCAAATATATAAACCCGATCAAGATTTCTATTTGCGCCTTTTGAGATCCTCAGCTGAATCTGCCGCCGCACGAGGCCTAACGGATGTCCCCTTAAAAAATAATATCTTAATTATTGTATTTACCAGTAAGAATAATATGGAAAAAGTACCCCACATCTTACACAAACTTCAACATTATGTAATTAGGCATAGCAACGGATATTACAATTGCATTTTACGATGCTTTTGATTTAGGTGCAATTTCTTATTTACATCCAAGTAATCGTCTAGTAGGCAGGTTTATAGATATACATTTTTATCAGGCGTCAGTCGCAACGAAATGAGCGAAAACCCGATAGTATTTCAATAAGCAATCTCAAATAGCTAAGCGCGTAACATAGCTGTCTCGACTCTCGTGGCAGTATGGCACAAGCAGCCCGTAGCGCTAGTCGTCTCTGAAAAAAAAAAACAATACGCGCGCGTTCGCAATTCAAAATGATTGATCTGTATCACCATCGAACGCATTAGAATTTGAAACTTAAATGCAACCTTTTTGGAAAATTTTTGACCAAGTAGTTTTAATTAACATGAAGTGGACAAGAACTTATGAAGTGTCATAACTTTTTCGAGTGGATTCTGTGATAACCTTAAATTTTATGTATGATTTATTCAAATCCTTGGACAAAACTATTTTTGCTGATAGCAATTAATATGGTAAGTGACAAATTTAATTTATCCAGTGAGTACTGGTTGTAGGTAATATAATAAAAAAAAATGTTCCAGAAGTTTTCACATACTTTTTCCACAATTTACGAAAATTTGGTAAACCTCGTATTTTTAGTTTAGAAATATACTTAGGTAGGTACTGATTTTCTATTATAACATGTCATATTTTATAAACAAAAAAGATGCGCTCATCAAAATTACTTATATTTTTTTAATTAATCAACTACTTACCTACAATAGAAATTAAATAAATGAAGTAAGTATTTAAATTTAATACTTATATCATAAATTTTTATACGAATGTTTTGAAAAAGTTAAATTTATGCAAGTTTACTTATACCATGTTAAAAAGTACGGGTGTGATAACGAGTGCATTGTAAGTAACAAGTAGGTTTTTGAAAAAAATACGAGCTAAATCGTATCTGTTGATATCGCATCGTATAAATGCATTTTTACTGAAATATTGAGCTTAGAAATATAATTACTTTGTAGAGAGTGGTAGTCTCTGGCTATTCAATGCTCTTCCGGTAACACTGAGACTTCCATTGTATATAATGTAACTTTAGACAATGTTGCAAGTGTAATTAAATTTAATTGCTTATCTAAATAAGCAATAAACATTTACCTCATAGGAAATAAGGTTCTTATTATTTACACTAATATTCATAAGCTAAGGCATATGGTTACAGAAAGTTAGAAACAAGAAAGTCTAGCAACATTTAATTTAAATGTTTTATAACTCTGAGGTATTTTCAAAATTCGAAATCCTAATTCCAAGACAATTTTTTCAAAGAATTTTTATACCTACTTAGATTTGTTTTTTCAAAAATTTGCCCAAAATAATTTCTTACGCTCAATATTTTTTATTTTAATTTATTTATTTCAGGCAACTTTTGACAAAATATAAATATAATGACAACGGCCCATATTAATTTAAAACTTACGAGACTAACATTTAAATAAAAACTCATCTTAACTAATAGGCAATTTCTTCGGTGACGTGCCTCTCTTGTAAAAGTTATGTTATCAAAAATCCGTAAACGTAATATGAATCAAAAATAAAGAAAGAAAGAAAATATTTTTATTTACCTAAACACTACACACACGATAAAACCTAAAAACTATGCCTAACTTACGATTTACTTATAACTAGTTGTGCGCAGCAGAGTCCAGGTAAACATGGCCATAACTCATCATAAATTGTAGGTAATTTATTAATCACTGGAAAATCACTGAAAATAAATGACCGTGCAATGGCAATTTCAGAAAGTTAACATGTAGGCCCTTAGGTACTAAGTAACTTGACATAAAGTTATGTCATGCTTAAACTAAAAATTTGTATGGTTATCCATAACTTTATCACAAGTTTATTAGTAAGAACCTAACCCAGTAACATCTTTGTATTGATAAAAAGTCAAAATAGCAACAAAAAAGTCCCGTAATGTTATTTAACACGTTCGATGCCCGGTAACATCTCAATTTTACCACTCAGTGTGTGTTCCATGTTAACTTTGTTCAATATTATTGTTCCCATGTAGGAAGTATAGAAAGAGCACGTACCAACCATAGCACTTTCTCAAAATAATTCAAGTGCTGTTATGAATTTCCGTATCGAATGACCTAAGGTCATTGTATCGATTTAATCTACATTGTTTCAGCGATAATCGAATTGAGTCATTAAATTCGATTAATTGCCGTGTTTGATAATAGTGCTAGGGTTTCTTCATTATTTCAACAAATTATTTTTGAAATAAGAGTCTCATGATGAGCCTGACTTCACCCACTGCTGGATATACTCCCTCTGCTTTTGCCATTCTTCCCGGTCCTGTGCCAGCCTGAACCACTGTCCTACGACGTTAATATCGTCCGCCCATCTCGCTGCCGGACGTCCGACGCTTTTCCTGCCAGTTCTAGGCCACCATTCTGTCATCCTTTTACACCACCTATCGTCACCACGTCTTGCCAGGTGTCCCGCCCAGCTCCACTTGAGTTCCATACCTACATCCATGACTTTTGTTCGTCTCCGGATCTCAAATAAGAGTACCTAATATCAATTGATGAATTAGCTAAAATTACTCCGGTTAATCCTGAAATGAGCGTTGTAACACATAGGTACGTATCTGGACATGCCTCTGACTACCCCCTTAGACATCTTCAAATAATCTTGAATACTTATGAACTACTTACCGCATGAGCGGGATAAGGGCAGGCCAATGATGATGATGATGATGATGACTTATATATAAAAAAGATCTAAAGAATGTCTACAACGCCTCGGGGATGCAGTCATGATTCTGTTTTCGTTGTATTTAAATGTTTTGTTGGTTTTCTGAATTCCAGTATTGGGCAAAGGTCTTTCTTAGTATTTTTATTAACATTCTAAGCATTTGCTTCCAACTTAAAAAAAATAGCACTCCGAGAGTCGGTAACAGATATGCACAGAAGCCTAGCTGCCTGCAGGTGGACAGGGCGCGCTGCGGGAAACGCCGACAGAACCCGAAGTTTGTCGATCTTTGCCGAATGGTAACGGATATATCATCATCATCATCAGCCTGTAGCAGTCCACTGCTGGACATAGGCCTCCCCTAATGAGCGCCATTGCGCCCTGTCCTCGGCTCGACGCATCCAGCTTCTGCCAGCAGCCAGAGCAGATCGTCACTCCACCTGGCCGGAGGGCGTCCTACACTGCGTTTGCCGAGTCGCGGTCTCCACTCAAGAACTCGTTTACCCCAACGGTTATCGGTTCTTCGGCAGATATGGCCAGCCCACACGGATATATCGTCGCGAAATTAATAGTTTCTTCCCATCCATTTGACATTTGTCATTTGACGACCTCTGTAGCGCAGTGGGCGAAGGCCCGCCTGCGACGCAAGAGGTTGCGGGTTCGATCCCCGCGGTGGGACCAATGTTTGTATGGTCTACAAATATTTGTCTCGGGTCTGGGTGTTTCTATGTATAATATGTATGTATTTACAAACAAAAAGTATATAAGTAGTATAACAGTCATCATAGTACCCATAACACAAGCTCTGCTTACTTTGGGGCTAGATGATGCTGTGTGAAAAAGTCCAGCATTATTTATTTATTTATCTCAAAAATGCCCAACGCGCCTAGAGTTTTCCCTTCAAAAACACGAGGCTTCCAAGTAGCACCCACGCCTTAATAAACTTCGAATAAAATTTGAATAAAATTGAGATCGCAAAAATCATAAACATGATACATCTTCCGACTACGGATAATTATAAAAATACATGTTACTATAATTGCCCAGGACGCACATGCTGTGAGGCAGGGAACGCGAAGAACTATTGGTTATTAAGTTAGTCAGTTTAAATGGAAGTTCTACCGGAAGATATAAAACTTGAAGCTTTAAAAGCAGCGCTTATTATGCTTAACTTAAAGCCATTTCAAACCCCATTATTTTTTAAAGCCTTGAAATTAAAAAAATATAAAATTTAAAGCAACACCTGCACCAATTTGCAGTAGATAAAATCATTAAAAAAATATTTTAGACTCTATGCTCAAGGTAATTTTGAATTTGGTTATAATTGGGGCATTTTGAACTTTATGTCCTAGGGACTAAGCATCATAGTTTGTTTATCGATTGATAATTTTGATTTTATAGCGTGTTTATCGACTATTAACACGCAAACGATTTGATTTGTTTAAAATCCATCACGTATCAGCTAATGGTACAAATTAACTGTTTTATTTATATGGGAAAAGGAAAGTACATTTTTATTAGTTGTACGGTTTCACCATACATTGGCAATTTGCGCATGCGGCACTTATTTCAGTCGCGTGCGCTGCACTTTAATTTTACCTAATATTTTATATTATTTTTCATTTTTTAACCGATAGTACGTGACCTACTCGCGCACAAGTCACTAGTCAAGGGAGAGATTAGCCTACTTAATCCTTCACTTGTTACTTAACTACCTAAATAAACTTTTATTAGTGAATCTTGTGTTTTACCGTTACGTGCTCAGTAACATAGTGTGAACAACATCTACTACTACTACCTGTAAGGCCCTACACATTGGCTCTTACATTAGTATTAACAATCTTCAAAATAGTATTTTTTTTCTAAAAAAACAAGGTATTTTCAATGCTTCCAAATTTTCTAAATTATGCGTGTTCATGCGGAATTAGTTCCTCTGATAAGCCTAGCAAAACTAAAACGGAACAAGACCGTAACTCAAAGGTACGGTAGACGCTTTCTCAGGTATTTATAGCTAAGTTTTCTAGATGTTTGGGTACCTAAGTCAATGATATTGTTTGTAACATCATTGACCTATAATGCCACAAACTTATCTGGACCGGTGGACAAGGAACCAACGAATTTAACTATAAAAATTATTTTTCTGCCAATACCAAATGCGCAGCGCCTCTCTCATCGGTTCAGAGGCAGTGTACGTCTATTTAGTCAAAGGCAACAGCAATGAGGATGATACCCTGTTTTTTGCACGAATTTTTACAGTTAATGAGCGCGTTTATATTTTTTGAAAGGGAAATTGCTTAGGTATTTGTGCCCGGGGTTCAAACTCACTACTTTCTGATCTTCTTCTTCTTTTATTTAATGGCAATCTACACAACTAGGTGTAATTCTGCCAATGTCAAATTTTAAATATAGATTTATAGTCATGTCAGTCAGTCAAGTCCTGTCGATGGTTTGAACAAAACACGGCGGCTTGTTTTCTTCAAAACGAACGGAAACTTTTCGTCAAATGAGAAATCTTCTTCAATACTCCCCCATTCCATTTTCCAGATCTCCTGTTTTAAATCCAAGGCTTCATTAGTAAAATGCCACCGAAATTACATAAAACCTAGTAAAACACAAGAAAAAGAAAATAAAATAGCAGAGCAGTGCTTCTTCCTAAAATGGCGAAAAAAAAGCCTTTCTGATCTTACAAGACTAGTCCAACACGAGTATAAACTTGACATTGACAATATCAACAGTAAATTGGCATGAGAAGAGCACGATGATTTGCATTAGTTCACACTTGGTTCACACCAGTTTTTACTAGAACTGTTTCCATACGGGAGCCGACCTCTTTGTCGAGCGAAATCAGAGATTGTTGGTAACGGAACTTTTTTTTAAAAGAACTTATTCAAAACTGTTAAAAAAAACTACAATGTTTGGATTTAAAATTGGAACTCTGTAATTTTATTTCAAGAATTCAGTTTCGATTTTGAAATTGGAACACAACTCGAACAGCGTAGAGTCAATCAAACTACACTACATCAGCAATATGAAGTCAATTGACTCATTTTTAACCGACTTCATTGAATATTATTGACTCCATAAAGTCTTAAAATCAAAAATATAATTCGATTATTCAATCTGCTTGTTCCAATCTCCTTATAAGCTAAACAAACATGCATTTGCAAACAATACTAGTAATTTGCGCGCGCTCTGTCAAACAATATAATTAATGGCCACACAACAATAGAGTTTCATACAAATTGCAACGAGAACACGTGTAGCTCATAAACTTAACCGCCAATTATGTATTTTATTTACATATGTATTAAAATTTTCATATACCTGGATATTGTAAACATAGCCTAATTAAAATGTTTGGAGACTGCGTCCAAGTAGTCAATAATTATTTTGTTATGTTTAAGAATGCGATCGATTTTGCATTCGAATGAATACGAGCTCAGGAATTCTTAGGTTAGATTAGCCCTATTAATAAACGTTGCTTAATAGTTATGTAATGCATCTATGAATAACCATAATTTTTTTTTTGTTTATGCATGACAACTTTATGCAACGTATAAGGGCCTAGATTTTTTCCGCGGTGCAATTCAGAGTCAAAAAGCATTTTTATTCATAGTCTAGGTACCAGAGAATAGAAAGAAATGACAGTAATGACATTATAGTGTGGATAAAACGCGTAGAAAGTGGAAAAAAGTTACTTTTCTACCCGTTTTATCCACACTCTAATGTCATTACTGTCATTTATTTCTATTCTCTGGTACCTAGACAAACGCCATGGTAAGGGGGCTGGGATGTCATATTTAGAAGAAAAGTTCCGTCTTAGTACTAATATAAATATCACATTGTTCAAGGGTACATTAGTAATGCTCCGAGAAATATCATTCAATATTTAAATAGGAATTAGCGTTTGTATTTTCCTGTCTGGAAAATTATTTATCTACGCAGTAACTGAAATTATTTATTAATGAAATTAAGTATTTATTTATATATATATCATAAAAAGACGACGCGGCAGACCAAAACGGAGATGGCGGGACGAGCTGAATCAGTTTTTAGCGGAATGGAGGGATGTTGCTGGTGACCCGGATGTCTGGAGGGAGCGGGGGGGAGGCCTTTGCCCAGCAGTGGGACACCGATGGCTGAAATAATAATAATAATAATATAAATCATGCTGAGATAGATGTGTGGAGTGACGCGAATGGACAGAGTAAGGAATGAGTACCTAAGCGGAAGTGTGAAAGTGGCGCCAGTGAATGAAAAGATGAGGAGCACCAGGCTATCATGGTATGGGTATGTAATGAGAAGGGAAGAATGTCATGTATCTAGGAGAGTACTTGGTATGAATGTTGATAGATTTACAAGTAGAGGTTGGCCAAAGAAAAGATGGATGGATTGTGTGAAGGATGACATGAAAGACATCACAACACTCACTCAGTGTTGAGATGACGGCTGATAGAGGAGAATGGAAGAAGAACACATGTTGTGCCGACCCCAGTCAGTCAGTAGTCAGAGGTTTTTCTAAATACAATATATTTGGCAATGTGACTACATTTTCTAAACTCATGGACGTACGCATTCTCCCCATCCTTACATACGGTGCTCAGACTTGGTCTTTGACAAAACGTCAGAAGTCCGCCCTTGGGGTCTGTCAATGGGCCATGGAGCGTAGTATCCTAGGTGTAAAACTGTCAGGACAGTGCGGAACAGAATTCTTGACGATTGTGACAAAGCTGCCAGCCTGAAGTGGAACTGGGCCGGACACGTCTGCCGCATGTCGAACGATTTGTGGGCAAAACGCGCCACACAGTGGGCCCACAAAATATGACGCACAGACGTGGAAGACCTAGGATGAGATGGCGGGACGAGCTGGACCTGAGAACTTGGCCTGTTGCTGCGTTAAATCGCGAAGAGTGGAAGAAGGGAAGGGAGGCCGTTGCCCTGCAATGGGACAACACGGGCTAAATAATAATAATAATGACTACATTTTGCAGGAGTAAAGCAATAAATAGAGAAAGCTGAGTAATAAAATAAAAACATAAACAAGAGCAATGAGATGACGAAGCTGGGCAGGACTTAGTTATAGGATTATTTATGGGGAAAGGCACTAACTCTTAAATCACTGGAAGTGCACAGTACGAGTAATGGCCTACGCAGATCGGGACGGTATGGCACGGCATTTAAAATTGTTACCAATGGTAACAAACATATTATTTATCATATTAGATAGTTAGCGCTTTGGTGTTACTGTAAGCTTTCTATCAAAAACTGTTATAATAAATAAATAAATAAATAAATAAATAAATAAATAAATAAATTATTATTTTATATTACTAGCTGCGCTTCCGCGGCGGTTTTTTTATCGAGATAAAAAGTAGCTAAGTCCTTTAATAGGGTACAATCTTTATCCATGCCAATTTTAAGCCTAATCTGTTCAGTGGTTTGGCCGTGAAAAGGTAACAAACAGACAGATAGATAGACAGACAGACAGAGTTACATTCACATTTATAATATTAGTATTAGTATGGAAACCGACGAGCATGTATGAAGAATGTAATGAGAGTGAATGAGGCGAAAGCTGTGTGTCAGGATCGTAGCATGTGGAGATCCGTGGTCTCTGCCTACCCCTTTGGGAAAGAGGCGTGACTTTATGTATGTATGTATTAGTATGGATCAGTATAATAATAATGCTATCCCACTATAACAACTCAGCTTTTTGCACTATTTATTTACTTACTGCAATATCTCTCGAGTTTTTTTGGTTATGCTGCTCTTAACGGCAATAAATTGCGAAGCATTTGAATATCAGCAGAGCATTTTAGTAATGCTTTAGATATAAGCTAAAAGCCGTAGAGCAAACGAGATAAAATGTTGGACCACAAAGATTTATGGCCAGAACCGTTGATATTTTTATTCATGTCTAGTGTGGAGACCGCTGAAATTGTTCAAATTTCCTAAACACCAACCAATTGAAACAATGTATATGAATTATATTATAAGGTACTTTTTTAGTATTCTTATAGGCAGCGATGGGCTTGCAACCTGTCACGTATGAAATACTAACTTCTGCAAGATGTGGGCATGTATCAAATATGTATTTGTACATGCCTCTGACTACCCCCTTAGACATCTTCAAAGGATCTGGAATATAAAGATCTGAGAGAATGTCTACCGCGCCTTGGAGATACAGTCGTGACCCTGTTTCTGTTTGGTACTTTTTTTATATATCTAAGCTTTCCTCCGTTTGTTGTGGCAAATAAATATTTTTCATTCATTTCAAAAGTATCATCATCATTATCATTCACACTAACAAGAGTTCCAAACGGTAACATAGTGAGAAATCCAGGCGACGATAGGCTTGCTATCTGTCACGTGTTGAATGCTAACTTCTGCAACATGTTCGCATGTTACAAATTCTAATTATTTTTACGATTTTTTTTACACTTTATTGTCAAAAATAGTGTTTGTACCCTGCTGCCGTAAAATTTTAGTGTTCAATTGGTGTTCACTGTTCTTCCTCCACTCCCCTCTATCACTCCTCATCTCATTTCATAAATAGTAAAGTATTTTTATTTAATCTCTTTTGCCTTAAACTGACACCAAGATGTTTAAAAAAAAATTGGTTGTCTGTAAAGTCGGTTTACTGACGATAGTTGAACGTGACAACGTTTGTGCTTCTTTGTCGCTCGTTCCGCGCTCTCGCTTGCACTTCAAGCCTTACATGGAACGCCTCAGGTAACGCCGCATTTTTTCGTGCGTGCAGCCGGCTCTATCGAATTATAAGACGTTGTCACGTCAAAAACATGAAGTACGCGTATTTATAAAATTAAAAGAAAATAAAAGACACTATACGAAGTTTTAATAAGGCTTAAAGTTCTGAGGTAGTCCTGATCCCCATACAAAGTCAGTGTGTTTGACGTTAATTATTCACGGTGGGATTTGGATCAGACAGACTCAAGTTCGCGAAGATGTTGATGCATGTCAAAATATAATTAGTATTTGCCTGTAGCTTTGCCTGCCTTGGAGTACCTTAGTAAATTGTTTTTGTAATATGATTGGTTGTAGTAAATACTAGGTTTGTTGAACTTACACTTTTATGTCGACACTTAGTGAGTGAAGGCTCGTCTACGACAAAAGGTTGCGGGTTCGATCCCCTCATCAGGACCAATTTTTGTATGATCTAAGTACAAATATTTGTCTCGGGTCTGGGTGTTTCCTATGTAAAATATGTATGTATTTACAAACAAAAAGTATATAAGTAGTATATCAGTTATCTGGTTCCCGTAGTACAAGCTATGCTTAGTTTGGGGCTAGATGATGCTGAGTGAAAAGTCCAGCATTATTTATTTATAAATATATTAGTGTATAAAACTTAGAGATGTCCCCCTTTGCAATCTACAAAGACAAAACCTCATAAAGTTAGCCATAAGCCCACAAAGGCACCGCTTTACAAGTCACAGTTGTCATATAAATCATATAGTATAGAGATTGGATGTATAAATCAAAATCAATGTTAATACCGAGATTGGTGGCGGTTTAAATCAGGTCGTCTCATGTTTGAACGTGATAGTTGAGCAGGTACAGTCGGCTACATGAAATTCTATGATTTTTGAGACATTTTTTAAACTGTCTTGCTTTGGAAGATAATAATCCATACTAATATTATAAAATGTGAAAGTAACTCTGTCTGTTACCATAACTGCTGAACAGATTAAGCGGAAAGGCGTGGATAAAGGTTGTACCCCAGGGATGGACATAAGCTACTTTTTATCCCGAAATTAAGTTATCCCAAGGGACCGCGGGTCACACCGCGGGGGCGCAGCCAATATGGACGTAATTCAACAATATCTAATTAGTTTCAATTAGTTTAAATATTTTACTATAAAAAACAAACATACACCTGAACATAACCTCCTCCTTTTTTTGAAGTCGGTTAAAAAAAGCTTTAATTTTTCGTCTATTACCGTAGAGAGTGTGGGAAAGGACTGCACGTGACCGAAAAGAGTGGCGTGATAGAGAGGAGGCCTATACTCAGCAGTGGGTGCAACCGGGCTGAATAGAAACTATATAATAGAACTAGCTGCGCCCCGCGGTTTCACCCGCGTAAGTCCCGTTCCCGCGGGAATATCGGGATAAAAAGTAGCCTATGTGTTAATCCAGGGTATCACCTATCTACATACCAAATTTCAACCAAATCGGTCCAGCCGTTTTTGCGTGAAAGAGTAACAAACATCCATACATCCATACATCCATACTTACAAACTTTCGCCTTTATAATATTTATAGGATAGACTGTAGAGAAGCTTCTTAGCTACGTACTTACTACCTAGGTACCCCTTGTTTTTAAAATTTTAACTATACCGTACCGCGATTCGGGATCACATTTATTCGTTCCACTGTCATAGCCTATATGTCTAGTCCTCAAAACACATGTTTTTTCATACCGTTTTCGTTCATTCATGATGACTATTTACATATTTGTAGGAACAGGTCCCATCCCAAATCAAAGGGGTCCGTGCTAAGGCAATATTTAACAAGCTATGCTCAAACAAAATTATGTTTAATTTTATATTTATGTAGTGACACCTTGGGTTCGATTTCCTGTTTGGTTTCGATAAGGGCTTGCGTCAATATGTTGGACATTCCGACAAGACGAGCTAACCTGTGTTTTCACGGCTAATTTGAGAATCTCAAACAATGCTTTCTTCTAAATAAAAGCTTTAAAACCTACGAAATAGAGTCCAAATTTGACCGGTTGGTGTAAACTTAGCCAGAGCTTTTGAATGAATCTTTTTGGTATTGAGTTTTTGAGAACGCCCTCTGGGGGGAAAACCTAAACGGCTATAGTTATGGAAAATTTAGTTCTGGCTCGATTTTGATAAAATTAAGAACTGCATTTAAAAAAAGTGTTGTTTTTCCCGAGAAAATTGATTTTTATTATTTTTTTTCGCATTTTTGGATGCTCTATCTGATAACAAATAAATTTTCCAAAATAACTATGGGTCTAATATTGCTGAAAAATTAATAAATCCTACATTTTAGTATTCGCTTTTCATAGTTATTATACAAAATGTATGGTGTTTTTTTTTTCATTTGGATGCTTTGTCTAATAACAAAAAAACTTTGAAGAAATCCTACACTGTCGTTTTCATTAAAAATGTATCGCGGCAAGGCAAGGTGGTGCTTGCTTAGTCGTTCTTGATAGATCGTCGAAGTTAAGCAACGTTCGAAACGGTCTGTAACTGGATGGGTGACCGGCAGTGGCATTTTCATCTGAATGCTTCCGTGCTTCGGAGGGCACTTTAAATTGTCGGTCCCGGCTATTTAAATCGTTAAGCCATGGCGGAGGCCTAAAAACTCCGTCACCGGAGTTGGCCACTGACTCATACGAACTTACTTTTGCTAAGGCAAACCGATACATTATGTCAAACTAAAATGTTGTGTGAATGTTTTATTGATAAAGCTATTGATAAAAATGAATCCTAAATTGTTCTAAAATTAGAAACAGCTTAACAATATCAACAATAATCAATTTAAAATCAATTTACCATGTCGTGAGTCAGTTTGCCGGTAGAATATCTTTATTACGCCTTATACATTATTATTTTATTGTATCATTATTGATAAAACAATAAATTCCAGTCTAGCAAAGATATTTATGCACTATTGAAAGCACGCATGAGTGGTGTTAAGTATTAAAATGTAGATCTGAAGCCGGGTCTCCTGTGACACTGTTTTTGTGTCTTCTAACATCAAACATCGAACAAAATATGGGCGTGTTCTAACTTTTTTGTATAAATGTTATCCAAGGCGGACGGAAAACGTGTTTGTTAGAATGTTTTGTTATTTTTGCTTCTGTGTGCTTGAATAGGCTATATGCTATTCCTGGTCACTATCTACGCTTATTCCAAGTTTCATCCAAATCGGTTCACTGGTTTAGGCGTGATTGAAACACAAACATACAAATATCCAATCATCTAAACAAACTCACAAACTTTCAGCTTTTTTTTTTTGAGTGGAATTGGAAACGTCAAAAGGCACCCAAATCTCAATACCTAAGGTAGTACATAGAATCATTGAGAGATCATAAGTATGTAAGGACTGTATGTGTTATTTATTACATTCATTATTTTATTTCCTTGTTACATAGCTCCATAATAATTATCAGAAATCAATCAATGACTTGTTATTTCAAACATATTCTGATTAGAAATATTGAATATGCATTTTCCAATCAAATTAAGTTATTATACTTATCTGGAATCTTGTAAACTATAAGATAATTGAAACATGGTATAATATTTACATAAATTATTTTTGTAACACACACCTTTGCTTTCTAGATGGTCTATCTAGATGTAGGCATCCTATGCCTAGATTCAAAGGAATATTGTAGTGCCTAGAACATTATATACATTAAGTTAACGTACCTAGCATCCGAAACCATTCAAATTAATCGACCTTATCCACAGGAAAAACAGTTTGCAAAACAGAGAGCGCGTTGAAGTCTTTTATATGAATAATCACATTAAAAAAAACCTGACATCAATGGTTGATTCAGGGCGTCGTGAGGATGAGTTTTTTTGAGTTTTACTGGAAAACTATCAATCCCTCAGGAAAAAAATATATGAGACCACCTTGAATTTTTGAAATCGATCCACAATCTCCCCCCTTTTTGATTCCAGTTAAAAACTACATACAAAAAACAAAAAAGAAAAGATCAGACGTAAATAATGATTTACAGTCTAAAACTAGTGTTCCGTGATTCAGGATTGATAGATGTGGGTCGATTGGTGACGAGGAGTGATACATGCCACAACATTTCGGATTTACAATCATTTCTACTGCTGCAACTCGAGAGTAACTCTTTATTGGAAGAATTACAAAAAAAACAATCGATTTTTCCTGATGTTTTATAAGACGAATGGATCGGCTCTTGACCTCAAACTTACATAGGCAAGAATTAGGTCTATGATGGAGCGAGCCTACCCAGAAGGTGCCTATTAACTCTCTTCTTAAAAACAACAGGGTTGTAGCTCAGCGGAAATACAGACGCTGGAAGCTAATTCCAAATTTTTGCAGTGCGCATAATATAAGAACTTTCAAAGCTTAGTTCTAATTAGTTGAATATTAACCAGGTGTGGATAATAATCAGCCGTGCGTCTGAAGTCTCTGTAAAAGAACGATGAAGGCGGAATAAGGTCGTGTAGCTCCTGGGCACACTCACCGTAGTACAATCTGTAGAAGACCGACAAACTCGCTACCTCACGACGATGGCTCAGACTGTCGAGTTTTGCTTCGGCAAGATAGTCTTCGCCTATGAGTCTCTTGGCTCTGCGCTCCACCGAGTCAAGTGCAGCAAGTTGATTTTACATTAAAAATGTCAAGTCCATCAGTAACATGTTCTCTGCCACGTTCTGCTGTACCAAAAGGCACCACTCGCTCCATGAAGACATCCTACACCTTATCACGGGCACTGAACGCACTAAGAGGCTTAACTCCCTGAAATAGAATGAAGTCAACAACATGATGCAATAACCAAGTATATTTACGCTCTGGGTTCCTTGTCCCAGTGCACCCAACAAACAAAACTCACTGTAAACCAAAGCAATTCAAGTTTTGTTGCGCTTGGTGTCGATCGAGTTCACATAGTAGCAACAGTCGTAACTCAAGCTGATTGTTTTGTCTGTTTGTCAGCTTGTTTTATAAACTAGCTGAGCCGATCTAACCGATACTTGCCATAACACGATTTACCGTTTGTAGGAAATAGAACTTTGGTGTTTTTAATTGACGATTTGTGTTGTGTAATCCGATGGGGAAACAAAACAGCGGGGTATTGGGATTCAAACTTCAGTCGAAACCCTTCACTTTTTGAAGAATTTAATTGAACCGATGCATCAAATTCACGTGTGAATACGACGATCCTATTAAATAAAATATATATACATACATACATAAAGTCACGCCTCTTTCCCAAAGGGGTAGGCAGAGACCACGGACCTCCAGTCGCGACGATCCTGACACACAACTTTCAAAAAAAAAAAAAGATTTTAGATATCAACTTTGACTCGGATTCGGTAGCCTGAAGTTTGAGCATCATCATCATCAATATCTTCGTGCCCTTTTCCCACAATATTAGGCTGAAGTTTGAGCATTGGTTAATAAAAAAGCAAGTCCATTTTTCCACAAACGATACTTTTTACATATTATGGAATCTACATATTTAACTAATCAGCCCGGTTACACCCATAGTTGGATGCCTTCTCTCTCTTCATATTCAATGCAAGCTCAGCTCATGTCCTGCAGGTTAAGTCTGGAGACAGTTTGTTCTTTAAAAAAAAATCCTAACGTCTATGGTTTTTATAAGGTAGGTACTAGCTGTCCGTCGCGGTGTTACCCGCGTTCCCTCGGGAAAACTTCACTTTCCCGGGATAAAGTATAGCTTATGTTCATCAGGAATAATGCAGAATTCTAATGGTGAAAGAATTTTCCCAATCGGTCCAGTAGTTTCGGAGCCTATTCAATTCAAACAAACAAACAAATCTTTCCTCTTTATAATATTAGTGTAGATGATTTAGTTAGACGGTTTGCTTGTCCCCAGGTGCTGTGTGGCGCAGTGGCGGACGCGGGCGACGTGATCGGGAACGTGAGCCGCGTGCGTCGAACGCCGCAGCCTCACTACTCACACCGCGTCTTGTAAGTACTCTTGTTATACTCCAGTTCTATCCCAAAATCTACTTTAGACCTAGTTTTCCTCAAAGGTGAACCAACATCTGCTAACGAGTGTTTTTAAAGCTTTTTTACAAGGTGTTACATTTTCTCACCTGGGTTTTTCCTCCATCGTTACAACATTAATTAACACCATAGCTATTATCATATACACTGGATAATTTAAGCAGTATGGCCTTACATTAAGTAACTGTTTCCATTTCCCCTGTTTCCAGAACTGACGAGGAGCTAGACATGCCCGCGTCGTGGAAACGATCGCACTGGCGCGAGATGCAGACCATCATGCGACGCGAGGGGGGCAGCCGGGAGGTCCAGTGCTGCCCCTCCGTGCTCGAGATGGTAACCATGAAGGGTGGCCGGACCCCCACCGGCCTTTACGTAGAGCTCTACGAAGATGGAGAGAACCAGCAGAGCCTATACGAGGTCTCGTGCGCTCCAGGCGTCGCTGAGAGACCCTGTCGCTTTGTCGACGCTCGGCTTTACAACGAGTCACGCTGCATACAGAAGTATTCGTACTCGTACGCGCTGGTCCGCCATCTCCCATCAGCCGCGACCGAGTCCCCCTCGCACCGAGCAGAGGGCCACTTCTCAGTGCCAGGATCCAACGGCTGGTCCATGGACTACGTCAGAGTGCGCGCCGGCTGCGAGTGCCAGATAAAACCACCAAAAAGCGTCCGACGGCGGCACAAAAAAAAGCGAAACAGACGCATAATCGAAGACGATGAGACCTGATAGTGTGTGAAGTGATAACAGTGAACCGAATAGCGATAGAACCTGCGAGATGTCGCGAGTCTCAGTTACCGATACGCGATCGGTGTATCATGTATTTATTTTACGCTTTGTAGTTCAGTCAGTGTCGATCGGTGCCTTATTAGTGCCTTATATTTATATATTGCTAATTTTAGAGAGTTAAATGCTTTGATGTGGCTGGTATGACAAAAGGATAGTGGTGTGTCTGTCGACGCCTCGCTGCGCTAAGACGAATGTCCGTCAGAAACTAGAAAGCAATAAAGTATTGTTACTACGTGCCTGTGGATTTATGTTTTGTACGTGCTAATGAGACATCAATTATGTGAATCGATTTTAAATTTATCACAGAAGATTACACATCCTATGCAAAAAAACATATTCTACATGGTCTGTACAATTTGATCCACTGATTGAAAAAAAATGCTCTCTTCTGAAAAAATATTTATTCAAAGTTAACATGTAATCGTTATTTTTGTTAATGTAACAGTACTTACTTCTAGATATAAGTTTTTCGAGTCAAAGATCTGTATTATTTTCTATTTTGTAATACTTTTATTGTATTTTAGTCTTAAGTAATAATTTCAATCTATTTATACTGTTTAATACGAGGTATTCCGCATGCAGTATGGATTTTTGAGACTTTGCACACTTCACAAAAATCATTAGATTCCATAATCCATAATATTTTTTTCCTATAACGAATATTTTCAAAGTTATAGAAGTTATTTTTGTTAAAGTGTTGTAAGACCGCAAAAGTTCTAATGCTTTTCAACAAGTTTGATCGTTAAAGTCCACGTGCGCAAAGTCTCTTAGTTTGTAGGCAAATTGCTTCCACTATATCAATTGTAAATATATAACACAATAGTATTTTGGACTGAGATTATAATTAATGTTTTGCATTTAGATACGTAATTTCATTATAATTATTTATATCACCTTAGCGACATCTATCGTTTAAACCTGATCGCACACTGTCCGTGCCGTACGCGCCGCAGTCATTTTTCTATACAAAAAATGCTGATGACGTCAGAAAATGCAGCTCGCCTCTGACGTCAGCAGCATTTTCTCTATTGACAGTTCAGCGTGTACGGCTCGGCTGCACTGTGCGAGCACCATTAAACTATTTTTATAAAATTCAGAGTGCACTTGTTTGTCTGACGATTTTTTAATAAATACTTTTCAACGAATAGGTGTCACTAAGTTGCTAACTGTGAAATAAAGTGCCATCAATAAAAATAATCATACAGATACTACCTACACCTATATAATTTAACAATCTTAATGTACAAAGCTAACGTATTCACTGACAACCAACGTACAGCCTTAAAGCGTTAGAAACAATATATTTGAAATATTGTTTAAGAGCAGTAGACAATTTCTCAGATCTTTTCATTATTGATGTCTGTCAGAGGATAAAATAATACTTTTATAAGAGAGATAGAGGAGAGTGGAGAAAGAGAACATGTTGTGCCGACCCCGCATGAGCGGGATAAGGGCAGGCCAATGATGATGTCTGTCAGAGGATATGTAACGCAAATAAAACATTGATGAAACTGACCCAATGAGCTGCAATAAGGCTTGGTACTATTGAGCTGATAGTAATAAATTACCAGAAGTCGTAATAACAAAAAACAATGATGCAACAAAACACACCAGGAGTGCCGGCAGAAGAAAACTTGAACGGTTCTAAACTTGACCAATAACCCAGTGTCGGTGAGCAGTCACGTGTCTCGCACGTGAACTTTTCGAAGCGAATTCAAGATTGTTTTCTCATCTCAATACAGCCTAACGCGCCTAAAGAAGTCTTCACTTCAAAAATGTTGACAAACCAGTAACAGACTTCTTTATAGTTTATTCAATGTCATAGAATTTCAGAATTTCAATAAGTAATGCTAGAGACTCTCTCCGTTTGAGTTGCTTTCCAAAAGTGAAGGCACATTTTTTCAGCACCATAGTCCCACAAGGATATCTATTCCGGTGAGGGAGGCGCTGCTATCGCATTTGGCATAGAGAAAGTAAATGTCTATGGCCTTTGGTGTTGCCAAAACAAAACATTTCACAGTAAAGTGGGTAAGCAAGGGACCAAAGCATTCACAAAGCACCAAACGAAAAAACACGAGCAAACAAGCAATAGTGGATACGGCAACTGGAAACGAATGGCAGACAGATTGACATTTCAAAATGGCATCGTTAGTTCCTCTTTTAGCCACCGGTCCAGATATCTTTGTAGCGCTTTATTTATATGTGACATAAAGTAATGTCAAATAATGTGCTAAATAAGGTGAAGAGGACTAAAATATAATATCAAAAATCAAATCCCTAGCAGTAGCTTTCGAAATAAGTACATACGATTCCTGAATAATGTAGTAGGAAGACGAAGTATGACAACGTTTCAAGGCTTTTTTCTTCATAGAATATCTACAATCTCATGATAAATTCATGACAGCTTACATTATTTTAATAAATCTATAATCTAAAAAGTTGTTATACATTATTTATTATATAGAACCACCGCTTTTACTATTGCAGTATTTTAAGTGACATCACAATAAAAAATGGTTGTTAAATTACAATAAACATCACAGTAGGTATTGTGAAGTATGTATTCTATGTTATTTTATTGTTGAAAAATCAAAACAAAGTGAAATAAAATAAAAATCTGATATAGAAAAAACAATTGTTTTATTGTCATCTAGAAATAATACGAGTACTTACCTATTATTAAAAAATTATCACTATTTAGAATCGTAAACAAGTACCTAATATTATAAGTAAACATACAAAATGGTAGTTCATTATCTAATTAATTTAAAAATTTAAAGTAAGTACTTACATAAGTACAGTAAAAGTTATTTGGTGTAAATAAATGCTTATTCTCAGCTTTCTCTTAAGCCGCGTCATGGTCTGAAAAAAATTATTAAGTAAGTTAGAAGTCATAAATTGAAATGATCAAGAATTTTATACACCTAGTTTTTCAGAAGTTCCTAACGAATTCTTCTTAGTAAAATAATTAAGTGTAATAGACAAAAAATATCCTATTTTACTTTTATAAGAGAGATAATTATTATATGACTTGTGAGCACTTTTAATAAGTTATGGATTTCCAAATCAAGCCAGAAAAATTTAACTTTATTTAACCATAGAGCCGGGTCTCCTGCGATACCTACACATCGAACAAAATATGGGCGTGTCCTATCTTTTTTGAATGTAAAATGTTGTATGTTTGGTCGCAGGAGACACTGCTTTAGACAAACAAGATAACTTACCCAAATATTTCGTAGTTAAGTACATTAACGCAAAGCCAGCGCCTACAGATATGAACTGAGCAACGCCCGCACTGCGTTTCCTCTCATGCCAGCGTGCCCTCTCGCGCGGCAACACTTCGCTAACAGTCACGTACAAGAGAGTGCCGGCTGCCAGCGCCTGTGAAAAAATATGAGCAATTGTAACTGCTTGCATCAAATTTTAATCAGGATCATTGATTACTCTCTTTACTCGTGTCTGTCCCCAATTTCGGTGTAACACGGTGTAACAATCAGTTAGATGGTGAAGAAGTAAGTTTATAGTGACCTGCATGATAGGCACTGCCGTTGAGTCCTGGAAAGAGCGGATTGTGTCCAAACCAGCACCAGCAGCAATTCCAGCTACGGATCTGAAATGTTTTGAAAGTCATTAAACACAGGAACTATTAATGCTAGGAATATATCTATATCCAGCAGAGGAATAAAACAGGCTGAACGAATTTGTTAACCTTTTGTGCCACTTCTGGGCAAAGACCTCTAGAAAGTTTTCTGTCGCGATCTCCTTCTTAAATTAGTCAAGTTCTTTCCGCCAACGCCTCGGCTGGCCTTGTCATCCCTTCCGAGGAGTGCTAGTGTTTACGCACTCTTATCGGGATGCTTTCATGGTGATTTTAATAATCAAAAATGAAGATCAGTTACCCTCCACTGAAAAGCGAGACGCAAATGATGTGTATGCAGACGCGGCCAGGGAAGGAGTCGCACAACTCCGCACCGAGACAGAAGCCCACCACGTATTTGTGCGAGCTAACTGCAGCCAGCAGAAGAAGGACCTGAAAAACACAAGCATATTTTTAGAACTACTAGCGGGATTAGTAGGTATGTCTAGTATGTGTATTGGTGTATAATCAAACTTTTCATCCGTTTGAGAGATGCTAGTCCGTAGTATCTCCCAAACGGATGAACAAATTGTTTTATTTTTCAGTTGACCTTGGACCAAGCCATGATAAAAAAAAAATAGAAATAATGTTTTTTTGAGTTTTAAATTTACAAATTTTTACTAAAACTAAGTGTAAATCATGTTAGGTACCTATCAAAGTGTGGAGCATGACAAGGTATGCAACTAGAGGAAGGCCGAAGAAGTGGTTGGATTGTATGAGAGATCATGATGGTGACAAGAGTGGTTAATAGTTGAATAAGAGGAGTTAGTGGAGGAAGAAGACAAGAATATATGCAATGTTGACTCATACTAATGGGATATACAGTTCTTCCGATGGATCTAGGCATTCGTGAAGTTAGCCGTTTGTCTGCGCAGAACACAATTTTGTATGAAAAAGCGCTCACGCGCAGACAAGAGCTAGATCCGTTGGGCGAAATGTACTTTGGGTGCGTTTTCCTAAAACGTTTTATATAAACAACGTGATTACAAATTAGAGATGCGTGTTCTTGTAAATAAAAGCATAATAAATAATGCCGATAAATAAATTATGTGTCAATAGGTACCGACCTATTAACACATAATTTTAATATCGCGCTGGAACGTGACTGATATAAAATACCGGCACATATTTCACACCTAACAACACTATCGGACACCTTTCGACCTTCATTATTTCGTAATGTGATAAGAAGGTACGGAACGGAACCGAAATTCTCAAGCTGATTAAATAAAACGTAATTCCACTTGTTTTAAGATGGAGGTAAGTATCATGCACCTGAAAGAAAGCTAGGCGACAAACTGTGTTTGTTCTCTTCACGGTATTGGTCGCGAAAGAGCAGGAGTAAAACCACCATTATAATGATCCAAGCGGTCCTACTGAATATATGCTTTTTGGCTTTGACTTGAACTTCAAGTGGCACAGGAAAATATTGCTAGGAAACCAGTTAGTTATAATAATAGGAGGAAATTTGGCTTGCAACCTGTGTCGTAAGAGGTAGTATGCAAAATTTCATTATGATCTGCTAAGTAGTTAAAGTTTATAATAGCGATTGTGAACAGACTCATTTTTACGTTTAAAAAATCATTATTTACCTACTCGTAGTTAAAAACTTAGGCCTTAGGATATTAGATGATATATACAGCGTCAGGAGGCAATCCATGCCTACACTCAACGGGACGCTGTAGTTCCTGGGACATTGTTTGAGATGGAATAGGCTTGCCCAGCACCTAAACCGTCATCTCAGTTTAATCAGCCTGGTCCACAGGAAAGACGACGTCAATACGTGTGGAGCTGACTAAGCTGCGGGTTTCCTCACGATGTTTTCCTTCACCGTTAAGAGCTCGTGTTAAAGTGCGCATATAAATTTTTCGAAACGAAAAATCCATTGATGCACGGCCGGGATTCGAACCATCGACCTTCGGATTGAAAGTCGAGGCACAACCCCATTCGACCAACATGGCTCTGTCACGGTGTGTGTGGCTGATGACAGGTAGGTAAACGACCACAAAAAAACAGTTTGAAAAAAAAACAGTTCCCAGGGACTCATACGAATCTTAGATTGGTTTGAAAAACGCAAAATTTTTGCCCAAGATTATTTTGCCACAGTTTTATAAGGCAAAGAAGAAGATAGGTATAATCTATTATCATAAGTATTTTATTATTCTAATTCCGTCCTGTTCTGTGTACAATATTTTTTATTTTTATTAAATTTTTTATTCTATTCCAAAGCTTGATAGTTTCGTTTTCATTTCCAAACGTAGTTTTATCAGTACAAACATAGATTATTTTCTTCAATGGTAGATAGGCACTTCAAGTTTGATTGCTTGGCCAAATGTATGTGTAATGAATGATAATGCTATCTGTATGTATTTATTTATCACTTATTTGATTATCTAAATTACAGAAATAATACAATAGTCAGACAATGCATATGGACTAACTAGGTTAATTAGAAAATAAGGTTTTAGGCCGCCTAAAGGCCTCTTTTGTGTATTCCAAAAAAAGCGCTCGTGGTCGTGCTTGCTTAGTCGTTCTTGATAGATCGTCGAAGTTAAGCAACGTTCGAAACGGTCTGTAAGTGGATGGGTGACCGCCAGTGGAATTTTCATCTGAGCGCTCCCGTGCTTCGGAGGGCACGTTAAATTGTCGGTCCCGGCTATTTCAGTCGTTAAGCCATGACGGAGGCCTTAAGGCGGCCTAAAAACTCCGTCACCAGAGTTGGCCACTGACTCATACGAACTTACTTATTCCAAAAAAAAGCATCCCACACCATACGTCTCCTTGTCGTGTTGCTAGGACTTTTAACAAGTGTGGTGAAATATTTTCGAGCGCCTCAAAGAGACCTTTTGTGAATGAACGTAGGTACAACAAATAAATAATGTAACCTAAAAAATAATGCTGGATATTTTGAAGCGTAACTGATAATTATCTACTACTTATATGCTTCGCGGCGATGGAACCCGCAACCTTCTGCGTCGCAGGCGGACCATCGCCCACTGCGCTACAGAGGTCGTCAAATAAAAATAAGTAAGTAGATGCACTTTACCTCTGAAGATGATGTCTGCAGTCCAATAGCCAGTCCTTCCAGCACACTATGCACAAACAAAGCGCACAAAAGCCCGACTATTCCCGATGCACTCTTGTTACAAGGCGCGGTGTGACTAACATGGCACATCCTAGGATTCCCCGAGTCTCCACAGCACCTCTCCCTCATCTCCCCATCCTGACCTCTCAACAAGCTACTCTGCTCACTGGAGCCGTACGTCCTCACATCATGACTCTGACTCTGACTCCCGTAGAAGAGGTGCACCAGCTCATCTACAAGATAAACAATGAAGAAACCCACGCAGAATAAAAGTTCCGTGTTTTCTGGAAGCTTCTCTCTGGCTTCCGGAAGCATGTGGACCAGAGAGGTGGAGAGAAGCACTCCTCCTCCGAAGCAGAGTAAGCAGGATATCAAGAGAGGGTACTTCTGTCTGGTGGCTGGGGAGACGGTTGCTGGAAGCATTCCTGTTATGAAACTCCCAATGCCCAATGCGAGCATTGAAATCAGTTTTGCTGTAGACACTTCCATTGTAGCTGTTTCTGTGTTCGGTATGTTCCCAGGATGTAGTTATCTGAGTATTTCACCCGTAGCTATGTGTTAGTTCATATTTGAATTGAATTCTATAAATATCTGATTCACCATTCCACCTATTGTTAAAGCACTTTTGTTTAATAATATCCCGACACTGTTTTGAAAGGGGTAGATGAGTATTTTTTTTAGGAAAACTATCACTGTCTCAAAGATATTCAGTTTAAAATTAAAGTCTTTATCAGAATTCTTATCATTGTTTTGTTTACATTTGTTATCAATAAAACTCAATTTTTAACAGACACAACCGCACGGTCACACATTTATGTTGAAATGAATTGAATCATCGTCATACAGTGGGATTTTATGACACATTTGTTATCAACCATTACTGCACCTACAATACACCACCGTATTACAGGGTCATTAAGGTTCAATTTATTTAAATTTTCTGTTTCCTACCCATCGTGTCGCTTATGTTGATCCATTTTATTTAATTGTTTCGTAAAGAAGATTGCCTGGATCCAAGGTCTTTGTCTGGTGGACTTTTAATAAATTACCTACCTACAACAAAAAATGCCGTCATTTTTGGATAGTCGTGAAACTGGTTCAAAAAGACTTCACCATTTCTTACTGGGAAGTTTTTTGTATTAAGTACCTACTACGAGAGTATCAAATTAATCATCATTCAATTCATTTATTTATTGCGATAATGGGTAGGTACAACAAAGAGTCATGTCATATTAAATAAAAATTACAGATCAGCCATTATCAACATTAGCTTATCACTTTAACTTTATCATTAGTTTTAGGATTTCGCAGGACCCTAATACTACAACATTTCGTGTCGGTCCATTCGATGTATCTTCAACCGAAAGGTGAGCACAAAATGCCACATATGTTTCATAGAGCATCTATGAAACTTAAGTGGTATTTTGTGTGTTAGGTACCTACTACTAAAACCACAAATAATAAAAATTAAGTACTGAATAAATACTTGGTTTAATTTTTTATTAGTGTAGGTAAAGTACCGCAGTAGCTTTCAGACATTTGTCTGACTCAACGTTTATACACTGCGCAGTTTCACAACAAATACTGGACACACATTAAAAATAAGCATTAGGCTGTGTCCCCAGTAGGCAAACTGTTAGCGGCCGACTGAGTTTGCGGCGTATCGATTTAGTACGCCCTTCCATATATTTGAAATGGAGTGTCCACAGTTTGCTAGTTTTGCGCTCACTGTACGCAGTTTGTAGCGTTACGCGCGCTCTTCGTTTTACTCAGTCGGCCGCTAACAGTTTGCCTACTGGGGACACAGCCTTAATATATCAATAAGGGTCGATTCACATCTGACGGAAGATCCGTCGCGGATTATCGGTCGCGGAACGCCAGAACTGACAAATGTATAGAAAAACACTCGACCGTTCACACTCGACGGACTAACGTATCATCCGTCGAGTGTGAACGGTCGAGTGTTTTTCTATACATTTGTCAGTTCTGGCGTTCCGCGACCGATAATCCGCGACGGATCTTCCGTCAGATGTGAATCGACCCTAATGATGGATTGTGTGAAGGATGACATGAGTAAGAAAGGAGTGAGTGTTGAGATGACGGCTGAAAGAGGAATGGAAGAAGAACACATGTTGTGCCGATCCCACATAAGGTGGAAAAACTGCAGGGAGATGATGATTAATCAATAATGTAATGAATGAGTGAATGAAAAGAAATATATTATGTGCCTTCGCCGTAAACGTAGCTCTATCTGTAAAGAAAAAATACCATTATGGATGGCACAAACAAACCTATTACAATCTGATGTCTATAAATCTGGTTGAAAAAAGAGGCGATAGAAAGAAATCTAGAAGTAATTTTGTAATGGTAAGGTACAAGATTGCTCTGGAAATCGATGGGGGAGGTCAGAACAGTGAACGTCATGTGGCTGAGATGATGATGATGATTAGTGATGCATACCAGTAGGCAACACGGCTAATCGTCCGTTTGTAAATGTCACTCTTCGTCTGTGACTGGGCCATCCTCGCCATCGGTGGTGGGCGCTGATGTCGGCACAGAGGACAGAGGCTCGCTCTGCCCGTCCGCTTCAGTGTGTTCATCTAAATAAAAATAAAGTAAGTAGGTAATTATACTTAGTGGAAATTTCACAGAATCATCTAGGCACAAAGAACAGAGCTTGGTCTTATTGGGTTCTAACATCATCCCACAAAGAACGCAGAGCTTGTTCAAGGAACCTCATGACTAATAAACTACAAGTAGGTATATATTTTTCCAGAAAAATATTACTTTTAGTAGGTGCTTATTTGTACATGCCTCTGACTCTGACTACCCCCCTTAAACATCTTCAAAGGATCTGGAATACATAAAAAGATCTGAGAGAATGTCTACTAAAAAAAGATTGAGGATACAGTCGTGACCCTGTTGATGTTGTTGTTGACAGATATATTAGCAAATCATACAAACATTTTTACCTACAGCCAGCCTTCATCCACTACGCGGCAAAGATTATTTATTTATTTATTTATTTATCAACAAAATCCACAGCTCTTATTATCTATGCTAAAACTTATTTCTATTCCATACAGCCAATTACGGATTTACATTTTATAGGTAACACATGCAAGGCGACCGTTTTAAAGGTAGGTACATTTAGGTACACTTATTTTAACACACAAAATCACACAATTTTATAACCGTTAGTACATCATACAAATTACATTTTAAGAGATAGATAGACACACAGCACGTATAGAAAATAAGCTGTTAGGTAGTTATTATAAGTGATCAAACTAACTCACCTGTGACGTTCGATCATTATTATACGAAGAACTTCACTCGAAGATATAACTAACATGGCAGCTTCGATTCGTAGCTAGCAACATTTCACGCTTTCAGATCTGTAAATCTTAAAAAAAAATACACAAGTATGTCCATGATAGACACGTCAATGTCATATGTCATTCTTTTAGAGTTTAACTTAGTCCTCGACTTTACCAATGGGCTGGGTGGGTAGGGTTTTTATATCTTCGAGTGAAGTTCTTCGTATAATAATGATCGAACGTCACAGGTGAGTTAGTTTGATCACTTATTATACTACAAACTTCACTCTCGATATAACTAACATGGCAGATGTTTAGAGATATATTGGTAAAGTTGAGTTTGATTGGCAAAAATTAAAAGGATTTTAGTATTCGCCCCAATGAAATTAAATCGATTTTACTTTCTAGTAAACATAATAATTAATGTACCAAAAAAATAACTATTATACGAGTATCATCTCATTTTTATAGCAACATAAAAAGGAATCTCACTTGTCATACATAAGTCATGTTATAACAAGCATATTGCAGAAGATAGAATAAAAATATATAATATTTGGTATTTATAATATTAGTAGGACAGTGTTAATCATGCTGTGTATTAAACACCAAAAAACAGCATGGGTATAATTAAACCTGAAGTATTCAATAGGTTTATTATAGAATTCAGCAAATAAAATAATTGAATTCATTTTTTTCAGCCCATGGTCTAACTTACCTTACCAATTCTAATTTAACTCCTATAAATTACATTGGTAGATAAAAAATCTTAAAAATATAGATAAATTGAATACCAATTTTATTTTTGATCCATCTACTTGTAGATGATGATTGATGAAACTATTGTATAGCTAAGTCAAAGTAAATATCAAATGATAATTCTTAATTTTAACAATAATTAAATATTAATATTTCAAGGTAAAAAATAATAATATTTCAAATTTTTCACTAAACCATTTCTGATGTTTCAAATATTAAATAGTAGGTAGGTATACCTAGATCAAGTCTTCATAATAATAAGTGTACTTAACAATATTCAAACTATCACTAAAAAAATATAGTTATTTTATTTAGTTATTTATTTTATATGGCTTCATTTATATATTTTATTAGAGAAAGAGTCTACAATCTCTGGACTTTAGGTAATACAGGCAATAAATTATATACTAGTTTTACATAAGGTAAAAAATGTTTTGCTTTTTAATTTGCTAATCATGGTTCGGACTAATAGAACCCTTTATATAACCTGATCAGGCACCCCCCAATTTTAGAGCCATTATTGAAAAAAATATTGTTGATAATTATATCAGGATTAAGAACCTTAAGAAGCACTTTATAAGTAAACAAATTAAGTATGTAGGTACCTACATAGAAAACAAATCTGTTAAATCAAATACCTGACTTTTGGCACTAGGTGCCTGGTATGGTGGATTCATACGACGATGGATCCATATTCTGATTATTTGTACTACAAAAATCTAAAAAATCATATTAAAGAGAAGTGTGCAAAAATTCTGTTAATGCTTGTCTCTGAAACCAGAGTGCTACAGGATTTCCATGCTCAAATAATATTAGTTTTGAAAATGAATACTTATCTTTTGTAATGGTCTAGAAATGCCTAGATCAAGTCTCTCATCAAGTAAGTATTCTACTAAACCTCAACACAGCGGATGCAGTTCAGGTTTCCAAGATAATTTTTAATGATATGAAACATTAAATTATTCTTTATGCAAACAAATCTGTTAAAAGTTTGCTAAGCTTATTATAATTATATTATTATTATTTTTACATATATATATATATATATACACTATTAAAATTCATAAATTTTCTCAACTGATTCTTGGTAATCTGTTGATTTTTGTAAATGGCAAAAATCCTTTTAGTAATAGGTCGAATGCATTTTTTCACACCACTGCCCTAGGTTATGGCTCTGGCAAGGTATTTCAAGCAAGGGAACTGAATATAATCCGAATGAAAATGCACCTGCACATATTTTGATAGTGGAATGATGATTGTGTAATGTTGTCTACAAAAGAAATAAGTAAGTAGGTATTAAAATCTTTCCAAAAAATATTTAAATCTTAAGGTGACGCATTGATAAACAATTATTTGAAACCAGGCGCCACGCCCCCATGAGCTTCCCGCAAGCAGCTCATACCCCCTGCTCATTTTACGTGGTTTGTATCCGCCCGAGCTGCGCTGTGCGCCGCGCGCCGGCCGCCCGGCTGAGTCGAACTCGCTCGCTTTTCGGTGTTGACATAAGACTACATGGAGTCGCCTTACATTTATTTATTTTTGGAAAAAAGTTCCTTTTTGGACGATACGCATGGTGGCTAGACGAAAGAAATGTTAGATTTTGCGTCTCGACACCATGTTTAGGTCAAATGGTGTCGGTCACAGTGCAAAGTGCACAGTCGCAAAACAGTTCATAGATTGTTATATTGTTAGTACGCAGTACGCAAGAGCATTTCTAGGATTAGTAAAAAAATAATTAAAATACAAATCAAGTAGGTACATCGGGACCCCATTGTTTCGCCGAAAAACTTTCTTCATAATTTTACATCCCATAACATGTTTCTCATAATATCAAAACCAATAATATTAGGATCTCATAATCCCACTCATAATAATAAAGCTGAAAGTTTGTGAGTTTGTTAAGATGTTTGGATGTTTGCATTTCAATCACGCACGCCTAAACCAATGAACCGATTTAGATGAAACTTGGAATAGGTGTAGATAATGACTTTAGAATAGCTTAAAGGCTATTCAAAATGTTGGTACCACGCGGGCGAAGCCACGCGCAGAAGCTAGTGTTTAGTAAATATAACATATTTTTTAGCATAATGATTTTAATTCATAATGTTGTAATACATAATCAATCTTTAGCCTAATTTTAGAGGATATAAAAAAACATAAATGTCATAATGATAACAATTAATAATAATAAAAATTCCGAATAAAAGGCTGGCACAAAAAAATCGGAGCGTCGTGGAACACTCGGTTGTAACGAAGTTTAATCTTGACCTTTGACCTTGACTTTGACGTGGACTGCTATAGGGGGTCCTGTCGATTGACATAATGTTTATAGTCCTATATACACATAACATACTAGTCCTAAAATACTGTAGTCATAATGTTAAATTCCCATAGTCTTAAACTGACATACATAATGTTGTCCTAATATAATAATATTTTTATTATATGTTTATTAAATTCATGCATAATCGTTATAAAAAAATACCTTGGACCGAAACCAGTATTTTCTATTCATAAAAACATTTTGGAATTCACAGCCTTCTGTGTCTCAGGCATCTTTAGTGTGGTATTTTTTTAGGATGAAATGCCATTATGATTTCAATTGTTATTATGTTTGATTATTAAGAGTACATATCGTTAGGGCTTATAGCTTTAGGAGTATATATTGTTAAGGCTTATAACTTTAGGATTACCGTATGTTAGGAGATTTGATTTTATGACTATTTTATGTTATGTTTACCTAATACTATGACTATTGTTAATTAGGTGTAGTATTGTTATGTCGAGTAATCATTAGGACCATTTAATATTAGTACCAAATACAGTATGGGAATTTAAAATAGGATAAGATACGTTATGTCAATCATTAGGGAGCCCTGCTATGGCTCCCTAATGATTTTAAATTCTCATACTGTATTTGGTACTTATTTTAGATTGTCCTAATGATTACTCGACATAACAATACTAAACCTTATTAACAATAGTCCTATTATTAGGTAAACATAACATTACCGAGTCATAAAAACACATCTCCTAACATACGGTAATCCTACAGTTATAAGCCATAACAATAATAATAAATAATGCTGGACATTTCACACAGCATCATCTAGCCCCAAACTAAGCAAAGCTTGTACATAAGTGAACCAAATAACTGATATACAACTTATACACTTTTTGTTTGTAAATACATACATATTATACAACACCCAGACCCGAGATAAATATTAAATCCACTAAACTTCATCTCGCGCTTCGGCGGCACGCTCGCTACGCTCACTCGCCTCACACGTCAGTGGTCACTACTCAAACATAACCTAACCAACTATATTCGATCTGGGTGGATATAAGTGACTATAGTGAACCTTTTTGGCGCTTCGGCAGCCGTCTTCAGTTTTTATTAGGATAAATAAATATTAGGACGATCAAAAATAGGACAAATATAGATTATTCACCAAGGGGATAAAGCAGTGTATTATGTCACGGGCGCCATATTGAATCCCAAGCGCATCGAAGGATTCTTTCAACGAGGGAGTTAATGACTAGAATCCTGAGACAGCGAGGGATTCAAGAGCGCCCAAGACTAAGACAGCTTTAACCCCGAGGTAAATACTCTGCTTTTCACATATGCGAGAAAAATAGTGAATACTTACACCCAGAAAATAGCAAGCAAGTCTAATGAACAGGTTTTATAGGTAGAATAATAATAATCTATTAGCCCAGCAGTGGGACAGTAGTTTTTTTTTATTAAACCTATACTGTCCCACTGTCCCACAAGGAGAGGGACGGTTGGAGAGAGTTGGGGGAGACCTTTGCCCAACAGTGGGACAGCATAGGTTAAAGAAAAAAAAACTACTGTCCCACTGCTGGGCAAAGGTCTCCCCAAATCTTTCCAACCATCTCTCTCCTTCGATAGCTCCCACCACCCACTATAGAAGGAGTCGAGGTGGGTGGTGGGAGTGGTATTCTCAAAAAATATTTTATTGAGTTTGTTCTCAAAAAATATTTTAGCATTAATATGCAAAAACATAAGATCGCTCTATAGTTTGGAGGCATTAGCCACACTTTTTCCTTAAATTTGAATAAATTCTACTTGGTGCAGTTCTATACGGCAAACATTTTCATAGAAACATCAAAAATCAATTCGGAAGAAAAAGATTAGTTGCCACATTTTTTCTTTTTTTTCGTATACGTTCTATTTGGTGTGTACTCAATACTAAAAATTTTAATGGAAATGTTGAAGTTAGAAATTCAAATCTCATTACTTATCTGTTCACATGAGGTTCAGAGGGGGAAATGATATCCCATACAACTTTACCTCCCGCCGGCCATTTTGTTTTTTAGGTGGGAGAAATGATTTACTTTCTTTTAAGACTGTGAGACGAAAAAATGTATGGTTTTCGAGCACTGGGTGTGAAAAATAGTTTTTGCAACTTAACAATAGTAATAATAAATATTATGACGACATATTATATTACAAGTTAAGACTATTATGTAAAATGTCTTTATGCCTACTTAAATAAGACTCAATAAAAATATTTTGATTTAAATTTTTCTTTTTTTTTTCTTTAATAATATTAGGAAAACATATATGTATGTCAGTTTAAGACTATGGGAATTTAACATTATGACTACAGTATTTTAGAACTAGTATGTTATGTGTATATTAGGACTATTAACATTATGTCAATCAACATGACCCTGTTTTGTATTTTAAAATCACAATTTTAAATGTACATAAGGGGAAAAAATATACGAAATATCTAGTATGAGTTTTAAATGTTATGACAAATATCTTTATATTTTTGAGGCATTATGGGTATCAATATTAATAAACAATATTCGAGATTCCAAATTATTCGGCCAAAGGATGATTATGGTACTTATACATTTTTATACCAAGCAAAATTATAAGAAGAATATTTTAGAAGATATAATAGAGACCCCGAAAGGTCTTGTAACAAAACTCAACCGATTTTTATGTTTTTTTTTGTGTATACTGTATACCTACATAATATTCAGCGGGTCTGAGAATCGTACACATAATATAAGCTATTGTAATTTTTTATACATCGTGTGTGTAAAATGCGTTCGTGTTCTACCTCGTCCCTCACAATCGGCAGAATTTGTAAAAGAAATTTCATCAAAACCGCGTCCAGGTCTAGTTAGTCTGAGGTGCTCACTGTCACTGTGCCCGTCACAATGACACCTAAAGTTGTCAAGTCTCATATCCCTGTAGTTTTACTAGAACCCGGAAAAATATTTAACGTTTACTTTATGTTTTCTTGATCATTTCCTTACATTTTCAATATACAGAGCTCTCATCTTCATGTAGAAACCATCAACTTTTTTTTCCCATTTTTAATAATAAGTATTTAAGATTTTACTTAGAAGATACGACTATCGATGTTTACTAGAGCGCGGGAGCTCGATTGACACAGGTCCGACGTTGACAATGGTCAGACGCGGACTGAAGGGGGCCGCCTGGCATACAAAAAGACGCGAGAGCTAGCTAAATAGTAAAAGTCGTAAGCGCCAAAACAGTAATTCTCGTTTAAAATAAAAACTATTGGTAGTTATGTAAAATCAAGTTTGCACTTTGAAAAGGGTGTATAGACTTATCTGTAAATAAAATTTAGAAGCTTAGATCGGTTCCGTTCACCTGTAAAATTAAAATCTATGTTTTTATGGAGCAGTTTTTGGGATTTTTTTTCTGCTGTAATATTTAACAAATCTTGAAAAACCAGCTATCAGTTGGAAGTAAAAAACATGAAATATTCAAAACTTAAAATATCAATTCCGAAGGTTTTTCAATTGCTGAAAAATATTCCAATCCTTGACGCCAATATCCTCAATGCGTCGTCTTAAACCATAGCCAGTAATTCTCAGTCATTGTGAAAATAAAACACAATTAAGTAGCACTGTTATTATCATCAAATGCAGGGAAATGATGATGAAATGATGCTCGCCAGCCTGCTCTGAAAGCATCATTATTATTTTAGTGAACCATTAAGATTTTGACAATACAACTTCTTGATGAATTAGGTACTTGACTTGTTGGATCGCCAAATTAAATGTGATATATTATTTAGGTGATGTACTAAAAATTCCCATTTATAACAACCATAAGTTGTGTTGGGCACTAAAATACTATACAATGTAGTAATTTGCCAAAATTACCTAATTTATGTGTAACTTAAATAATTTTCTACCTTCTGATAACTTCACATAGATAGATGTGCAATCAAATCGTTGTAAGGCTTTTGTCTGAGAAGTACTTATTTTTAGAATTCTCTGCCAAGACTGTACCATGAACATTAATTCTTGGATCACAAAATTTTACAATTACATTACAGAAAATTAAAGCACTTAATATTGAGTTGATAATTTTTTTTTTTTTTCTTGCACATTACAGTTAGTAATTTACTTATTAACATAACTGTATGTAGGTACATAGGTACATACCTTTTTTACTCAGATGATTCAAAACTATTTCCATAATAGTATTGTAAGAAAGTCATTCCACAGCATTTCATTCATACAGCTCATTTCTAATTTTCACCAATAATATTTATAACAGTGAATATTGATAAGTTAACTAATTAACTGATAAGTAAGGTACCCTTAAGTTTGCCATCAAATTTTTTGCAAATAGAGTCATTGCTGTTCTAAGATCTTCCATTGGGAAGTTACTAATACATGTAAAATAATAAAATAAAATAATAAGTTTTTATTTCAGACCCTTCTATGGTCTATAGTGTGTCCATAGCCTCAAATTAATTAATTGTAAAGGTCAAATAAACCTGTTCATTAGTTTTAGGTATAAAATAAAACTTTTACCTACAGATTTTAAATAATCTCTTGTTAGGTTTTAAGGTACTAAAAGTAAATACCTATTTGAAATTATTTGTTGTAAACATATTATGAGCAAACATTCCAGACCCTTTAGTAGACTAGACAGGTAGCCTTTCAAAAATTGGTATTAAATACGGTCAGATAAACATTGGATGTGAAATCCAAAAATATATTCCTGCACGGAATAATATTTTCACGGAAGAAGATTAACTAATCTTCCAGCATGATTTGTTCACAAAAGACATGGCTTGTGCTATGAGTTGCACTAATAACCCTTTCACCCCACTGGTTTGAAATAACCTGTGAGAAGACAAGAAGAAAATTTAACTCCCTGTATGAGCAGGTTTCTTCTGTAAATTGAGTTTCTGCATGGAGTTTTTGTGATGTTCAGTTTGGTTCATAAACAACCATAAATTGACGACTGAAAAAACCTTACCTTGTGTCCATACTTTGGGTATGTCATGTCATACACACATAGGATCGTAGCGACTGGAGATCCGTGGTCTCTGCCTACCCCTTTGGGAAAGAGGTGTGACTTTATGTATGTATGTATGTATACACACATATATGGTTTGTACCATACACTGGTATTGAGTACCGACTCAACACACTCAACGTCTTGATTGTTTTTATAAAGGCATTGTTTCAACTCAGCTTTTTTACTTCTTGATGTAATCAATGTAAGTGAGTGTAACTCTTTTGGCATCATTAAAACATACTCATCAATTTAGGTGGAGTAGCCGTATAGTTAAGCATTGATGTAGCTTGTAATATTACTAGTAAGTAACAGAGCCAGGCATGATTAGTTGTGTGTGTTGCTTTCACAAGCGCACAGGTTCAATTATTCAACCAAAAAGCAAGAGGGTCACCTCTTTCAATATTGCTGATATTATAGGTACAAGCCAAATTATTATTTATGACTGGGCTAAATTATTTCCAGCATAAGATCACCCAAAACCATTGTGACATCGAAGTCAATGGTAGGTTGTATTACAGCAATGTCCTCAATCGGTGAGGATGAGCCAGATTCTTCCATAGAAAGGTGTCTATAGCCCCGTTGAAAACCTTTTAGTAATGTAAGGCACTTTTGATATGGACACAACTGTTATAAATTCCACTTTCAGTGGGAAAAAAGATTGACTTATTGTAGTCTGAAATAACAGTAAGTAGGTAAAGACATGTTGTACTACAAGTAAATTCACTGTATAGGTAAGGCCTATAACAGTATTGAGCTCGTGTATACATCTCGTGCATACCAAGAGTCGATTGTGCTCGTTCATACATCACGTGTATGTCCCGAGACAAATGATCACGTCGAGGCATCTCGTGCTCCACCCGTGTCAATCGATACTGAGGTTATTTTTTAACCAAAAGCTTTGCCGATCATAACAATCGGTGCTGTATCGATATACTTGTACAACAATTACCTGAAAAACATGACACATCAGTGTCCTCGTCTCCTGACGATGTGTTAGCGCCGGCCCTCGCCTGCCCCGTCCCGGCAGGCGGCCTGGTCCGCTGTATTCTGGTGTCACATTAGTCGACGCTCGATTTTCCGGATTTTCACTATGTAATAGTTCATACTCTCTTGTGACGAACGTCTCGACATCACGTTATAATATTTACACTATTATTTCACTCTTGTAAACAGTCTAAACATGAAAATAAGATTTTTAAATGTTGAAAAATAACACCATAACAAGAAAGCGCATTATCGGTTGCCGCGCAAACGAAAAGAATGACATATGACATTGACGTGTCTATCATGGACATACTTGTGTATTTTTTTTTAAGATTTACAGATCTGAAAGCGTGAAATGTTGCTAGCTACGAATCGAAGCTGCCATGTTAGTTATATCGAGAGTGAAGTTTGTAGTATAATAATAATTGGGTAGGTTCAGTACACTAGTTCGAAAGAACTGTAACGCAATAGGAAAAGGAATAAGTTGTTAGTTAGCTAGTACACAATCTTAGAATTTCGCGCTTAAACGCAACCCTGCCACAATGGAAAACATCTGCAGACCCAAATCTTTTATTGAATTTATTATGCAACCGATTCACAAGGGAGTTCTGAGCATAATTAGTGCGGGTACGATTGACGGCGAACAAAGGGGTGTGTCTAGTCCGTTAGCCAGGGACATTCAACCGTAACAGTTTCGAGAATAACTCAGGACAGTCGATAACACCATTGCAAACGCCATGAAGAAATGACATGTCCGTGAGAGATCTACGATTCTCAAGAGTCGTGAGATGATGAAAAAGGCAAGCTTCCTGGTAGTCACCAATCCGATTCAAAGATTCGTTTGTTGAATATTTATCTGAATAGCTAAGAAAGCAACCCAGTTAGTCAACTTAGTACTTTTGTGCAATAAATTATTTAAATACCTACCTTAATAAATAGGCATCGGAAGATCTGACCCACCTGGTATATCTTCAGGCACTTCTTGTGGTACGTCAGCGTCCGCAGCAGCGGCAGCCACCTCTTCTGGCACATCACCTGGCACATCATCTGGCACGTCTTCTGGTACTTCGTCTGGCACTGCATCTGGCACTTCATCTGGCACTTCATCTGGCACTTCATCTACAAAGACCTCTGGTGGCACCTGCAACAAACAACTGCCTGACTAATAGACTTGAAAGGAGTTTGTTGACAAACGCACGCGGTGATCCAGATGACCAAGACAGTACCTCAGAGGTGTCCACTAGTGTCATTATCGCCCGTTTTAGTAGAACAGAGTATAATCCCGCGTTTCATTTGGCAAACGTAGCACAAAGACAAAGACGAACTATTAAAGTTATGATGTGTGCAACCAGGACAGGAGATACTGTTTGGCAAGTGTTTAAACGCGGCATTTAAAACTATTCTAGTTTGTTTGTGTTGCAAATAAATCATTTCAATCATTTCATTTCAATCTCAGCAGCGGATCTACTTAACAGACTATATACTTTTTGACTTTGGCTGTGATATTGACCTCAGCGAAAGAGATCCTGTGTAGCGATGCATGCTCAGACGCGGGCGGCTGGCTCGGCAGCTCGTTCGGCGGCAGCTGGCTTGGCAAGCGGCTCTGACGAGGCTTCGCTTCTGCAAGATCACTTATAATAAGAAGTTATAGATTTTTAGAGTTATTGAATTGAATTTCATAATGAAAATGGTCGGCATAGGAGTTGAGGTGACTCAATAGCCGAGTACTGGCCGAGTGAGCAGCCTCGTGAGGCAGCCACGCGAGCAAATCCTCGGCCGGTCAAGACGTGCCTCGCCCGCGGCAAGCGCGTATATTTGACAAGTCTTTTAAAGACCGTAAAACGGACAAGGGGACTTTCTCCGGTACTTTCCTTCCAAATTTTTTATTTTTATCTAGATATGCGAAGTTTTTGCATGATAAATAAAAACTACGTGGAACAGGGATGATGAATTAGAAACCTTCTTGGTTGGGCCCCATTGCAATCCTGTGTTTTATGATTTCCACATCATCAGGATGGACCTTGGACTGTGAGTGGGCCGACTTAGCAAACGTTGCCACACGACTCTGGACTCTGCTGACGAAGAACATAAAGTTCAGTTTTCTCTCAGTCCATGTCAAAAGAAGAGTTTATGAGGATAAAGTTACGGGAGATTCTGTGAAAAGATAAAAATAGTATTTTCAATTATTATCTTGCCATGAAGGCAGCCTAAAACTCCGTCACCAAAGTTAGCCTCTAAAGCGGCTGTTACTGTAAAAATGGAAAAAGTCCAGCATTATTATTATTATTATTATTTTGACAGAAACTCGTAAAAAAAACTACTTTTAGTAGAAAGCTTAGATATCGAGAATCGTATTCGAAAGGCGAGACTCGAAGCATTTGTTTACACTAGGCGACCATATTATTGCCGATATGACGAGGCATTTTAGCAACGCCATCTAGCTTCAAAAGTACAAATTAGTTCAATAATAAATCTCTAAGTATAAGTAATTTCAACTCTAGCCTGTGAGAACGCTGCTCGATCTCATCCTGGTCAACATGAGTGATGGTCTTATTGGGATCGTACTGCAGGCCAAGTTTCTTGCCAACTTGCTTGTCAAACATTCCCCCCACGTCGTCTTCACGAACCTTTATGTCCTGGAACAACGATAGTAACTAATCAATAGCCTGCTACGGGTAAGGTTGTTGGTACCCTTTGATGTTCTTGAATCTTCTATATCTTCGGAGCTGATAGTAAAACTAACCAAAATTGTTGCTATATTAGATGCTGTGCCATCCACCATTACTATTTGTAAATGGATTTCAAGTTAGACTATGACTGCTGATCGACGCATAGAACCTATCTACGATGTGGACCAAAAACCTGAAAATTCTTCAGATTTTTGGTCCACATCGTAGAGAGGGCACATCGCAGATAGGCGATGTTCATTACCACCTGTGGATTGGGTCGGTTAAGCATTTATTGATTGCTAAGGAGCTGGGTCAGCACCATTAATAGACTTTGCTGTCTTGGCTCTACTTCTTTTTAGAATTGACTGTATTGGACTGCGAGCACAAGGAAGAGAAAAGGAAACGAAAGGGTGCTCACAATAATAGGTCCCAGGTCGATCTCCCTTGAGGCAGCGATGTCCAACGGTGGGCCAGGCAGCTCCACTTTAGGACCCGTCTTCTTACGCTTCGGCTTCAAGTGACGCAGCACGTTGCGACGCACATGGTAACCTCTGTAGGCCGCCTGGGAACGTCAAAAGCATATTTATGTTACAGATAAAGTGAAAGTTTTCCTTCGGTTATCCATTTTTGTTGGAACTAATTATCCTTTAACTTGTATACAAGGTGTAAAAAGACGTCTACCGAAGCCGAAAGGGGTAGGTACAGCATCCCAACTATTCCCAAGACACAACCAAATCCAAAAGGATTTTCAATCATTATATCCGGAGAAAACAGCGTTTGAAGAGTACTGTACTGGGCGCGTTGTTTCACGTAAAGTGCTGGATTTTGAGTTTTAACAGTTTTTTTCTTTTATGAATGAAATAATTTGGTAGTTATAGTCTTATTTTGTTGTACTAGTAGTAAATAACCCAAAGTAACATAAAATGACGTAGCTAAGTCAAAATTTTTTTTTTGAGTTTTTTTTCGCTAAATATGTTTAGAAATCATGGTCTGATTGCAACCCCTCAGTTTCGGTAGTGGTCTGGATTATTTTACCAGGCTTAAATTGCAGATACCTGTATTTTTTGCGTAGCTCTGGTTAGTTCGGTGAAGGATGGCTTTGTCCGCTTGTATAGCTCCAAGGTGTGCTGAGCTGCAATCTCCCAAGGCTCGTCGGGGTGGACTTTTAGATTCTGATCCAAGTCAAATAGTTACATTAATTTGAAAACTAAATAGAAAAGCGACTTATAGGTGGATTGTAGTCTAGGCACAAAATTACAAGCGACGGTGAGTTTTTTCAGTTTAAACATAACCCTTCCTTTGACAGTCGGGTAAAAAGGAAGGTATCAATCCCTTAGGAATTTATAAGGAACTAGCTACGCTCCCGCGGTGTGACTCGCGGTCCCTCCGGTTTTTTTTTTGGGATATAAAGAAGCCTTCCCTGGAATACAACCTTTATCCATACTAATTTAAAGCCTAATCTGTTCAGTGGCTTGTGCGTGAAAAAGTAACAAACAGACAGACAGAGTTACTTTCACATTTTATAATATTAGTATGGATAGTATGGATTTATTGGAATAAGTTGTCATAATCTATTCATTGACATTGATGAACGGACTACGAATGAATATGAATAATAAATAAATAAATAATACTGGACTTTTCACACAGCATCATCTAGCCCCAAAGTAAGCAGAGCTTGTGTTATGGGTACTAAGATGACTGATATACTACTTATATACTTTTTGTTTGTAAATACATACATATTATACATAGAAACACCCAGACAATAGACAAATATTTGTAGATCATACAAACATTGGTCCCGCCGCGGGGATCGAACCCGCAACCTTTTGCGTCGCAATAATGAACATATGTTTTTGCCAATTATACGCAAACTTTATACGATGAAAAAATGTTACCTTTTCCATCAGCTTCTTCCTATACCAGTAGTCACGGTAAGCATTTCTTGCGACCTGGCACACCTTTGCGGACATATCCTCATCCAACGTCATCCTGGTCAGGATCTTCTTCATAATTTGAGTCTCCTTCACTTTTTCTACAAACACATTTATTGTAAGGAATAAATAAATGAATTTAAAAACTTTTTAAATGTTTTTAAAAACTTAGTACAGGCATTTGGTAATACCGTCCTATATTTAGCTTAGCTTTACATCTATACTAGATGATTTATACAGCTTCAGGAGGATCTATGCCTACACTTAACGGGACGTTGTAGTGCCAGGGACATTTTTTGAGATGGCTTGCCCAGCACCTAAACCATTTTCTCAGCTTAATCGGCCTTGTCCATAATGTGAGGAAAGGAGCTGTGTAGAGCTGACTAATAAGCTGTAGGTTCCCTCACGAGGTTTTCGTTCACCGTTAAGAGCTCGTATCAAAGCGCATATAAATTTTACGAAACGAAAAATCTATGCACGGCCTGGATCCGAACCCACGATCCCTTCGGATTGAAGGTCGAGGCACAACCCTATACGGCTAACACGGTGGTCCTCTATTATCTTACATATTATATTGCTAAGAATCTATGGTTGCAATGCCCAAAGTCCACTCGGAAAAATTAGATTTGTCATCCATGAATATAACTTTGTCGTGGCAAGAATTTTAACAATGCTTAGAACACATTGGCATCAATAGTTCGCAGCGCAAAATCTAAACAAAATAAGTAGCACGGATCATTTTAAACTAAATTCTGCTACGATAAAACTTTTTTGGGGTAGGTGTATTTCCCCCAATCCATGGCATAGAGATAGTACTAACCTCATCAAGGTCAACACCATCTGGTCCACTTACCTTGGGGCCTTGCGGCCAACAGTTTATGTCGGACAGTTCTAGGCTAATTGCCAACAATAATGTTACTTGCGAGATTTAGGATTCAAATTGCGTCGGTTGGTAGCGTGCCAGTGCCATCTAGCGGTGAAGTGGTGAAGCTCTGAAGTAGCTAGGTCACTGTAATTGGCGACTCTATTACGACGCCCCCGTAGTTCAGGCAATCGCAGTTAGAGGTCGCCACAACTTAAAACAGATATTGACCTGGACTAGCATACGAGCTATCATTTTGCCTTTATTAATAAAATCGCTAACCCTTTCCTTCGACCTGCTCAAAACCCTCAATCTCTTCCTTTATAATCTGCGAGAGGGTCTCGGCCTGTGGTCTCTCTATGCCCAATTGCAGCAAGTGCTCGGAGACAGAAGCCCGGCAGTCGCAGAGGTCCTCCAAGATCCTTACAGCTAGGATGCCATGCTCACGGGTGATCAGAAGCACAGAGAGGTAGTTTGCAATGTAGTCGAATATTTTCGGAGGTTGGTCACGTAACACCTATTATTTGGGTGCTTTAGTGACAAATTCTAGGTTTTATATAAGTATGAATTCGTTTAAGAAACCAAGCATAAGCGATGTTCTTGCTCAACTGAAAAGGAAACGCAGGCAAAAACTGCTTGCCTGGGTGTAAGGCGGTACAGTAAATAAATTATAATAAATACCTAATGGGACATTTCACACAGCATCAGTATAGCCCCAAACTAAGCAAAGCTATGGGAACCAGATAACTGTATACTACTTAGTGTTACATACATATTATACATAGAAACACCCAGACCTGAGATAAATATTTGCAGATCATACAAACTTTTGCACCGCCGCGGGGATCTAACCCGCAACCTTTTGCGTCCCAAGGGGGCTTTCACCCACTGCGCCACAGAGGTCGTCAGTGCGGGATCAAAACACCGTTACTATAGGGTATCTTTAGAAATGTATTTTCTAACCTCCCGACTGATATCACCCATAAGGTCTTTAAGGCCTTCAGGGACTGTGAAGACAGCAGAACAGCCATGTTTTTGCAATAATTCGTTCATTTTCAGTTATAATATAAAGTTTTGAGAATTTTGCATTATTCTGAGCGTTTGCAATTTTTCTTGAGATTTTAACGTCATTTTGGCGTAAAAATCAAGAAAAATAAGTATCAAGGAACTGGCTGGCATAGAGTTACAACCTTTTTGATAAATCAACTTTTCAGTTTTTCTTTCAGTTTCCATAACTTACCATTACCTACCGTTGACCATAGAATTTTATGAAATATACCTAGTAGGTACTTATAGAATTCTGTGCCTTTGACCTACTACGAGTACAACTGTGGTACAAAGGATTAAAAAAAACATTTCATATTGCAGAATAAGTATGTTTATTTAAGAAAAATATCAAGCATAGAACACAAAGACAAAGAAAATAGGTAGAAGAAAGAACACAATAACCTAGTGAACATTTCAAATTCCATAATTCCTAAGCCCTGGCATTGATAAACACAAGTAATGGTTTTAGTAAATAGATAGGTAAGTACAACTTCTAGAGCAGGTTGTGTGCAAAAACGTTGCTTATGCCTTATTGTCCGGGTCATAGTACTTTTTGGCTTGCTGAAATAAAAGAAAGGCTTGGTGAGAAAAAAGAACAAAACTGCTCTGAGAGCAATATGTTTGTCTCTCTTTAACCTCTTGTCTTCTAACATAGGAGTAACTGAGAGTACATAAAATATTCCTGTTCCTTCTATGTTTATTTGTTACTAACTACGCGCGGCTTGGTACCAATATTTAGGTCACTATCTACGCCTATTCCAAGTTTCATCCAAATCAGTTAGGTTTAGGCGTGATTGAAACACAAACAAACATCTAAACAAACTCATAAACCTTCAGCTTTAATTATATTAGTGGGATGGGATGGGAAAAGTGGGATTCTGAGGTCATCCTCAGAATTCCACTTGAAAATTAATTCCATTGAGTTTAACGCTAAGCCGTGAGGCTTGTTTAGTTTTTAGGTTTTTTGCCGCGCAAAATTACAATAAGTACAACAACAATATCCAAGTAACTTGTTCCTTGTAGGTACAGTCACGGACAATAAGATGTATACACGTGTACACATATATGTATACACTCCATACTTTTAAAATTAATATCACACTAAAACTAATAAATGTAGGTTAAAAACAAAAAGCGGAAAATGATATCACATTGAACTAGTGGCGAAATCAATAAAAATACCAGAACATTGTTGGACATGTTGACCTGTACATGGGTTGAAACATTATGGAGTGTATACATCTTATTGCACGTGACTGTACTTAGGTACTGGCTACTGTCTTCGGCCAATGTAAACCGTCTATTAACAGTAAACTGCAAGATCACTAACCTGCCTCAAACTCTCCAAGTACTCATCATGTTGGTGATATTTTCTATCGCGACGCTTGCTGTAGAACACCTCGTAGGCATCAGCCAGAGCATTGTTATGGTACTCTGTGGCAGTTGCCCAAGTAGACAAGAAATAAAAGAATCCGCGTTGGGACTCAAACTTCTCCTTGTACTTGATGAATGCCTCGTTCACCGCGGCCTCGTTTGAGGTCCTGTTGATGTCGTCTAAAGCTTCGTAGCGATTGTTAAAGACCTGCAAAAAAAACAGAAATTGAATACTTAATATATTCCAAACTTACGCTCGATAAGCGTTATTACGCACTAGCGGTTAAACCGCGAGGTTTTAGTATGCTTGTATTTTGTACGCACTTGTTACTAATGGCCACACAAATTTTTGTACCATTTACAAAAATTTGATCCACGGGGCGTGGTGCCTAGTGCCTAAGAGGGCTATGACCCCTCGCAGACTACAGACTTTCTATCGGCCAATAGAAACGGGCTATACTTCTCCAGACTCATTACGAGCCGAAGCATATTCCGTCTCAACTATCGGCCGATAGAAAGTCAGTAGACTACGAGGGGTCTAAAGCGTCGCGCCTACTTGGAGGTATGTCAAATTGAGTCTTACTTCTTTTTAAATTCCAAAGTGTGGATGGATGCTAGGGTTCTCACTATTATATTGAGACACTATACGACAGATACGTATCTGATTATAATGCTTGCTTGGTCATTTGGCGTTCACTTGGTAAACATAAAATAGGTACTTACATTCATTAGTATTGTTTCGTCATTGTCTTTGGCCTTGTAATTGATGTTGCATGTAATGGTAGGTCTGAAGAGCTGCATTGCTAGGCACATGGCCTTCTCGTGGTCCTTCTTCAGATCCTCGGGGTGCAGGCAATGCTTTCGAATTTCAGCGATCTAATCAAGACAATTGCACAAGATAAAGGTAGTACAGGACACTATGCAAAGAAGATTATGAATACACTGTGCGCTGTAGTGCCTGGAACACGGTTTGAGATGGATTAAGTTTGCCCAGCACCTACCACCTTCTCAGCTTCATCGGCCTTGTCCTCAGCAAAGACAACGTCAATACGTGTGGAGCTGCAAAGCTGCGGGCTTCTTCACGATGTTTTCCTTTACCTACACTATTCCTCTAGATGAACGTGAAACATGTTGGTTACGAACACTGATGGAGGAGGCTCATAACCAATGGGCTATTGTTTGAGCTGCCGATTTTGATGATGAATTAAATACTTACAGTGAGGAAACTGTTGTTGTACAGATAAATCGCACTCTGGAAGGCTTCAGTGTTGCTGCTTGCATTGATTTGTTTTAGTAGTTCGTATTCAAACAAAATGTCCTGTAATCAGAAATAATATAGGAGGAAAAATATTGATATATACACTTTCATAGTACAGGGACTCAAAGGCAATCAATGCATGCAAATAAGTAAGTAGTTTTAAAGTTTACGCTTTGCATTGCTTATAAGTTGACTTTTTTGCCATCGGGTTTTGGGATTTTTAAATTGTAGGTATCTGTTTGCTTTTTACTATCGTTTTACTTTCAGCAGCTATGTGCTCTATGGTGATTTCGTGGTTGAACAGTCAAAAGTTTACATGGTTTGCCTGACTGCTTACCAAGACCATCCCATCATCATTATCTCTACAGTAGAATATAATAAAATTCGATCTGTTCGCTGCTTTCTGATTTCGTCTACTATTTCTAGCCATCCATAGAAATTGTGGATCTTTGCCCTCTTTTTGAATTCTTGTACTTTTTATTAGTTCATCGCCCACTTTTCTTACCTTTGTAATACTTGATTTTGATCAAGTATGTCCTCTTTTTCGAGTATTTTTGAATAAGGTAGAGATTTGCTCTATTCTGTACTGTCGACAAGAAAATTATCTTTTGTTCGAAATAAAAAAAGTTATTTACAACATTACATTTCAGTTTAGGCAAATGCATCGTTTCTACAACCGCGATATAACTGAAAATCTAAACTCAAGTGTAATTTTGCTCTATTCCACGATCTGGTATACTAGTTGATTCCACGTTAAAAATAGGATGGCCATTGTAAGCAGTCAGAGTTTTCTAGAACTATGAATTTTTTTAATTACATGACTTACCTGTTCCAAGCGATACTTGAAGGTATCTTGATCATAGTTGTTGCTGCGGTTTCTCCTTGAATCGAACTCGTCAAAAGCTCGGGCCATTGACTTCTCATGCTCGGCGTGAAAGGCATCATTGGTCAGCTTGGGCTTCTGGTTGCATTTCGCGATCATGTACTGAGAGTAGTCCATCTTGATTTCGCTGGCATTGGCCTTGTTATTCTGCTCATTGGTTAGACGAAGCACTTCATACTTTGTTTGGAAACTCTGCAACAACCAAGTGCTTTTTAGACTCAAGGAAGTGTTAAAAATATTGAAATCAAATACCTTTTGTAACATTCATCATTGCTGATACCTTGTTTTGGTACTGTCTAACTTTTTCATTTTTATCGATTACAAAATTTTATCCTCCTTGGGACTTTTCTCCCGGGTTTTTTTATATAATGTTCAAGATATTATGATGATCGTCATACTTACATTGATATATTTCTCTCTTTCCTTATCCTTTTTGCCTTCAATGGGTTTCCTCCTATTCTCATCAAAAGCTATTTTCGCAGCTGCTAGAGCTTCTTCATGAACTGCCTTCAGATCTTTGGCGTGCACACACAGAACTTTACCCTGTTTCAAATTCTCTATTGAGGCTTCATAAGCAGCATTGCCTTTATTTTGAGCTTTCATTACTTTTAATTGGTTCATATCCAGAAAATCTTTTTGGCGTCTGGATAGTTCCTGAAATAGTGTAAAGAATACACCCATCAGTTAACAGTCTTAATCCCAAACTAGGATTCCCTGCAGTCGCGGACAATAAGATGTATACACTCCATAATGTTTCAACCCATGTACAGGTCAACAGTAGGTACAACAATGTTCTGGTATTTTTATTGATTTCGCCACTAGTTCAATGTGAAATCAATTTCCGCTTTTTAACCTACATCAATTAGTTTTAGAGTGATATTAATTTTAAAAGTGTGGAGTGTATACATCTTATTGTCCGTGACTGTACCATATAATACAGCACCGAGACCCGTTACAAATATCTGCATATTATTTTTTTGTTTCACCACAAGAATCGAACTTGCATCTCTTGTACCTCTTGCACCTCAAAGTGATCCCAGCGGTCCTACTGAATAAATGCTTTTTGACTTTGACTTGCATAGACATTTTTTGACTTGCATCTCAGCCAAACACCCGTAACGTCACAGAGGTCTCAGAATTAATAGAATACGATAGAGATAGATACGATTAATAGAATCACGTGGTATGTATGACTTTTTAATCGAAGATTATGACCTACCTACTCGGCACTGCAACTGCGCCAGAATATCAATACGCTCCAAAAACGTTTTAATCATAGTAAATATCCCGCTATTAGCGATCGAAGTGCTATTTAGTGTCTGAAACTAAGAAGTACGAACCTTGTATAGTTCATCTAGTTTTGCATTAATAAGTTCCTTGTCTCCAAAGAGTTTCTTGTTGGTGAAGGTTACACGAGCCGCGGCTAGCTCTTGGGCGTGTATGATCACGACGTCTTCAGAGGGCATGCTGGGGGCATCAGGGCCACAGGCATGATTCATGTTATCTTCAAACTGCTCGCGAGCATCATTCGCAGCCAGCAGTAAACCAGCTTCTGTCGTAGCCTGGACAAAGAAAATTAGTACATTACGAACGGTATTATGCACTGGGTTAGCAAATCAGAAGATCGTGATAGTTGGAGGATAACCATAGCAGATGGAGTGGTAGTTCACGACAACACCTGGTTCGACTCACTGGCTCACAAGCGCGAGCAACGTCATCAGCGGGCCACACTCTCCTCACTCCCAACTTCAACACAGGGAACACATCTGTGTCCACTTTGCGGTCGTAGCTGTCGCTCCCGTATCGGCCTTACTAGCCATCTCCGTAAGTGCTGGACCAACCAAAAGGACGCTGCATAAATCATCTCATGTAGATGTAAAAGGCCATTGATGATGATATAATGTTGTCCACCGCAACCAAGACTACTAAACTAGTAGTTCCAATGAAGCCTAATTTTTCAATATCTACTCTTGGAGGTCACGATCATGCACTGCACAGACTACAGTTGATGGATGAACAACAATGTATATCTATTAACCTTCGAATACGATAGGTTTTGATAAGATTATTTGAAACCAGATGCGCCCGCGGCTTATTTCATAGTTCTTAAAAAATTAATAAAATTCAATGAAATAACTGAGCTCTGATTCTATTCCAACCAGTAACCATGGAATCAGAAATAGAACCAAATTGGAAAACATGAAATAGAGATTAAAAGCAATTGTTTATGTACCGTTAAAATGGTCTTCGGAGTGGGATTCTTGTCGCTGTTGAAGATGCTCATGTACATCTTGAAATAATTAAAGAGCTCTCGGCAGGTGAGGCTCTGTTCCCCAATGTGCTTACTGAGGATGTTCTCCTTGCTCAAGATGGATGTGACCAGTTCCTTCACCCCATTTGAAAATGATGGCTGTAATTCTGTTAGAAAAGAAAACATACATGAATTGAAATACCTATCTTTAGGTAAAATTGACAGATTCCTACTTGTAACTAATTCCAAATATTTTGAGCAAGAGTTTACCGAGACTTAGTTTTACTGAGCGAGAAAAATTCCAAGCACTTTATGAATCCAAAAGTGTAGATTAGGTGTAGTTAGGTACATCTTAAGTATCTTGACCAAATATTCCACACAGCATGAAGAAGAAGATAAGGCTGCTTTTCCTGTCACGCGTACCGTCAGCGCTGATATAAGCATAGGTCCTACTCTTTTTTTTGTATGACGGGACGAGATCGCATCGATCGAGATTGATCGAAACGAACAAAGACGATGTGTCCGCCTCTCCAGTTTCCTCGTGACCACGATCGTTGCAACCCGATCAAAACGTCGAGATAAGGTAATATTCGAATGCTATCTGAAACCTTTATGCGATCTCGTCCCTTCATAAATACAAAAATGAGCTTAAATCGTGTGAGTTTGATAAGCATAGGTACTCTTTATTACAATGAAGTAAGGATACTAATGTCTCAGCAGAATTGGCATCGCTGATTTCTCTCGGCGCTGCTGTATCTACATAATACAGATTATGCTCCCTATCAGCGCTGATAATAATGGAAAACCAGCCTAGGAAATGTAATAGCTTACCTACAAGCTTTCCCTTGAAATTGGGATTAGCTATGTCCAGAGAGGGAATCGGCAAAAGAAAACAGGTTACTTTCTCAAAGCTACTGAGGATGTGTCTACGCAGATCCTGCAACTCCTTTGGCTGCTCCTTTGAGATCTGAAATTATAAACGTCACACAATTTATTACATTGAGCTAGAGAATCACAATTTCTAACTGAAAACACTCAAAAAATGTCCAAGCACCGTTCTTCGATGAAACTTGCTCGAATGTAGACGTTATCTCACTTGTATAAGTGTTCAATGTCGCTTGTACGCAAAAACAAATACTTCCTAGCCCAATGAACTCATAGTTAAAATAATTGATTATGATTATGATAAAAATTCTGTGATCTTACAATAATATTATATAACCAGTTGAGAATAGCAGTTGTGCCATAGATCCGGAAAGCAAAGCTCACCTTGAGTTTATCTGCCAAGTAATTGTCCCCTCCAGCCTGACCATAGGGAAACTCGTAGGGGTTTATCCAGTCCCTAATGAGGAACTCAAGCACCTGGAACGGCTTGCCGGTGTCGTCCTTCATCAGTTTGCCGTAGTCGGTGAACAGCTTAAACATTTTTGAAATAAATTAAGCAATTATTCTATAATCGTCGAAATGCGATGTAGTCATGTCAATATTTGGTCCTATAGCGAACTGGTCATACAATACAGCTAACTAGTCATTTTGCGAAGTGGTTCAAACGCTCCTAACCTATATTTGAACTCAACGGATCAGCATTGGTAATTAATACCCATATCGTATTTGTGTCTTGTACTTTGTAAATTGCGCTTATACTATCAGATTAGCTTCATTTGAAATTTCTTAATCATCGTCAAAATATAGTACAGCCTCTACTCTAATGTGAAACATCTGGATGTTGGGACCCGACATGAACACTGAAGGATCTGAAATAGAGGGGACGGAGAAACAGTAGTTTTTCTGTTTTTTGAGGAAAATCTTCTAAAGCTAGTAAAATAAAAAAACCTGCAGGGTCTGAAGATCATTCTCTTTTATGTTATTCCTGATGTTGAAGATCTGCGTGGAAGCCAGCAGAGTAGACAGCGCGAAGATGGTCGAGCAGTCACGGATGGAGCTGGTGTCGTCGAAGGTCCCTTGCGTGTCCATTAGGAAAACAGCTATCTAGAGATATAGCCAAAGTCATCCTACTAATATTAGAAATCTAAGGCGTGAGACCAATACAAGAGACAGCGAAGAGGGGGCCGAGTTGCGCTGTCATTTCTTTGAAATGTACAGAAGTGACGTCGCACCCGCGCCATGCCTCCTGTATTTGTCCCGCGCCTAAGACCCCTCGCAAACTATAGACTTTCTATCGGCCGATAGTTGAGACGGGCTATACTTCTCCATACTCATTCCGAGTCGAAGTATATTCCGTCTCAACTATCGGCCGATAGAAAGTCTGTAATCTGCGAGGAGTCTAAAGGATATTAAACCGTTTGGATGAATCCTGATTAAAGAAACATCAGCATTCAGATACATAGCTCTTTTCATGATAGGGTGAATTTCATACGACATATTCTAAATGTGGCGATGGTTTGGTCCATACCTCTTGTCCTGATGCTGATCTGACGAAGAATGGCTGCGGCCATATGACGATACCCGTGGTGTTCCGGACGGACCCCCCTCGCCAGCTGAAGCCGGTGAGCTCACCCTCTATATCGCCCATCCAAGAGCCATCTTCTCTAGCAGCATCCTGTAACAGAATTAATGAACGATGAATTCATTCATATAGTTAAAACATCTGCCTGACTAATTTAAAATCAAAATGGTCATACTGACAGGCATAAACTAAATTTTTTATGGTTATTCTTAGGTCATAACTTTATACCACGTCTATAAGTAATGCCGAGAGTTTAACTGCTTGAATAATTATTATAATATCCTAGTCAGACACTTCGAAACATAGGTACATTTAAAAGCTATGTTTAGGTATATCTAGTGGGCGAAGGTCCGCTTGCGACGCAGAAGGTTGCGGGTTCGATCCCCGGCGCGGGACACATGTTTGTATGATCTACAGATATTTGTCTCGGGTCTGGGTGTTTTCTATACAGGGTGTAAAAAGACAACCACCGAAAACTGAGGGGTTGCAATCAGACCATGACTAAACATATTTAGCGACAAAAAAAAACGTATTTTTTTTTACTTAGCTTAATAATTTTATGTTATTTTCCGTTATTTACAACTATTACAACATAATTAGACCACACCTACCTAATAATTTCATTTATAAAAGAAAAAACCAGTTAAAACTCAAAATCCAGCAATCTAAGTAAAAAAACGCGTCCAAAACATACGCAAACAGTAATCTTCAAACGCTGTTTTCTGCGGATATTATGGTTTTTTCGAAAAATTCCTTTTAGATTTGGCTTCGGTAGACGTCAAAAACAAACAAAAAAGTATCTAGTATATCAGTCATGTAGTACCCATAACATAAGCTCTGCTTACTTTGGGGCTAGATGATGCTGTGTGAAAAGTCCAGCATTATTTATTTTTATTATTATCTGTCAGATGTAGGTTGTCCGATAGCATCAGACATTAAAGCGACCACTACAGCTATTACTGTAGCAAGTGGAGACTTGGAGAGATTAACCCTTAGCCTTACCGGGGCAGAAAGGTAGCGCAGGAAGAAATTGAGCAGGAAGGACTTCCCGCCGCGGTAAGCGCCGGCCACGCTGACCACCGCCACTGGCTTGTCCTTCACGTTATCTGCCATCAGGATGGTCCGCAGCGCCTCCTCATTCAGCTGGTAGTGAGTGCCGGCTGCCGAATTATCCGTTTCCACCGACACAATATGCAAGCCGTCTGACATCCTGTCCAAAAACAAACTGCATCACCATTGTTTCATCAAGGCACAGTCTTTGATCAAGTTGCTTACCAATTTTTGAAGGGGTTAAAAGAAACGTTCAAATATAACACACACCCTAACAACAACACATGCCCTACAACAAGTTTACAAGCCTATTAAAAGTTTTATACCTGAGTAACAGGTCGCAAAGGAATACAACCTTTTGGCGCTAAACTTTCCTTTCCTCTGATTAACCCCATAGCATCTCCAGCTTACGTAAACTATTTTTTACCTTGCTCCGAACCCGTCATAGTTCAGACCAAAAGCCCAAGTACCTATCTCTTTGGTGGTAGTTAGAGACACGTCCAGTCACAAAATAACTGAAATACTTACGTGACTTTAAGAATTTGAAGAATGAATCGGAAGTAACTTAAACAAACTCCACACTGTGTTTGATGTCTCATTGAAAATGTGGCCGTATTTATTCAGGAAAACGGTAGGCATTCTAGGATGTGGTCTGGATAGTGTTATCATGGTTTCAGTTTGAAGAGTTAAAAAAATTTAAAACCACAATAATTTATTGATAAAACACTATGTTATCCAGACGGGAAATACCCGGAAACCATGGCCGTGGGTCAATTTTCTTTTAATTTTTAAATAAAATTGTTAAAACAAATAAGATCACGACATTGAAAATTGTGACATTGTGTCGAAAAGTTAGAATCCCGCCGTAATGCGAATTTTAATTCCTTTATGGTGAGAGTACCTACTGATCGGCTCTCCACATTCATGGATGGCGCTTTCTGGCCGAAGGGGGTTGTGTTCAGGAAGTTCTTCGGCAGCCTGATACGAGACTTCCCGCTTGCGTCATCGGCGACGAAAATTAAGTAGTTTTACTATTTTATTTATTTTAAAACAACATAATATTTATAATAGCAATAGTCCTAAACATTTTAATATTGTACATTTATATTTATTATAAAAAATTCACATAGACGCCCACGACACAGGCTTTGCCTAGTGTGGGGTCCATTGTAATTTGTTCCTATAATTATACTTAAGTGTCCTATGTAACATTAACAATGTTTATGAAATAAATTATCTTATCTTATCTTATCTTATCTTATTGTATTCCTAGGGTAAACATATCTTTAACCATTCAAGATTCTTTGAAGATGCATGCCTACAAGTATCTAGGTAGTAGTATAAAAACCACAGAATACAGAGTAAAAACTTAGGGGAGGTAGGGGGGAGCATTGGGCAATAGGGAGGTTTGGACACCCCCGTGGCATGCCGGTCACACACGATCAACCATCATGCCTATCATCCAATCTTCATGACGCTGCCAATTTGATCAGTTAGAACTGACCGTTAACGGGGTGGATCAAGCCAATCCACCCCCATACACGATCAATTCTGGTCGGCATAACACGTGGGTGTAAAAACCTACTCCCTACTGCCCAATGCTCCCCTACCTCCCATACCTACTCCTTTCTTTAAGTCGGTTAAAAATCACTACTGATCTCAGCCAACTCGTTTATTGTTTGTCAAAGTCCTATGTGTATAAGTCGTATATGTAGAAATGGAAGATTTGTTGCAATCTCAAATCCAAGACAGCTGTCGGCTAGCGCTGCCTAACGGGCTGAAAGAGTTGATGAGCGACATATCTCGAGAAGTACCTAAGTTTAAACTAATCTACAGACCCTACGAATTCATTGTTTCCATGCTATCCTGTTTTTGTTAACGTTGGGAGTAGCCCGCTTGAGATATAGCTTCATTATTTTAATCAAGACGTCAGATGGACCCAAAGCGAGCTACGTTTACCTCTTTCCAATTTTGTGCTCTTTTTTATTTGATTTCAAGTAGGTACTCGTAGCCTCGTACGTCCCTCTACATATTCGAAGATAGACGAATGCCGACGGTGACGAACGTGTGAAGGGCCTCATCACCTCTATTCGCCGGTCATCTTCTATCCATATATACCTAGTTCGGCAAATAGTTCGGCGAATGTGTTGAGTGGCCGACGCAGGTCCAACGCCAACTATGTCTGTTAGTTTTTTATTTCATTGTTTCCAATTACTTATCCGTCTTGTTCTGTCTGACTACTTTGGTGATGGTGAACAAATATCACTTGTATTAGGTAGGTATTAGCTTTTATTTTATTTAAATAACACTTTTAGATAGAATTTTCATTCATTCATTCATTCACTTTTTATTATTATTTAGCCGGTGTTGTCCCACTGCAGGGTAAAGCCCTCCCTTCCCTTCTTCCACTCTTCGCAATTTAACGCAGCAACAGGCCAGGTTCTCAGTTCTCATTCACTTTTAAGATTGTTTTTTTAAGGTGCTTCGCGCTCAACCTAAAAACCTTCTCAAGTTCATCACAGACTATCTTTCGACATTGTTGGTAACGCGGGAGAACCTGTACATTGCCGCACAGGTTTGCAGCGCTGTCTGCGCTTGCGACTGCTGGCCGGAATTGGAAGATGAACTGCGTTTGGCCGGCGTGGATGAAACCCTTGTGAATGACGTCACAGAGATTATACAAAAGCATATTGAAGAATGTGAAGGTAATCTTCCCACCAGTGGTACTACTGGAACTATAACAGCAAAACTGCGATACAATCCAAGATAATATAGTAGAAATTCTTAAAGATTTTAAAACTTTCAAGATCCTTTAGGATTCTAACTAGAAGCACGTACAAATACATATTTTGCACACGTTTATCATTAATAACATAATACCTACACTATAATCTAAACTTACTTTGACAAGCCTCAATTCTCTTTGACTGGCTCCCCACTGGAACTTGACTTTTAGTTTTAAGATGGATCACCTAAAAGAATGATAGGCCCCAAACCGTGTTTGTTGCCCTGATTCTTCACGGTATTGGTCGCGAAAGAACAGGATTAAAATTAGTTCTAAGACTGAGTGATCCCAGCGGTCCTACTGAATTATTAATAAAAAAGAAAAAGAAAATATGTAGTGCTAATTTCATTTCTTCAAATTCTGATACTTTATTTATGTTGTCTAGAGAGCAGAGATCTGCTGTTATATTAATCCAGTTGAAGTACAAATAATTCGCTATCATATTATAATTAAGAAGAGCTTTTATTTATTATATTTTGATTATAGTAAATGAAGGAAGCCTCCTCGTGAAGCTGATCAGCAAGACCAGCATCGAGGAGGACCACCTGCCCGCCGTGCTGGAGGCCATACGGAAAGCCTTTCTACGCCATCAGAGGAACCACGCGCAAATCTACGAGGTATTTTTTATGAAGTGATAACTTCTTTAGGCGCGTTTGGCAGTTTTGAGATGAGAAAAAAATATTGGACTCGCCTCGAAAAGTCACGTGAGTGCTCACCGACACCGGGTTTTTTGTCAAGTTTAGAACCGTTCAAGTTTTCACTTCTGCCTTGTAGTGCCACTTTTTTTTAGTTGCATTTGACCTCTGCTTGATGATATGCAACAGTGGGGTCTAAGACAGAGCATGTTTGCCTAGAAGTAACTTATTTACTCTCAATTTCACCCCTATATTGAACTTTGCACTATATGTCTGCGCTAGCATGCTGCGCTTGCGGTTATATCAAAAACAATTATTGGAGTATGTTAAAAGATCACGCTAAATTTAATCGGAAAATGCTCTTTCATTTGTATCTAAGTACCTACCACAAGAATCAATTTATTTTAGTCATCATCGAGCAGTGGAGATGACCAAACCGAGAAAGCTGTTAAACACACCCTGGGTCTGTACCGGAAGGGAGGACCAAGCTTTGAGACTTACAATACCATGGCGAAAAAGATACAGGTAATTTCGCATTATTAAAAAAAAACAATAACGGTAGACCTTTCTACCAAACAAACAATATTAGGTAAATCATTTTGTAGTCCCACAGCGAGCCACGAGAGCCTACCTACTATTAAAAAGCCCATGATGTCCCACTGCAGGCAAAGGCTTCCCTTCCTTTATTTTTTATTTATATTTTATTTATTTGGCACACAAAACACATTACAACACAAAAAAATTGTAGGTAATTATAAATATGATAGTTTTGACACTATGTTGCAACATAAACATGTACACAGCTATACAATAATGTTGAACTAACCAAAGGAAAATATTAAACAATTTTAAATATGACGGGACTTAATCGCGTAGGTATAACAGTGTGTCGCGACCCTAATGTTATTTTGTGTTGACCGAATGAGGGTAGTTTCTCATCGGTCGGAGAGGCGAACGAGTACCGGCGGGCAGTCTTCTCGTGACCACGGTAGCTGTAACGCTACTGAAACGTCGAGGTAAATAAACAAATGTTGTCCCGTCATAAAATTTAAAATGTCTTCGAATCGCGAAAGTTTAAAATGTGAAATATTAAACAAAGTAAACAAATAAAATATAGAACAATAGGTTGGTAAATAACCAGACAGGTGGGTAGGTACTTAATACTAAGGTAAGAACAGGTAGATTTGCAAGGACTTTCTTCCGCTCCTCTCTATTACATTGTAAGTCTCATAATAGTAAACAAATAGGCAGGTTATAACTTAGGTAGTTACTTAGGTATGCAAGTAGAGGTAGGCCAAAGGTATGGTTGGATTGTGTGAGAGAGGATAATGAAAGTGAAAGGAGGGGATGAACAGTTGACGAGTGATTGGAGTGAATGGAGGAAGAATTACATGCTCTGCCGCTCACTTAGCGTGGGATAAAGGCATGGGAATGAATAATAAATAAAAAAATAATGATGAACATATCACTAAAACGTACTAGTATGTTATCGTATACCTAAACCTTTCATATTTGTATAACAGAACATAGGTTCTGGCTGCGGCTTTCATTTATTGCTGGCGTAATTTCAATCAATTCAAATGTCGTCCAAATATTGCCATACGATTTTTTTAAGACTCTGTAAACACTAGGCTGCTCTCTACCCACGGTTCCTCGGGAACACTTTATTTTTCCAGGATAGACTGTTTAAAATCTGTAGAAGCGCCTATTTGAGACTATAACCTTCCATACTTTAAAATCCACTCGGAAGCTTTTGCGCGAAGAAGTAACAAACAGATCCATCCATTAATCCTCACAACTCTTCGTCTATACTAATAATATTATACAGAGGAAATATTTGTTTGTATGTTTGTTTGAAATGAATAGGCTCCGATACTACTGGACCGATTTGAAAAAATCTTTCACCATTAGAATCCTGCATTATCCGTGATGAACATATGCAATATTTTATCCCGGTAAAGTGAAGTTTTCCCGCAAGAACGCGGGTAACACCGCAACGGACAGCTAGTATTTTATAAAATTAGTTGGATTTTTCAGGCAGCGTATCGAGCATATAGAGTGAGACGGGAATCAGAGACAGCAAAAACTAAGAAGACCGATCAACTTTCGAAAACACCGAGTCGATCTGAAAGTAATGCAAGCTCCCAGGAGGGGAGAACTTCGGGGGTGAAGAGCACTGAAGTCATGGAGAAGACTAAGGTCACCTTTGGTTCGATAGATCGCTCGACCAGTGATCGATCCCTGGATACTTGTAATGATGAGAACATTCAATCGAAGGTAAACGAATGTTTTTAGTCCTAGTAAGTATTTATTATACTGTGTTGGCCATGTGGGTATACGTCATAGTTTATCCAAAGGTTCATCATCATTCCCGTCTGTTTTTTGCCCTCAGAGGGTAAGGATAAAAAATCAGACTAAAAATATTGAATACTGATTAAAAATTAGACATTTCTTGTCATACACTGAAACGTCCCCATTGGCTACACTAGCATTAATATCGTGATCTTTATTGTTTAAAGTTTTCACAAGATTTATTTTAAAATTATTTGTTATTACAAAACATGCAAAAATATATCTAAGCCACAATTTCCAGACTGATGCTGCTGCATTGCCTAAGCTGTCGTCCACCTCACTAGCGGGATCCTATCTCAGCCTTCCAAAATACAGGCCCTATTCGACCCATGACTTTGATACCCTAGAAGAGACCCCAGAGAAAGAACGATCCAACTACGACTACACACGAGAAAACTTACCAGTAGACGAACAGAGTTATACAAATAAAAACATAAAAGACAATGAACAAAAAAATAAAAATATTTTGTTTGAATTGCATGACGAAGAGTTCTCAGATGAGTCTATTGAAGAAATTGGTTCACTAGCCTCAGATGATGTCTCGACGGGACCAGATGAAGAATTGTTACATTTGTTACTAAAAGATGTGGATGAAACAGATATAAATGAAGAAAATAATTTTGAGCACCAACACCTATACCTAGAACAAACGAGAGAAGCTCAAAGCATACTCAAATCGGATGAAAACACAGAAGAAGCTGGAATAATGGCTAAAGATAATGTGAACGCTTTACAAGATGAAGAAGTTCAAAGTGTACCCAAACCAGGTGAAGTGGATGAAAACATAGAAGAAGCGAGTAATGTTACTGAAGAGAACGTGAATGCTTTACCAGACATGTTTGAAGAAGTTCAAAGTGATATCGAACCAGATCAAGTGGATGCAAACATAAAAGAAGCAGACAATATGGCTGAAGAAAATGTAAATGGTTCACTAGATATAGTCGAAGAAATTCAAAGACTACCCAAACTGGATGAAGTAGATGAAAAAATAGATGATGTAATGACTGAGGATAATGGAAATGGTTTACAGGATATAGTTGACGAAACTGAAAGCGTACCTGATAATGTGGATGAAAACATTGTGACTGAAGAAAATGTGAATAATTTACAAGTTGTAGTCGAAGATATTCAAAGTGTACTCAAATCGGATGACGTGGAAGAAATCATAGAAGAATTGTGACTGAAGAAAATGTGAATGACTTACTGGATGTAGTTGAAGAAATAGTAATTGACGAAGCAGGAGATATGGATGACGTCTTACCTGAAGAAAACGTAAACTTCTCCTATTGACTTTGTCGTGTATGAAATAAATAAAATAAAGCTTTTTTCTGTAACCTATTTATTTAATATTCGTATAAATCATAAAACTATAATTTACTAATTCTACTAATATCATAGTACAATATCTATGCATTTATTTTTGGTACTTACGAATACATACATCGTGTTGGACAAAACAGTGCATATTAAAAATAAATTAAATGCGTTATTCTACATCCATTTTATATATTTTTTTACAGTCATATTATATGTTTTCATATTTATTAGCTACAAGTAAATAAAATAAATGAGAAAGTTACAAAGGCAATATCAACAAATTCTTAACAAGTATTAGGACATAAAATCACAGCGTAAAATAAAATCTTATTGGTATTAAATGTACTTATAAAAATTATGCTAAAATATTAAACAAATCCGTATCATCCTACGACTATATTAAATTATGTACTTAATAACAAGGAAATAATCAGAAATAATACTTTACTGTTTCGGCATAAAAAAATGTATGGTGTCAATCGAGGGTACGGTTACAGCCAAATCTTGGTAAATAAATGAAAATGATACAGACATCACTTTCTGCGTTATTTTGCAAAATGATACTATAGAGCATAGAGACGAACAAACAAACTACATTATCCAACATGGTTGAATAATTTTGGCTTTTCAATGCAGTGCGACATTTTTGCAATGTGATATTATTTTGACTTTAAGACTAGTGGAATTATGAAAAGTATGATACATTGTTCATTTAAATTTAAACCTATTTAAATTTAGTTCGTAAGTAGATAAAAAGGTTCTATAAATTTAGCTAAAATTGGGAAACGCGTAAACTATAGTCGATATTAAATCTCGATATAATAAAAAAATATTTAGTGCTAACACCAGTGCCAGCGACGTCCATAGTGTACGTACAGCCTGGAATGCGCAATGTACACATTAAGCCCCCTCGCAGACTACAGACTTTCTATCGGCCGATAGTTGAGACGGAATATACTTCGGCTCGTAATGACTATGGAGAAGTATAGCCCGTCGCAACTATCGGCTGATAGAAAGTCTGCAGTCTGCGAGGGGTCTATAAATGTTCACATAAATTATTGAAGAATTCGTATTGAGCGATTTCTTTAGTCCTAACTAATAACTAAATTTACACTTTGGTATGTTCCAAATATTTAACGGCCACTCTACACATTCGCCGAACTATTTGCACAAACTGTTCGCCGAACTATTATTTGGATAGAAGATGACAGGCGATGACAGGCGAATAGACCCTCTACACGTTCGTCACCGTCGGCATTCGTCTATCTTCGCCGAATATGTAGATGGGGCATTAGACATTACAAACAAACTTCACAAAGATTGTCATGGTGGTGCATAATAATTTTATTTCAAAATTAGTATCTCTTTTGGGAGAGGTTTAGAACTTGAAAATACACTACAAAAATGTTCCTAAATCAAGAATTTTTTTCGCAGAAAAACTTAAAATTACACTGTCAAATGTGAAGTTGTTTTCTAGATTAAAATTATCTTATTTTACCGTACATTTGCTGATACAGGGTGGGGTTAAACTAGTGACTACTAGTGATCTTAGAAACAAATAATTCCTTCTCAAATGGTGTCTCCGCCGCCCATGATTTTGTTTCCATATTCACTTAGCACCTGAAAAACAAACACACTTTTCTATGCATTCGATTCACTTTAATTATAATACAAACGATTTTGTATAATATCTTGCTTCTCTCAACGTCTTCGTACATCGGTATCGCGTGACTCACGATTGGCTAACCTAAGAGCGTTTTTTGTACGTCGAATGAGCGGTCCCACCGTCATGTATGTATTTACCAGTACCTTTTAGATCCACATACAGTTGTGTCATGTTTGGACGGTACCTTGTAGAGCCACACACAGTTGCATCATGTTTGGACGGTACCTTGTAGAGCCACACACAGTCGCATCATGTTTGTACGGTACCTTGTAGAGCCACATGTAGTGGTGTCGGTTGGAGAGCGCGTGCGGGCGCATGGTGCGCAGCGCGCGCACGGCGCGCGGCACGTCGGCGGCGCCGGCCGCCAGCGCGCGGGACGTCACGTCGAGCGCGGCCAGCGCCGCCGCGCGCCCCGCGCCCGACGCGCACGTCACCACGCACGGCCGGATGCCTGCACACATACATTATTCTTATGTAGTTTTAAGATAGATCACTAGAAAGCTAGGCCCCAAATCGTGCTGCACTTGAAATCCATTCCCAGTTGTCAACCCAATAGAGCTCAACCGATCACACAATACGATAATGACGATAGAAGTCCAGGCTAGGTTTCAAATGTCATAATGACGCCGATGTCCAGTATCAGTTGAGTTACACAATAGCCCCTCTGGTTCTTCACGATTTTGGAACAGGAATAGAACCACCTAGTTTTAAGACTATTCTATGTGATCCCAGCGAATTAATAACGAATACGAATTATTAATATAGAAGAACACCACTAGAATATTATAAGCCATGGGCTAAACACCCTAGATAGCCATAGATATATCATCAACACATTTCATAATAATAAATTGTTGTATTTATACTTAAAATCCTGAGTTCCTTACCTTCGACCTCCGAAGCTGCCTTCATCCTGCTGAGAGTTCCGTTGTTGGCCCTCCTCATCTGCTCCTCAGCCTTGGCTGGAGAGTACACATTCACGCCATTCGAGCCGTTGTCTTCTCTCAGCTTCGATAGGTTGTTGAATGAAGAGCGGTTCTGGTCGCCATAGATCACTTCTACACCTAAAAATAAGAGGTTTTTGGTTTTTTATTCTAGACTTCAGCCTACTACTAATGGGACTGCATCTTGCAAAAACAATTATGTTATTCCAACTCACAATCTTCAATTAAATTCAAGTTTCATCATAATCCGTCCGCTGGTTATGAAGTTATTGCAAAACAAGCAGTATATTGTCTGTAGTCTGCGAGCGGTCTTACCCTCGCAGACTACAGACTTTCTATCGGCCAATAGTTGAGACGGGCTATACTTCTCCATACTCATTACGAGCTAAAGTTTAATCCGTCTCAACTATCGGCCGATAGAAAGTCTGTAGTCTGCGAGGAATCTTACATAACTGTATAATAGGTATTAATAGTAGAACAATTCATATAGGGCAAGTTTGATGGCTTGTTAAGCACTAAAAGGGCAACAATCTAAGATATTTCCAACATAATTTTGTATCTCATATATCTTCTCTAAAAAATCAAAATCAAAAATCATTTATTCAGTAGGACCACAGGGATCACTTAGAATAGTCTTAAAACTAATTTTACTCCTGTTCTTTCGCGACCAATACCGTGAAGAATCAGGGCAACAAACACGGTCTGGGGCCTATCATTTTTTTAGGTGATCCATGGATCCATTGAGTTGGAGCAAGTCCCAAGCTTTTTTGTCATCCAAATAATCAGATATCTTTTAATAGGCTTTTTTACAGAGATGACGTTTAATTGTATTTTTAAATTTAGTGATTGATAAATTTTGCAATTCGCTTGGGACTTTGTTATCAAGCTTTCTCAGAGCTTCTTTTGAATTTTTAAACACTGTACCTTCTTCATCGTACTCTTTAGCAGTCTGCGCGACCTTCATGTAGCTGCGCATCTCGAAGAGGAAGTCGATCACGGAGTCATAGTCCTCAGGCACGCCCTTCGCTGGCCAGAAGTACCAGAGATGGGTGATCTGTTAAATACGTTACTTGTACAACTTCTAAATGCGTAAGTTTCGGTAAAAAGTAAGTTCGTTCGAGTTAGTGAGAAACCCTGGTGTCAGAGTTTTAGGCCTCCGTCATGGCTTAACGACTTTATAGCCAGGACCGATAATGCACGGAACATGGTCAAAGTCAAAGTCAAGTCAAAAAGCATTTATTCAGTAGGACCGCTGGGATCACTTTGAAACGTCTTATGGAAGCAAGGAAGCGCTCTGCTGATTCCTTCACTCTAAAGTGGCTGCAAGGATGTTTCATATGTCTGATAAAGAAGGCTTTAGTTTACCTCTCTCCAGGTCCTGGTGGCCATGTTGATGAGCTGGATAGTGGAAACAGCGTACTTGTCGCGCTGGTCACGCTTTTTGAGGATAATCTTGAAGTCTCCGAAGGTGCGCTTGTTGTCAGAAATTTCTGATGGAGGTAGATATTCGTAGCATTTTTCCTGGAAACCAAGTTAGTGCTGTCAAAATCTTCATTCCTGAGATTGTATGAAAGAAAGGATGAAATTACGCATAAAATCAGTAGCTAATCAGTGCCACCTTGGTCGTAAAACTTGCTATTAAACTATTTTAGTTTTTGCTAAGCAATAAATCAGTTGATAATTTGCTAAGATAGGTTTTGTTCTTGAAATTGGTCTGGTCTCATATGACTATGTATGATCACTGCTATACTATGGCATCAAAACATGGGGACGTACCACTCCATTTTCCATGTACTCGGTGAGCATGACAATGAGTCGAGAATTCTGCTCCCACACCATCCGCCAGAAGTCCACCACGGTGTTGGAGAGTGGAGCTTGAGCCAGAATGTAGTAGTTGCGGATGTGGCCTGGACCCTGGAACATTAGGAGTTGCTTAAATCAATTGTACCTAAATGTTGTAAAGGCCTACCATGCCTACATTGAAGTATATTCTTATGTGTTAGAGTTACCTTTCTATAGGGTGACCTTGTGTGAGTGTTTGTTTAGCTGTGGGACGAAGTTGTTTTGATTTCCTAAGCTAAAATTATTTCTCTGAAAGGTTTTGAGTATTTCGTGGTTTTAATCACGTCCAAATCTAAAACGTGGGGCAAAGTAGGTTAGATTATTCTATCCTAAGTACCTACTTCAAATGATAAACGAAAGTTTGTGAGATAGTCTTTCAATCATGTCTGATTCTAAAACTAAAAAGCTGAGCTACAGGGCAAATAAAATAAGTTACGGCTCGTGAAACTAAACTCAACAGTCCCATCAGAAATGCGATACTCACTGTGACGTAACTAGCGTTGATATACTCCGTAGTGGGGTCATTGTTGAGTCTGGTCAGGGGGACCCGCGTCTCAGGCAGCGGGAGCACATTGGAGTAGCGGTTCTTGTCCTCGCAGCCAGGTGGTACTTCCTCCCCCCTCACGGTAACGGAGGGGATCTCCGCAAACTCGGCCGTCATGGACTCCACGTCGAGAGCGAAGCTGGCCAGGGCTGGGTATTGCATCGGGTGTGATGTCACCTGGAAATTGTTTTTTGGTATGAGCGATGTATGTCGATCGTTATTCGTCGAGGTTTTTAATGTAGGGGGATGTAGGTAAGTAAATAAATATCGGAGGATACTCCACACACACAGCGCTGTAGCTGTATGTATGACTAAGCTAGACGATATGTTTTGTGAATACAGACAACACACAAACACACAAAATATTTATTTTTTATTTTATTTATGTGGATGAGACTCGAACCCATGTCTGCGTAAGAAGCACAGCTGGTCAGCTCAGTCATGTTACCCATGCAAAAGCATTCCACACGAGGGATGTTAATAGCATAGACATACCTCGTCATCATAAGCTGGGTTGCCGTAGCTGCGCTTGCTGGCGCGCAGGCGGTGGTTGCCCTTGCGATGGCCGACGCTGACGCTGTCCAAACTGTATGCGTCCAGCGATACTGGTGTGCAACGCTGTGCGTACACTCCACGACGGCCGCGGCGGCGTACCACAAGCTGGAAACAATAAACTCTCTTACTTTCTTGTCATATAACTATAACACTACATCATCATCAGCCAATACATTTTTTTTTACATTATAGATACCTATTTAAAAGATACAAATACACAAACTTGTGTCTGTCTTTTTGTTTGCCCGGCCTATCCATACTATCCATACTTCCATACTAATATTATAAATGTGAAAGTAACTCTGCCTGTCTGTCTGTCTGTCTGTTTGTTACCTTTTCACGCCCAAACCGCTGAACCGATTAAGCTGAAATTTGGCATGGATAAAGAGTATACCCCAGGGATGGACATAGGCTACTTTTTTTTGTCAATTACCATAAGGGGGCGGCAAAATAAGGGTTGGAAGTTTGTATGGGGAAAAAAGTTAAGCAACCCTGGGCGCGGTCATAATAAGGATGGGTGACCGCCCGGAGCCACTTTTTGCACTCTAAATTTTTTCGTTTTTTTTTGTATTTTGCATAATAAATTATTTTAAAATTAATGATAAACATGTAACATGTGTATTCCCACCCATCAATATATCCCAACTCCGAAGTTATGATTTTTTGATATTAAAATATTTTTTCCTTGGCTATAGTTAGAACGCCATCTATCGGTCTAGAGGTCAAAACTACTTTACACTTTTTCTCCTAGGTGGCGCTTCTAAAAACGTTTTTCGATATACGATCGAGTATAATTTTCTTCGATTTTGAGTTTTGAAAAGTTAATGGAGATTTTTGCTTAGAGTTTTCGATATTTTTATATTGCTGACGAAGTCGCGGGTAGGTAATATTAGTTAATCGTTTTATTTCGAAATTCAACACCATACAGTAGGTACTTGCTATTCAAAAAAAATTATGTTTCGAGTCAACTTCTTCAAAAAAATTGCCGCTCGTTTCAGCGATTCTATACCAATTACCGTATTCGTTTTGTTCTTAGAATTGCAACATCTGGGTAAGATTTTCCCTACCTCTATCTATTAAGGGATTCTTGAGAGAAACATAAATATAAAAAAAAATATTATTATTATATCAAGCGACGGAGTTTTATATTTTGTATATACCTACTCTCGATTCACTCAAAACTCCTCTACTTTGTTCCTAATAATGCGCAGACGAAGTTGCGCGGGTCAGCTAGTAAGTTATAATCTCTGTAACGGCTGAAGAGATTTTAATGGGACTTTCACTGTAAGATAGAAAATGCTGTACTTAGGGCTACTTTTATCTAGGAAAAACCGCGTCAAGTACAAATAAATTAAATATAAGTACCTAATTAATAAAACATTCGAGAGAGACAGGCAATCCCAAAGGACTGAGCGTATAAAAAGTAAATTTTAAATTTTTTAAACGCGACTTAATCGCGTAGGTATAACATTTGTTTATTTACCTCGACGTTTCAGTAGCGTTACAGCTACCGTGGTCACGAGAATTTAATGTCTTCAAGTTGCGAATGTTTAAAATGTGTAAAAAGTAAATTTGCCCAACCGTGGGCTTAAGCCATAGGCTATATGTATAAAAAAACTTTCAGTCGTAAGAGCTACAAAGAAAATAATGATAGATCGTATAAAGGTCGTGCACCTATATTTGTATTTAAAAAAGAAAGTTAATAAGATGGAATTTCGACTTCGAAGTTATTTTTATTCAAACAAATTAAAGATTTTAAAAAGCTGTGTAGGTATCTAGGTAGGTACATTGCTCGGCCATTCTCCAAACCGCTTACACGGAATTCTCACAAGCTTATCAGACAGGACGTGGTCAGCACGTCATCGGGTTTCAGACAATGCCTTTATTCACCACATCTAACCTCTATTCGAAATATTTCGAAGATATTATCTTAGATTCGGAGGACTTGCAATTATATGGAAACTTCTGAAATTTTATTTGGAAATGCCTCTGACTACCACTTCACCTCGGTTAGTTTTTATTATGGCTTTGAAAATGCCAAGGGTGTGAAAAGGGGGAAAAACGTAGGCGAAGCCGCGGGCATGCAACAAGTAACCAATAATATTCCTATGCCTATGTTTATCTGAAACACTATTTTAGAAGTATTTTGAAAACAACCACCTCTGTGGCGCAGTGGGTGAAAGCCCGCTTGGGACGCAGAAGGTTGCGGGTTCGATCCCCGCCGCGGGATAAATGTTTGTATGATATGCAAATATTTATCTCGGGTCTGGGTGTTTCTATGTATAATATGTATTTATTTACAAACAATAAATATATAAGTAGTATATCAGTTATCTGGTTCCCATAGTACAAGCTTTGCTTAGTTTGGGGCTAGATGATGCTGTGAAAAATGTCCAGCATCATAAAAAAAACAGTAAATTATTGATATAGCGTTAAATCTCTTGATGAATGTCACAAAACAGTGTAAAGATATCTAAATTCATTTTATCTTCAAATCTCTTAACACGATACTCGAAAATTGATTTATTTTGGCTGAGAAATAATTTTCATTATTGTTATCATAATCATCGCTTCGTGAAGCAAATCGTTGAGACTAATGGCCTAGTTTGGTTCTGGGAAGCCACTTGAACGCAGACACATAAGAGGCATTGCCCAAGCTATAGCCCTCAACGATGAACGCAGTGTGTGCTTACGTGATGCTCATACTGTACTGTCAGTAGATTGTTTACAGTTTTTTACGGTATTGGTCACAGGTGCGGTCGCAGTCTGAAATTTTGGGGGGTCACCACTCAATTTTGGGGGGGGGTCACTACACTAATATTAGACTTTATTGCACAATACACAAGATTTTACTATTGGACGTGTACGATTTTGGGGGGGGGTCATGTCCCCTGTGACCTCCCCCTCGAAAGAACAGGAGTAAAATTAGTTTTAAGACTATTCTAAGTGATCCCTGCGGTCCTACTGAATAAATGCTTTTTGACTTTGACTTCGACTTTAATAAATTTTACAGCATAAAACATATTCGTAGACCTAGCAATTTTGAAGGGAAAACTTCTTTAGGTGCGTTTGGCAGTTTTGAGATGAGAAAAAATTATTGGATTCGCTTCAAAAAGGTCACGAGCGAGTCACGTGACTGCTCACCGACACCTCCCGACACTAGGTTATTTATCATGTTCAGAACCGTTCAAGTTTTCACTTCTGCCGGCACTCCTGGAGTGCCATAGTGTTTTTTTTTGTAAGGGTAAAGTAGTTTGCGAAATACGTTTACCTATGTTATACCTAGTATTTCTATACTATCTACACTAATGTAATAAAGAGGAAAGATCTGTTTGTTTGTTTGAAATGAATAGGCTCCGAAACTACTGGACCGCTTTGAAAAATTCTTTCACCATTAGAATCCTGCATTATCCCTGATGAACATAGGCTATATTTTATCCCGGGAAAGTGACGTTTTCCCGAAGGAACGCGGGTAACACCGCGGCGGACAGCTAGTATGAAATAAGCTTGTAATTTTTTTCCACTTCTATATAATTCTAAAGAAATATAGGCCTACTCGTACTTTAAAAAATCGCCTTGATCACACGTCAAGGTCATGTTTTACCACTCCAAGATAAAGCTTGGCTAGGTAACAGCCACTTCCTTCAAGGGCCGACATTGGGCACTTGACTCCACAGATTATAAAATAAAGCCAACAGGGACCTTGATTTATTGAGCTCTAAGTTGAGCTCGGTTCCATTGTCGCACGAATTTTTGAAACTCCATCACTTTTTTAATTTTTATAGAAGCTTTCTTTCAACAATACTTCAAGCCGCGGTATCTAGCGACCCCTTTGCTTTACTTACCATAGAATGTGGTGGGAGGCATCTTTTTACTACTAATTTATGTAGCTAGATAATATTTCCTGTTGATTCAAAAAAATACACACGTGGGTACCTAATTGTTGTCGGCTGTCGGCACTCCAGCACTACCGCTGTTTTTTTTATTTGACCTACACTGTCCCCCTGCCGGGAAGGAAGCCAGAGCCACTTAAATTAGGTATTCTACATTTTGCAGACATGATTACTTTTTGCATGCAATTTGTACTTAGTAATTAATGTTTAAAACAAATTAAAACGAAGCCTTTGCCCATCTGATGATAAATTATATTTAAATAAAATGAACGGAGCCCTACCTTCGCCTAGGTTTCTAGGGAAGCTAGGTTCCAAACAATGTTTGTTGCCCTAGGTCTTTACATATGGTCGTGAAAGAACTGGAGTAGAATCTCCAACCTCATACAAGTGTCCATCTTAGACATCACTACTGCTTAACATCAGGCAGAGTGAGGTCAAATGCTGACCTATTTAATTTAAAAAAAAAAAAAAAAAAAAAAAAAAAAGTGATCCCAGCGGTCTTACTGAATAAATTATTTTTTAAGCTCTACTAAGACTCTATTATAATTAAGTGATGTCAGAGGTTCTCTCTCTTCTCAGAGGAGAGGCGCTCGTGGTCGTGCTGAACCGCTCGGTGGTCGTGCTTGCTTAGTCGTTCTTGATAGATCGTCGAAGTTAAGCAACGTTCTAAACGGTCTGTAAGTGGATGGGTGACCGCTAGTGGCATTTTTCATTTTTCATCTGACCGCTTCCGTGCTTCGGAGGGCACGTTAAATTGTTGGTCCCGGCTATTTAAGTCGTTAAGCCATGACCGAGGCCTTAAGGCGGCCTAAAAACTCCGTCACCAGAGTTGGCCACTGACTCATACGAACTTACTTACTTAGTAGTTACTTAGTAGTCATATCAAATATTTTTTTGAGTTTGACTTTGAGTCCCAGCTGTGGGCGGGCGTGGGTGTTCCCGTGGGCGAGTGGAGCCGCACTTGAGGTCCGTCATCAGCAAATCTTTGTTTACAATTTGCCCTGTAAAAACATCCTCGCAGCGAAATATAGCGACACATAGGACGGCACGGGGGAAGGAAGTATCGACATAGGTAAGTTTTTAACCGACATCAAAAAAAGGAGGTTCTATGTTTGGCTGTAGGTATGTATGTTCACCGATAAATATGTTACATAGCTGTGACGCAAATTTTAAAATATTTTTTTTATCCATACTATTATAGCGGAAAGATTCGTTTGTTTGTTTGAAATGAATAGGCTCCGAAACTACTGGACCGATTTGAAAAATTCTTTCACCAACAGAATCCTACATTATCCCCGATGAACATAAGCTAGATCGCGTGCGCGGCGGACAGCTAGTCTTAAATAAAATTGTTTAATTTATTCTTTTTGGGTAACTCTAGACTTGTAATTTTCCAGCTAACTACTTTTTGACAGTTGAAGTTGGTTTTCATTTTTGTTTGTAACGTAATCAACCCAGCCCAGGTAAGTATTATCATATTGCTGGCTGAAAAAAAAATTGGTTACCTGTGTCATACCTATTTCACTACAATTACGATTTGTTTCTAAAAACATTGACGTGTTCATTATCATAGCTCTCGGATGAACTGTTTTTTTTTTTTTTAACTTTAGTTAGTTCATATGAGTGGCCAACTCTGGCCACCTTTACGTTTTCTTTTCTGGCTCAACGACTGAATTTATTACCGACAGTTAAAGTAACCTCTAAAGCCTTTTTTACATATCATCATCTTGAAACACTTTGTTACTTTCTTCCCTCCACACTTCCCGTTGGCCTCAAGCCGAGCCCTTTAGCCCAGCATGGCGGGTCACAGCACAGTGACGTATAAGCTCGAACAAGGTGCGCGCGCGCAGACTAATCCTCACTCCAATATTAAACAAATTTTCACTATTCCTTTTCAGTTGTAAATTTACTTTTGATGACTTTTTCATTCACGGTTAATGATTTTCAATTTTTTTTTGTAATTTGTAAATGTGATTGTTGAACGAGTCTTCTAATGGTAAGATTTTCTTTCTCTAGTTTTGATGTTTTTCATTAAATGAATACAGTTTGCCTATTGAAACATAGGCGAAACGGAAATAAAATAAGGTAATTTGTACGCGATAAACCCCGTTTATATAAAACTATTAAATAATAAATTTATATAAAAATAAATTGATAAATTTGTTTAAAACTTAGTTATAAATGAATTTATGTAAAGTAGGTAATATTTATTAGGTACTCCACAAGCCACCCGACCGCGGCTTTGGCCATGTTATTTTTGCTCACATAACACTCAGATACTTAGGTACCTACTACAGTTTTCCACGCCTGAACCATTTAGGTAAGGTGTTTTAAATCAGATGAATCGTTTTGAAGACTTCCAACGTAATATACAAAACTCTTATAAAAATGCGAAAGACAACTTAAAAAAAAGGCGCGCGCTCGACTCTAGCGTCAATTTGTTTGTTCTCTGTCTGGGAATTTTTGTACGGTTAAAATTCATGAACATTATGTTTTAAATCTTCGGAATATATATTCCCATAGGTTTGTCTTGCTTCCTGCTCACACCAAGTTAAACTTCTAATTCTCAAATTGTTGATTGTGAAAAATATTTGTGACTTAATGGTGGTACAGACAGCAACGAAATTTGATTTACGAGGTGTTTCACAAATCTTAATAATTTCTAAATCCCATACTCAAAATTTTGACATATATTTGAAAAAAATCTTATTGATAATTTCCCAGGAAAAGTTTTAATAACATAAAATAAAATGGCATTAACAACACAACAACAAATAACAAGTCACATTTGTGAACATCCTGACCATAGTCAGGACCTCACGAGATACAGGGAATCCTACGAGTAGATTGGGATTTCCTGTGTCGTGCTTATTGAAGTGAAAACTTCTTTAGGCGCGTTAGGCATTTTTGAGATGAGAATAAATTCTTGGATTCGCCTCGAAAAGGTCACGTGCGAGTCACGTGACTGCTCACAGACACGTACCAGTAAAAGCTCATTTTATAACTAAACGGGTGAAGTCATTATCTTTCGATATTTTTCGATTTCCTGACGATTTAAAAAACACACTAGGCACTTAATTGTTCAAGTTTTCTTCTCTCGGCACTCCCTGGAGTCCCACTATTTTATTACCCTCGAAGTGGTCCCATATAAAGATTCCTGAGAGATGGAAACTGAAAGTCAAACTCAAAAAAGCTTATCCTCGCTTATCATGTTTATTGTTTAAATTTAGTTTTAGCTTGAGTTGTAGCTTAGTTTAGTTTAGTATAAAGGTTGTCTGGAAGAAATCGCGATCTAGCGATAATACCGCCAATTGCAACCAATGGTTCTATGTAATTACTCTATTATAAGTTACCTTCCTACTTTTTGTTACATTGTGTTGCAATAAAGCTTTTTTCATTTCATTTCATCATTTTCAACCAGTTAAGTCGGCTATTTTTTACCTACCTACACACTATAAATCGCGTAACACCCACTCTAAACATTCGTCGAACTATTTGCCAAACAATTCGTCGAATTATTTGGATAAAAGATGACAGGCGAATACAGGCGTTGATGCCCTCTACACGTTCGTCATCTTTACCGAGTAGAGGCCCCTTAAGATAGTATACTAAGTTTCGATCTTTTAGTTATGAGCTCTATGCTTATGAAGAGCCAATTCCATAAACTTTTAAGTAGTTTGCTAGTTTAAGTTTTGCGAACTTATATCGTAGCGGGTTTGTTCAGAGATGCCTTCTGGGCTCGCTCAAGTCAAAGCAACTCTTCGGGGCCGTATTGTCAGTCCAGGCTAGCGGCCTAAAAACTCCGTCACCAGAGTTGTGGCCATGTATACTGTACGTAGTTTAGTACAGTCAGCCACTAAAGTTGATTAACAGTTAGATTTTTTAAAACGACGTTATCGAAGAAAAAAGTCTTTGCAAAGAAACAATAAGAACTGAGCATAAACTCGAAAATATTTGTCAATGAATGAATGAAAATACTTTACACAATGCACACCTTATAAATTCAAAATACAGTAAAAAAGAGAACCCTAATACAATGTCTAATGGGTGGCCGTATCGCTAAGAAGCGATCTCTTCCAGGCAACCTTGGAGAGGAATGCAAATCATGAAATGAAATGAAATGATTTATTGAAAATAGATAGAAACTTACAGAAAAATCCAAAGCGCTTAACTATCTTAAATTAACATAACTTAAATATACTCTTAAATTTTTATATATGGAGCATAGACTGTCACTGAAAATATCGATGTGCTGGAACTCATGAAGAAAATTATTCAATAGGTTTAACGCCCGCAATGTTGGCGCATTACTTGCGTGAAAGGTTCGTGTGGTGTGACAGGAGAACAACTTATACCGACGACGGCCGCAGCGCACATAGTTATTAGGGACGTATAGTGTCATACTACTAAAAAATTAAAGGAACTTGAGAGAGTCAATGTTTTCGGATTTAGGAATTATTCAAATGTGAATCGATTTCCGTTGCTGACTGCACACCTGCATACCTGTGACCTAACTACGATAACACAAGCGCTAAGCGTGGGTAGTGTTACCCTGTTAGATACCTTGTGACCGGCATGACCCACTCAGCGTTCAATTACAGATAACTGGTGTCTGGTGCCATAAGCTCAGGTGGCGATGGAATGTTGACGACGGTTACGCGATAACAAACTTAATTACTTTTAAGAACCGTTGGCGATGCTAAATGAACAGGCGATAGCTTTAATCTTATTAAACTAGCTAGATGATGACACCACAAATAAGATCGCGATGTCGTTGCGGTTGTCATAATGAGACTCCAATATTTAATTTCAAATCAGGTGATTCAAGATTCTTTGCAAATGTCTAAAGCTTGTCAGAGGCGTCCAAACAAATTTGGCAGCACGGCAAAGCTCACTTCTACACTTTTCGTATTACCACTAGCGATCAGATCACTAGCCTCCTCTATTGTATCATTGCTCTTGAGGCAATTATGGGGCTAACTTGACATCGACGATCTATCACGACTAAGCATCTTGACGACCTCTGTAGCGTAGTGGGTGAAAGCCCGCTTGGGACGCCGAAGGTTGCGGGTTCGATCCCGCGGGATAAATGTTTGTATGATCTGCAAATATTTATCTCGGGTCTTGATGTTTCTATGTATATGTATGTTTTTACAAATAAAAAGTATATAAGTAGTATATCAGTTATCTGGTTCCCATAGTACGAGCATTGCTTAGTTTGAGGCTAGATGATGCTGTGTGAAATGTCCAGCATTATTTATTTATCTTAACCGTTATAAATCTAATAAAATATATGGCTTTTTCAGGATCTGAGGTCAACGTACTAAAGCTTATGGCATGGAAACCCTAAGTGAACTTGGAGACCCCAGAGCCGCATAGATGTAAGTCATCCTAAATTACTTTCCTTTATGGACTATCAAAGCTTTTCAAGGTCTAATGCAACATGATTTCTTCAGCGCCATGAATCTCAAATAGTTTATCTGTTTGGATGTGTTTTCAGAGTTTTATTATGGTACACTGGGATTAAAATTAAATTTTCACAAATAAAAAAGCTAGGTTCTTAGAGCCTGGAGCGTCATTGGGTAACACCGTGGGGCTTAGTTATTATAATAAAAACTTATCACAAAAAAGTAAGTTGGTATGAGTCAGTGGCCAACTCTGATGACGGAGTTTTTAGGCCGCCTTAAGGCCTCCGTGATGGCTTAACGACTTATATAGCCGGGACCGACAATTTACGGTGCCCTCTGCACGGAAGCGCTCAGATGAAAATGCCACTGGCGGTCACCCATCTACTTATGGACCGTTTAGAACGTTCCTTAACTTCGACGATCTATCAAGAACGTCTAAGCAAGCACGACCATGAGCGCTTCCACTTATCACATAGTATTAATACGAGTATGCAATGATGCGAAAAGCCTATTCAACGAATTGGCGTCCAAACATGATTTGGATATTTTTGACTCGCATGAAGGCAGGTTTAGAGATGTATCCATAAAATTCTGATATTGAATTATTTTTGTAATGTTTAACTTTTTCCACACTCAAGTTCTAGTTTTTAGGGTAATTTAGTTTTTGTTCTTGCAACATTTAACTCTTTTGTGTTCACATATTTTGATTACGAATTTACAACTATTCAAATTGCTACCATAATAACTTATTCGATTGTAATCTGTTTTGTGATCTATAAAAAAAAAGCTTCATTTCCAACTTTCGCTGGTTTTCATACTAAAGTTTTTTTTTTAAGTTTCAGATTATAAGAAGCTACTCTACAATGTTACTCTACAATGTACACCAAAGTAGTGACCGTAATTTATCGTGAGACAACCAATAGATATTATGCTCATTACTTTGGATATGTTGTCAGATCTCTCATCATGCTGAAAAGAAGACAGAGGAAAAGGAACTATTGAAGAAATTAGAAAATATGAAGAAGCCGTCCGTCGCGGTGTTACCCGCGGTACCTCGGGAAAACATCACTTTCCCGGGATAAAATATAGCCTATGTTCATTAGGGATAATGTAGGATTCTATAATGGTGAAAGAATTTTTCAAATCGGTAGTTTCGGAGCCTATTTAATTCAAACAAACAAACATACAAACAAATCTTTCCTCCTTATAATATTAGTATAGAAAAAGTAAAGTAAAGTAAAAGTTTATTTTGCTAAATTTGTGGTAGGTATAATATTTAAAGTGGTTACATTCATGTTATTCTTAAATTAGCAAAAAAAGGTTACCACTCAGCATCGTGCAAGTGCATAGAAGAATACCTCCCCTGCACAAGCGCTGGTATTCTGTGGCACCAGATGAGACATACATCGTTATTTCTACTGCCTATGTTTATGGCCCTGTGCTTTTCTGATCCAGATTTTTTCGTAAGTTACTTAGCGAGCTTTTGGAATATTTTTTTTGGAAATTAGATTATTTTAATTCTGATACTTCTATACTTATGCATACCTATTTATATAAGGGTAGGTAAATTTACTAACTAGGTTTATAAGGTAATCTAAGTTTATTTTAGTTTTAAGTTTTAAAAATATTAGTTCAATGTACCTAACTAATAAGCTGAAAACCCAAATGTAATCGGGTTTTGATCAATGACTTTTTTAACCGACTTCAAAAAAAGGAGGAGGTTCTATGTTCGGGTGCATGTATGTTTTTTTTTTTTTTTTTTTGGATGTATGTTCATCGATATCTCCGTCAGTTGTAAACCGATTTCCAAAAATTTTTTTTTTGTTTGAAAGGGTATGCTACCATAGTAGTCCCATAAAAATTGTACTCCTGAGGGATTGATAGTTTTCCCGTAATACTCAAAAAATCACCGATCTTTTCGAAAAATGTGGACCGATTTGAAAAATTTTTTTTTTGCTTGAAAGGGTATACATATCTAGGTGGTCTTCATACTTTTTTTTCCTGAGGGATTGATAGTTTTCCTGTAAATCTCAAAAAACCTCATTCTCACTACAAAATCTGAGTCAAACATTGAATAGTTTGACATGTTTAAAGACGCTCGAGGTGATCCCATATAATTTTATTCCTGAGGGATTCTCACTCTAACTGCTTTAATCTTGACTATTCCAATATCTAATCTAACCTACTATATTATTTACACTAAAAATTTAAAAATAAAATTTTTTGAAAAAAAAATTGAACCGACTTCACATAACACAAATAGACACTAAGAACCTTCTATGTACCTACACTAAAAAGAGAAAAATAAGAATATACACATGCAATTATTACTTACAGTATTCAAATAATAAATTATTATGTTATATTATATTTGAAGTCGGTGCCAACTATTCTACTCTAACTACTCCATACAATTTTGCACCCAAGTTCTATTGTAGGTACTCGTAATTTCTTCTTAGATGTAAATGCATAGGTAGTTGGCACCGACTTCAAAATATAATATGACGTAATAATTTATTATTTGAATACTGTAAGTAATAATTGCATGTGTATATTCTTATTTTTCTCTTTTTAGTGTAGGTACATAGAAGGTTCTTAGTGTCTATTTGTGTTATGTGAAGTCGGTTCAATTTTTTTTTCAAAAATTTTTATTAAACGTCTGATAAGTTAGCACGAGACCGTAAGAAAGAGGGCCTATATCCATCCCATCAGTAGGCGAAGGTTGCGGATGATGATGATGATGAACTTTAAGATATCTGTGGAAGTTCCGCGAAATATGTTTTCTTAGATTTTTTTTTGTAGTTTTATGTAGATTTTACCGAATTTCTGTGCTAGTATGAAATGGTTTTTATGAGTTGTAAAGAATCTTGTTTTTTACGGCCACTCTACACATTCGCCGAACTATTCGCTGAACTATTATTTGGATAGAAGATGACAGGCGAATACACGTTCCTTACCATCAGCATTCGTCTATCTTCGCCGAATATGTAGAGGGCCCATTAAATTGATTATTATTATAAGGATAATATTCTAATAGGCAACGATAGGCTTGCAACTTGTCTCTTGTAGCACAGAATACATTGTAGTCTGCAAAATGTGCGCATGTGTCTATTTGGACGTGCCTCTGAATATCCTTGAACATTTTAAAGGCTCTTGAGTTCCTTACGTGCCTTAGAAATACAGTCGTTTTCTTGTTTCGTTCCTGTTTTTTCACTTGCAAAATTGTAGAAGTATTATCAAAGTTACTTACCAGTAGTCCGATTAGCAGCACCAATGCTATTACTCCAATCGTGCTGACTGCGATGGCTATTGCAGCTCCAGAACCCGCCTCTTCGGGACCCCTCGGCGATGATTCCGTCGTCAATTCACCAGCATAGGTCGTCAAATCCTCCAACTCACTCACTGATTTCGTCGTTTCATTCACTATCTCTGTTGTTGTCTCAATCGGCTCTTCTGCTTTAGTTGTCTGGTCTATATTTGTCTCATCTATCTGTATTTTAGTGGCTTCAGTTGTTACTTTGACTGTAGCAGTGGTTGTAGGTGAATCGGTTTCAGGTTTGCTAGGCTCGTGAGTTTTTATTTCATAGTTTATCTCGTTGCTGTGACTGTTCTCTTCTGACGTGCTGTACGTGTCTTCGTCAGAAGTCTGAGTTTCCGTTGTTTGGAAAGTGACAGAAGCCGATTTTTCGGTATTTATTTCTGTGACGACTTCATATACAATCGTTGTTGTGTCTTCTTGTGTTTTCTCTGTGGTAGGAACTGTTGGATCCATGGTCTCTTTTTCTGTTGTTATTGGGATCAAAGTTGCAGTAGCTATTTCAATCTCTGTAGTTTTTGGAGTTTCTGTCTCAGTAGTTTTTTGAGTTTCTGTCGTTTTTAGCATCTCCGTAGTCACTTCAACAGGTTCATTCGTGATTTCCGTAGTATGTACAGAATTTTCCGTTGTCACTGGAGTTTGTTCAGTAACATTTGCTATGATTTGTGATGAAACTTCCAAAACCGGTGTGGTATCAGACACTATAGTTGTAGTTTCCTCAATTTCTGTAGTAGTCATGTATTTAGGTCTGTATGTAGTTATAGGACTGTCTTCTACTGTTGTTGCCTTAGTTCTAGTTGGCATTACAGAATGCCATATACCTTCCGTAGTAGTTTCAACTATATTTGGATCTGTTGTATCTCCAGTTGCCTCTGTGGGCACGTAACCGAATCTTATTGTTGTAATTTCATAATCAGTAGTCACTTTAGATTTTTCGACTGCGACGGTTTGGTTAACTTCGGAACTAGCGACGGCTTCGTCTTGTGGCGTCGTAACATCAGCCGGTAGTTTTGTAATCGATTCAAAACCAGTTGACCTTGTAGCGTCAACTGGTGGAATAGTTTCATTGCTTATCTCATTTTTCTCGGTTGTCGTTGCAGTTTCTACCGTAGGCGGTAGCCAGAGAGGCTTAACTTCCTTCGATTTGATTTCTGCGTCGAGTGTATTGTCTTTCGCAGCTTCAGTAGTCGCTAGCTCAGCGCTGCTCTGAAGAGATATGCTGCTCTCAGCTGGTAACCTCTCTTTCACTTCACCATTGATTCTGTTTTCATCACTTGGTGATGTAGGCGTGAATGCTGGCTGCCATGGTAATTTATTTTGATTCACTTCAGTGACCTTTTTTGTTATAATGTCATTGCTGATATAACTGACTGTCGACGTCGTTGTCGAGTCCATTGTTGTTTCTTTTTTGTCTGAAATGCAAAAAAATAAGTTATTGTTCAGGCAGTTAAATAAACATTAATAATGATACCTATATGTTTTGGATGAACTAATGTGGCAGTATCATTTATCTACATACCTAAAACTTCCCCGACCTTCTGTAATTCATTCTCCGTCGCGTTGACCACTGTACTTGGCAGCGACGGCAGACTGATCAACGATGCCAAGAGCCACGGCGTAGACGGAATCTCCAGATCTGCTATATCCGCTTCAACCTCGGCAGAAGAGGCAGTCGATGCCTTGAATTTCATAGAACCTCGTTTTCTCAATGAAGGAATAGTATTGTCGGTCACAATCTGAGAGTGAACTATCTTGCTCGTGCCACTTACGTCTGTTTGCAAAACAGGATCAATTTCTGCTGATGATATCGTTGTCAGAACTGACCTGCTTGGCTGCACAGGTTTTGCAGTCGAAAATTTGTCTTTAATACTAAAATGCTCAGAGTATATAGTTTTAGGGCTCGTAGATTTAACGTAGACTCTTGTTACATTTCTTCTTGGAGACATCCACACAGGCTTGTTTCGAGGAGTTGTGTAATGAAACTTACGGGTTTGCGGTCTTATCGTCAAAGTACTCTCGGTTTTAGGGGTCACGCTGTTTGGAGAATCTTTGTTCCCAGTGAGATTCAGACGCTTAGAGTAACTTCTATTTCTGTAGTTCGAAAACAGTTTGCTTATTCTTTCTGTTGACGAAATAGAACTTTGCGTTGAATAAGGAATGGGATTCACTGTACTGAAAAATGGTACAAAGCTAGTTACAGGTAAAAAGTTTGTTGATAATGGAGAAAGAGACTCAGATTTTGAATTATCTGCTGTAGGTTTTGTTGATTCCGCTTCGGTTGGAGGCTGCGTCGCTTTCAAAGATTTCGTTTCATCTTGTGGAGAAGTACTGGATGTAGTATTAGGAGTGTCATCACAGTCATCTTCGTTGGAAAAGTTCACGGTATATGTCTCAGTTGACAGCACAGACGTTTCATAGTAAAAACTCGTACCTTGCATATCTGATCCAGCTCCTTCGTTGTCTGATAGTTTAATTTCTTTGGTATTTTTTATAAATACTGACGACTTATTACTGGGTGTATTATTACTCAGTCTTTCGAGACCAATATTCTCTTTGACTATTTTGTGCACATTAGTAATATTAGGCGGTGGAGACTTAGCTTTAATAGAGTCTAAATTCTTTATAATACTAGAAGAGATCTTTTGATACTTCTTATCGAAGTAATCATTTTTAGGCGTAGTTAGTTCAGAATCAAAGTCAAAAAAACTAGATTTGAAAGGTTCTGTTTCATCTTTGAAGTTGTAGGTATCTTCTTTTGAGTAATTAGGGAAGTTATAGGATGGGCCTCTGTCATCTTTCTTCACATTATTATTTGAGCTATCAGCATGACCAAAATCGTGATCATCTTCGAAGCTGGGTATAGTAAAGAAGTTGTCTGAAGTAAACTTTTCATAAGATTCATCTTGCTCGGTTTTCTCATTACTACCTGCTGTTACAGATACTGGTGTGGTGCTCAAAACAGGCATTTTTGTTAGCTTATAATTTCTCATGCTGTTAATTATCTGAGCTGGTTTCTTTACTTCTGGTGTCGGTGTGACAATAACCAGTGTCGCCGTTTCTGTAGAGCTAGTAACTCTATTTCTTTTAGGGCTTGTAGTAGTTTTGACTCTAGATCCAAATCTAACCCTTCCTCTGTCTTTATACTTAGCGTTCTTCTCTGTGTGTTCTTCTGATGTAGATTCTTTAGGGGTTAGTTCATTGAGGGCTACGTCAGGAGTCTTGGGTTTGCTCCTAGTTGGCCACGTGGCATTGGCCTTGTATCGAGAGGTCCTGTCATCTTTGACCGTGGTCGGTGTGATGTCGTTGGGGAGCGCCAGTGCCTCCGCTGGTGCGTTGCATAGAAGTAGTAAGTTTACTACTATTGCTGCACCTGGAATTGATAAAAAATGTTTTAACTAGATAATTTTCGATAGTGTCCAAAACCTTAAATTCGAACAGTTTGGACATCGATAAATTGTCTTCATTATTGCTTCTGATGAGTAGAGTCTTAGTTTACTTTAAGAATCGCGATAGAAAGTAGGTACGTTACTAAGTAAGTTCGTATGAATCAGTGGCCAACTATGGTACGTTACTGAATTTGCCTTACCTAAACATATTCTCACAGGGGACTCCATGGCTATTTCATTTTTTCGCTTGAAAGTTTCAGTATGTCTGTCTCACCTCCACTCACACATGATTGCACCTGAAAATGAAATACAAATACATTTATTTTTGTAAGTAATTTACTAAAAATATCTTCTAAAGAATCATCATTGTCATCTCTTTATCGTACTTTTAAGTGAGGTCGGCGGCACACAGGTTTTTTTCTTCAACTCTGCCATCATTTTATCATTCAAGCTTAGATGACTAAGTATTCATTTATTTATGCTTCACGTAAAATATTTTCAAAATAAGTTCTAAGCTTCTATACTTGTCCAGGAATAAGAGCTACCTATAATGCGTGACCCACATACATAATTATCATGAGCCAGTAATCACCAAACTTTGTGGTGAATTAGCGCCACGAACACAAAGAACCATTGGCACCGAAAGGGGTTCAGTAGGTCAGAATGGGAAATTAATTTTTCTTTGGAAAGTTTGCAATTTTCCAAAATAGGAGCCGTGGTTTCTTGTAACGTTGTTTGCATAATTGTATTATTAACCCTTGGGTTAATTAGAATGCATTTAAATTCTATTCTGTGACTTAAATATTCTATGACAAAAAAACTGTTTACGACACAAAACAGTTTTTTTTTTTCATCCAGAAAAGTTAGATGTTAAAACATTTGTTTCCTGTGTCCTGAGTTTGATCCTTAAATAACTGATTATTATCTAAGGAAGGCTTCATTTAATACAATTTCTTCGCATTGTCAGAAAACTCACGCCAGTCTCTCACTAATGCACATCTAACTCGTTCCACCATCTATCACGTGAAAAATACCATACTGTGACTCCAGCTTTTTATTTCCTCAATCGAATTGATCGGAACAATTATGTTTTATTTCGGTACCAATTGTCTGAGTTCAATTTTACTGTTATTTCAAAACAAATGGAAAGCTATTAGCGATTAGCCACGCCGATTAGTGGACAAGGCACGCTGTTTGCGCCAGAAGCTAAGGTTAAAGTTGTGATACCATTTTTTGGTTTATCTGTTTAGTTACATCATCAACAATCTATATCTATAATAATATTATAAAGAGGAAAGATTTGTTTGTTTGAAATAAATAGGCTCCGAAACTACTGGACCGATTTGAAAAATTCTTTCACCAATCGAATCCTACATTATCTCCGATGAACATAGGCTATATTTTATCCCGGGGACGTGAAGTTTTCCCGAGGGATCGTGGGTAACACCGCGGCGGACAGCTAGTACAAAATAAATAAATAATAATAAATAATGCTGGACACTTCACACAGCATCATCTAGCCTCAAACTAAGCAAAGCTTGTACTATGGGAACCAGATAACTGATATACTACTTATGTACTTTTTGTTTGTAAATACATACATACATAGAAACGCCCAGATACGAGATAAATATTTGCAGATCATACAAACATTTATCCCGCGGCGGAGATCGAACCCAAGCGTACCAAGCGGGCTTTCACCCACTGAGCCACAGAGGTCGCATTATGGTTCTTTGTAATTCATCAGCTTAGATTTATTACCACCTTCCTAAATATATCTTATCTGCGGTTGGCACAACATCTATTCTTCTTCCAGCAGCCGGCATCCCAGCATCCTAATAACCTACCTCTAGATTCATTTCTAAAGCTGCTTACGGACTACTCGTTCACGCGTTCAAGGGCTCGCACGAGTCGATGTAAATTGTCAAAATGATTTTGAGGACTCGCGAGAGGCTGGAACGCATATTCCGTATGACACTTTACTATTTCATAAGTATTGGTTGCAAACTCAAACTAGAATGTGTCTTTCCTGTGTTTGGATAGAAAAGTATAATTTTCATCGCTTTTAGACTCCTCGCAGGCTACAGACTTTCTATCGGCCGATAGTTGAGACGGAATATACCTCGGCTCGTAATAAGTATGGAGAAGTATAGCCCGTCTTAGTCTTCGAAAGCCCTATCAGATAACTTTTGCCTGTATGAATGAGATGAAAAGCCATATTACATTTTCTAGGTCACAATAACTTTGTATGAGCAGTGTCACGTCCAATTTACTGTCAGACAGACCTGTCGCTACAGTTACGTGTGCATGACTGTAAAATTGAGATGAACGGGATTTATCAGATTCTGATGTTTGTTTTTTCTGGTACAAATGAAGAATATCAACAGAACTGTACATCTATTTTAGGATTTTACAGCGACAGTCAAGGTATTTACGTTTTACGGGGCGTTATAAAGCCTGGGACGCTTATTAGAATATTGGTTTCTTCACTGTGTATACCTCGTAAACATGCGCTTATACAATATGACATGGCAGGCGAGAGGTGCGAGTTCGATTCTCGCAGGATATTGTAAGTATTTTCTGAAATGAAGATACTATTTGCTCCGGCTCTCGGTTCATACTCAAGTTTCTGAGTTGTGTTTTTATAAAACGAAACAGATTCTTTGAAGATGTCTAAAGGGGTAATCAGATAGCCAAATACTTTGACACAATACCTACCCACATTTTGCAGAAGTTTTCTATGCATTTTCCGAAATTAAAATCTATTGACGCGTGGGATTCAAACCCACGACCTAGTTTGAAATTCGAGGTACTATGCTCTATAACAAAAGAGACTGAGATGAGCCTTGCGCTGGTTGTATCCGAGGGCACGGCGCTTGTGCTGCTAGATTATATAATAGACTGTACTGTCGCGGACATTTTTGCCATTTTGTTTTTGTAATTACTTATAGCGGGTATCACACTACACGGTGTTCAGGGCCCGGTAGTTAGGGAGCAAGGCTTGCCGGGACCGTCCGGTCGCCCTAGTTAGGGACTCTAACTCTTATTACACCACTCCTTGTTAGGGTAAGGGACCCTGAATACCGTGTAGTGTGATACCCGCTTAAGTTCTAGCTGCGAAATGTTGAGTTTCTGTATTCTAAGACATCATCATCATCAGCCTGGTATCACCCACTGCTGGGTATCTTCTCCTTTACCTTTACTATGTCATATTTCTAAGACAGGGGCCACTGATCGCGTGTGTCGTGGAGTTTCTAGGGGAAATCTAGAGACTCAACTCAGTACGAATGCCTTCGTTTCTTATTCGTTTTTATGTTAGAAATAACACCATGTCAAAGATGATAAGTGACGATGGGCTTGTAACCTGTCATGTATGGAATGCTAACTTTTGCAAATCTGGGCATGTACCTTAAACGCATTTATACCTATGTGTCTCATACTGAGCTCTGTAGACATCTTTAAAGGATATTGAGTCACTTATGAGAGAATGTCTATTAGTCATATAGGGTTTTTCATTTTAAACTAACTTAATATAGGATTTAAGACACTAATAACCAGAACAAATGTGATCATTTCAACAATAAACACTATCTATCTATCTATCTATGTGTGTGCGCTCGGATGTAGCCGGGCTGTGATTGGTGGAATGTCTGTCCTCCTTGAAAATCATTATGCAATATGTCCTAAAAATCAATAAAAGAAAAACTTATATCGGCTTAGGAATTAAATTGTTATGGTCAAACGTCTATTTACAACCCAAAAATGAAGCCCTGTCAGTTTGTGTAGTTTAAAATGAAAGACCCTGTATAGTGCTCCAAAAAGTAACACTATTTTCCCTTCACAGTACCTCTCATCACGACGCCTTGCATTGTTGCCTAGTTTGGCTTCAAGTCACGCTCTGCCGATACAAAATAATACATACAAATGGTAACCTAAGCAGAATAATAATAAACAATGAGAAGAAACGTTGGAAAAATAACGTAAAGGTAAATTACGGGAAAATGATAGGCTACATCTTTATAATTATTTTATGCAGTGTTAGGAGGCAATGTGCACTCAACAGGACGCTTTAGACCCCTCGCAGACTACAGACTTTCTATCGGCCGATAGTTGAGACGGGCTATACTTCTCCATACTCATTACGAGCCGAAGTATATTCCGTCTCAACTATCGGCCGATAGAAAGTCTGTAGTCTGCGAGGGGTCTTAGTGCTAGGAACATTTTATGAGATGGCTTTGGCCAGCACCTCAGTAATACTCTCAGCAGTTATAATTACACTGGATTTTTTATGGATATTGAAATAACAAAATAATATGAATGGTAGACGAGATTCAGAAAGTGTAGTAACTAATTTAGTATCATAGTCTCCTAATTAATATTCTGTGACAGCGCTTATAATGGCGTTCACAGTGATGTAACTACTCCGCAACCATCGATAATGACCTCAATATTAAATGAAGAGCTCTTTTTAACCGACTTCAAAAAAAGGAGGAGGTTCTATGTTCGGGTGTATGTATGTATTTTTTTTTTTTTTTGGATGTATGTTCATCGATATCTCCGTCAGTTGTAAACCGATTTCCAAAATTTTTTTTTTTGTGTGACATATCTTGGGTGCAAATTACATTTAATTTGTACAATTCCCGCCGTTTTCTTGTAGATACGAGTATTAATGTTTTTTGAATAAGTACTTCCTTTATTACCAGTTAGTATTCTTATAGGCGGCGAATGGGCTTGCAACCTGTCACGTATGGAATACTCACTTCTGCAAGATGTGGGCATGTATCAAATATGTATTTGTACATGCCTCTGACTACCCCCTTAGACATCTTCAAAGGATCTGGAACATAAAGATCTCATAGAATGTCTACCGCGGCTTGGGGATACAGTTCCTGTTTACGTTTTACTTCCTTTATTGAAAAATACTGCACCACAATATATGTTTATTTTTTATTTTTTTCTTCCCCGTAGGGGTAGGTACCACAGATTTCCTCTTTCTTCAATCTAAATACAGGACACAAAACAAAAGTGTAGGTACTTTTGACCTGGCCGTTTGGTTAAAGCATTATTGTCTTCATTCCATTACTGGTGGAAAGACGGTCTTGTAAAGGTTGCTGGGAGCCGTTGGGTGCAGGCTGCACAAGATCGATCGCTATGGAAATCGATTGGGGAGGCCTATGTTCAGTGGACACTAGAAGGCTGAGATGATGATGATTATTGTCTTCCAAGGAATTGTAGCAAGCTAAAGCCCGATTTACAAATAAGTATTGCACTCAAATAAGATACGCCTCGCTAAATCTTTAATTGTTCCGGAATTATTACTATTTCAGTTCTTAGCTCGAATTGCTAAACTAAACAAAAAGTGGTCTGTTTTTGTAAGGTTGACTGGAATGTTATTCCAACAATAATTACCTACTTTTGTAATCAGCAAAGAGCACAAAAATGTTGTACCTAGGTAAGTTGTCCACTCTGAGTAGATTACAGTATAGTCGTCACAGAGATACGTGGCAACAAACATTCGCACACACAGACTTTCGCATTTATAATATTAGTGAGAAATACAATTTTTTGTAATTTTTGTAATTTTATAGTGCTAATCCACACTTGGTATTTCATTAAGAAATGAAAAGTCTTATCAAAATTTTGGATTCCGACGGGATTCGAACCCGCATCGATCAGACGATCCTCCTAAAGCCGGAGTGCCTTACCGCTCGGCCACGAAATCCTACTTGCCAGTGTCCAAATTTTCGATAAGCTCATATAAGGTAAGGCACTCCGGCTTTAGGAGGATCGTCTGATCCATGCGGGTTCGAATCCCGTCGGAATCCAAAATTTTGATAAGACTTTTCATTTTTTTACAATTTTTTGGTTTGATAGAAAAATAAATGTAAGAATATTGTAGCGTAGGAAATTCAGGCTTGATGAATTCCGCTCGGCTCTTCAAACGTACAAAATCCTTTGCAATCTTAATGAAGATGTTCAGAGGTACTATTTTTAATATTGTTTTCAGAAGCACGTGGGCGGAACATTTTTGATCAACTTAATTCTGCGAGTTATCCTTGAAAACGAAGCAATGTCAGAATAACAAACAAAAATAACTCAACATCAATTAATACCTAAGCAACTGAACGGTCCGTTTCACCCAAATTGCCGTTCTCACTTTCGTCGCCGCCGAAATAATACAAATTAAGCGAAAGTGTAAGTGAATATATCTTCGTAATAAGCGTAATTATTAGGTACTCACTGGACATTATCAGATGTAAGCACCAAAACTTATATAACTTAAAAAATCTGATGGTAAAAAATACCTGCGCAACTCTATTTAATTTAGGTACTTAAGATGTCCCAATTCTAGAAAACTTCAACTTTTTCTATTATATTCTGATCTTGATTCCATGTGTTACTATCCATGCTACATCATCATCATCATCAGCTAATAGCAGGCCACTGCTGGACATAGGCCTCCCCTGATGAGCGCCTTTGCGCCCTGTCCTCAGCTCGACGCATCCAGCTTCTGCCAGCAGCCTTTCGCAGATCGTCACTCCACCTAGCCGAAGGGCGTTATACGTTTGCCGAGTCGCGGTCTCCACTTAACAACTCGTTTACCCCAACGGTTTTCGGTTCTTCGGCAGATATGGCCAGCCGACTGCCACTTCAGCTTGCTAATTCTTTGAGCTATGTCTACAACTTTGGTTCTATGTCGGATTCTAACCTTCAAAGAAACTCCGAGCAAGAAACTACGAGCTCGTTAAATAGTTCCATACCAGTAACAATTAATTAATAATTAAAAAGTGCTAAATAATGGATGCATTCATTGTTAATGCATCCATCAACTATCATTTAAATGACAGTCCAGTCCTTAGCTTTGCTTCATCTATTACTCTCAATAAATCTGTGTTACGACACAATAGGTGACTTTTGATGATTAACATTGAAACAGACAGGTCATTCATGCAAAGTTGCTATCGCGTGATAAAATTCCAAATGTGTCAATTGATGACGACGGTACTTGGGTAAAAAGTGGGCGGCAACTTTACACTCAGGTTTCAGTTATTTATCATCACGAGCTATCACCATCAGTTAGAAAGAAAAAGAAAGAAAAAAAGAAAGAAAATATTTTTTATTTACTTAAACACTACTTACACAACAACAAACATAATAAACCTAAAAATAGACCTAAATTACGAGTTAGACAACAACAGACAACTTAATGATGAAATTAGACAAAATACGTATACCTCCACTAGATGGAAAGACGATCTGGTAAAGGTTGTTGGGAGCCGTTGTGTGCAGGCTGCACAACATCGATCGTTCTGAAAATATATGGGAGAGGCCTTTGTACAGGCAGTGGACGTCATTGGCTGAGATAATGATTCTAGGTTTAATACTTGTATTAGAGTTGTTTTAACTTTACGATTCTTATAGTCAAACTAGCAAACCCAGCGAACTCCGTTTCGCCACCAGATGCCACCAGATTTTTCCTGAATTTTCTTTGCTATAAACCTCACGGAGCCCGAGACCTTTCCAACGAATGCAAAACCGTGGAAATCGGTTCGTGCATTCTGGAGTTATAGCGTCAGGAACGAAAACCCGACTTATTTTTATATAGTAGATTGCTAGGAAGAACATAATAACCTAGGTACCTGGCAAGCGGCAATTGAAAATCAAGATTTACAAGATATCAAATCAACAAAGAAATGCGTAGCTATTTGTGGTCATTGCGTAAGTCGCTCAACTAAATTCGACGTTTCCTTATTAGGTTCATACCGTACAACCATGCTCCATGCTTGATTGTCACTTTCCCTTTTGTTGTGTTATTATGTACAACACAGTGTATTTTAAGAGTTGTTCAGGTTATAATGGACCATGAGTTGTGTTTATGTGTAGTTTTGGTAATTTGAATTGCAAAGTAGCTGTTACAAAACATGAATGTTTTACTGCGAGGTGATATACATTTTTAAGTGTCGCGTCTTCTTTGTACTAGGTCCAGTTCTTCCAATGGGGCATTCGTGAAATTAGCCATTTGTCTGCGCAGAACACAATTTTGTGTGAAAAAGCTCACTGCACAGACAAAAGGATAACTTCACGAATGCCTAGATCCGTTGGGCGAACTGTACGATGTTATAGTTATAAAACTATAGTCATCGCGTCTTCAAAAATCTTTCAGGGCGTCTGGTCGAAGTTTTTGGCACAGAGAATCAGCATTGCGATTCAGCGTGGCAATGCCGCCAGTATTTTGGGCACGCTTCCGACTGGCAGTGACCTGGATCAGTTGAGCTATCTATAGATCGTCCTTAGAAAGGACTGATTCTATTGTATTTTGTAATTTTATTATATTTTAGTAGCTTAGTTTCTATAAATAAATGTACATTTGTTTTATAGTTAAAATCTGCGTCTAGATATAATATGTACCTAAGACAGATAATTTAAAACCTTCCTATTCCTACCCATGCCATGGCAGGTTACCCCGAACAGATCATACAAACATAACTTTGTCAAAACGGGGCGCAGCTAGTTTCAAAATTGATTAAAGTAGTTTTCAACAACGCATGGAATTGGGCCGATTTAATTCGATACTACGCAATTGATAGGGTCAGATAAATTCTATGCGTAACTTCTGCTATTCACCGAAGCGTTTTCAATGGTATTGCGCTGTGTACAGAAATATAATCTGCGTGAAAAATTAAATTATTGCCAAAACATAGAGCCCAGTTAGGTATTGCATGTATTTGAAGTTGTTAAACAGACCTGAGATACCGGTCAAAGTAGAGTTCTAGACTACGAGACTACGAGCCTACGAGGAGACTACTCATTACTAGGAGTTGGTATATAAATCCCCTGCTTCTACTTGGATGAGATGCTCAAGGTATTTTTCGACAAAAAAGGTCTGAAAAATACCCTGAGTCAGGGGAGAACGAGGTGTACCTACTCGTAATATTCTCCGTTTAAAAGTGTTAGCGAAGCTTCAAGTTTTTATAATCCAAGCAAATTGACAGGCGTATTCTGCCAAAATCATTTCATTTTCATCCCAAAAAGGTACCATGCTAAACCCATGTTTTCATCTATCTATCGGCCGTCATCACGGCACTCACTCCTTTTACTCCTTTCTTACTCATGTCATCTTTCACACAATCCATGTCTTCCTTGACTCTATATTGCTCTATATCCATCCACATTCATACTAACTTAAATAAAACTAAATAAATGTGTATTTAAGAGTAGTGTACGTTGATGACCATCTGTTAAGAGATCAACGGGACGATAACAAGCGCTGACGACGTGACCTTAATGCGGAGTGCGCCTTGACACAGGACTCACAGACATTCATTCTGGTTGCACGAGACTAGAAATAAAAACCAAAGTAAATACAACATTACATTAACTTAATTCGAGTATATCTATCGTATTTAAGAATCCTCACAATCTCGCTGGTTTAGGGGTAACAATATAACTTTTCGGGCCTGAAGCTACGAAGTCACCTCAAAGAAAATTTTTAGATTCAAAATACTTGATCCTAAGTTCGGTCTGAGTTTACAGGTTTATTTTATCGACCATATACAATTATACAGGGTGTAAAAAGACGTCTACCGAAGCCGAAAGGGGTAGGTACAGCATCCCAACACACGACCAAATCCAAAAGGATTTTCCGAAAAAATCATTATATCCGGAGAAAACAGCGTTTGAAGTGTACTGTTTGCGTATGTTTTGGGCGCGTTTTTTTACGTAGATTGCTGGATTTTGAGTTTTAAATGTTTTTTTCTTTTGTAAATGAAATTATTAGGTAAGTATGGTCTTATTATGTTGTAATAGTAGTAAATAACTGAAAATAACATAAAATGACTAAGCTAAGTCAAAATATTTATTTTGCGTTTTTTTTCGCTCAATATGTTTAGAATCATGGTCTGATTGCAACCCCTCAGTTTTCGGTAGTTGTCTTTTTACACCCTGTATATACAATTAAGTAAGTACCTATAGCTCGTAGTAAGAAACGCCGATCATTCAGCCAAACTAACGAATCACCAGATTAGATGGCCCTTTTCTACAATGAGATGTCAATTTTATTGGGTGACTCCACAAACCCTGACACGAACTCTGTCTGCTTATGCGTTTGCATCCATCACAAATCTATGTCACAATTTTACGACACCATAATTTCGTTTTAAATGCATTACAAAATCTAAAATGTCGTGCATAAAATTGGCCTGGTAATGACAATAGTTTGGCAATACTTTACAAAAACTTAACATGATATGCATAATGCACCGTTGCTTAATGTCGTTGACAAAACGAAATATTTTCTTCCAGCCCGCTTACCATGACTATCATAACTCTACGGTATAATAGAAAAAAATTATATTTGAGTCAGACGATTTTGAATCTAGATAACGCTGATCAAATGTAATTTTTCGCGTAAAGACAAGGTGGTAAAGCCCGCTTACATGACCACTCTACAATCAACCATAAGAAATGAAACAACCGAGAGAGATTAAGGTACTTATATGAGTTTATTACTCACGAAAGTGAAAATTTTATAACAAAACGAAACCCACTAAACGAAGTGTCAATAGCTCCAGTTATTATTGGGAAAAGAAGAAAATTGCTGTCACGATACGATTAGTAAACGAATTATATTAGGGTTCTCACGCTGAGATCCTTTTACTTGAGAGCAGAGAAATGACATTATTTTGGGAGTACCGGTTATAAAATCAGGATCACGGTATGCCCCAGACACGGTAGACAATTTCTAGGCATTCAAGTTAAGTAGAGCATCTAAACTAACTTTGACAAGCCTCAATTTTGTTTGACTTCCCATTGGAGTTTGACTGTTTAGTTTTAAGATGGATCAGCCAAAAGAATGCTAGGCCCAAACTGTGTTTATTGCCCTGATTCTTCACGGTATTGGTCGCGAAAGAACAGGAGTAAAATTAGTTTTATGACTAAGTGATCCCAGCTACTGAATAATGCTTTTTGACTTGACTTTGAGATACTTTTGGAGATCTTCACAGTTTAAAGAGGTTTTATTCAAAGGTATTCCAACAGAAGTTCAAATTCATTGTTAGGTACCTTCTCAGCCTCAAAATTCCTGAAGGCAGTCCTTCAGGAATGTTTACTTAAGGATAGGATAAGAAGTAGCCTCCTTCATTTATGCGCCTAGAACGAAACCCTGGACATCTTTAACTCCATGCCCTGCGGTGTCTGAAAGATAGATCTGCAACACGTAGGTTCCTTCATGCTCATTACGAGCGTCAGTTCTTCTTGTCGTGTCACAAGTTCTTTCGAACCAGTGTGATGATAGGATTATAAGTGCACAAAGAGGCTCCTTTCGTGCACTTGCCACCACAAGTTATCGAACTTTTTAGGTTCTACGACATGCCGGTTTCGTCACGATGTTTTCCTTCAGCGTTTGAGAGTGCCTACTTGCATAGTGCACATGAATTTTCGATTTAAAAACTCTTTGGTGCAAACCTGGATTGGAATTCATGACCTTGTTCAGAGTTCCAATCCGAGACCACCAGTGCTTTCCGGCATTCAAAAAGTAAAGATTACTTGTTTCTTTTTGTCTGCGGTAACCCTAAATGTCTCGTCTGCGCGTGAGTCTCGCTCCGCCGCGCTCCACGCTTTCTCCTGGACCATTCCTCTGCTGCACGACATGTTGGCATGTACCCCAGCTGCTCCACCGCCACAAATATTGTGCGCTAACTTTATGTTTCGAAAACCGATACCCGAATATGCAATGCAAGCATTCGGTAGTCCCCATACGCCATTCTTCAAGAAATTCGTGATTCTTTAGACATTCCAATTTGACAGTATGTGATGTTACATTTATTGGTTGACTCATAGGTCCCAGGCACTACAGAATCCCTTTTTACCCAAAGGGTTCCGTACACAAGGAGTAAAACATGACCCTATAGACTATCTCTCTATCTCTGAGGCGAAAGTTGTGTGTCAGGATCGTAGCGAGTGGAGATCCGTGGTCTCTGCCTACCGCTTTGGGAAAGAGGCGTGATTTTATGTATGTATGTATGTATAGACTATCTGTCTGTCCGTCTGTCACCAGGCTGTATCTCATGAACCGTGATAGTTAGACAGTTGAAATTTTCACAGATGATGTATTTCTGTTGGCGCTATAACAACAAATACTAAAAACAGAATACTAACAGGTACTAAAACAGAATAAAATTAATATTTATGGGGGCTCCCATACAACAAACGTGTTTTTTTTTAGTTTTTTATAGATAATGGTACGGAACCCTTTGTGCGCGAGTCCGACTTGCACTGCACTTGGCTGGTTTTTAAGTGTAGTACAGGGTGCTTCCTGACGCTATGTAACCTAAATAATCTACAGGGATAGGTATAGATTGATGTCAAGGAGTGAGTTTTTCAGCTAAACGAAAATTTGCGAGACGCCAATTATTTGCCTTTTAAAATGTAGGTAAGTATAACTCCCCTACCCCCCACTGTGCACCCCAGTGGATAATGGGGTATTCGGTAAACAATTTAATACTATAAACCGGAAAAGGTTAACGTGATGTGGATGGACAAAACTTTTAACCTTTTTTTGAAACGAGTTTTTTTCACTTGCACGACTTTACTTGGTTCATTATTAATTGTGTTTTCTTACTTCTCGCTTTTTACCTTATCGTTTACTTTTCATCCTCAAATATCTGAAACAAATAAAACATAATTTCAATAAATATTGTAAATTTTGAAACAATTAAGCTGATCGCACATTATGTCCGTGCCGTACGCGCCGCAGTCATTTTTCTATAGAAAAAATACTGATGACGTCAGAAAATACGGCTCGCTTCTGACGTCTCAGTCAGCATTTCTTCTATTGAATTGACAGTTCGACGCAGATGCATATGTACCTACTGCGATGAGCTTTATTCTTGTTTAATTTTCCAATTAGATAGTATGTTTCAAAATGGAGTTCTATTTGCACCATATAAAGAACCCGTGGTCGCACAGTGCAGCCGAGACGTCAGAAGCGAGCCGCATTTTCTGACGTCATCAGCATTTTTTGTATAGAAAAATTACTGCGGCGCGTACGGCGCGGGCAGTGTGCGATCAGGTTTATAACCATTGACAAACAAATGAACCATCCAACTAAAATATTTTAGTTTCTGCGTTTTAGGTTCTGCTGTCTATAGGTGCGTTTACCTCAATCGCGTGAGTGAAAAGTCAACATTCGGGACACCTACCCCATCATTATACCATACATCACCACTCTATAATGACCTACCCTACTTCTATCAGTAAGGTTTACCAGAGGTCTCATTATAATTGATGGCTGATTTATGCGATTTTAAGCTTTATGACTTATAGGGAAGGATGAAATTGATGTGATGTGATCAAATAAAGCTTTTACGGGTAAATTATGGACATCGAAGGTGATCGACCTACATTTTTGAAATACTGTAAAATGGAATAAAGTAGTTCTGTAGCCTTATAAAAAGGCTAACGACTTATTTACAGAGACCACAAATGAAACACGCTCAGGCTCAATCGTATAACCATGTTGATATTGGGCATTCGTTCAATCGTCGTTGTTCAATCGGTGATTCAATTTATGCAAATTGTACAAGAATTGCATGAACTGAACGCCACAAACGGAGCATACGTACCTTAACTACGTACAGTAGAATCAGATTTTTGAAAATAATTTAAATTTTTCATAGGACTACCTAGGTTAGGAATTAATCCAAGGTAGGTACGTACTTAATCCACACTAATATTATAAAGAGGAAAGATTTGTTTGTTTGTTTGAATTGAATAGGCTGCGAAAGTACTGGACCGATTTGAAAAAATCTTTCACCATTAGAATCCTACATTATCCTCTATGAACATAGACTATATTTATCGCGGGAAAGTGAAGTTATCCCGAGGGATCGTAGGTAACATCGCGACGGACAGCTAGTGGTTTAACTCACTGAACTTAGGTAATATAAATAGATAAAAACAAAACTTTATTTCGTCGTTCCTTCTATGCCATATCAACTGCCGTGGACTGCACCGGTCATCGAACTCTCATTAGCGGTAATCGGTAACCACAAAGCGATTATCAAAGATAATCACGGAAGGCTATAAATTGAGTCATAGCCGCGAAAATGTGACATTGCATGTGCACTAAATATACCTACAGGACATCTAAAAGAATGAATGAATGAATGAAAAGACTGCTATTCAACAATATAAAATGCTATTGGTATTTAAGCGACAAAGCCCTTAAATGTTTAAACTTAGCATAAGTACGTTAAAACCGGCCAAGTGCGAGTCGGACTCGCTCACGAATAGTTACAAAACCGGCAGAAACAATCACGGTTGTTGTATGGTCACATTGGTCACCCTTAAATATTTATTTATGATTTTTTTTTTGTATTTGTTGTTATAGTAGCAACAAAAATACATCTGTGAAAATTTCATCTATCTATCACGGTTCATAAGATACAGCCTGGTGACAGATGGACAGACAAACAACGAAGTCTTTGTAATAGGGTCCCGTTTTACCTTTTGGGTACGGAACCCTAAAAACATGTTATTCCACATTACAAAATTATCTAAATTTAACACCATATAAGCGAAGGTTTAGGTAAGGTTTTAAGCGATATATGTAAGTTACGTCTAAGTAAATAAACAAGTTAGAATTGCATAATGGACGTGTGAGATAGGTGAACCGACGGAGCAGAAAATTACACGATTTTGAACCTTATTTTGTTTATTTTGCAGAATATGCGCCACTAAAAGTGGAAACATACAGGATGTTACTTTACCACTGAAAACAGAAAAAGTGCAATCAAAGCATGATTTATGCTGAGCTGAGCTCTTTTTGATGATGATGAATAATAAACGGAGAAGCATAGTGCAAAGATTATACAAATGCCAGCAATAGTTGACAAAACGATGGCACCGAGTCTTCCCATGGTTGCGACACCGGCGGCACGCCCGATGTGCCAACAAGTCAGAGTGCAAACGTTCACTTCTAAAGGTTCACTATGAAATGTTTAGCTTCATTTATTGCTAAATCGTACGATTTTTAAATATGAGTACTTAGATTTTTATCTGTGCTAAGTATCCCACTCATATAATAAAGCTGAAAGTTTGTGAGTTTGTTTAGATGTTTGGATGTTGAGATGTTTGGATATTTGGATGTTTGTATGTTTGTGTATCAATCACGCCTAAACCAGGAACCGATTTGGATAAATAAATAATGCTGGACATTTCACACAGCATCATCTAGCCCCAAACTAAGCAAAGCTTGTACTATGGGAACCAGATAACTGATATACTACATATACTTTTTGTTTGTAAATACATACATATTATACAAATACCCAGACCCGAGAAAAATATGTATCATACAAACATTTATCCCGCGGCGGGGATTGAACCCGAAACCTTCTGCGTCTCAAGTGGACTTTTACCCACTACGCCACAGAGGTCGTCGGACATATGTACGAGGCAATTTTGGGTTTATGCTGTCGATTAATACAAATTTGTAGTTTCAAATTGTGACCTATTTGAACCAATCTTCTTCTTCTTTTCAAGTCGGCAGCTCTACAAAAAATCAAATTTGAACCAATGAAAGTGAGTTTAAACCTGATCGCACACTGGTCCGCGCCGTACGCGCCGCAGTCATTTTTCTATACAAAAAATGCTGATGACTGTGCGACCTTATTCGGAAAAATTAGACATCAAAGTTGAATTCTGTAATTTGAAAAACATGATTTGTGATTTTTTTTATAGTGTTAGTAGACTACAATCCTCGATAACTTTGTGATAGTTAAATAAAAAAAGTTCTGACCATGCCATTATCTTTTTCTGGATCTGCTGCAACTGCCCTTAAATTTTTTTGGTAGTCATAAAATAGCGGTGTCCGAGCTCCATGAAAACTCAAAAAATGACTCTGAGCATTGAATTTCAATCTGAGTGTTGACTCTGAATACGGCTCCACATTTTGATAATTTAACAGTTACGTAAATGAATCGATGAAAATAGTGTTTGAAACTACATAGTAGAAGTAAACATAGGTACCTACCTAAAATATAAATAAGTAAGCTTCAAGGACTAGTCAAAACAATAGTGTAGTGAGCGTAGTGCGTTATAGAAACGAACGGCCCTGAGTTCAATTCCGTGTCGGGCTTCCGTTGTCTATCTTCTTAGTTCCGTTCAATTACGACGAGATGACAAGGACTTTGTTATTGAACTAACACCAATTAAAAATAACCTAGATATCCTGTTGGATGATTAGGTACAGTCAGCAACAGTCTAATTTCTTATAACGCCATTTTTTGTTCGATTTATAGCAAAATATAAACTTTTCCTGGGAAATTAACATACTTAAGGTGATGTAGGTCACAAAACTCACGTTTTGACTTCAAGTCATTTTTTAGGCATAAAAACACCGATTTTTTATATTTTTTTGATGACAATAAATAGTTTAGGATATAAGTTTATTAGTTATGGGAGTCGAAACACGATTGACTTAATTTGACTCGATAGAAAAAAATCACAAAGTTACCTCTTAACATCATAACGCAGTTTCATTTGCTGGTTGTTTAATTTTTTTTTATGAAATTTCGTCTACGTGTTCCCCAATAAAAAAGGTACAGGATTACGGAATTATTTTATTGCCAAGGAGTATTATTTTGTAGCAAAAAATAAATTTCAGTGTAATAGAGCGCGGTCCCGCGCCGGCCAGTACACCTCATGCAGACCTCACGCCAGAGCGCACTTCACCTCAACATACTTGTCAAAATATTAGTCATAATGTTACAAATTTTGGATATTATTGTGATTTGTGAAACATCAAATGTTTGGCGACTTTCGTTACTGACTGTACCTATATTGTATCAAACACGAACCAGTGGAGGTAGATCGTAATCCTGAAAAGCAACCTAGATCAAAGTCAAAAAGCATTCATTCAAGACTACTCTGATACCTTCATCATCATCATCATCTCAGCCATCCAGCATCCACTGCTGAACATAGGTCTCCCCTATAGATTTCCACAGCGATCGATCATGTGCAGCCTGCACCCAACGGCTCCATAGCTCATAGAACTGACGGCCGTTGGGGCAGAAAAGTTCTCGAGTGGAGGCCACGCACCGGAAATCGCAGCAGAGGACGACCCCCCACGAGATGGAAAGACGATCTGATATTACTTAGAATTAAATAATCTTATGAGATAAGAGATTCTACTCCTAATCTACCTCGCAAAAGCTGCTAGCGGAAGCTAGTAAAATGAGCGTTCCTTCAATTGAGTCAAAATGGTCATAAAACAGTTTTATAACAGTTTTCTAGTAGTCGAATGTAACAACATAATGATCATTTTGTAATTGGTGCGGTCACAATTTTCATAGAAGAAAATAGCAATGCGTGCAATCAGAGAAATCGTCCATGCATATTTATATTCGCTTTCTCCCTCTCGTATGCTACAAATATGTTACTTGAGTTTACACATGTAAAGATTGCCGCCATGTTCACCGTCCGTTTTACGGGTCCGTTTTATCGGATGCGATTTTGGACGAACGTCCACGCACACAATATTCCAGTAGGTCGATTCATACGACCTCTGTAGTGGAGTGGGCGAAGGTCCGCCTGCGACGCAAAAGGTTGCGGGTTCGATCCCCGCGGCGGGACCAATGTTTGTATGATCTACAAATATTTGTCTCGGGTCTGGGTGTTTCTATGTATAATATGTATGTATTTACAAAAAAAATAGTATATAAGTAGTATATGAGTCATCTTAGTTCCCATAACACAAGCTCTGCTTACTTTGGGGCTAGATGATGCGGTGTGAAAAAGTCCAGCATTATTTATTTATTTATACTGCATTCGATTCAAAGATCTGCTTTGAGAAGTTTTCTTCGAATCGAATTATTTTGGGTCTATAGCGTTGGATCGGAAACTTTTGCTTATTATGGAATACCTTCCTGACTAGGTAGGTACCTACTGTCACTCTCAGAATACTTCAGAAGCGCATCCGTCACGGGTGCTTTCGAAGATTCGCTGAACGGCCAACCATCAGCTTAATACGAAAATGTCAAAACACGTCATTTTCGTTTTGTGTGATTGGTTGAGCTCAATTGGGAATGACAACTGGAAATGGATTTCAAGTTAGACAATAAGGCTGCATATCCACTAAAATATACCATTCCGATTATTTCCGACAAAAATGTACAGCGGTCCGGTTTTATCGGACGAATTTCACACGCACGACAGTGTTCCAGATCCAATAAACGTTAATAAAGAAATCAATAAGTAAAGATTATTGGATTTCATAAATAGTTTGTGTGGTGCAACTACCAATATTACAACGATGCAGAAGTAAAACATTATTTTAGCAGTTGTACTGTAATTTCACGGTCAGTCAGAGAGAGGCGGCTCAAGGTTGAACCGAATCATTGAATCGGCATTCTCGGGCATGTTTTGATGAAATAACTCAACTGCATTGCATTGAATAACTAAAATATATAATCAAACGTCAGCTAAAGCTTAAAAAAAAATAATTGATATCAACAAAGTTTTATTCACGAATCGAAACGAAAATAAACAAACATTCGCAAAAATAAACCCTTTGGTCCATTTTCATAGCTTTGTTACTTGTGGGGACAAACCCGCCTAGCCTATAAAAGAGTAAAGTAGGAGAAAAAACCTGATTTGCCGACTTACAAAAAAGTGGGATACCTACGGGCAGGGAGATGATGATTATATATCAAAGTTCCTGTTAACAAACAGGATCACGTCACGGGTTCAACTAATGAGGTATCATTGTTGACTAAATGTTATTGGGTTCAAAATACCCATTTGGCACGAACCATTTTGCAGAAGTAAATATTCCATAGTTGACAGGTTGCAAGCCCATTTCTGCCATACATTGGATAATCAAATAGACGATGTAAGGTTATTACAGGCATTAGAAAACTACGCTTGATCGAATCAATCTCTCTAACGAGCTCTCGTGAAAATGAAAAGTGGAGAAAATCCTATTAGACAGGCCTCCATCGCATTAATCAAAACCTGCTGTTTATCAGCTTTTTGAAAATCACATTAGAATACGATTAGATACGGGCTTAATTTTTTTTTATGGAAGAGGGGGGCAAACGAGCAAGTGGCATACCTGATGGTAAGTGATTGCCACCACAGAAAGCTGCAGCATCAAGAGGCAATGCAGATGCGTTGCCGGCCTTTGAGGTAGGCTATAGGCTCTTTTGAAGGCGCCTTAGTCGTATCGGTCTGGAAATACCTCTGGCGACAGCTGATTCCACAAGTCTGATGTGCGAGGCAGGAATTGGCGTGAAAACCGCACAGTTGTGGACTGCCAACCATCTTCATGATATGGATGGTATAGATACTGCTGTCGTTGTATACGATGGCGGAATTCAGCAATAAATATGGGCATGTGCCAAATAAGTGGACATGCCTCTCTCTGACTACCACCAACGATCGAGAATATAAAAAGAGAACTGAGAGAATGTATTCCGTGCTTCGAGGTTTATTTGTTAAAATAGTCATGGTGAAATACCTCCGTGTACGGATCATGCCTACATTTTTGAAGAACGATGAATTCGCTGTCTCTACTTTGCTTTCGTTCTCTACCAACTGAGCTATGCTATTATAAAATACCGAAAATAAAAATTGATTGATAAACCGATTATTAAACCGGAATGAAAGTATCACAATCCTTCTGCCCACAAGTTCCATAGAACTCTAGGTTGTGCTCTACATCTAGAAGTATTAGTGTCAACAACGCCTAGTTCTAAAAATATGCATTGTAAGTATATTAATTGTACAATAGTCGTTCACAGTTAGGTTAGGCTTGATATTTGTTTTGGATAGGCGGGGTCCGCTATATTACATGCAAAAAAAGTGCACTTAAACCATGTGGTTGCTTTCCTTTGCACGACTAATGTCCAAAATCAAAAATGTCCAGTTAGAACTAATGACCAACAAGAATTTGGTCCAACACGTGGAGACTGGTTCAAACAGTGTAGCCAGCTCTTCGGTCCTAACTTTTGTCTGTAGATTATTATTATTTATTTTGTCTTTAAGTAGATTTAGTTTTTGGAGATGTTCACAGTTTTCAGTTTAGGCTTTCATTCAAATCTACAGTTTTTAATAGGTTTCTGATTCCAATGTATTCATTGTTGCAGATTTTAAATTAATTTATAAAGATTTCTACAATTTTTCGTACGCATGTCTGCAATTATTCACTGAGTTGATTTTATCAACACTATTGTGCATATATAACATTTGATTGACACCACTTTTCGACGCTACTAAATTATTCATCCTTTGTTTTGGTGATTTCCATTCATCATCATCCGCGGCCAATAATATCCCACCGCTGGGTTTAGGTCTCCCTCTTCACGCTATTCCTATCCATTGCCTCATCAAGATTTTCATAACTATTTTGCCCGCTATATTACGGTCCCAGGTTCCAAGAAAAAGACCTACATTACAAGTACTAAAAGCAATCTAAGCACTAAAACTCGTTGCACTAGAGCGGATAGCGGGAAACAGATTGCTGATTGCATAAATGATCTAAGCAGAGCCAGCGGCTTACTGGCAGATAGCTGGCACCTCCTAGCAGCTGGGTTCACGTAGGTACCTACTAATCAAAATATAGGTAGGTACTAGGAGTTTTGAAGATATTAAAGTACCTAATAGTCGAATTAAATCCTCGACCTCCTGTGATGACCTGATGGCAAGGTGGTTGTGCGGTTGTGATCGATTCCCGCGGCATTACAATTGTTTCATCAGGCATTTACTGCAGATATGTGTTCCTTGTGATTTGACTCGTAGTCTTTGGGACTCTTCTAGTAGAGTCCATCAAAATTATCAAAGGTTTCATGAACTGGGCATACACGAAAGTTTCATGATTTTGATTCGTGTTGCATAAATTAGTTCCTTCATCGAGAGCTGTCCACCACTTCATAAAGTCTCAGTGTACTCAGGTACCTACAAGACTAAAAATAGCCTGCTATTATCATTTATCTCGCGCTTGACCTTTTTGTGTCATATTCGTTGATGCTAAGACGATTTTATTTTCCTTGTTTTTACACTTACCCGACGTGTACCATTGCTTTGCGTTTTTTGATCAGAATTATACCTAATCAAATGATTTTGTTTGTGTCTACAATTGAAAAGTACCCAGGTAAGTACAAGAAAATCAAATAGAAGAATACGAAGAACGACAGCTGTGTCCTGTGGACGATTTTTCTTGGATAACAATATTAACCAGCCAGGTGCACTAAAAATCATTTTTAGTGTGATTTTGAGTGCTTGGTATAAAAGTTGATGGATTCACGAGTAGAGGTAGGCTAAAAAATAGATGGATGGTTTGTGTGAAGGATGACATGAGTAAGAAGTGGGAAAAGAGCAGGAAGATGATGACTAAAAATCTTTTTAGTGAATCTCAACAGTTGCAATGGAGATTAGATTTAAATGGACGTCTATTAATCAACCAAGAGTTAATAAATAGGTAGGTATCTCGATTGAATTCCCTGTGATGTGGATATCAGAAACTACTATTACAAGATCGAGCAAGATTTCAAAAAAGAAATATCTTCAAGTTCCAAGGCATATCTTCGATCGCTGTGCAAGCTCAGCCCACGTGGTTCGAAACCGGTCACTCGTGCGCCGGTGACCCACTGAGTGATTCATTCACTTGCTCCACTCTTGTCAAGCAAGAAGTCAAAAGGAGGTGCGCGTGCGCGGTGCAGGAGATATTTTATTGGGCAAGTACAATTATGGCTCGATGGAAAACGTCCAAGTTGCAGTCATGTGCCTTCACGACTACAACTTGCAGCTTTTTCCGCCATCTCCAATGGTGGTGTCACCATAGATAAGGCGGAAAAAGCTGGTGCTACCCAAATGTTTAAATATAGATAGAAAGTTCTGGAAAATGAGAAAGGACGCTATTGCCTCAGGGCACAACATTGATAATTACCTACTTCACAATTAATATAATACCTAGGTCTTTTATATTGTCTTGTTATTACGACACCTCATTTCTGTTAGGTACAGTTCAAGACTTGATGAACACAATAACATCTTTAAGTACCTACTTGATACTCTAAAAACATAGCCATCTTTCTGACACAGTAGGGTTTAAAAAGGTTCAGCGAAATGCTGAAATTCAGTCTTTAGAAACAAATTCAATATCAAACAAATTATTCTTACAAAACCAATCATCAAAAACTACAATTCCTCTGCAATAACATCTAATCCGGCAAAAACCATAATTTCGCAAGGCTACCATGCAAGAATGATGAAATGATAAAAAATCTCAAGTGATGATCGGCGAAGCGTTGTCTCCTTGGAGAAATCATTGATGGATTTCAGTGGCCGTGAAGGTAGCTATTATATCGTACCTTCAGGTTACAGCCGTCACCTGTTGATCTTTTTTACTCTCAACGCAAAGAGGGGTTGTTATAAACGTGTGTATTGTGCGTCTTGTCTGTATCTAGCTCCTCCTATGAACCTGTATGAACAGAATTTCAATTTCTTTTATTAAAGTGATCTAACGGTCTAATCATTTTGTCACAACGTAGTCCCAATAAGTAAGCTATCACCTTACTGTGACTTGCCTATTCAAGGACCAATTATTCGATCGTTGTAAGTAGGTATCTGTGTATATGTACATAGGGTCTTTCATTTTAAACTAACTTAATTCAGGAATTGGGTTCAACAAATGAATTGAAAAATATTTATGTAAGTAATGTTTTTTTGTTATGAAAATCCTGAAAAAATCCATAAGGACTATCCTTTCAATTCATTGTTGCTTCCTGTATAACTTATTCTTTAGCTCTATTCGAGCGTGCATGTGTGTGCGCTCGGATGTAGCCGGGTTGCGATTGGTGGAATGTCTCTCTCCTTGAAAATCATTATGCAACATGTCCTAAAAAATCAATATGAGATAAATTTTGATGTGAAAACTTACATCGGCTTTGGAATTACGTAAATTGATACGGTCAAACGTCTATTTACAACCCAATAATGAAGCCATGTCAGTTTGTGTAGTTTAAAATGAAATACCCTGTATAATATTCTGTAGTTATCTGGTTCCCATAGTACAAGCTTTGCTCAGTTTGGGGCTAGATGATGTTGTGTGAAATGTCCAGCATTCTTTATTTATTCTATATTACGTTGTTCTTGAAACTTCCTTGGCTATCACATAAAATATAATTTTAATAGCTCTACCTCGTCTTATCGAAGCTCAATGTCATTGCATTTTCCCGGTCATCACTTATGCGTCGCAAAAACTTGTATTTCGAGTCTTGTAACACTATTTTACGACTGGTTTACAAACAGAAATGTCACAGATTTCTGACATTGCTGACTGTGACTGTCCTCACAGCTAAATGGCTCTGCCTTCTGCGCTATAGGTCGTGGGTTCAATTCCGGGGACATTCCTGTAATGAGCAAACTTTTTCTTCTTCTTTGAACAAAATAATGCAAGAAAACTGGTTAGCCATATACCTAATGAGACACAAAAAAGATATTAATTAGTATAAGTAAAAAACGTGTTTTAATCTAAGATAATGAGCAATAAACACGGTTGATATACCGCTTCAGAGATTAATTTTAAAATACTTTTTTACACGACTTGATTAATCTTATCGAACCCGATAAACTGATACGGATGAAACTCAGAATAATGTAGGATGTTCTCCTTGCCGAAGCGAATCTAGCGATCTTCCCGAGGTAAAAAGGTGGCGCTTCTTTTTTTCTTCTTTGCTTCGCGTAGTGGGGTTAGGGCGGCGGGAGCCGAAATGTGTTAGATAGGACAACGAGATCTTGAAGTTTTTGGCAAATGTATCGTAAAAAGTCATAGAAAAAAAGTTGTTGTTTATGATGATAGTAATACAGTTCTGCGAGGTTACCGCTGTTTTACAAATAACTGTATAATAGCTTAGAGGTACCTACCTACTTACCACTTCCATATAGGTAAATCCGTATTTTTCCAAGTTGTTATGTCAACATAATGTGCGCATACGCAGGTATAGTACGCAGTGTTTAGTAATGTTCACACGTGTCATCAATTATGTTTATCTAATTGGATACACAATAGCATTGTGAATTTGTGACACAATGTCGTGTTAAGTATGGGCGACTAGCTGCTCCCGCGGTTTTACCTCCATTCAGGAAGGAGGGGTTTCCAATTGGTAACGCTTAGGTAAGTACAAGATGGTCAAGGTCCAGGGCCCGTACCTAGGACCAAATATTCCAAACCGGAAAATTGGCTCTTGAAATCAGAAATCTTCGTGGGAAGCATCCGAATATTCATCAAACTAACGAAAAGAGGAACGCGAATACGACCCCAGGCGTAACAAACAAACAGACACACCGAAAAAATTTCGTATTCATAATATATTATTAGTGTGATGTTCATAATTATGTTAGTGCGGGGTTCGATGTAAATTATTTATAATAATTGTAATTTTATGTATTAAGTTTTATGAATAAATTGAATTGAATTGAATTTGCTATGAGAGTTTTGAGTATGGCACTATGATTTGTATATTTCTAAGACTATATATCGTTTTGGAACATCTTGTCCTTCAAAATACCAGTTTCAATGTTTTACTTCACCGTGCAAGCTCCTAGCGGAAGCTGCAGTTCGTGAGGTTGTATCACGACGGGCACTGGATCTCGGCCGGCTAATCGATTGGCTACCGATATGCGTTTGCGCAACACTTCTTGTTGAGAGGTTATGCTTGTTTCTGAAGAATCACGATCATTGTTTATGGTTTTTTTGTTGTTCGTTTATTTTGTAGTATCTACTATTTTCTTTATTGCTGTTTTAGATCAATTAGCTTTATCCACAGTACCTAAAGTCATGGACCTAGTTTCAAGCAATAGGCAAATCAATTGGACTTCAGTGAACTTAGAAAAAATATAGAAACTTGTACTTTGTACTTACAAAAAATATAGAAACTATATGGAATTCTGTGACTTCTAAGGTATGGTCAGTGACAAAAGCTCATGAACATTTGATGTTTTTGAATCTTCTTTATCTTTGAAACTCGTAGGGTTATAATTATAACTTCAGCATATAGTGGATGCTTTGCCGCGCACCATTATTATTAGTGAAAAAATACACAATTTTCCGACAAATCATGAAAAAAATGAAGCTTTAAAATCTCCAATTGTTCATCAACTTTTGTCGCTGACTGTACTAACCACAATATCGCTCAAGAGTTAATATAAAAATGATTAAGGAGGTATTTAAGACTACTTTGATCTGTAGTGTACATAGATAGGTAGCTAGATAGGAGTTAGGTAGCATTTAGGTAGCGCATAGAATAAGTTCAATTTTAATAAATGTTTTTAGGTATTGTTGTTTTATTTATAATAGTAGGTAATTAGGTAATAAATTGTAAATAGGTAGGCTAATTAATTAGAATGTGAGAGACGTTCTCCTTTAGGTATTGCCTCGCCAAGGGGGGTCCGCGCGTTTCCCCCGCGCTAGCCTCACCCCGCTTTATCGTTCCATCTCTTTCACTCACTTTTCACTGGTCACGTGACACATTCAAAATTGTATAAAAGTAGGAGAAAAACCGAAATAAAATCAGTTCAAATCGCACTCTGGTCTTTCAATCATCTCCAGTCTCCCTAAGAAGAAAGCAGCTCCAACACTCCCTACAATGGTGACCCCGAACGCTGAAGCAAGTCAAGAACAGAAGATGCTTGGGATTGGAGCTGACATTTTCCCCGTGTCCATCCAATCGAGGATACTACCTTTCTGGAGGGAACATCCACGATTATGGTTCGCGCAGTTCGAAGCACTCATCGAGCCTTCGAAGATTGGAGACGACAAGAAGTTTAGCTACGTGTTAAGCGTCCTACAACAGACCGATGTCCAGCAAATTGGAGACATCCTGCTCAATCCACCGGCGTCGGGAAAGTACAACGCAGTGAAGGAACGACTACTCTCCGTCTATCAAGAATCTGAATCGAAGCAGCTACAGAAACTACTCAGCGGACAAGAGCTAGGCGATCAGAAACCGAGTCAACTACTGCGAAGAATGAGACATCTCGGCGGCAGCATGGTCCAGGACGACGCCCTCCGAGTACTATGGTTGAACCAGCTACCCACGGCAGTTCGAGCGGTACTGTCAGTCAACGAAGAATCGTCGCTCAACACACTGGCTACCATGGCGGACAAGATGACGGAGCACATGGAACCAACCCAGCAGATCGCCGCTGTATCCACGTCGTCCACCACGAGAGACCCGCACGTGGAACTTCTATCCAAGCAGATCGAGAAACTCACACTGGAAGTCGCAGAGCTACGAGGGAGACAACACTATCGACGTCCCGCTTGGCGCGGTCGCTCTCGTTCAAAGTCAAACCACAGACGCGAACGAAAGTCGACCGCCGACGCTGATTGGTTGTGCCGTTTTCACTACCGATTCCGGCAAGATGCAAGAAACTGCGAGGCACCGTGCGCGTGGAAGAAGACCCAACAGCCGTCGGAAAACTAGAGGAGGCATCGAGGACGGCGGGCAACGGTGTCGACTCATACAGAATCAACCGCCTAAGCGTCACCGACCGGCAAAGTGGTGAACGTTTCCTCATCGACACAGGCGCTGAAATCTCAGTCATCGCAGCGAAGTATAAGAAACCTCAACCTGCAGAACTCAAGCTCTACGCGGCAAACGGAAGTTGCATACATACCTACGGAGAGAAGACCCTTCCATTGAACTTGGGTTTACGGCGTAACTACGTGTGGACTTTCGTCATCGCCGACGTCAAACGATCTATCATCGGAGCCGACTTCCTGCGACATCACAACATCCTAGTAGACCTGAAGGGAGAAAGACTGATCGACGGGCTGACCAAGCTATCCATCAAGACCATCTCCACCTACAGCAGCGAAGAATCAACTGTACATGTCATCAACAAGAATCACCCATTCGCCGACATCTTGAAGCAATACCCGGATATACAGAAACCAATGTCATTGAAGAAACCTCCAACTCACGGCGTCACGCATCATCTTGAAACCACGGGACCGCCAATACACGTGAAGCCAAGACCACTACCACCGGACAGATACATAGAAGCGAAGAAAGAGTTCGAGCGCATGACAGAGATGGGTATATGTCAACCATCAAGCAGTCCGTGGGCAAATCCCATGCACATAGTGAAGAAGAAAGACGGACAACTGCGAGTTTGTGGAGATTATCGCCGCTTAAACGCTATGACAACTCCCGACCGATACCCCATCCCGAGGATACAAGATTTCACATTCCGGCTTCATGGAAAGAAGATATTCTCTAAAATCGACATAAGGAAGGCTTACTACTGGATACCAATGGCTAGCAAAGAAGATATACAGAAGACAGCGATAACCACTCCGTTCGGATTATGGGAGTTCAGGTCAATGACCTTTGGGCTCAGAAACGCTGCACAGACATTTCAACGGTTTATGCACCAAGTACTTCGAGGCACGGACGACTTTTCTTTCGCCTACGTCGATGACCTACTGATTTTCTCAAACAACGATGAAGAACACAAGCGCCATCTACACGAAGTTTTCAAGAGGTTGGATGAATACGGCCTGAGCATAAACACAGAAAAATGCGAGTTTGGGAAGAAAAATCTCACTTTTCTCGGCTACGTGGTATCGGAAAAAGGAATACAACCACCTGAGGACAAGACCGAAGCCATTTCAACATTTCCAAAACCGAAGACAATTGAAGAATTAAGAAGATTCCTGGGGATGCTCAATTTTTACCGCGACGCTCTACCTAAACAAGCGGATAAACAACGAGAACTCAACAAGTACCTACACAACACAAAAAAGAAGGATCGCACACCGATTACTTGGACAGCGGAGGCGGACGAAGCGTTTGAACATTGTCGCGACAGCATCAAGGAAGCGGCTACATTGTCTCACCCGATCCCCGGAGCGCCTTTGTACATTATGTCGGACGCGTCGGACAAATGTATGGGCGCAGTACTGCAACAGAAACAAGAAAATGCATGGAAACCAATCGCATTTTATTCGAAGACGCTGAGTGAAGCTCAACAAAAATACAGCGTGTACGATCGCGAACTCCTAGCGATCTACACTGCAGTAAAACATTTTCGTCGCTACATCGAAGGACTTGAAGTCGTTGTCTACACAGACCACAGACCACTCACGTATGCACTGAAGAAACCACCGAGCAACAGCGACACACCGAGAAGAGAACGCCAACTACAATTCATCAGCCAGTTCTGCACGGAAATCAAGTACATAAAAGGAGAAGAAAACACAGTCGCCGACACACTTTCAAGAATCGAAGAGATCACAATTCCTTCTACGATCGACTACAATCAACTGGCACAAGATCAAGAAACTGACTCCGAACTTAGAGCACTGAAGAACAAACCTCACTTGAAATTCGCTACGATCAATCTACCCGGCGTCACACTACCTATCACATGCGAGATGAACACAGGAAAACCTAGACCGTACCTACCTACTTCAATTCGAAAAGCCGCATTCAAAGCACTTCACGAATTAAGTCACCCCGGTATACGAAGCACAAGAAAACAGATGACGTCACGCTACTTTTGGCCTAGTATGAACACGGACGTCGCTGATTGGACGAGAACTTGCATCGCTTGTCAGAGAAGCAAAGTTACGCGCCACACTGTTACACCACTGGGACAATTTCAAGACTCAGGAAGATTCGAGCATGTTCATGTAGACATCGTGGGACCACTACTACCATCTGAAGAAAATCACTACGTAGTAACCATGATGGATCGACGAACAAAGTGGCCTGAAGCTATCCCCGTACCAAACATCACCGCAGAAACAGTCGCTAGAGTTATCTACGAAAATTGGATTTGTAGATTCGGTTGCCCTCTACGAATCACTACGGACCAAGGACGCCAATTCGAGTCTACGCTATTTCGGACTCTGATGAAACGATTGGGAGTGGAACGCCTACGCACGTCAAGCTACCACCCTCAATCCAACGGGCAAATCGAACGTTGGCACCGGACAATGAAAGCAGCTTTAATGGCACGCGGAGCTACAAGCAACTGGTCGCAAGAAATTCACACTATTTTATTCGGATTACGCGCATCTCTACACAAGAACACAGATCTCAGTCCTGCCCTGCTTACCTACGGATCTACGCTAAGACTACCAGCTGATTTTTTCACGCCCACACCCAAAGAGAAGGAAATTGATCAAGAGTTCGTGAGAAAATTATCCGAGACAATGGCATCACTAGCGCCACACGGACAAAAGCAGAAACAACATCACACTCCATTCGTACACAAGGACCTAGCTACGTGTACGCATGTATTTCTTCGCGTGGATTTGGTCAAAAAGCCACTCACTCCTCCTTATGAAGGACCCTACAAAGTCTTGGAAAGAATGGAAAAATGTTTCAAGATACAACTACCTACGCGCACTACAGTTGTGTCTTTGGATCGCCTGAAACCAGCCTACATCTACGACGCCGACGATGAAACTTCAAGTACTACCACTACAAGGGACGAGCCCACTGCAGCTGACACTACTCCATCACCGAGTCTTCAGCAGCAGCAGCAGCAGCAGAAGACACCCTACGTCACCCGGCACGGCAGAGTCGTTCATCGTTCGGTACGATTCACTTGAAGGGGGGTAATGTAGTGTACATAGATAGGTAGCTAGATAGGAGTTAGGTAGCATTTAGGTAGCGCATAGAATAAGTTCAATTTTAATAAATGTTTTTAGGTATTGTTGTTTTATTTATAATAGTAGGTAATTAGGTAATAAATTGTAAATAGGTAGGCTAATTAATTAGAATGTGAGAGACGTTCTCCTTTAGGTATTGCCTCGCCAAGGGGGGTCCGCGCGTTTCCCCCGCGCTAGCCTCACCCCGCTTTATCGTTCCATCTCTTTCACTCACTTTTCACTGGTCACGTGACACATTCAAAATTGTATAAAAGTAGGAGAAAAACCGAAATAAAATCAGTTCAAATCGCACTCTGGTCTTTCAATCATCTCCAGTCTCCCTAAGAAGAAAGCAGCTCCAACACTCCCTACAGATCACATAGATTCAAATCGCAAGTCGAAGCACAGTCCTAACGGCTCCCAACCTCCATGCCAGGGGCTTCTTTTTTTCGTTCGTTTGATGAATTATTCGTATTCCACCACGATTTCTAACTTCAAATGCCTTTTCAAACTTTTAAACACGGACCTAGGACCAAATATTCCTAGCCGAAAAATTGGCCCTTTAAAAATCGTGGTGGGAAGCATTCGAATATTCATCAAATGAACGAAAATAGGAACGCGAATACGGCCCCAGTACTTAATACACAAAAGGCAGACCTACAACGTTTTTCTGAATATTAAATCACAATGCCTTTGTTAGTCATTTTAAACGCACTTGGCTATTCTGAGCACAGAACATTCCTTAGGTCCGGTCAGTGCTCATTTAACTACATTATGATACGCAGGGCACTAATAAAAGCTTACGTCCGCGGTTTCACTCGCGTGGTACCAGCAAGATCACCATCATCAATGGCCTCATGCATCTCCAAGAGACTATTATGCAGCGTTCGTTTGGTAGGTCCGGATAACCAATAAGATAGACAAAAATAGATATAGATAGAATAGACAACAAAAATAGACAAATAAATAGAAATGTCAATAAGATAAACAGGCAAGGTAGACTAGACACTCTCTGAGATCTTTAGTTCTAGATCTAAAGATATCTAATGTTTGGCAGAGGCACGTCCAAGCGCATTTTGGCAAAGTTGGCAACCCTTTTGAAACGAAAATCCATTGATAGGATTCGAACCCGTTATTTTGAATCTGTAGTATTGATACGAGTAAAAGATTTTTTCTGGATATAATTATGTAAGTAGGTACCTATAATATGTTTGTTTGTTTGAATTTAATAGGCTCCAAAACTAAGTAGGTACTGGATGGATTTGAAAAATTCTTTCACCATTAGAATCCTACATTATCCCTGATGAACATAGGCTATATTTTATCCCGGGAAAGTGATGTTTTCCCGAGGGACCGCGGTTAACACTATGACGGTCAATCCCACTCATATAATAAAACTGAAAGTTTGTGAGTTTGTTTTGATGTTTGGAGATTTGTGTTTCAATCACGCCTAAACCAGTAAACCGATTTGGATGAAACTTGGTATAGGCATAGATGTACTATATAAGTGACCTGGAATAGCATAAAGGCTATCAAAATGTTGGTATCACGCGGGCGAAACCGCGCGTAGAAGCTAGTAGAGTCTAAAGTTTATGTACATAACAGAGCCTAACTGTTGACGACGTCAACAATTTACTATTTACAAACCAACCTACATTACACAAGTGGCCCAGCCTTACATAGTCTGCGTCTAAATTGCACCAACCACATAACAATAACTGAATAGAATATCAATCGCAGTACTAATCTCACAATGGTCCCCTTAGACAGGTGTCTGCAACATTTTTCACCGCCAACATTTTTCTTTTATAGTCGCGGTCAGAGCTAAAGGCTCAAGCCACATTGAATTGGCAAGCGACGCGTCAATTATTTTATTGCAAGCCATTATAAACCTTATGAACAATAGAATGAACCGCTCGAGCCAGCGCGGCCGCTAGATGTCTTCGCCAGATCTCGTTAATTCTACAAGCGTTTCTATATCTTGTACCATTGTTCATAAGGTTTATAATGGCTTGCTATAAAACTAATTGACGCGTCGCTTCCCAATTCAATGTGCATTCAGCCAAAGGTAGAAGGAAGTCTTAAAGCTAGACTATAGACTCTAGCTCTCTACCTAATAGTGTAGTTACCTACTCTCTAGTGTCTCTTTTGGCTACTAGCTAGATCAAACGAACTAGGTGCCTAGGTACCCACATTCTATCATCATCATCATCATCTCCCTGCCCTTTTCCCACATTATGTGGGGTCGGCACAACATGTGTTCTTCTTCCATTCTCCTCTATCAGCCGTCATCTCAACACTCACCCCTTTCTTACTCATGTCATATATTTAGGTACCCACATTCTATACGACTTAAAAATGTTTTGTTTCTCTGAACACCTCTAAGATGTTTGTTAAACATAATGTTTCTTGAAATTAAAATAAACAAATGGGTTTTAGATAAATACATAACAGAATTTCTTTAAAAAAATCTTCCTTGCGTAGAGTCAAGCTAAGGCGTATTCTGTATTCTGTGTTCTGTAGGCTGTATTCTGTGGCTAGTATTTGTCGTTGGGCTTTGTTAGATAAACGACTAATGTTGACAATTAATGTGGTCGACTCAGGCCGTTGAAATGGAGTTAATTAACTGCTATTGACCTTATAGTTCAAGCAAATATTTTCTTGCCAACATTTTTATTCCAAATGTTGACCACATCTGCGTACAACATCGCACACGTGCAGCCGACTTGATTGCTCCACGGATAGGTACCTTTCATACTAACTGTCACTTATTCTGCGGCATGTTCCATAGAAACTGTTTGTTATTCTTTAACCGGTGTCATACTAACTGCTGGTTATTCCATAATCCGCATAATATTTGATATTCTATGGCAGGTAGAGTCTGTGCGTTACGACTTTACGAGATGAAACGGAGATTTGGACATTTTGGTGACGAAATTTGCGATGCGATTGGGAGAGTTTACCTAATATCTTACTAATAAATACCTGCTTGTTCTTGTGCATAAATTATGAGTGATAATGACGTAGTTACAAGTTCATGCTTAAACTTGAGATATTTTGGTGGTTAATTTGTCTTAAATAAAAATGCACCAATACTAAAATCCCTCTTTCAAATAAAAAAAATATTTTTAGCATAAAAAAATATTTTATGCTAAAAATAAATATTAAATGCAAGGAATAAATATTTTTATTCCTTTATGTGGGGTCGGTACAACATGTGTTCTTCTTCCATTCTCCTCTATCAGCCGTCATCTCAACACTCACTCCTTTCTTCCTCATGTCATCCTTCACACAATCCATTCATCTTTTCTTTGTACCTCTACTCGTAAATCCATCAACATTCATACCAAGTACTCTCCTAGTTACATGACATTCTTCCCTTCTCATTACCCATACCATTAATTTTCTTTTAATAACAATACGAAGGTATTAAAAAAATGATTTCCGACAACATTGACGAGATTGTCGGCCGTGTCGAATGTCGACATGCTCTCTCATTTCGAAACATCGACCTTCAAAATCAGACAACACAAGAACGTGTTTTGACTTCCTTAAAAAGGTTACGAGTGTTGTCAAACAAAAGCTCTTCGGAGAATCCCTGTTTAAAGAAAACAAAAAAATATGTTGAAAAAGCACACGCTTTTTATTGTAGTTATAAAACCAGGAAATTAAGACACGATACGTAGGTACTTAAGTAATAGGTATAAGTAAATCAAATGATTAATACCTAGCTAAAAGATTTGTCGTGAGTTTTATTAATTACGTAGGTAAAATTACCTAGCTATTTCCAAAAAAAACTTTTAACATTGCAAAGGTAGCGAAAGTTCATAATTAGTAATTTTTTGTTGGTGTAAATAAAAAAAAGGCTTAGAAAAACTTTACCGAATTTGATAGAGCCGTATGATAACCGATATAAATCATATTTTGCTGACAAACTTTGTTTATTTCGACTTAACTATTTAGCCAGTGATTGCAAAAACCATTTTACTGATGAATATTCATTTTCTCAGCGAGTATCCATAACCTTTTGCACTAACCTTTAACCTTTTGTACCTAGGTACGGTACAACGACTTTTGCAAGGACAAAGTGCAAAACAAAGGCTCTATCTTAGATGATGAGTGGTTCGAAATTGTTTAAAAATAGGACAAGGTAGCGTAGGTAGGTAATCGTAGAGGCTTTTGACATAAACAAACGTTGTAATTTAGTCAGAAGCAAATTACTAAAAAAAAACGTGGCACTCCCAGGAGTGCCGAGCGAGAGAGAGAGAAGAGAAAACTTGAACTGCCTAGGTGCCTAGTGTATTTTTTGAATCGTCAGGAAATCTAAAAACATCGAAAGATAATGACTTCACCCGTTTAGTTGTAAAATGAGCTTTATGTAAAAATATTGCCGTAAAAGTTTACCGAGTACAGAACTAGATGGAGCTACTGGTAGGTGTCGGTCGGTGAGCAGTCACGTGACTCGCACGTGACCTTTTCGAGGCGAATCTAAGAATTTATTCTCATCTCAAAAATGTCCAACGCGCCTAAAGAAACTTCAAAAATATTGGTGTGTTTGGAATAGGCACCTTTGAAGACAACATACCTAACAATATTTTTTACATGCATTTTCTGTTGTTCTCTATAATAGGAAGAAATTAATAATTAGTGAGATACCTACATGTTGCACATAACGGGCCGGATTCGAATGCCGGAACTGCCCGCACACCGTGAAGAGTTTTTCCGGAAGAAACAACACACGCTCATTATTGGTATTGATGGCTGCTCCTCGATTTCAACTAGCGCTTGATTGACAACTACGGCAATTAGTAATTACTTGATTGGCTAGTAAAATGAATTTTGAAATTACCTAGTCGCTACCAACATTGTAATAGTTACCCTCCTACCTAATTAACACGTCCCGTGCATTTTATCAAGTAAAGTAAGACACTCACTAGCTCTAAGATATTTATGTATCTAGGTTGATAAAGGAAACCTACCTAGGTATATAGTACAGTTAGAGTCAAACATAAATATGTGAGATTCAATTTCAGATAAAATAAGTTTTAAGAATAGCCACTTCGTAACTGGTTTTGATAATATTTTGATATCTAGCTGAGATATAGGTAGGTAGCTACTCAATACATCTCGTAGTCAACAGGTTTATTTGCGATTGAAAACTCTATGCTAGAGACCTGCGCGATAAGATGGCGAATTAAATGATCTACAGTTACCAACTTATATTATAAAACATCTACTTATGTTTATTAATATCTATATTAAGTAAGTACTACTTAGGTATGCAATAAAATATATCTAGGTATACCTACTATAATAAACTTTGAATATACAAACAGATAAATTGTTTTATCAAGTAGATAAATTAACAACAGACTTCAGTAAAAAAACACTGAATATAGGATTTAAGAATCACGAAAATCCACAAAGTACAAGTTCTCATAAACAAAACGTTAATGAAATGAAGTCAACGATAAACATTGTGAATGTAAACGTAAAAAAATAAAGACATAATCACGTGTTTACCTCGAATGTCTGTCCCTTAGATCCGGCTTTTCTCACAGTCCCTAAAACACGTGCACTGACAACACTAAAGTTTGACACAATATTAAAAAAAAGTTTTATAAACACTGGGCGAAAACGGGGCGTTGCGCGTTCGAATTTCGAAATTTGAATTCGGTTTGACAGTTCGTTGGCGGGAACGTGCGTCGAGCCAGCGGTGCTGCGTCCGACTGGCGCGCCCGCTTGACCACTCGCCGAGATAATCGTTGCATTCAAGCATCGCGTTTAGAAAACGTATACATTGCATAGATACCGTGCCTATTTGCTAATAATGTTGGTGGCTCGAACTACAACTTGCATCGATCATTCCTCGACTGCGCTCCAGCGGGTAGTTATGAATAAAAGATGGCACGCTTTTGGGATATCTTCTTGGTACTATCTGGTAAGGCTCTCTTGAAATCAATGCTTGAGATCAAAAAATTACGTCTATTTCTCAACTAATCTTTTGTTTGGCAAGTATGCATGAATCACCTAGATTATACTGGTACCCTGTACCGTTAGTCTGTTCTAGATTAATGAGAGGATTTTAGTGTGCTTGAATGTCTTGAGTGGAATGCCTGAGAAAGTGCACAAGAAAAGTGCCTGCCTATGTGTATCGTATATACACAGTCCATTAAGATTTTAAGCCGTAGTAAGTGTCTATTTAGATTACCTACTATTGATTTATTATCTACCTAAGTACATGCTATAAATACCTAAGTATTTTCTAGGGTACCACACGTCACGAAATAACTTTATTAATGGCGCAGAACCTTTAATGAAGTTATGTAAGTATAATGTAGATGTCAAGATATACGGGCATCACAGAAAACCAGCGCTGCAGCACCTTCAAGTTGCTGCAGCACACGCTGAGTGGTGGCCAATGTCTCGGGAAAACTTCACTTTCCCGGGATAAAATATACCTAGCCTATGGTCATCAGGGATAATGTAGGATTCTAATAGTGGAGCCTATTGAATTCAAACAAACAAACATACCAACAAACAAATCTTTCCTCTTTATAATATTAGTATCGATAAGTCTAAGTACTTATGCTATTTAAAAACAAATTTTAAAATTTAATGTAAGCTTTTTGTGGCACAAAATAAACTTTTTTCTATTCTAATTTAATATAATATTTCTAATTAAAGCGACGACCTCTGTAGCGCAGTGGGCGAAGGCCCGCCTGCGACGCAAAAGGTTGCGGGTTCGATCCCCGTGGCGGGACCAATGTTTGTATGATCTACAAATATTTGTCTCGGGTCTGGGTGTTTCTATGTATAATATGTATGTATTTACAAACAAAAAGTATATAAGTAGTATATCAGTCATCTTAATACCCATAACACAAGCTCTGCTTACTTTGGGGCTAGATGATGCTGTGTGAAAAGTCCAGCATTATTTATTTATTTATAATTTTATTATTATATAATACTATTAAGTATATAAATAAATAATTATTAGAAGATTATTTAGCTTAATATCATGTTATAAATTTTGCACACCAGGTGGATGGTAGAATATATAAGGATACAACAGATGTAAATTGACAACCAAACTTGTAAAGTACCTACCTATATTCTGGCAAAATAAATTCTATTCTATTCTATTTCTCTATTCTATAGATATGATTTTGTACTCTAATCAAAACATTGTCTGCTCTAACTTTTTATGAGACAGACCGTAGTGTAGGTACCTACCGTATGTAGTTAACATCCGTTAAACATATAGTTTGCACAGTTGCACACCCTTGTTTCTTTTTTTAAGCTTATTTTTTGATGAAACTCGCTCAATTAGCTACCGAATACTAATATGTATGTAAAAAAAAACTTTTTCAGTTTCAAGTCGCTTTAATCACAAACATTTCGACTGCACAATAGTACAATTACCTAAAACTAAAATAAATTATTCTTGTCAGATCTTACATACAATGTTAATAAATTAGATAGATTACGTTTTAAACCATTACTGCTAATATTATACACAATAATATTCCAACTGATTTGTACTATGTACCTGATTGTACTTTGGTAACTGGTATAAGTAGATTTAGCGGCCTTACTGAGATTAAGTTATTTGACAGGTATAACTTATGAATAACCATACAAATTAATTTTTAGTTATAACTTAACCACGTTTATTAGTAAGGCCTATAAAGCTGTAAATTAAATAATAAAATTATTTTGGCCCACACTATCAACATTTTTTCACCCTAACATTGCTTCTCAGCATGATAACATCTTAGGAGATTCATTTTCTGATTATGAATTATTTTACTTCTTTAGATAAAAATTATTAACCAAAGTAAAGCTGCATTGTCTATAGCAAAGTTAATATCGATAGGCCAATACTGTTGTATTAATCCTACTGTCCTGCTATATTTTTTTATAATTTTTATAAAAAAAAATTATTTAGCTAATGATACAATTTATGTACTGCTGATAGCACAAAATTTAATATGAATTGCAAAAATCAATCGGTATCGATATATTTATCGATAACGCATAGATATTAAGTCGACAATATACATAGTTTCATAATTTTTTACCAATTGTGAAAAAAATCTTTCAATACAAAATAGTTGAGGAATTTTAAGGATGTCATGACATAAATGTTATAGAAATTCTCAAATACGTCTCTTTTATCAAATTGTATTACCTATCTAGTCCAAATATTTAAGTATATTCCTAAATCCAATTCTATCTAAAATATTTTTTCATCAAAAATATTTCATTTTCACTCATTTGAACACACCACACAATTTTAAGTTCTAAAATTATTGAAATCAAAATGAAATGTAATTTTTCATCCCATCTATTCAAAAAGGACGACTTGGTTCGCCTTTATGTGCACCCAAAGGTGGTGTTTTCTATAAGAAACTTTGAGCGGGCAGTAATGAGTTTTTATTCCTCTTTAAGTGCGCCGCAATTATCTTTGCCGCGCACTTTTTGAATTTGGAACATCTTAGTGTTCAGCGCCAAAGAATTCGAACGCAATTTTTTTGAATAAAGACTGGCTTGACTTCTGAATAAAAAAAAATCAAACAAAAAACGCGCGAACTACAGCCCGCGTTTTCGTCAATTTTCACGGATTGTTAGAAATTCATGGTTTTGTTTTGAAGAATGAGTTCTTCAAGTGACAGTGAAAGTATACAATTAACTCCTGAAAGTATTAGAACTGACGCAAGAAATGTGATGGATAATCTATTAGTTGCCTTTTATTTTCTCATAGAGGGTGATGAAAAGTAGAGTGTATCACTCGGGCGCAAAATATATTTTTGGCTCGGGCGAAGTACTTTGAATCCCTCGCTATGTTCAGGATTCTACTAAAGAATCCCTCGCTACGCTCGGGGTTCTACTCTAGAATCCCTCACTTCGCTCTGGATTCAAAAAAACGCCCTCGCCGTAAAAATATTATTTTGCTCCCTTATGATACAATCTACTATTTTACCATGAAAAGCGTTTGAACTATTCAAAATGCTTCTTTGGTGGGATAAAACAGGGACTGACAGAAATTTGTTTTCCTATCTAAAGTTAGTTTTGTTAATACATAAACTTTAAGACTAAATAAAAGCAATGATTTACTTTATACAGGGTCTTTCATTTTAAACTACACAAACTGACAGGGCTTCATTTTTGGGTTTAGACGTTTGACCGTATCAATTGAATTCCTAAGCCGATATAAGTTTACACTTCAAAATTTATCTTTTATTGATTTTATAGGACATGTGCATAATGATTTTCACGGAGAACATACATTCCACCAATCGCAGCCCGGCTACATCCGCGCACACACATGCACGCTCGAATTGACTAAGTTATACAGGAAGCAACAAAGAATTGAAAGGATAGTCATTAACGATTTTCTCGAGATTTTCATAACAAAATAAAAAAAATTACATAAATAGTTTTTAATTAATTTGTTGAAACCAATTCCTGAATTAAGTTAGTTTAAAATGAAAGACCCTACATAGTTCAATGATACAATATTTTATATTTTTTTACAGGCACTTATTCAGTCTAGGTAATAGTATCGCAACGTTTTCTTTAAAGATCATTATTCCAACTGGATATAGGTTACATAAAAACCATGTAATTTTTTAAGATATCTTGCGATGTCTTACAATCTATGATTAAAAAAAACTCTAAAATGAGATTTCAAAACGTGCATTGGAATGGTTTAAGTTCTATTTATAAAAACAGCTTAAAATTACAAAATAAATTATAACTGGGTCAAAGACACATGTAAAATTTGTATCGCTATTACCATTAATGGTACTAGTGAAACATAGTAGTATCACTATTACCATTAATGGTACAAATCAATGGTACTATTGGCACCAGGCGAAATTTTCTTTGTCATTCTCGGAGTTTTGATAGTTAACTATTAAATCCTTCATATCACTATAAGAATGCTGTTTGCTATCCTTGTCACACCATGCTGTTATTTATTAACTTCGCAAATAAATCGTATTCGAGTGTTTGTGAGGAACATTATGTAGTTCCTGACCAATTAAATTATCTAAATGAAGCTGGCTTCACGGGTCAAGTTGACATAATTATCAACAGATCTCAGGCTTATATTATAAGGGTCGGTTCATATCTAACGGAAGATCCGTCGCGTATTATCGGTCGCGGAACGTTAGAACTGACAAATGTATAGAAAAACACTCGACCGTTCACACTCAACCGATGATACGTTAGTCCGTCGAGTGTGATAGACTAAATAGAATGTGACAACTTTGAACTTATAGGCTGATGTCCATTGCCAGTATATAGGGTCCCTGGTTTTAAGCGGGTGTAACGCCGACTTCACGATTCTCTGGTGTTCGGTTTATGAGTAGAATGTGAGGACAGCAGCATGGTTCCCCCTCACCAGCAGCACCCTGTCCGCCGCAGTAGCTATAGCGTGCAGCCAGGCCACGTACAGCGCGGGCGGCACCACCCCGCGCCGCCGCGGCATCGGCAGAGTTACACACACCAGCCGCGCGCCCGCAGACTGCACCGAGATGAGCTCGCGGAGGCGCAGGTGGCGGTGGGTACGATCTTGGGCTGCTAGAAGATCTGCGTCTGTGATACCTACTGGGAGAAATGATAGTTAGAATTTGAGGTGAGATTAGATGGGTTTTCACAAGAACAACGTGCTACAATAGTAGATTATTCACCAAGGGGATAAAGCAGTGTATTATGTCACGGGCGCCATGTTGAATCCCAAGCGCATCGAAGGATTCTTTAGTTAACTCCCGAGCGACAGCGAGGGTGTTTATAGTTAACTCCCGAGTGCAACGAGGGAGTTAATGACTAGAATCCTGAGACAGCGAGGGATTCAAGAGCGCCCAAGACTAAGACAGCTTTAACCCCGAGGTGAATACTCTGTTTTTCACACATAGGTACTGCGAGAAAAATAGTGAACCCAGAAAATAGCAAGCAAGTCTAATGAACAGGTTTTATAGATAGAATAATAATCATCTATTCGTTTTTTTTATTCAACCTACACTGTCGCACTCCTGGGCAAAGGTCTCCCCCAATTCTTTCCAACCATCTCTCTTCTTTGATAGCTCCCACCACCCGCTATCGAAGGAGTCGAGGTCGTCCGTTTATTCTCAAAAAATATTTTATTGAGGTCGTCCTTTCGTTCTCAAAAAATATTTTAGCATTAATATGCAACAACATTAGATCGCTCTATAGTTTGGAGGCATTAGCCACACTTTTTCCTTAAATTTGAATAAATTCTACTTGGTGCAGGTCTCTATGGTAAACATTTTCATAGAAACATCAAAAATAAATTCGGAAGAAAAAGATTAGTTGCCACATTTTTTCTTTTTTTTTCGTATAAGTTCTATTGGGTGTGGACTCAATAGTAAAAATTTTAATAGAATTAATGTTGAAGTTCGAAATTCAAATCTCATTACTTATCTGTTCACATGAGGTTCAGGGGGAGAAATGAAATCCCATACAACTTTACCTCCCGCCGGCCATTTTGTTTTTTAGGAGGGAGTAATGGTTTACTTTCTGTTAAGAAGGTGGGACGAAAAAATGTATGGTTTTCTTGGACCGGGTGTGAAAAGATATATTATTGGTGCTTGATTAGTGCTCGATACTTAGACTTAGACATATGTTTTTAAAGTCAGTATCCTTACTTCTGTTTATTATATAAAGTTGTATCAGGTATTACTTAAACTTACTTTTTTTTTTTTTGTACTTTAGTTTTTGTTTTGTTAATATCTAAAAAGTCCACAATTACTCTGTAACGATGACTTAGTTCGTAAAGGTACTCTCATGTTTGTACAACTCGGTTTCCTGCGACACAGGTTTACACCTCGTGCGGGGACCATCAGTAAGTTAAATGTATCTAGTATAAGTTCGTTGGCAAATAAAGTTATTTGTATTTGTATTTGTATAAAAGAAATGCTTACAACATGGTGCATAACTATTTATAATAAATTACCAGAACCAATTAAGGAACTTAATGGAATTATATTTAAGAAAAAATTGACTAATTGGCTACTAATTAATTGTTTTTATGGTGTTGACGAATATTCAAATTTGTGATTGTTTTTAGTTTTTAATTTATAATGTATGTGGACCTTTGTTTATTTTTTTGTATTTTTAAAATTTTTGATAACCTTGACTATAAGTTAAAACGAATAACATTTGCACGCCTGCATGCAGGTTGAATACATAATCCCATCAGAACTAGTTTAAGATCTTGACATTATTATGTACTGTATTCTGCAAATATATGATTGATTTGAAACTGAAGATGAGATGGGTCTCTACAAACGAAAGAATCGCAACGCAACGATATTAGTATCGTATTTGTAAACATTATTTTAGTACGTGTATGTATAATTCGGTTCACTAGAGTAAGAAATAGAGATAGAGATATCGCCGCAATTCGCTCGCTCGAGGAGAAGGCTCCTGATTGGTGGATGACACAAGTTTTAAGGCCATAGAAGTAAAATTTGCAATCGATTCAAAGTCAAGTCAAAGTGAAAAAGCATTTATTCAGTAGGACCGCTGAGATCACTTAGAATAGATTTAAAACTAATTTTACTCCTGTTTTTGCGCGACCAATACCGTGAAGAATCAGGGCAAGAAACACGGTTTGGGGCCTAGCATTCTTTTAGGTGATCCATCTTAAAACTAAAAAGTCAAACAAAATTGAAGCTCGCTTGTTGATTGGACTAAGATTTGACTAGGCTATACTGAAGATTTTTGCAATCAAGTTGTACTACACTAGCTGACCTTTAAGATTAGGCAAAAGCATCTTTGCCAAACCGCGATACAACTCAAAATCGTGTAACTCAATATTCTACCATAGAATTAGTATTTATTAAGCAGTCTTTAGGATAATAGACTGAACAACTTACCAATATCGTCGCTATCGTCCGGAATTCGGAAGGGCGCGATGAGTTTATCGAAGTAAGCCAGGGTGGAGTCCTTAGGTCGCTTGGTTATATCCGGCACCATCTTAAGTGCTGAGTAGTCTATCCGGAACTTGGATAGGAGTGATGCCATGCTGAAATATTATAATAGTTTTAAATACGCAAAAACCGCGATCACAATGTGTTAGGAACGCAAGCGCTTAGTAGTAGTAGTATTTTTTTTTATTTAAATGATAGTAAGTAGTGAGTTGGAGCCTTATTGTTTAACTTGAAATCGATTCTCAGTTGTCAGCTCAACCAATCACACAATACGAAAATGATAATCAATAGGCTATTTTACACCATGTAAGAAAACACATAAAAATGCATGAATACCATAGGTTTCGTTACAAGTAAACGATAAACGTCGATATTTATTCATAAAAATGCAATAAACATTTTATAATTAAATTTTTTAAATCGTAATTTTTCTTCTATCTTCAAGCCACCAAAAACGCCTTCTGCCATTTTGTGACGTCACTGTGTTCAGTAACGAACAAAAAGTTTATCTTTTACAGTCGTATTGTTCACAAATCAACCCTTATGACGTCACAACATGGCGGCTCGCGTTTTCGTGCGATAACTAAAAATCATAAATTACAATGCATTTTTAAGGCATTTTACGGTTTTAAAAAAATTAAATAAAAATTCTACTGGTTTATGACCTCAGGGTTCATTGAAAACAGTTTTCAAAAAAGTGTAAAATAGCCTATTGTCATTTTTTGGGAATGGATTTCAAGTTAGACAATACGCGTCTTACCATAGAACGTGACATAAAGTTATTCCACCGAATAAATCAAGAATAACCATACATTTTGACAGTTTACACTCCGGAATAACTTTATGTCACGTTCTATGGTAAGACGCTATTTAGCGTCTTACCATAGAACGTGACATAAAGTTATTCCACCGAATAAATCAAGAATAACCATACATTTTGACAGTTTACACTCCGGAATAACTTTATGTCACGTTCTATGGTAAGACGCTATTTAGCGTCTTACCATAGAACGTGACATAAAGTTATTCCACCGAATAAATCAAGAATAACCATACATTTTGACAGTTTACACTCCGGAATAACTTTATGTCACGTTCTATGGTAAGACGCTACGGCTATAGGTTACTTACTTTCGTTCTTCGATCTCGAGCTCTGTGTTCTTGTTGGCGAGAGTGAAGACTCGCAGCGGACATGACGACCAGGCGCGACGAGTTGATAGGATGTAAGGCAACAGCAGGGTTAGACCTGAATACAGTTCATCAAATACATTGTTTCAAATAACGGCAAGATCGCGTTATTGTTTTTGGGTATCGGTACTCGCATTAATTAAGTAGTTAGTTCGTATTAGTCAGTGGCAAACTCTGGTAACGGAGTTTTAAGGCCGCCTTACGGCCTCCGGTCCCGGTTTTCAACCGACTTCAAAAAAGGAGGTTCTCAAGTCGTTTGTATGTGTTTTTAAGTCGTTAAGTCGACAATTTAACATGCCTTTCGAAGCACGGAAGTGCTTAGTTGATAATGCCACAGCGGTCACCCACTCACTTATTGCCCGTTTAGAAAATTGCTTAACTTCAACGATCTATATAACGATAGTAAAAATACTTATCATTTGTTATATAAATGTATCCTACAAAATGTATAAAAAAATTGATTGAAAGAGATAACTTACCTCCGTCATCATAAAGCCACCACACATCAACAGTGCCGGACTGTCGTTTGGTAAACTGTTCGACCGACGTGAAGGAAGAAGCGCGGCGGGCGTGCGACGATCCCAACGCACGTCTCACTGCGCTGCCGATACCTTTGCTGTAACAATAACCTAAAGATGAAAACTCCCCAAGGCACGGTATACACGCAGGTATAACTCCCCCAATCCAAGTCGACGCCAACTGGTCCACTTACTTTAGGGCCTTTCGGCCAACAGATAATGTCGGATAGTTCTACAGGGTGTAAAAAGACGTCTACCGAAGCCGAAAGGGGTAGGTACAGCATCCCAATAGACAACCAAATCCAAAAGGATTTTCCGAAATATGCACTAAATCCGGAGAAAACAGCGTTTGAAGAGTACTGTTTGCGTATGTTTTGGGCGCGTTTTTTTACGTAGATTGCTGGATTTTGAGTTTTAAATCTTTTTTCTTTTATAAATGAAATTATTAGGTAGGTATGGTCTTATTATGTTGTAATAGTAGTGAATAGCCGAAAATAACATAGCATGACGAAGCTAAGTAAAAAAAAAATTGCGTTTTTTTTTTCGCTAAATATGTTTAGAATCATGGTCTGATTACAACCCCTCAGTTTTCGGTAGCAGTCTTTTTACACCCTGTATATAGGTTAGATGTGCTTGAAAACATCGTAAGCGCGATTCAGGATCTAGTACATATTTTCTACGTCATTTGTATTTGAATTCGCTTATCCATCATCCCAGCGCCATCTAGCGGTACAGCTCTGAAGAAGGTCGCTGTCGTTGGCAATTCAATTACGATGCCCTTGTAGTTCAGGCGATCGTAGTTAGAGGTCGCCACACACTTTCTAAGATCAAGTCACTGAAGATCGTTTGATGTCTTGGTAGTAAGAGACATGTTCGAATACATTTTAGCTTATGCCTACATTTTGCAGAAGTAAGAATTTCATAAGTACGTGACAGCTGCCCAGCGTTAATACTGAGGCTAATTGGTTTCATCACGATGTTTTCAAACAGCAGCATCTATAATTTTTTTAATTTTTATATTGTTAATCTACACTTAAAGTCTTATCAAAACTTTGGATTCCGACGGGATTCGAACCCGCAACGATCAGACGATCCTCCACCATCACCACCATAGCACCATCTAGCCCCAAAAAAATGTGTACTGAAAACTTGTGAGACAGTTTTTTGGGGCTGTTTGAAAACGTCGTGAGGAAATCAATTAGCCTCTGTAGCGCTGGGCAAGCTAAGTAGCAAGCAACATATTATGTTGCTTGATCATTATTTATTATTATTATTATAACTCCCATGCCCACGCTAAGCGAGGCCGGCATAAAATGCTTCTTCTTTAACCCACTCCTATCACATCTTACGAACTGTTCAGATCTGAACAGTTCGAATCTGAGTGATCTGAATGTGTACGAGTTTAAACTACTAGTATAGGTAAGTAATGTTTATGAAACAATGTAATACCTTACCCCTGTTTAACCTCAGGATCCTTAGCGATGTCCTTTTTGACAGCATTGGGATCCTCAGAGACGCCAGCTCGCCTCAACTGGGGCGAACCCACAGATATGTCCGATAAACTGCTGCCTGGTTATAAAAATAATATAATTAGGGTGTTAAGATGTGTTTTGTACGAGTATAAGAACTCTATTTAAGTTTTAAAGTTAAATAACACACAACAGTTAGGCCATTCCCTGTGTCATGGGTCAGTAACTACGCATTTTTAGTTTACTGCGAGAATCGAACTCGCACCTCTTGCCAGTCAAGAAAGCCAACAGACAACTTGCCCGCCACCACTTTCTCTTCTTCCTGCCCTTATCCCACTAAGTGGGGCACCGAGGTCGTTAAATCTAGTTAATGTAAAACGACACGTGAAAAAACAGAAAATATAACACTAAGGGCATTTTACCCGACTGTCAAAGGTGTAGTTGTAACAAAAATTATGTTTTACGAAGCTAAGGCTCAATGCACATTGAATTGGCAGTGACGAGACGAGATATAGAAACGCTTGATAGAATGTACGATGCGCGACGCCACTCTCGCCGGCGTCGCCGCGACACCTCGTTCATTCTATACCTTGTTAACATTGTTCATAAGGTTTATATTGTCTTGTTACCGTCAGCGACCGACGCGTCGCTGCCAATAGTACGTGCATTGAGCCTTGGTCGGAAAAACTTACCTTTGCACTTATCACTAAAAAGCACACGAAACACAGAGTTAAACATACAGACAATAACACAAATAGATCTAAGGCTGATTCTTCTGTCACGCGTACATCATCATGATCTTTAATACAATGCAGTAAACATACTAATTGCTCAGGAGAATCGACGTCGCTGAAGCTAACTTATCTGCCGAACAATCGTCTTTACTACATTGTAATAAAGACCACAAGAGAGTGGTAGGAAAACCAGCAGCTTTCTGCTGAACAATCAGGGACCTTACGGCATTGTAATAAGGATCACTCTACGGTCAGCGTGATAGGTAAAACCAGTGTAAAACTCACCTATAGAGTGCGAGAGGCTCTCAGTAGACTTGGACTCCTTGTGGTTATCGCCCATGGATCCTGTGGATGATGGAAAAGTGACAGCGAGCCCTAACCAACTCGCACCGACTTATTGAAATCGAATAATGAAAAATCTCCAAATATATCTAAAATATGGCCCTTACTTACAAACGAGACATAATAGTAATGTCATGCATGAACTAAACATTTTTATGGTTATTCATAGGTTATGGATGTCATAACTTTATGTCAAGTTGATTGGTAAGGGCCTATAACTTTACATTGGGTGCACGGTAGCATGTCAAGACATGTTCTCTCGCTCGCACACTAGTGACTGCAGTAAGGTCAAGCGAGAGAACATGATAAGTTTGACATCGGCTTCATTTTGATATTTGAAACCTAACCAGCAGCCTTATTGACGACCTCTGTGGCGCAGTGGGTGAAACCCCGCTTGAGACGCAGAAGGTTGCGGGTTCGATCCCCGCCGCGGGATAAATCTGAAAAATCTCGGATCGGGATGAATCTGGGGGTATGATCTGCAAATATTTATCTCGGGTCTGGGTGTTTCTGAATGATGTATGTATTTACGAACAAAAAGTATATAAGTAGTATATCAGTTATCTGGTTCCCATAGTACAAGCTATGCTTAGTTTGGGGTTAGATGATGCTGTGTGAAATTGTCCAGCATTATTTATTTATTTTATTTATTATTGCCTAACTTGAAATCCATTCCACACATTATTTTATTTTACTTATGTGGTCGACCATATCTTTGTATTGTAGAATATATCATTGCGTTTAAATTTCAATTTGTCGGTGCAAGTAAATCTTAGTCACATTTTAGCAGTTTTTTAACGGTGGTAAGGTGAGTGTTAGTCATTTTACAAGTAGATTTTTTTGAGCTTGCAACCAGCACCCTACATCTATCATTCATTATTTTAATTTTATACTCTTATTCAAAAAGTTCGTATATACTAGTGAATTTATCATGGACGGAAACTCAAACAGCTATTACAGTACGTTCAACGGATTTAGGCATTCATGAAGCTATCAGTTTCTATGCGCTGCCTAAATCCGAACAAGTCTAGTCTTATTAGAACTAAGCGCTTTCAAAGTTATTTTATCATGCGCATTGCAAAAATATGGAATCAGCTTTCCGCGTCTGTATTTCAGCCCTGTTGTTTTTAAGAAGAGAGTTATTAGGCATCTTCTGGGTAGGCTCGCTCCATGGTGGACCTCATTCTTGCCTATGTAAGTTTCGAGGTCAAGATTCATCATAAAAAAAAGTCTAGGCATTCATGAAGTTAGTTTCGATGCGCTGTGTGTGCACAATGCCTCCGTTGAACGTATTGTACTACACTAAACTAAAGCCAAGTAATGATCGTGGTTGCAAGCTCTTCCCTTGGTTGATTTAAGGGTATACTCACGTGAGAATGTAGAAAGGTCCTTATGCTCCATATCTTTGAGATAAGCGCGCAGATCATCGTCCAAAGCCTCGCTCGTGTACTGCCCGCCTTCTACTCTCAATATGGCAATCGCCATGTGCACGTCCAACGCTTTGCTGTAACAAAAAAAGATTTAGAATTAGTTGAAAAAACCTTATACATATGATAGCTCGCTTCGCTCACAAAACAGCCTTGAAACTCGTATGTAAAACTTATCATATTATTCCCCTATTACT